>OX375873.1:14709754-15909754 GCA_947359465.1 Metellina segmentata
ATATATATATATATATGTATAGATATGAAAGGACGTGTGTATGTATGTGCGTGTTTGTATATTATCTACACAAATCCACACCGTTAGAACAATCCACAACTAAATTGGTACACTCATACTCTGTATAACACAGCGGAAAGCATAGGCTATTTCTTTCCTGTCTTCAGACAGACCCATCTGTAGCCTTGAAAAATGGCACACAGGTAGTCCTAAAAATGTCCCTCGAAGCCACAATTTTAAAATATAAATTCTGTTTTTCTGCAATAAATGAACATGGGTAAAGAAACACGTTCTACAGGGTTTGTGTATGAGTTAACAAAGGAGAATGTCGTGGTAGAAAACAATTTTTACAGAGCTTGTGCACATGAGTTAATGCAGGAAAATGTCGCGGTCATATTTGAAACACGAGCAACGCCGGGTTATTCAGCCAGTAAAGAATAAAGTTAGATCAAAATGTGTCGTGACATTTAGAACAATTTAAATCGTACCAGACATTGATGGATTGCTTGTACAAAACAAGGTCAAATAACCTACTGGTTGCCCTACTTTTTAACAGGCCGCTGGTTGAATACTCCTGCTTTACAATATAAATGTAATTAGCATGAATATATACTATCTTAAGAGAAAGGGCGTATCTCAAAGAATAGATTTTGAAAGAGAGCCAAACGCGAAGATTCAAAATCTTTAAATGTAGTTATTTACCGTTTTATTTTTTTTATCCATATCTGACCAATTTTGCTAATAATGCTGTATCTCGTCGAGACCAAGATCTGGTCTGTTTGGCCAATGGCGAACCCTCCTTCTCGACAAGATGTATCGTGGAAATAACCACAGGTCCGTTGGAATGCAAGGATTCTAAATTTTGATTACCATGATTCGTTCAACCTTTATAAAACTCAATGTAATTAAAATAATTGAATTTCTATATTGAGTTGGGTCTCTTTTCTCGAAACGCTTCGATAAAATGGTTGTCAAATTCATTTGCGCGAATACCGTGTAAATTGAATATTGAATTTATGCATGTTTTGGTGAGTTAACAAAGTTGAATATAACTTACATTCTTTATAAGTGGATTGTTCATATTTTAAAGTTGCTTCTCTTGATTACTCACAAAAGAAATTAAACTGGATAAAATGTTGTAATTAACAATTTGTGTACACGATCTTCTTTCAATATAGATTAGATTATTTTGCTAATAGCATAAAAATAAAGTAACAGTTAAATTAACTATGATTTGCGCCTAGAAAATGCACACAAAATGGATAGATGGTTCAGCGAGATTTTCAAACGTGAATACTTCCTTATTGATATGTTTTAATTCCTTATAGATACTCCATTTATGTTTGAAGAAACCTTATTTTAAAAAGACTGGTTCTTAGATCTCAATCACTGCAAACCGGAAAACGTAGCTTTCCTTTAAACGTTAAGTAATACATACAATTTTAATGACACTTTTACAGTTATATGACGTATACGTATATTGATTAATTTATCTGAATATGTTTATATTTATATTTATATAGTGAATATAAATATAAACATTATGATAACAAAATTGGAGTATTTATATAAGGAATATAAATATAATATATTAGAATTAAGTATTATTTTGAATGAATAAATACTTAATTCATTCAGAATAAAGTATTCAATCCAGTATAATTTAATTTAATTTCTTAATTCCGTAACTTCTTCACTACAAACCATATAAAAATTGTTTAAAAATCAGTTTTTTTTTCTGATAAATGTTATGAAATACTTCAAAGTTCTCAAGTAAATTCCTCTTTTAGATGGTGGAATCATAGGGGGCTCGACACTTCAGGCACACATATGTGTACCTCGGTCTCAATTATCCTGTAAGTGTAATACTTTTCAAATGATAAGATATTGATAAGGATTTAGAAATCATTGAAAACAAATTCAATTTACATACTTTTACGAGCACGTTGAGTCGAAGCCATTTCTTCCAATTCGCTTTTCAATAATAAACATTCCACAGGAACTACCTATTTATATTTTCATCCATTGGTGTCAAGGGGAAGCTTAGGCGTCCACGCACGTGACCCAGAGTTCTTAACTATCAATTTTATTCGAAAGATTATTTTTGAGGCGAAAGAGTTGAGGTCCACGTATGTGGTCCTAGGTAGCGAAGAGGTTAAGAAATTGAATTAAATTCCTTAAAAGTTAATTGGGCCTCCGTGGCTCAGAGGATTCGCGCTTTGCGCTAGCAACCTGATAGTTGTATGTGCCACAACAACTGTTCTTTTCAGGTTCAATATCTACGTAGCTGTATTTTTCTATTATGTGTCAGTAAAACTTTCCTTGCTTTATTTGCCCATTACTAGAAGTTGTTTGATTTGCGTTTGTCGTAACGTGGTCAAATATAGTCCCATACAACTAATCTTAAATGGATAATTTAATGAAATGCTTTCATATCTGAAATATTTGATTCCTATAGTTGAAAAGAAATAGTGTACATAACAATTGGCTGTTTGCCATCGTTTAATAAATGCATCTTATATCACTAATTACATATACGAATGCAAAAAATGCATAGATTTAGAACTAGCATCTAGAGATCTATACACTCTATAACAAAAAATATCGACGCCCCAGAAGGAGTAGTTCGATTGCAATAAAAATTGGTGTGTGTGTTGAGAACATATATATTATAGAAAAACAAACTAATTAAATTTCAGAACAATTGAACGATTTATTTAAGAGTTTGACCGTTACAAAGAGAGGAAGTCAATAAGGAGTTGGTTCACTCTCGACACAAGCTGCCATCCGGCGTGGTATAGACTGAAATAGTTCCCGGATGGTGTCCTGCGGAATTTCTAGGCAAATTGTCTCCAACTGTTGGGCTAAATGGTCAATATTCCGGAACGGTTGCAATCACCTTCTCATAAAATCCCAACCTTGCTCTTTGGGAGAGAGATCAGGAGACCTAGCAGGCCATGGAAGTGTTGAGAAAGCTTGAACACAATTCATAGCAACACGTACCGTGTGAGGCCGGGCATTATCTTGTTGAAAAGCAAGTTCGGGGTGTCGCAAAAGGAACGATAACACAATCGGATGTAGAATGTCGTCTGCGCACCGCTGTGCTGTAAGTGAGATAGAAATCACTACCAAAGGGCTATCAAAGAAGATGGCACCCCAGAGCATAATGCCTGTTGTGGGCATTTGTGGCGTGCATTAGTAAGGTCAGGATTCCTACGCTACCCTGGACGTCTCCAGAAGAGTCTGCGGTTGTTGTCAGGACACAGTTGAAAATGGGACTTATCAATAAAGACTATACGTCCCCAGTCAGAGCCATTCCACGTTGATCCAGCCCAGTACCACTGTTGACTGTGTTGACCCAGTACCACTGTATATCAACAAAAACATTTCTATTTGCATTGCAAATTCATATCTGAAAATGAAAACCTCCTCTTAACAGTGAATAAAACTACAATAAAATATGGAAAGTGAGATACTTAACGAATTAAATATGTTCTTAAAACAATAATGAACCTTTTGAAATTTAAATTCTATTCAATCTCTATATTTTTTATTCTGATTAAATCTAAGTAATAATTTTTCTTTAAATAAAAAATGTCTTAATGGGTTATCAGAATTCAATTAAAAATGTGCTCTAATCATAAGAAGATTGTTAGTAACAAAATACGTTTTAAATGCTTCCTTCTTTCCAGGAATCCAATTAGAGATTTGTGTTTAGTGGAATATTACGTGTTATTTGCTATTCCACTAAACTTGATATTTACGTTTTTGTTTATTTTCTCATAGTAAATTATGCCTAATTGAAATATTTTAATTTTACATTTGTGGAATAGACCATCATTTTAAAATCTATTTACACTAGGAAGACTTTTATATAACTGTCATTGAAGTTGCACTTGATTGTTAACTTTTTAGTTAATCGAGTTTAGAATGACATAGTGGTAGTAATATCGCATTTAATAATTTTCCTAATTAATATTTTTTGAATTGCATTTAATAAATCACATGAGCTTTCAAATTGCATTTTAATTTATCAGTCGAACTATTATTATAAATAGTAAGCAAAACACAGTATTGCATATAGTCAGTATTACAAAGAAGTAATACTGAAGGTGGCTGATCTACCAGAGTATGTCTTTTTGGATTTTCTAAGAACTGAAAAATCGTAATACGTTTACCATGAAAGAAAATAATTATTTATTTTTAATTAATTAATGTAATAGAAAATTTTAAAAGATATAATTTTAAATATTTAAAGTACATGTAAATATAAAATAAAAATAAGGTATTTCGTTTAGAAAGTATTGAACAATTAGAACATTTTAATTGCTATCAAAAGTCTACAATATCCTTTGCACCGTTCCGTTTTTAACAATGTAAATGGCACTGTCAGCTTTACTTTCCCTTTTTCGCATAATTCTGAATACACTGTTCAAATTTGTTGCAAACGGGTGGTTTATAAAAGTATGCGATTATTTAATTAAAAATTTTGGAACGTTAAAGGGTTTATCATAAGTTATTACTATCACATAACCCTTAGTGTGGCGGATCGACCTGGAAGAATAATAATACATCTCCATTTTATGGCATGAAAATACACCTGTTTGCGAATTTTGAGGAATAAAATGTGACGTATAAATGGAATTAGAAATAGGTACACAAATTACATCCGTATTTTCAACTGAAAAAATGTATACAAATTGCTTTTTTTTATTTTATACTGAAAAAATATGCAACAACTATATCCTAATTTGAAATGTGGTGGAATGATGAAACGTGTTGGAAGAATATAACATCAATATACAACCTAATTGTACCTTTACAGAAAAACTGTTTTCTAGAAAATATTTGTTTCAGTTAAAATATCAAATTCATTCTTAGTAGCCGTGTAAGACAGTTATCGAAAAATCGGTTTCTATTTAAGCAAGATTCATTTAAAACTTTGAATATAACTGTAAAAAAACATTCCTAATCACCATCAAATAATGTTTATGCGTATACCAAATATAAAACCTAAACAAAAAAATCCATAATAATAACATAGTATACATTCTGTATTGTGTGTCGAACTCAAGAGTAAATGTACTATTTTGAATTAATCGTGTTACGATTTTAATTGTTCGGAACAATTAAAAGTTCTTCATATAGATAAAAAATTTATGGTGAGTGAAAATGCTCTGAAAAAAATTCTTGAAGCTAGTCCGTCCTGCACTAGTATCATATTTTTGTATGAAAACGTCTTGATATTACGGTTGCAGATGACAGCGCAGAGCTCTGTTCAATCTCCAACTCAGGGGCCTGCCAAGCGCCATCTTTGAACAGCTGCTGTGACGGCCGTTTACACTCGGCACATATCACGGCTACTTATTTTGGACTTACATTGCTCCCACGAAAAGGTCTATTCCATTCTTGCATTCGACAAGCATTGGCATTGGACAAACTTGATTCACTCATCGCATCTTTTCAGAGTAAGAAATTCAAACTGTAGGTCGTCCAACTCCTTTAATGTTCATCATATTTTAACTGTCTTTCAATCACTATCTTTTAATTGTTACAAAATCACAGTTCGCAATTTTCTAAATTTGATTGTTTAACATCCCCATTAAATTATTTTTGAATTTTTCACACCATTATTATGAGACACACACTTTCTACGGAACTGATAATTGGAAAGTTGTCACAAAGGTGTGGGTGCTGACAGCAATCTGAGTTACCAGCCCCCCCCCCTCACGAAGCATACCTTAAAAAACCTATTTCTCGTCATTAAGGTCATGGTAAGGGTTGGTAAAGTCGCGTATTAGAGACCAGAGGGTTGGGAGTTCGAAACTCGATTGAAACAGTTTCGAGTACTAGAGGAATGAATCGCAACAAATATGTCGTGGTTTAAAATGTTCTCATATGTTGGCGGGGTTTGAAATATGGACTGTGAGTCGTCATCTTAGGTTGCCGATTGCCAGGGTTCATGATGGTCATGTCTGACCATGATTCAAAACTACGTGGTATTGTCCTCGGATTGGTATTGTCCTTTTAAGATTAATCCCATGATCGTTTCCAGTAGTCTGTTGTGTTGCTCCAGTATGACGGTGATTAACAAACCTACCTTTCCCGCTGGTGAGCAGCAACTACATTTCTTATGTCTTGAGAATCTTTTGGCAGTAATCTTGCTGCACGTATTCGTTCAATTCGCTATTTGTTATAATTTCTTGTTAAAAATAAATAAACTTGCTTAGAATACTAGATTTTATTTTTGAAGCAATTAACTTTCTGAAGATGTGATCCAACTGTCTGTAGATTATTTTTTCAATGAAAGTTAAAAGTAATTTATATATGGCTTAACATATGAAATCAAATCACGCAGCTGTTATAACCGTCGGGGTTTTTTCTATCTCATCCAGATGTTTTACATAATTCAATTGGACCTTTTAGAATCTCTTAAACTAATTTTAAAAATGTGTATGCTTATAACTAAATTAACTTTCGGCGTTCGATTCAGTTTTAGACTTTTCATTCTTGGCAATCAGCTTTACACTGATTTCTACACAGGGTGTTTCTAAAGAAACTATCAACTTCTGTGAAGAAGCATTATAATACCTATTTTTGTGGAGAATGTAGAAAACACATGAACCAACAAATATTAATGTAATTTCCAAAGGGGCCCTTTGCATATCACATAAATATATCAACGTTCAATGCTAGCGGGGGAAATCTTTACGGGGTTATCTGAAGTAATCTCAACTGTGATCCAAACTCATTACGTTGATTAAATGTGGATTTTGAAACACCATAAACGCACAGTTATGTTATTAGTAAGTTTTGTCAGATACTCTTCAATTATATGTATTATACGCTATATGGACAAAATTATTGGTACACTCCAGAAATTCGGAGGATTATCCATCTTAGTGGTTTCATGGTTAGGACTAGGCCCATTGACTTGTGTATCTGGTACCATGAACGCTGACGTGTGCCTCGACGTTCTGGATAATTCGTCCTTGCGTACACTATGAAAACACTAGGAGGAAGATGGTCGTTCCATGTCATACTGCAAAACGTGTGCTGCACTGGTTTCCTGAAAATGAGGTGACTTTGCTTGAATGGCCTTTTTAGAGCTCCGATCTTAATCCGATAGAGTCCTTGAGGGACGAACTGGAACGACGAGTACGACACCTCCACGCACGCCCATCTTCACAACAATCCCTTCTCACAGCCTTTGCAAGAGGCATAGCAAGATATTCCTGTCCAGACTTACAGAGAACTTGTGGAAAGTATGCCTCGACGAATTACAGCTGTAATACTAGCAAAAGGAGGGCTTACCCGTTACTAAATAAAATAATAAAGAATTTGTTCTGAAAACATTCAGTGTCTTAATACGTTTATCCATATAGTGTATATTTTTCAGGTGTCATCAAGATTTATAACACCTAAAGGAGAAAATGACCACTTTGACTTTTGTAAAAAGACAAATAGTTTTTTTAGATAGTTGGATTAGTGGCCAAGCTACGCCAAAGACAACATGACATAGAAGGTTGAAAGCAAAGATATATCACTTTGGTTTCCTGGGGTCGTGACCCAGGAGGTAGTAAAATCCAAGTTAAAATAATAGATTACTTGGGCCTCGAGTTCGTGAATCCTGTAAACATCTAAAGGAGAAATTATCCTGTGGTAGTTACTTTTAAAAAACCTTGGAGTTTAATTTTGTAATCTTGCTTTTTGCGCAATTTCTACGTTTTCATTCCTTGTATCCCAAAATCTCAGAAGGCTCGAACAACCAATGCATGCATATAAACATGAAAATGGAGCTTCATAAAATGTTCCCTCCTTGAAAGAATTCCTTCCGTACATCAGAAGTTTACATTCAGTAAATACGTACTACATGATAAATGCCTCTTTTGGGCTGGTCTTCATATAAAAATAAATTATTTCCCGTTTAACGGGATTGCATAAATGGGTCACCAACTCAAGCGGGAAAATGGGAGTTCCTTTTTCAACCATGTAAGATTTTTTTTTATATGCCTCTAACAACTCCGACATACAATTCAGACCGACTTCATTTCTTGAAGTGTATGTAAGAATTGCGAAAATAATGTAATGTGTATTTTCGGCGGCCCAAATCTTCAATTTACCTAACTTTTATTAAATTTCTACGCTATTCTACTACAGTACTGCTTTCGTTCTACACTATTGTACTACAATACTACTTTCGTTCTATACTATTGTACAACAATGCTATTTTCCTTCTACACTACTTTACTGCAGTAATAATTTAGTTCTACACTACTGATCTACAATACTAGTTTCGTTCTACACTATTGTACTACAATACTACTTTCGTTCTATACTATTGTACAACAATGCTAATTTCCTTCTACACTACTTTACTGCAGTAATAATTTAGTTCTACACTACTGATCTACAATACTAGTTTTGTTCTACACTATTGGACTACAATGCTAGTTTCTTTCAACACAATTTTACTACAATAATAGTTTAGTTCTACACTACTGAACTACAATAATAGTCTCGTTATACACTATTGTACTATGATTCTAGTCTCGTTATACACTATTGTACTACAATTCAAGTAATTTTATACACTATTGTACAACAATTCTAGTTTCGTTCAGCACTATTTTAATACAACAGTTTTTAGTTATGCACTATTGTACTACAATACTAATTTCGTCCTGCACTATTGTATGACAACACTAGTTTAATTCAACACTATTTTACTACAACACTGGTTTTTTAGTTCTAAAATATCGTACTACAATACTAGTTTTGTACAAAACTATTGTACTACAATACTTGTTTCGTAGTACATGTTTGTACTACAATAATTGTTTCGTAGTACATGTTTGTACTACAATAATTGTTTCGTATTATGTGATTGTACTACTGTAATAGTTTCGTTCCATCCTATTATATGCTAGTTTCACACTACAACAGTGCTTGAAAAAAAATATTCAACTGTGTCAGAAGTTAGTTTGAAAAAATTGCAAGGTATTTTGAAACTGCATAATGGAGCATCTTGATAGCGATATATTTAAAACAACATGCAGTGTAGACATACTTGTTTTCTTGAAGTATATAAACTACAAAATAATTTCATTTGGAATTTTGGCGGCATAAATCCTAAAATTATGCAATTAAATTTCTCCAGAAGCGCTTAAACTATCTAAATTATACACTTTTAAGCGATCAGCATGGAGCTAGAGGATAAAATCACGTTTCACAACTCTTTCAGAAAAATGTATAATTACTTTATACACCTCGTTTAATATTTGTAATCTTGAAATCGGAAAATTCTTTTTCTCCTCTTGCAACAAAAAAAGAATTAAACTCGTCCATACATGCATATAAACACGGAAATGAAACTATCGAGAAACGTTCCCTCCGTGGGAGAATTCCTACCATACATCAGCAGTTTGTATGCAGTAAGTACTGTATGATAAATGCCCCTTTCGCGCTGGTCTTTATATTAGAAATCATTTCTTCCCCGTTTAACGGGATTACATAAATGGCCCATCAATTCAAGCGCGAATGGGAGTTCTTTTTTGTACTTTTGAGCGCGTTTTTATATGCCGCACACAGCTCCAACGGATTGATCTTTGAATACCGCGAATGCGGGGAGCAAACTGATGGAAGATCCCGTTTTCAGTGCCATAAAACGCCAGATATTATACCGGGCTATTTGCAAGCGAGCAATATCAAAAGACTGCAAATCTCTCTCGCGCAGTGAATCTTTTTAAAATATTAAAATGTGTAAAGCAATAGGCTGAATAGGAATCCTGCAGAAATGGAGATCAGTCGAAGTGAAGGAGGAAGTAGCGCGACAAAAAAAGTAGACTTGTGTGGAAATTTATGCAGGGAAAGTCGGAGGAAGAAAAAGTTCTTCGTCATGCTACACCTGCATCTGGCATTTCTGGAAATGTCCAACGATCCAGGCAGGACAGAGCTCCTTCCTTTTTCATCTGAATAATTTTAATGCTGCGGAATATATTTGACAGGACATCTCGCCCTCCAGGTTTTCAAACTATTCCTTCTTCTACGAGTAGGAGGATAGGATTTTTAGGTACTACTATCGACCTTTCGAGAGATAGACAAAGGCCTCCATTCCCAACTCTCCGAATCACAACAATGGAATCTGAGAAATATTGGAGGATGAAATTAATTTTAATATTGTTTCTGACAAATGTATTTGAAAAACCGACCTGAGGAATATGGGATAAAAGTTGATTTTATTAAATGTTTTCGGTTGTATGTGCTTCAATTTGCAAAGCACTTAAACTTTATTACGGGCTTTTGTTCGGGATCAATTCTGGAGGGAAGAACACGCGAATATCATCTCGTAATTTGAAACGTAGGTTAGACCTTCTTCTAAGAGTAGATGAATATGGCTTTTAGGTTCTATCAACCTTTCGAGAGACAGAACAGGCCTCCATACACAACTCTTCAAATCAAAATGATAATTTGAGGAATATAGGAGAATGCAGGAAGTATTAAATGTTTTTGACAAACTTATTTGAAAAACCGACCAGAGGAACGTGGGATAAGGGTTGATTACATTAAATGTTTTCGACTGTTTTCTTATTTATGTGCTTCAATTTGGGTCCAGCTTTAACAATTGATCGGACTATTATTCGGGATCAATTCTGAAGGGTAGGATTGCAGAACATAAGTATATTTCAACAATCGCCAGGTGACGAGGTCAACACCTGTGTTGGCACCCCACTCTCCAAATTTCTAAGTCACGACAAAGTGAGGACATTTGAGGAGAGCTCTTAAATGCACCAGTCAAAATGAACACGATGGTCTTTGGATGGATGGACTGTTCTGGAAAATAGTCTGTGTTTAGATCTAAGAAGAAAAATAGGTGGTTTTTTAATGAATTTCTAAAAATTAAGGATGATGTAGTCTAAGACGTGGAATACCGTGATATGTATCTGAGTAGAAATACTGAAGAAATAAAGGGTAGATGATTTGGTAACACTTTTAAAGGTTGTAATGATCACGAAATTTTTTTTTCTGTTAAATGTAACCGAATAGGGAATATTCTGGTCTCTAGTGTAAACCTCACAATGCATAAGTATGCTTTCTCAAAGTTATAGTTCCTAGAGCAAGGAGTAGAGTTTCATTTTACGTTTGAAGTTCAGTGTTACTTTTCAATCATTTCGAACGACAAAAAAACTTAATCGTAAGTGACTAACTGGATCTAATGCTATATAAAATCTACTGTATTCTTATGAATATTCGAAATGAAATTTAATGTTCGAATGATTGACGATCTTATAAATGTTTATAGTGTAGTTCTGGTGACAAGGCTTATTACCTTGAATGTATTCCTTTCTAGAAAGGTACTAATATATCCAGTGGAAAGGTCGATCATGTACGGCGATCAATAAAGGTAGTTGTGTGTTTGTTACATCAAATCTTAAACTCTGTAAATGTTTCCGGAGTAGAATAAAAAACTCGGAGCCCCAATCCGCGTTAAAACGCCAGTTGTTGAAACCCAATACTTAACGTTTTTTAAGAAATTCTTCCCGTAATCTTCCCGTATTTTAAGAAATATACTTCATCAAAACCACGTGACTTAAATTTCGGGTCGTTAGAGTCGAATTACTTATATTATTATTTTTACTTGTTTCCTCATTAGTTAACGTGTATTCATGTTACATGAAAACTCATTAAAATTACTTTCTAAACAAAGGGAGCACTCAACGAATGTAGTCAGAACGCAGAAAACTCTCCTGCGACGAAATTGGAAGTTGCAACCGATATCGTATTCTAATCAAACCAAATAAAACAAACCATTAAATACGTAATTAAGGGCTTTTACCATCTCGTCATTTATACTTCTGTAATATTAGTCGATTTATTCTGCAGTCTCCACTGGTATCGACTGCGCTAAGCTGGTAATATTAAATTTCTAAATCGCATAAAAGCAATACAAATATAATAAATCTCTTGCCCTACGCCAGCAGCATTATTAAAACCACAATCGACAAAGTTGCCACCTGCTCGTCCTGAAATTACGATGTTAATTATTCTTTCATCGCAGGCGATTCGTCAATGAAGGCGTAAAGAATTGTTTCGTGCACGCCAAAAATTATTGTAATCGCATTGGTTTTTGATCACGCTCGGTTTAATTACGCATTCTAAACATTTCTCGGTAACGGATCGGGGAACAAAGGAGCGTTCGCTGTAACCGCAAGAGTACACTCGATTTCGTTTCGTCTCGTCCCAATCAATAATGCTTTGCCTCACCGGCTTATTAGCTTTCGAATTAGAGCCAACTGCTATCCGAATATTGATTTGTATGGTCCAAGGAATTCTCTTTGGTAAACAACTTTCGGGGCATTGTAATTTCGAGCACATAAAACGAAGTATTCCGTAGACGTACGTTGGTCTTTTGGATTTATCGTTTGGAGTTAACAGAAACTCCGTATGTTTGGAGTTTATATGGCGTTATTGTCAATATATTTTGAATGTTTTTCAATTTTTACGAATAATTTATTTTAGAATTTAGTATATCAAAAATAAATGCAACTTTATTTCCATAAATGCAACTTTAGGGAATGATAAATGCAGCTTTTCCCATTTTTACTGCAACAAAAAAGTTACCCTACTAATAATGTTTGCTACTCAATGATCTTGTATTAATTTGAACGGAAGGTATTTAGAATGATAAATTCACTTGGTGTCGAAACGACACCAGCGAACGTTCTAGGTAAATTTAGCTCTAAAATTGTTGTAAATGAATCTAGACCAACGAAATTGCTACAGTGATGATTAAAAGTCACATAAAATTTTCAAATTCAATTCACAAATGCGGAAAGGAGAACGAAATAAACAGATTCCGGAAAAATTACTCCGGTGTCGAATCGACACCGACGGACGTTCTAGTGTTAAATCTGTCGTGGTCGAAAGTCCTCACGTTGGGTTGGTGTGGAAGTTTGGAGAGTGGGGTGCCGGCTCAGATGTCGCCTCGTCATCTGACCGTGGATCAAAATGACGTTGTGTGTCCTCGTATCTATTCCTGAGTCAATTTATCCCAGACCGTCGTAAATAGCCCGTTGTGTTGCTCTAGTACAACGCTAATTAAAAATTAGCATTACTATATCCACTAATGTGCTACAATACTATTTGCATACTACATTATTGTATATACAATACTGGTTTTGTATAACACTGTTAACCTACAGTACTTGTTTTGTATTGCTTTATTGTGCTTCAATACTATTAGTTTTTTGTACTACAACACTGAATGAAAAACATTTTCACCACTATGTGAGAAGATATTGTAAAATAATTTTAAAGTATTTTGGTACGTAAGCACACTGGAGCATCCTCATAGCTTTATTTCTAAGGCGCATTCAGTTCATATCTACTTAATTTCTTGAATTGTATGTGTAGAACTGCGAATAAAGAAGATATTTTCAAACTCTGTAATCTTCCCATAGGGCATGAAAACATTGAAAAGCAAATCACTTTTGTAGTTGTGGGTCTTTCTAACTGATGTTTACGGGACCGTTGACCTCAAGGCAAAATTCATATCCAAATTTACTTGAGTATGATTTTGAAAAATCTAATTAAATATCATACTATGTTGCATTTATCGTTCCTCTCGTCGATTGAATTGATCTTTGAAATAATATCTTAAAAACACAAAGCAAATAAATCTAAATTTAAAAATATTGTATGAATTGACTTTAAAACAACGATTTTGATCTTTCGGTAACTGCGATTTTCTCATGAAGCAACAAATTCTGTTTTTAAGCAGCTTTTAATTGCTGATTTTTAAATCCTAAAAGGCTATATAGTAGTAGGGTGGGCCGAAAAACACTTTTTTTCGAAATCGCTATTCTAATAGTGCGTAAAGGGTTCCCTCTGGGTTCAATAAACACGGTGTAAAATATTTTTTTGATTGGATTATATCTTCTGCCCCCGCATCGCACTTGAATTTTGGAAATTTGGGTAAAAATTGGCATTTTTTATTCGGCATAGGAAATATAATTATTTTCAATATTGTTATTCTAATTGTGTGAAAGAGGTGCCCACTGGGTTCAATAAGAAAGGTGCAAAATATTTTTTCGATGGAATAATATCTTCTTTTCTAGCATCGCAATTGAAATTTTGCTATTTTTGAAGAAAATTGCACTTTTTTCGTCTTTTTATGTTCCCTGTATGTTGAGTGACTTCCTTGACAGGAAGTGAAAGGAGGGTTGGGGGGTTCACAGTTCACATTCCTCTGCAGATATATCTGAAGTAGATTTAAATCTCGACATTTACAAACTATCGACAGCGAACCATTTAATCTCTCTTACTGATCGTAAGTACAAACAATTAACTAATTCCGTTTCTACCTAAATCATCACAAATGCAACTTGGCCTCCCTTCAACTGATATGGTTGCCTACAAGTTTGGAGTCTCGTACGGACAGGGATGTGGCTTCAATTTCTTCAAGTGTTCTTCACGATGCCAGACTCATAACTAGAAACAACTCAGATTTGGTGGTTGACGAAAACAAGCTGCGAAGGGAAAGGCTAAAGTTAGAAAGGATTTAAAATTTCAAGTTTTAAAGCGAAGCTCAGGCATTACCGTTGAAGGGGATGTATTTCGATGGTCGTAAAGATTCTACATTGATAAAGGAGAGAGTAGATACCAAAAGATACACGAGAAAAGCAAAAGAGGAACATTTATCTCTTATTGAAGAATCGGGTTCACGTTACATTACTCATTTGTGTCCATCATTTGGCACCACAAAACAGATTTCCGCGACTATTATCGGATATTTTGAAGGGATCACAAGAGATCCTTCACAGCTTCTGGCAATTGGCTGTGACTGTACATCTGTTAATACCGGATGGAAATCCGGTGTAATTCGGTGTTTGGAATTGAAACTTGGTAAACTTCTGCCTTGGATCTATATGTCTGCTGCATTTTAATGAACTAACTCTGAGGCATCTGTTTGAAACGTTGGATGCTCCAACAAATGGTCCAAAATCATATTTTGGAAACATTGGGAAGGCGCTCCTTACATGTGAAACTTTGCCAGTGACAACTTTCGAAGTTATTGACGGCGAGTTACCAAAAACTGATAGACGTTACTTAAGCAAGGATAACAAGGAGGACTGGGTCCATTGTCACATTTACGCTGGCTAATTACTGATAACAGAATTCTAAGACTATTTTTTAGTTTTCCATATCCTCTTTTGAAGTTGAAACAAATCGCTGAGTTTGTTATGAAAGTTTACACTCCAAACTGGTTTAATATAAAGTCTAAACATTAGCTGAAAGATGGAGCTAACAAACATGTGTAGAATACTATTTCTAGATCCAGGTATTTATCTCAAGACCTCGCCGACCAACCGGTCTAATGGTTAAGGTGTTGGCCTCTGGATCGGAAATTTCCTGGTTCGAATCCGGGTCAGGGCATGGATCTAATTGTGCTGTCCTTTATTAGGGACATTGATGGTCCTCCCACTGGGTGCTCCTTCACAAGTATCCGTGACTTCCGGCCTTGTAGCGGCCAATGATTAAGTTCATATGTGCCCGCCATTGGATAAAAAAATCTCAAGACCTCAAGTACGTCGTTGATGTAGTAATGTGTAGAAATTCGATCTTTGCTCTTGTCTGAGTATGTTGAACGATGAAAGACCGCGCATCTGAGAACTTGCTACACGACGTATAATTAAGCCTAAAGAGTCATCTTCTAATGTAAAGTCAGCACATGTATTTCTCCCACCAAAACTGAATTTTGTAGCTGCTGACTATACGGAATTGATTGACTGGTCATCAATTAATATTACTTCTCCACCAATCCTCCGTGATATATCCACTGCCGTATTTAGTTCCATTGTTCGTGATAAGAAAAATCCAGAATGGGACTCTGTTCACTTCCCATGTCACACACACACACAGGCAGTTGCCAAGTTAGTGACAGAAGCATCCTCTAAGGTTTATGAATTTCAATGTAGAGACGGGTTCATTAGATCCACATTCTTTTCCCGATTTATTATGCCTGAATTCGACCATACGCCTGATTTCAAGACTCTTCTTGCTGATGAAGTGTGAGTAAACTTTTGGTATTGGCATGGCATAACATTTCTATGGTTACAATATTCTTAACAAATACTATATTAATATATTGCGAATCAGCTATTATTTAATAATTTTCAGGCAATATAATCAAATGTAAAATACAATACAGCTTTAAACAGTACTTGCACCCATCTATATTTTGTGTTTGATTTACTTCTATAACACATCAAAAAGTGCAGTTTTCTTCAAAAACTGCAAACTTTCAATTGCGATGCGGTAACAGAAGATAGTATTCGATCGAAAAAATATTTTACGCCTTTCTTATTGAACCCAGTGGGCACCTCTTCCGCACTATTAGAATAGCAATATTGAAAATAATTATATTTCCTACGCCGAGTAAAAATTGCCAATTTTTACCCAAATTTCCAAATTTCAAGTGCGATGCGGGGGCAGAAGATATTATCCAATCAAAAAGATATTTTACACCGTGTTTATTGAACCCAGAGAGAACTCTTTCCGCACTATTAGAATAGCTATTTCGAAAAAAAGTGTTATTCGGCCCACCCTAATATAGTAGTCTCATGTTGTGCCAAAGTCACGAACTATCACATTTGATTTTATCTCCTCTCATTACTCCAATTTAAATGGAGACCAGAGATTGACTATGAACACTTTGAAAATATTACTGATACATTACTTCAATAAGTAAGCAATATTTCATAAAATAGGATCTCATATGTTTATTATAACAATCATGTTTATTTCATAAAATCAAACCTAAAAGTTTAATAAAGTTTTATAATGAAAATTAAAATCCATAAGTGGGTAAAAACTGAGAAAAAAGATACCAAATGAACTAATAAAAACAAATGAAATGAACTGGCATTGTGATGTTCATACATAATGAGTAAAAACAAATGAAAGGAATTAAGAATGGTAAAGATTGTTATATTCATCCGTATTGAGTTGATTAAAGCAAAGAACTAGCGCTGCGATATTAATCAATACTGAGTATAAAGTTAAATGAATTAGCATTGTGATATGCATTCATTATAATTAAACACGAAAGAAAGGAATCAGAATTGTAATATTCATCCATAATGAGTAAAAAGCAATGATAGCAATTAAAAATGCTACATTAATCCATATTGAGTAAAAATCAATGATAGCAATTAAAAATGATACATTCATCCATATTGAGTAAAATCAAATACAAGAAATAAGCATTGAGATATTCATCCGAAATTTATAAGAACAGAGAACGTACAGTGAGATATTAATCCATAATGAGTAAGAACAAATTAAAGGAATTAGCATTAGGGTATTCATTCATAATGAGCAAAAAAGAATAAAAGGAATCATAATTGCAATATTCATACACAATGAGTTAAAATAAATACATAAACTACCATTGTAATATTCACTTCCATTTGAATACCTATAAAATCTTTGGAAAATCTCCACCCATTTCAAATTTTCTCCACAGACAATCCAAACATAGATTCGCAATAGTGTTACCCATTATTACAAACCCTAAGCTTCCATGCATGATTAAACACCCAAAACAAAGCAAGATCCAAGTTTAATTCCACGACATGGATGAGTGAGAGAGTGGATAGTTTTCCCACGAAAAACGCACCCTCATAACGTGTGTGGGTAACATTTATTCCAGTGGCAGTGGAAAACAACTCGATCTTTATGCAACTTGAAGAACACGCGAGCCACAGAGCGGAATCAGTAAAACCATATTTCCCCCGGAATACAAATATCTAAAAGATTTAGAGCACCCCCTTTAAAGAGGAAAAGTAAATAAAAAGTAATATGTTTCATGCACCGGGCTGCGTTGGAACTGCTATTGTACGTGACAAGCCAAATCCATCATGGATCACCTCCAAATAAAAGAAGAAATGCATGAGTTCTGGGAGCATTAAAACGTTCGCTTCACCAGGGGAAGTGGTTTTTAGATGTTTCATTGGTACGTCTGTTTTTGTTGAAAGGTAGGAGATATGAAGCACGCTATGAGAAGTATACTTTTATTCACTCTCAGAGAGTTTAGGAATTGCAGTTTTACGCAGTATGCGAAAAAAGGCAAATCGATAAATGTTTCGAGCGTCTTGATAACAGTATAAAAATGTTTTATGATAAACATTAAGGATTTTAATGTAAGAACAGTTATAAAAGTTGTTATTTTCAACTCAGCTTTGTTTAAAAGAGGGATATCCAGTTTAAAAGACAGACCAGAAGATGTGCAAATATTTTACTTCTGCTGTGCAGATTCTTCCACTTGACTACCTTAACCCTTCTAATGGTTATGACGTGTATCTCATGCATCACTATCTGAACAATTTTGCTAATGACGAGGTATCACATCATTAAGATATTACCACATTTGTATGATTACTAGGGCAACTATTTGCAACAAATGCTACTTCTTTTCACACGTTCTACAATGCATGTAAAGTACTAAAACCAAAATTCCTCCTTCATGGGGTGCATTGTAAGTGAGCTATAACCGCAACATAAATGCAACTTTCTGCATAAATGCAACTTTCTGCATAAATGCAAATTTTTGCATAAATGCAACCACCTGCAACTTTTTAAAATGTAACTTAAAATTAATTAATATGAAATTACTATTTCGTTTTTTGCCCTCTGTACCAACTCTTCGATCACGTGTGTGTGATCTTGCGAACGCCGAAGTATTGCGGATAAAACAAGAAGTTAATGGAAAGAACCTGTTCGTCCTAACAGACGAAAGTGAAATGGCAAGAAGTACTTTTAACACATTCGTTGGCACTCTTGATAATGCAGAGGAAACTTGCGCAATCGACTGCAGAGCTTGTAAGGTGAGTCTCGATCATAAATATGTTGTTCGCCTTGTAGATATGACGTTTTAAAATCTTTGAATGTTGAGCGAAAGGATTTGGCGCTTCTGCTATCCAATATAGCACATTATATGAATGCGGCTGGCGCAGTTTTTCAATGTTAAAGAAATTACTAGCCAAGGATTGGTCATTCAACGTTCTTCTGTATTTAAGAATGTATTATAATACTGTTATACACTACTAAAATTGTCAACATATTTAAATTTTTTTTCATTTTTTACGAATAATTTATTTTAGAATTTAGTGTATCAAAAATAAATGCAACTTTAGGGAATGATAAGTGCAACTTTTCCCATTTTTTCTGCAACAAAATAGTTGCCCTAATGATTACATGATTAAGATCTGGTCAGTTTTCTTCTAATGATGAGATACTTTGACCATCAAAATCTGGTCGGTTTTGCTAATTGGAAGAGCTTTCTAGTTGTGACAACCATAAGAAGGACGTTGATCAATCAACTATCACAGGTTCCATGTTTAATTTTTGGAATTGCTTTAAGGAAGTCCTGAAATCATTGGAAATAAGCCGATTGTAGTCACTTTAAGAATATGTACAGGAAAATACGTATTACCGCAGAAACATAAGCACCCTTTGAAATTACCTTGACAAAAAAAAACTGCGTTCCATTCATTAGAGTTTTTAAAATGTGTTTTTTTTAATTAAATATTTTTTCTAAACTTAACTTTATTTATGAGGAGAATTTTCAGTGAAAAAAACCACAATTAAGTTTTTTTAAAGTACAATCGTAAAAGCAAATATTTGCATTTTAAAGTCAACTTTCAAGTAGGGGTATGTTATAGTGATTTACACAGTAACTGTTCTAAATGTGACTCCTACTGAAGAATATCTGTGATTCTAAACTGTGATTGTGATTCTTAACTGTGACTCAATCTAAATGGCTGAATGTAAAGTACTTCTTACCTACTCATTTTAAACGGGATGCTCTTACTTTTGTAACAAAAATAGTAAACAATACATAGTTGAATCAGTAGCGTAGTGACGTTCTGCGCCAGAGAACCCAATTGTAACGCCAAAATTTCTTTTAATGCAAAATAACTTAAATATCCACAACATTAAAAAAAAATTAATAAAAAACAATACCACTCAATAAATCTACAATTTAAAGTAAATGAAACATTTTTTCAACCTATAAGCCGTTTTCTGTATTAAGATCGTAATTTCTTTCTTTACCGTATCTTTTATCCTCTCAAAAAACTAATGCAGATAACTTTGAATCTCATAACAGGTTTTTGCAGATTACAAAACGTATCAAATATTTTTATTTGATAAAAATTAAATTTTTCTATTAATCAAACACTGATATCAAAGTTATGTATTATAATACTTGGTTAATTTTCTTCGAATTAAATGCAAATGATTGAATTGTGATTATTATATAAATAATTGGCATGCCTGTCTTTTCTCTTAAATTACTCTTAACTAAATATTGGTTAGTTGAGGAAAAAACATTTTTATATCGTATGTAGACAATTTCCTTACATTTCAAAATCTCGAGGTACTAAAATATTCAAAGAAAACAATGTTTTCAAAGCATTAAGTAATTTTTCTAAATCTCGTGTAACATCCGAATTCATTTTTTTTATAACACTCAAATCTAAAGTTAAATATTTTCTTTTGCCGAAGATAATATTGTTTTCTATCATTTTTATAAATTCATGTGTCACATTTGTTAAGATATTTCTTTATATAAAATTGCAAATCAACACTCAATTTGTGTATAAAATTTAGAATTTATATAAAAATTTATTATCAAATGCCATATTTCAAGTCATATAATCTAGCCGTTCTCTAATTATGAGCATGGAAAATATAATGACAAAAGAACGATCTATTTCTAACCTTGCCAATCCGTTTCTCAGGAAATCAAAATGAATTCATCTCAAATCAAACGTGAGTGCAAAAATTCTAAATTTTGATGTTTCTTCATTTTCTGAAAGAAGTAATAATGGTGAAAAATTTTAATTCAATAAAAATTTTCCAGATTGAATTTTAAAATTCGCCTCAACCCTAAAATTGGAAAACATTCGTACTACCTGTGTGCCAAATCCCATTTCTATAAGTGCCTTAGAGTGATCAGGATTTTGCGCACAGAAATTAAACAGGCATAAAAACAATTCCTTTTATAATTTTAGATTATCCATAAGTAGGAAATCAATATCCAACAATAAAGTATAGTAATTACTAGTAGTAAGTATTAAACGATTGGTGATGATGAGTCTTACTAGTTTCCACACCAAAGAACATCAGTTTGTTATATACGTAGTACTTTTTTATTTAAATAAAATTAAGTAGCCTTTATCTCTAATGTCGTTGAGCAAAAACCTACAAATTGTACCTAACCTTGTCTCATACTAACATAAAAAACTTATCTTTGGCAGTTTTTGGTCAACATAACGAAAAGGAAACTCTCGATTCTTCTTAATTGCTTAAATCGAAGTTATATAGTAATGAAAATCACTTTTGAGTTTGAAAAAACGTTCTAAGGAAACAAATTGTTTTAACTCTGTCGTCCCCCAACCTCCTTCTCAATAAACAGCAAATATAACCAGCGGCCGAGAAGGCCTTCTCAGCTTCGACACAAATTAGTTCAACTGTCATTAAGTAGTTGTACATAAGAGACAAATATTTTCCTTCGACTCCCTCTATTTCATAAGAAGTCATTTCTTTCTTCAGTATTTTCTCAAAATCTGTTTCTTTTTTCCCTTAATGGCGGGGTCTTAAGGTAGTATTCCTTGGCCACTGCAAGGCCGGAAGCGATGGCGATTTGTTAAGGAGTACCCAATAATGCCACTAACATATGACAGCGCAATTTATATCCATGCCCTGACCCCCGATTCGAACCAGAAACCTTCCGATCCAGAGGCCACCACCTTAACAGGCCGACCACCACCGGTTGGTCGGCCTGTTTCTTTTCTAACTTTTGTCTTTTTTCAATAGTCTTCAGTTTCTTGCAGAATTTGCTTTTCTAATTCCTCTTATAATGTTAAATTAGTTTGCTATGAAAGTGAGTTGGGATTTAAACTTTCTTCTGCTGCAGGTTACACATTTTCGTTGTAATCATTAATGTCTTGGTTCAATATTTTTTTCATTCCTTGTCGCATAAGATTCTCTTTTGGCATAAGAAACGTATTGTCAGCTTGTCTCGTTTTGATCATATTTTGAATTCTTTAAATAAAGTAATATTCCAGTTATTAACGTGCAACGACGTTCTTTTACCCTTACGCGCATTGCCTCAAATAATTTAGCGCCAAAGACAGTGTCTTGTTTTTTATCACGGCTGTGCATGCTTCAAGAACAAATCATAGTTGAAATAAGTATAACTTACTGTCTTTGAAATAGCAAGTATTTCTGTATAGTTTAAACTAAGTACATTTGTAACTCAAGTACCTTTGATTTACATTGCGTTGTGTTATGATAAAAGATAGAGTTAAGGATCTAATAAAGGATAGAATAAGTTGAATATAGAACCCCACCTGCCAACGTCCTGCAACGGATAGTTCAATCGCTTTCTTTCTCTCCCCCTCGGCTGCTCTCTTGCTCTGTCAATTCAAATCACCACCACCCTTTTTATGGGGGCACAATGTTTGTCATAGAAGCTTCAAATGATCACTAACACGCTGTTATCTATCGATTGTTTTCCTCATCCCCCGTATGAACTCAGAAACTTAATTAGATTAGGGGGTTAAGAAACAAAGATCCGAACTCGTGATGTATTACACCTCTACCCTTGACCTCGAGATAATCAGTGAGAATCCTGTGATTTAAGTAACAAAAGGAGTAGAAAGGCCAAAGGGTGATCCAGAATAGTCTGGGAAAATCAAAAAAGTGATCACTGGTGTTTGATTTTCAAGTGCTGAGAAAAGTGATATCACTGTTTTCTATTCCAGAATCTTTCTAAACGTAACTTAAGCGATCGCGATGATAGCAGCGTCACATTTTCCAGCACTTCTAAAATGAATTTTAATGTTTTTTCAGCTGCAAGAAGGATTGCATTTTTTCTGCATAGTGCCTCCACTGCCAATCTAAATGTGTTGACAATTAATAGTGTTTTGTTTCTAAATGTACTTTTAAACCTTTGTAAGTCCTTCGCAAAAAATATTATTAATCATTTAATCTAATTTTTGCTTAAGTTCTCCAAACTGATGATAGAAAAATATAAAATCGAGAAATTCACAATCATTGCTTAATAAACAATTTTACGACTTTAAAGTTGGTTTTGATTAATCAATTATTTAATTAAAAAAATTCGGGTTTATCGGATCCGGAAAGGATTTAATAAACCCAAATATCTTAATCCCGAATATCCGATCTGATAGATATTGCTGGATCCGGTAGGAAGCCAAACGATGCTGGATCCGCCGGATCGGATTGCAACCCCCAATCCCATTACAGAAAATATTCTCAGGAGTAGCATTTATATTAATTTAAAAACACATCCAGAAAACCAATTTTTTTAAAACAATAAATTATACCCTTAAAAAATTAAACATTATCATAACGTTTTGTTCTTTTATTACATTTCAGAATGCATTTATTAATGCTATACACATCTGTAGGACCCCGAGCGATCCCGTCCTACTTATTGTCCTCCTTGTTTACAAGTACAGCAAACACTTTCCATTCTTATAGGAAACTTTATTGGACGGTCAAAATACACATAAAATGGAACATCGAAAGAAGCCTTTCTTGCTTCCACGCCGAGCTTCCCGCGTAACTCTCCTGCTTCTCCTCCCCTTTCAGGGTCACCCCTTCTCCTCGTGGGCCAGCGCTTACCGCGCTCCTACACGCCCCCCCCCCCCAACAGAAAAACTAGTCTTTCAGGGAAAGTTTGTTTGTTCGCTTAAGTCAGTTCATCTCATTGTCTCTGAAACCAAAACAAAGTCTCTGAAACCGAAGCAAAATTTCTGAAAATGAAACTTATGACCTTGTGAGTGATTGCAATTTAACCATTCTACACATATTGGGGAAATCCACAAAAAAATACCTTTAAACACGTCATAAAGACTCAGATTACACATACCAAAAAAATGCACTGTATTTTTACGAATAAGAATAATTACTGCACCTCATAACACTAAATTAATCAGGATAACTCTTGTACATGAGCACTTAAAAAAATGCATTATATACAACATAATCACCATTTCCAACATTCATTTATGCAATTATCATTAGTTCTCCAGGCCCCTAAGGACCACCTTTCGCAAACCGATCAATGTCCATTTAATTAGCCCAAATTGTTAAATGAACTTTTGGCGGTAATACCACCACAAAAAGGACAAACGTCTATTCCACCCCTTTTCTTGGGTACTGCTCAAATGATACCACGTCTTACTTTTCATCCAATAAAAAGTAACCCTCGCATATAGGATTGAGGGTATTCCGCGCAATCCATACTCTCTTCCAGAACTCTAGTGTCAAGTTTGATCTATGACATAACTGCTCCTCATAGCAAACCTTTCTTCCCTCTCTTTGTGCGTCATTCATCATTTTACCTTTCCTCCTCTGCTTAACCCCAAGGTCCAAGTAAGGTTTGGACAAAGTCTCCCCTTTATGTTTCCCCTTACGAACCTTGGGAGTTGCGGAAAAACACTCCAAGCAACCATCTCTGAAACTCTTCCCTTTTTAGGAAGTAACACGAGTCCCTAGAACATTGGTTTGTTCCGTTTCAGACGAATCCGGCGGGTCATCTACCCCCGTCCTGTATCTTTTTTCAACTATCTCCCCCTGGGCCGTTTGCCCTCTTGATTCTTCCCTCTTTGTTTTTTCGCCCATGTGTTTCTGGCCTTGTTCCTCGTCTTGCGAAGTTTTCGCTTTTCCCTTAACATTTGGTGGTTGCAGTAGGGCCAGTTCAATTTTCCTGTCCTCTCCTCCCACATGGTCTAATCACCCCTTCTTCCCTAGAAACTACATATTCCGTTTTGCCTCCTTTACTTCTTTCTACCCTTTTTCCCTTCTGCATTTCAAATGCTCGTAATTTAGTTTTATACTCGGATCTGTTATTTTCCGTCTCTTCTAGAGCAGTTTTCCGTCTCTCTTCGGCCAATTTCAAATTTCTTCAAGCTTTTTTCCAAGCTCCTGTCACGCCTCCAAACTCCCTTCCCGCTTCTGTCCGACGAGCCACCATGAGACTAATTTCCCACTCCATTTCAGCTATTCCCTGGATCCCCTCAGCTTCTAGTAATAGCCTTTCAGCTTCTGTCAACTCCTTTCTTTCATTAATAATAGTCATCATTAAGCCTTCCTCAAATTTTCCGTCGTATGATTTGGAGCCCTCTATTATTCTTTTCAATTGAACCATTTTAGCATCTGGAAGAAGCTCTTCTAATTCTATTGCCAAACATATCACATCCTCCTTTCTAGCCCTCCCAAGAAATACCATTTCGACACAGACTACGCGCTATCGAAAGTTTATCAAAGGTTAAAAATATAATTTTTTGAACTCCAAAAATTATCTCAAAATCACCTAAACGTTGTTACAAAACCAAAAACGTTTTCCAAGAGCACCGGAAAATTTTCCTCAAATGAGAAAGATAAAATAACTTAAGTTTCTATGCCTTGGTTTTCACTAGCAATGACGTATTATTCCCAATTTCTGGACATGAATACATATATTTTCACAAGTATATATTTCGCTCGTATTTGAGCACATAAACCACTTAATTTTTTTCAATAGTACCTGTACTTTGTTTTTGTTATTAAAAATAAACCACATGAAATTGAAATTCCCACAAAAATAAATATTCATTACTAACTAAACTGGCAGAACTGATAACACAATATTATGCACTGTAAAGGGCTTACAATTAATCAACCCTAAAAATGTTAATACATTTCTTAAACGGCATGCAAATACAAAAATGATCAGAAAAATCAGAAATAAAATACCGTGGATCTCAAATTCCTTGTTTGTGAACCACCATAAACAAAAGCTGCAATCAACTCACCGGTACCTTTCCGTATCTGCTGTGATGCATCCGATCCTTTGTAGATTGCTTACGAATCCGAGTTTCCCGTTTCTTCCAATGGATACAGGATCCGTCCCTTCAATGTCCGTAGAGAAGGTTCCACGAGGTATCTTTACGCTATTGCTGTGATGTTTCAGGTCCCTTAAGAATGCTTACGGATCCGAGATATTCCCGCTTCTTCCAACGGACACAGGGTTTTTTCCGTTCAATGCCCATAGAGTATTTCCCACGCTTCCACTCTCTCCTGGCACCACGGCTTTCCTCCTGGATACAGGCGTATCCGACTCAGACGATTCCACGACTTCCCGCAAATGGCTTGAAGCTTCCGGTCGACTCCCAGATTCCTTCAGCGTTCACTTGCCCCTTTTTGTTTGGCTCCGCAAGCAACCGACTATGGGTAGAGTGCTTATATAATAAGAGTGGCGACATACGGGAAACATTTTCTGATTGGCTTAGCGACCTTTTCTACCGCCCGAGGCGGTCTTTTCCTAGCTCCCGTAGACTTAACATGGGAGCTTTTTGTGTGTTCGAGAACAACGTGTGTACATTAAATAAAAAAGAAAATATAGCTTATTCATGTTCCATTTCGTTTTCCAGAATGTTTATTTATAATTATTTTAGCGTTTTGTCTGCATAAATTTGAAGACTTTTTAAGCAAATAGCTTTTTTCGAACAACGTGGTGTTTCCCGCAATCTAAGTTAACGCGTTGTGCAATCCATCTCATCAATTACGCATGTAATTGAGCGTTTATATGATTCATTTATACCGAATGTATCCATATTATAACAATTATATGCTTTTTGATGTCCTTAAAATGATATATTAATTCGCCTAGCAACCTTCTTTGAGGCGATTCTGGTAGAAAAATGACTGCCGCGCATGCGCATTGGGCCAAATTTGGTCCCTTGTCGCCACTCTTATTATATAGGCACTCTATCCATGCCGAGCTTCCCGCGTAACTCTTCTGCGTCTCCCCTTTCAGGGTTAGCCCTTCTCCTCTCTCCCCTTCTCCTCGTGGGCCAGCGCTTACTTCGCCCCTACAACAACACTATGTTGATCCGTCCACTGAAACCGCTTTGTCTATAAATAATTCAGAAACTCGTAAAACGGTGAAGAAATGCACAGTAAAAATTACATATACAAGAAACAAATGTGGGGGGGGGGTGACGGAGTTTCGCATTCAGAGTGTAAACGGGACAAGTGAGAGAGTAAATTGCTCATTAGAGCTCTCTTAAATAGTTATGTCACCATGGAAAGCATATTTTGTTTATATGAAAAATTACGAATTTTTAAAGTCATATGATTGCATTTCAATCACATCACCTTTACATACGTTTGAAATTCTCTCTTCCCTTCGTAAATACCCTTACTTCATTTTTAGATTCTAAAGCAACACTATATGTGTGTATAACTGAAAAGCGTTATTGTCTCACAAAATAAAATAAAAACTTCTCAGTGAAAAAAAACAGCATGCAGCCATGTGATTATTCTATTCACTAACGAAATCAAATAATCATTTTTGCCTCCCCCCACTCCTTGATTTAGACTCATTAAATTGATAAAATATATCAGAAGCACCTTCTTTTACACACATATTTCATGTTTTTAGAAATAAAAACGATTTACAAGAAGTTCAACAGAAACTTTTTGTTTTAACAAAATAAAAAAATAGAAGAAACAAATCTAGCTATGTGTTCTTTATAAAAATGTAACTAAATAAATAATCAGGGAAAGTTAAAAAGCAATAATGAATTTGCATTTTAAAAACTTTTTCTTCAGAACTTTCCTTTAAACTGTAGAGCTTCTTTTATTATTAAGCCAAATGCGCGGGAATCTGGTGTGTCATAAAGCCTACATAAACATTCGATTGAAAATCCTCCAGAGAATTCCGAATCCGTCACAAACCAACTGTTACCCCTACCAGATCACCGATATTCAGTCACAGCTTTAACTGCTACCGAATCACTAATCCCGGTCGCAATCATCGCAGCAGCATGAATATCAGCCAAGTTATCAGCTTAGGTATCAGGTTAGCGATATCAATTTAGTTACTGTTATCGAATCACCTATGCTCTCACTCACTGTTATTTTGATATTTAAGTAACAGGTAAGAACTGTGATTTACAAGTATCGGTGATTGAGTAACAGTTCTGTGATTCGCTTAGCATCCTTCTTTCAGTACACGTAATCGATAAACTATGTGTACGTGTTTGTAAATAGGAAATTTTCTCTAGAAAATAGTAAAACTATTTCCCACATCTAAGTATATATCCTATTGACGGCTCACAAGCGATATGCACTGTCAAAAATTTCAAGATGCAAGTTTTTTATCTTTTCTAGACCAAATTGTGTGGATCTTTAGACTGGTGGAATCTTACAGTGACATTTTGTCTGTAAACGAAAGCTAAATTTCATCTGTAGACACTCATTTATAGGTACACTCAGTTATGGGACACTAACTTATGGGCATACACATGTATGGGATGCAAATAGAATTGCTTTTATTTTGCAACTAAGCCACTGTGAAATTTTTACTGTATAAATGCGGCAACATGCGTGTAGGGTCCAGTCTTTGTCCTGGTAACCTATCTTGCAATCAAAATACAAAAGATACGCTTTCTTGACTATTGCACTGATGGTCTTTTTCTGTGCAGCAAATGTCATTTTCGCAAATATAAAAGTTATAAGCACTGTTAAAGCAGTCACAAGGAAGTACTACTATTGATTTTACACTGTAACAATAACTTGTGTATGCTAGAGCTTCGAAAAGTACGAACGAAATGAAAGTAACTTACTTGAACCGTGCTGTCTTGTGTTTATAAATAAGCTATAGCTTGTTCTTGCGCAATCACCTTTACGAAGCCACCAATAAAACTTGATGTGTATGATGCAATAACTTATTTGTGTAAAGGGATATCGAAACATTCCGCAACAATTTAGTTCCGCTGCAATTCAGGTTCTTACTGATAGAAATCACGCGTATTCGATGACTGAGGCACATTGCAAAGGAACTATCAGTCACATCATTGAGGGTGGTGGTGAGATTGTTCTCCAGTGGATTCCTAGTCACTGTGGGATAAAGGGTAATGATGAAGCTAACAGATTGGCTAAATCAGCCCTCTCCCTGCCCCAACCTTCTCCACCTATCCCTTTGAGGAACTGCAGGACTTACATAAAATCTCAGTTCAAGAAATAAAGAAGACTGCAGTATCAGAGGGATATACAGGAAAGGAGCTGGGATTTCCTGCTGAGTAGTAAGGGAAGAATCCCTACTGATCTACCAAGAAGGGTGGGTGTGGCCTGTTTCCGCTTGTTAACCGGACACGAGTACCTTCAACAGCACCTACATAGGATTGGTGTGGCTACGTCCCCGATCTGTCCGCTTTGTTGCGATGGTCTTATGAAAAGGCAACACCTTGCGGAGTGCTCTAATTTACAAGACACTGACATCTCCCCAAGGATTTTCTTCGCTATATTGGACGGCAAAACAGCGTATGGACAAAAAGCCTTGAGCTGGGCGTAAGATTAAAAAAAAAATTGTCACAATATATTTATCTCAATAAAATTGCATTATATTACGCGATAGCACCTGTATTACGGACAAAGCGCCCATATTTCTACAACGAGATCCAATCCACTTTTTTTAAGATGATATTCGTGTTCAGTATGTTAAAATCATTCAGGATTGGGTTCTTTTATCTAAGAAGCATTTAACTGTTGACCAGTGTTATTTATGAATATTCGGATCAATCTAATACTTCTCATAACTGATCTACTTAATACAGGGTGCCTCGGAACTCCGTGTACAAACTTGGAGGGGCGGTAGAGAACATTGTTAGGAATGATAATTACATGGGAAAGCATGGGAGGAAACGTCACCCTCATGTAATAAAGAGACATAAAGACACAGAATGTAGTGCAAAACGCTTTATTACACAACAAAAGAGTACAATGTAAGTCTTACAAGCATCACAGGAGGTGTTTGAAATTGGGCCTATTGGCATGGATGCACGCACGACACCTAAGCAACATGAATAGGCGAACATTTTCGAAGATACCTGCCGTTTCGCAGATCGTATTAACAGCGATGGAGATTCGTGCAACCAGGTCCATTTCAGAATTTACGGGCGTATCATACACAATGCTCTTCATGGCACCCCAGAGAAAATAATCAAGAGGAGATAAATCAGGTGATCTGGAAGGCCAAGAGACGGAATCGCCACGTCCAATCCAATTATTTCCAAATGGTTACGTACACACCTTGCGTAATGAGAAGGAGCCCCATCATGTTGAAAACACATTCCGCGCCGAACATGTGCGGGGACATCGTTAAGCATTTCCGAAAGTACCTCTTGAAGAAAGACGACATACTTGCAAGCGTAAAGTCGAGGTGGTAAGATGTATGGCCCGACTATACAGTTCTCCACGAAACCCGCCCACACATTGACGGTGAAGCGTTGTTGTGGCGCTCGTGGTCGGGTTCAGTGTGGGTTGTTTAAGACCCACATGTGCGCGTTGTGCGTATTTGAACACCCCTTCACGTGAAAAGGTTGCATTATCAATGAACAGATAAAAACTGGAAAATTGCGTGTCGGCCGCACCTTGTTGTAGAAACCACTGTGCAAACGCGACACGTCGTGGGGGATCATCCGGCAACAATAACTGAACTCTCTGAAGATGAAAGGGACGTAAGGCATCGCCCTGCAGTATGCGATGGACAGTTGATTGAAACGTACCGGTGGCAGAGACAAGCGCCTGTACACTGATACCGGGATTTAGGTCCACAGAATGCAACAGACTCTCTTCGAATATTGGTGCTCGTGCTGTTCGCGACCGCCTAGTATCCTGCATCGTGGCTGTGAAGGATCCGCGTTCCGCATGGTTCTGATGTTCACGAACGAACATTTGATGATTTTGTTGACGCCTAGTTGGATATCTTTCTCGATACAACCGAACAACAGCGCTTGCATTTCCGTAGGCTAGGCCGTAGATGAAGTGCATATCCGTCAACTCGGCGTTTGTGAAACGATTCATGTTGATTGCACGCAGTCGGCGTCTAACAATGAGGAAGCCACGCGTGCCGACAGTAAGAGCTAGCGTACAGCGCCACCTATCGATTTCCGTCCATGCTTTCCAGTATAATTATGGTTCCTAACGATATTCTCTACCTCCCCTTCACGTTTGTACACGAAGTTCCGGGACACGCTGCAGAGAAGAAAATATTGAAATCAAGCTATTGCTGAACATTCGGATACTATTGGCATAAGAAGACATAATAACACTTGGCATAGAAGTCCTGTCACTTACAAAACTCCGGATGCGCTTCAGCACGTCTTCTAATCGATATTGCTAATTTGTACACACACACATACACACACTCACACACACACACACACATATATATATATATGTAGGGTTAAGCCCCACGGCTATCCTAAGATAAGCACTACAACTTTTACCTGAAAAGAAGTACAACTTTCACTTAAAGAAGCGCGATCTTTTTTGATCGCGCGCGCATCGGATCACGTTAGACGAGACGATTGATGTTATGTGGACGGACGTGATCTCGATGCGCCATTTTTTAAACTCTCTGTACATATTATTTATAATAAATCGAATTCAACTAGAAGTATTCACTTAATAAAACCCCAGCACCCTACATTATGGGGGCTCGGTCAAACCTGACGAAGTGACTTTTCAAGACGCTGTTACTGTGAGTAGATGTTCACGGACGCTCTCAAAGTTATTAGCCTTTCAACTGACGCGTAAAGGCTCTGCTGTTGTGAAAACTGGAGTTTTAAACAACTTCTCCGACGGACATTTCGGGTCGCTGGTGGTTAAAAGAATCTCTTTGGTGTTTGCTGTGTGACTGCTTTCGTCTTGTGCTTGGCTCCGTACACAAAATGGCGAAATCGCTTGGCGACATTCCCGCGGTAGCTGCACTACTTCATTCCGGTTCTTCGAAATTGATCAGACTCTTGTACAGTGTGGTTTTCGACGACGAATACGATCGGGACAGCCGACAGAAGTTGCGTGCCTTCTCATCCTTCCCCGAGAACTTCGATCTGGAGAAGAGAAAGAAATCCGTGCAACAGACTTTCAAGCTGCACGACGTTATCTCAGTTTGTTCCATTCTTCATATTGACAGTGCTGGTACGAAAGAAGAACTCTGCGTGTTGATTTTCGATGCCCTTTCGGATCTCACCGCACTACAAAGTACCATCGACGCTTCTTTTTCTGACGACGATGACGAACAATTCAATCAGACATCTGGTGCCTGTGTTGCTTCATATATACCCAGCTCTTCAGAGGTATCTCCTTTTCCCGTTCCGCAGGCCTCACTTCGAAACTCCATTTCTCCGGCTGCAAGTATTCAGCAGAATGATAGCTGGTGGTTTATTCTAAAAGACCTGGCGCAAACTATCAGACACTTTAATGGCCGAGATTCATACTCAATCTCCGCATTCTTTCGTGATGTGGATGAAAATCTTGAACTGTTTCCTGCATTGAGCTATGCTCAGAAAATTATATTTACTAAAAATCTGTTAACTGGACCAGCCAAAACCTTTTTGCAGTCTCAGCGTGGATTAACAACATAGCAAAAATTAAAAACTGCCCTGTTGGAAGAGTTCAGCCAAAAAATTAACAGCATCGACCTGCATAGGCAGTTGGAGCATCGTAGGATGAAGCCTACTGAGACTGTATCGGAATATCTCTTGGCTATACGGGAATTGGCAAGCAGAGGTGCCAATTGCATCGACGAAATTTCTATCATAGATTATTGTATCAGGGGTATACCAGACTCCCTGAGCAATAAGCAAATATTATATGGTGCCACTTCAATATCCCAATTCAAAACAAAATTGATGATTTATGAGAAAATTTATCTGGAACGCACCAAATACAAACAAATAGACGACAATGCGCACTCCTTCAACGATGTGAACCACCGCCGAGGGACAGAAACAAAGCCTCATTTCCAAAAACGCAGTCAGGAAACCCCAAATTTTTCCAGACAGCGCAAGCAACAAATTTGCTACAATTGCAATGAAGTGGGACACATCTCAAAATTTTGCCCTGATCAACATCGTGGCCCAAAGTGCATGTTGTGTGGAATGTTTGGACATAAATCCTCCTCTTGTGTTAACAGAACTAGCAGATTGGAGAATAACAAGGTTACAACTTTCTGCTGCGCAGCTCCAAACTTAATGTTTCACAGTGTTACAATCAATAGTGTTCCAATTCATGCTCTTATTGATACAGGAAGCCAAGTTACCATTATCCATGAAGATGTATACAGAAAAATTGGCTCTCCAAAATTGCAGAACTATCCTACTTCTCTTACGTCATTTGGTAACTCTAAAGTTTTACCTCTTGGTCGTTTTGAAACCGAAATTCTCATTGATCATGAACTGTTTACTACTAATGTTTGTGTTGTCAAGAACCAAACTATGTCATCAGACGCCATTATTGGTATGGATATCCTCAAACAAGCTGATGTTTCCATTACAAAAGATAACATTTCCATACGCAAACCTGCAACTGAACTTGCTCACAATGATGCAGATGTGCTAATCCATAGTATCTCAGTTGACGACAGTTCCGAGTTGGATATAGGCCCCAATGCAGCGAAAGATGAGAAGGATTTCATTAAGCAGTTAGTATCCAACTATGTGCCCAAAAAAACAAAAACAACCAATGTCGAAATGAAGATTCAAGTTAAAAGTGATGCATCTATATTTCACAGACCTAGACGTTTACCATTTGCTGAAAGAGATGTTGACAATCAAGTTCAAGTGTGGCTACACGACAAAATTGTGGAACCGTGTTCTTCTGAGTACTCAAACCAAGTACTTGTTGTGAAAAAAAAAGATGGCAGTCCAAGAGTTTGTGTGGACTACCGCAAGTTAAACAAGAACATAGTGAAGGACAGATATCCGTTACCTCTCATTGAAGACTTGTTGGATAAACTACAGGATGCACGTACATTCACTACCTTAGATCTAAAAAATGGTTTCTTTCATGTTCCTGTTGAAAAGAACAGCCGCCGTTACACCTCATTCGTAACTCACAATGGACAGTACCAATTTTTACGTGTACCTTTTGGTTTATGTACATCACCATCTGTGTTTCAGCGATTCATCAATTCAGTGTTCAAGGATCTGATCCTAAAAGGTCATGTTTTACTGTACATGGATGACCTTATCATCCCTTCCAAGAGTGAGACAGAAGGAATAGAGATGTTGAAGTCAGTCCTCTCAGTCGCCTCTGAACATGGACTGATAATCAATTTTAAAAAGTGCTACTTCCTAACTAGAAGAATTGAATTCCTTGGCCACGTGATAGAAAATGGACAGTTATTCCCATCACCTCTGAAAACTGCAGCTGTTATGAACTATCCCCAACCAACATGTCACAAGGAATTGCAGAGTTTCCTTGGCCTTGCTGGGTACTTTCGTAAGTTTATACCCAACTTTTCTGTTATTGCTTACCCTTTAACAGATCTTTCAAAAAAGAATCAAGAATTTAATTTTGGTGATGAAGAAAACCATGCTTTTACCCTCTTAAAGCAATGTTTATGTGATAAACCTGTGCTTGATATTTATAATCAACACAGCCATACAGAACTCCATACTGATGCAAGTATTCATGGTTATGGTGGTATTTTGATGCAAACCTCCATTTCAGACAATTGCCTTCATCCTGTGTACTACATGAGTAAACGTACATCTGAAGCTGAAAGAAAATACTCAAGCTATGAACTTGAAGTGTTGGCAATAGTGCAAGCATTGCAAAAATTTAGAGTTTATTTACTCGGCAAACACTTCAAACTTGTAACTGATTGCAACGCATTCAAACTAACGATGAGCAAGCAACAGTTGAGTACAAGAATTGCTCGGTGGGCATTGCTATTAGAAGATTTCAACTACGAAATGGAACACCGACCTGGTTCCCGAATGATGCATGTTGACGCCCTCAGCAGATCCCCAGCTGTGCTGAACATCCAGGACTCTCTTCTTTTGCAAATCAAACATGCTCAAAATCAAGATGATGAAGTGAGTGCTATCAAAGAAGTACTTCAAACTAAGCCATATAAGGACTTTTGCTTGAAAGCTGATATTCTCCATAAATTTGTTGATGGCTATGAACTACTAGTTGTCCCAGAATCTATGCAAACGGAAATCATAAGGAATGCTCATCAAAAAGGTCATTTTGCTTCAAAGAAAACTGAAGATACGCTTAAGCAACAATTTTTTATCCCGAAACTCAAAGAAAAGATTGACAAGTGTGTTGCTAATTGTGTCCCATGCATCTTAACTAACCGCAAATGTGGCAAACAAGAAGGTATGCTTCACCCCTTACAGAAGGATGACACTCCACTCCACACGTACCATATTGATCATCTTGGTCCTTTAGCCAGCACACACAAAAATTATAAGCACATATTTGCAGTCATTGATGCTTTTACAAAATTTGTGTGGCTCTACCCAACCAAATCCACCGACTGTGCTGAGGTCATCTCTAAATTAGAAACTCAGAAAACTCTATTTGGAAACCCTACACAAATCATTTCTGACAGAGGCCCTGCATTTTCCTCAAACGACTTTAAAACCTACTGCTCCGAAGAAGGTATTCGCCATCTCCAAATAACTACCGGCTTTCCCAGAGCGAATGGACAAGTTGAACGCTTGAATTCCATCATTATTGCTGTTTTGTCCAAATTATCCATCGAAGACCCAACAAAGTGGTACACCCATGTGGTTGATGTCCAACAAGCAATCAACTCCACATTTCAAAGAAGCATTAATACAAGTCCTTTCGAACTACTATTTGGTACAAAAATGAAGTCCAGGAATGACGTGCAGATTACAGACCTACTGAATACTGAAATTCAGTCCGATTTTCTGCAATCCCGTGAAGACCTCAGACGAGCAGCTAAGCGACAAATACTGAAAGTACAGGAAGAAAACCGAAAGACCTACAATCTTCGACGTAGACCACCGCGTAAATTCAAACTTAATGATTTAGTTGCAATCAAACGCACTCAATTTGGACCTGGACTGAAACTTAAGTGCAAATTCCTAGGACCCTATAAGGTAATTAAGCTTAAAAACAATGACACATATGATGTTTAAAAATGTGGTTTCTGTGATGGACCAATAAAAACCACCACCTGCATTGAATATATGAAACCCTGGACTGATAAACTTTCCTAAACTTATTTTTCTAAGGACAATTTGAACCAGGATTATTGATATAGTTTTTGTTTACTGTGCATATTTGATTTCTTTATAATTGTGTCTTATTCATTTCATCTAATTGCTTCTTTTTATTGTATTTACATTTGTATTTCTCAAAATTTTTGTTTATGTGAGTGCTGTCATCTGAGGGCAGATGACCAGGTAGGATGGCCGAATGTAGGGTTAAGCCCCACGGCTATCCTAAGATAAGCACTACAACTTTTACCTGAAAAGAAGTACAACTTTCACTTAAAGAAGCGCGATCTTTTTTGATCGCGCGCGCATCGGATCACGTTAGACGAGACGATTGATGTTATGTGGACGGACGTGATCTCGATGCGCCATTTTTTAAACTCTCTGTACATATTATTTATAATAAATCGAATTCAACTAGAAGTATTCACTTAATAAAACCCCAGCACCCTACATATATATATATTACAAACAAAAATTATAAAAAAATTTCAAAAAGTTAGATACAACAATTTAAAAACAAATACAAAAGTATATCACAATATCAGAGCCCATGCCTTTTATTTTGATCTTTCATTAATTTACGTTCATTTGTGGAAATCCAAATTCAACTGTTGTAGTAAGTGATCTAGCTAATGTACGCAAGGAAATATCACCGAAGAAATGCTCTTATTTATAAAAACGAAACACCCTAAAGATCCAATTTTCGACCCCTTCCGGCCTGAAAAATCGCTATTTCAACGATATATTTTGTGATTTACCTTTCCGCCGCTGACGCCCGATTTATTTTCTCCTTGTCTTATGCTCAAAGATCCGACGTAAGTCTTCAGTAAAATATGGAAGGAAGAGTATAGCCTTCCACATTAACTAACAACGGAGCTATACGTACGCTTTTACATTCCTCAAAGCTGCAATTTTGCATTCACGCCAAATTCCCGAAGCACACTCCAGTTTCTTTCTTATTATTATACCACTATATATGTGCCTCCCTCCGCCACTACTTTTATTTCTTACATGTATGGAAGCATCATAAATGATACAACGCCACTTTGAATCCAATGAAATATTCATGAAGCCCTTTGAATTTCTTTTTCCATTTATTCTTCTCTCTTGAAAAAAAAATCGAGCCCTTTTCAACCATTTTTCTCTTTAAGGATAAAAGGGATATGCAGTTCTTTTCTATTTTCAACTGAAGTAGAGAATGTGTGCATTCCTAATTCGGAATGATATTATTCTGAATAACCTGCCGCCATTACCATTGTCGTAGTTTGTTTTCTTTGTCCTGTTTTATTTTTTGCCCCTTTCGGTAATTGAGCATTTGCATGCCGCGAAGCTGGTTTCGGGCAAGTGTGCAGATTAAATAAAAAGAATTCCCGTCGCTAAGTGATTGGCACCTACGCAGAGTACGGAGTGCCGCATGCTTGTTTTTGTGTTCTTAGAATTTGACGATTGCTTCGATTAGCGTTGTTCAGTAAATGGAACTAGAATATCCGTGCATAAGATATTCACTGAAAATTTTTAATTTTGTTCATGTATTAACAACAGTGTTGTACTCACATTTTATATATTATTTACCAATTATAATACATAAAGCATCCATATGTACAGTAATACCGAAAATTGTAAGAATATTAGTGGAAAAAAAATTGCTTCTCTTATGTCGTATGCAGATTGCCTAAATTCAGCCACTCCACAATAAAACCACAAACCAACCAAAAGCAAAAAGGAGCTTTTCGTGTACCCTACTGGAGTTAATTAGTCTTCACTAAGTTGCGAGAATTTCACAATTTAGTCGTATTACCCAATTAATTTCTCTTGATTGCCCACTTAAACTGCCATAACATCCACTTTTTAAGATTATGCCGAATTTTTAAATGATTGTGCCTATTTTCATGTATGCTCATATTTTCATTTTTAATATGGTTCCTATCATTCCATAGCTCAAATCAAGAATATTTCAACTAAGTTGCGAAATGGGCTAATGTATTCCATAGAGGTTTATTTTATACCCGTTTGTGCCATTTACCCCTTAAAAGCATATTTTTGTGTCTATATTACTAAAATAAAAAAAAGTTCGTATTCTTGCCACTCTCCACTGTGACCGGAGAATCAGACCATAAACATATTCAACAACGTAAGCCCTGTTACTAGATCTGGTAAAGCAGTAGTCCTTAGTACAAATGAAAAACAAATTAATAATAATAATTATGAGAATTTATCAAACAAAAATTCATTTTAGATGATCAATGGACGGATTTATATAGGATTCTAAGGTATTCATAACCATATGTTCTGTTTTACTTACTAAACGCAACTTCATCTGATTTTAGGAATGTTTTTTTATATTTTATATTAATTAAAATACATTTGTGAATAAACAATTACCTTACAGCGTTGCTAGTAATAACAAAATAACCATTGCTAGAATTCAAAACATAATTATCTCGTATACATTTTCGGTCTAACCTATGGACAACTTCAACTAAACTTGTGAGCATAATTACCGAATCTACTTCTTCATTAAAAAGTTCAGTTGACATCAAAGACAAAGTTCAAGTGCAAATGATATTCTGTGTGTTATTCAGATTTTCTGAGATTTGCCTTAATTACCAAAGTTTCACTGGAATACATTCATTTGCATCAATTTAATATTCACCAAAAATTTCTATACATAATTTCCAAAAAGGACGCAATTTAAATCTAATTCTGATGACCGAAGTTCTCCGAGACCGAAGTTGACCGAGTTCTCGCACCATTTTTTTAAAGAATCGAGTTCTTTTTAACAATCTGACGAGTGTAGAGCAATAACAACTCCTGTGGACTCATGATTCATTAATGAGCTTCCAATGCGTTTTTAATTATGATCAGTTAATCAATAAAAGAGTGTCTTCTCTTTTTGTCTACCATCGCAAGTGGCATAAATTAAGTTTAGAGAGTTGAGAATGGTAAGTACTATTTCTCTATCATTAATACAGGTTCTTAACCTAAGTATGCTAATGATAGATAAGGGTGTTTGTTGGAATGATGTTGTCTAGGAGGGAGTTTAATGCAACTGAAGCAACTGACAGAAAGCAATTTTGACACAGATTTTCTTATCTTGAGTAGTTCTTATCTGAAGAACTTCAATTTCCAAAACTTACTCTGATGACAAAAATAAGTTGAGCAATAAGGTTTCCTCGAATGGCACACATTTAGTATAAAGACTAATAAAAGTGGAGAACAGTTCACTGTGATATTGCTATACCACTGAAGAAAATGACACAATACAAATATATCAGAATTTATCTAGTAAAATTTGGCTGAAGAATTGCAAGCCATACAAATCTTCTAGGATAAAAATAAATACTCAAAATAAGTGCAATGAATATTATTATAAGTGGTATTTATATAGTTTAGGGCTGTGTATAGCAAGTACTATTTCTGTCATTGATGTATTTTTCTAATCTTAGCATGCATATAATCTATTTATATAAAAGACAAATATCACTCACTCATTCACTGATCACTGTATTTCAAGAACTACAAGTCCTAGGAAACTGAAAATTTGCAGGGTGATTCTTCTTATACTGTAGGGGTGCGCTAAGAAAGGATTTTGAAAAATTGACTACTACGAGGTCTAAATTAGACCTAAGCCAAAACCAATTCGAAATCACCATAAAAAAACATTAATTATAAAACGATTGCTGTTGTTTTACCAGTGTTGATCGAAAAACAATTTTTTTTAAAAATAAAATTCAACTGCAATATTTATGTTTGAACTGACTTTTATTTCTGCCCATGATGTAAATAATTAAACAATATTTGATTGATGAAGAAAGAGTATTTAAAACAAAAATTTTAGTTAACTTACATTTTGTAATGCAACACGAAAAACCCTAAAGAAAAATGCATTGATCACAAAAGCATAATTTTGCTACTCGGTATTTGCCAGCGTCAAAATTATAGTGTTTAATTTTTTTATTTCATTTAGAATTCAGCGGTTGGGTATTTGAGTTGATAGCGAGATGTTGAGGTCATATTTTACGACTCCCAAGTATTATAAACATGTGTTGTTTTTGACAGTAAATCATTTTTGTATCAATATTGTTCGAAAGTCTTTTGTCGAATGTTTCTATTTCAGAATATATTCAGAAAGTCGAAATTCTACATGTTTGAACACATATTTTTTCAGAATTCTGCCTTTTTTCAAGGATTGGAATTTCGTTTCTGTTTGCTTATGTGTTCCGGTATGTTATCTATTGTAGAAATATTATTTAGGATTTAGAATTTAACGATTTATTTATTTACTGCAAAATATCACTAGACATGGGTAATTATCATGGGGCTATATGTATATGCTGACCATCTTTCCTTAAATATGTTATTGAATACTTAATTATTTGTAAAATTATGTTTCAAAAAAGTAAATAAAATTTACAAATTAAAATATATTTTACTTAGGTGAGTACTTTCTTATTTTAAAATGACTCGTTAAGTGTAAATAAATCACTTTAAAATAATGGGTTACGATAAATTAAAACGGGTAGTCTTATGTTGTAGTTGAAATAAATTACAAAAATTTTATGTAGCTTTTCATTGAAAGACGATTAAAATCAATTAAATTTGCATTTGTTTTTCGTGTTTCATGGATGTTATTGAAAGCTGCACTCTATATTAAAGTAACTGCATCGATTATTCTAAATAGGTACGGGCTTTCCATTTAGAAACAACATTTCTGTGAATTTAAAAAAGCATCATAAGACTTCAATTTAAAACTGTATGGGTGTTGGAAAAAGGAAATTTTAAATTAGACTTTGTTGATATTAGAATAATATCACAGTTAGTAATTTTGAAATTTTTTGTCTGAAGTGACAAAAGTCCAAGTTGCTTACCCTACAAATTGAATCTGTTCTTACGCAACTGAAATACATGTGAATCATTCATTGGAAGCAGTGATGCTTTTTGTAAAAGCGCTCTAAAATCAACCTTCTGTTTATTAAACAATTGTAATCAGTTGAGTTTAATTTGTTTACACTGATGAGTCATTTATTTCTAACACAAGCTCCGTTATCTAACCTGCTGCGGAATGGTATTTTCAAGAAAAAGTATTGGGAACGATATAGAAGATCGTCACCCAACAAGCTGTAAATGATGCAGTAGTGGGCCCGTGCACGTAACCAGTTCGTCTATAAAGCTAACTAAAAGAAGGTTGACCAAACAACCTTAAATAAAATAATTTACTATTATACTTTAAACTAAAAACATATTTAAAAAAATAAACAACTTTATCCACCTAAGACAGGGATAACGCTCAAGCAGTATCAACAAGATCGAATAGATCTATGTCTTTCCCATACAGCATATCCACTTGTCTGCATATATATATATATATATATATAGGTTAAGTAATTTGCATAACCATACATCTTCAACTTTCAATCAGCCAATCACAAAATATATCTTGAATTGAATTAAAAGTGATTGAGTGAAAGTTGAAGTGTAGGTTTGATTGTATCGATTACACGATCAATCTATGAATATCATGAGACTTTTAAAGTATGGTTATTATAAATAAATCGGGGCTTAAAAATGTATACAGTCGCCGAGATATAAAAAGTTGGGAAAAGTGGCGAGAAATCAGCACTTTGAAATAAAATGGCGCCAACTTCTAACAAAAATTACGTTTGCTTCAAACTAAATTAGTCACGAATGCCGTAACAGTTTAATTTACCATCCCCTGATATTGATGATAATATTCGAAACTATTGCATACTAGGTTCATGAATTCCACAAGTAAAACATATTCATAGAAAAATTAAGTGTATGACAATTCGCCAACAAATTTCTAATTTTACTGAAAATGAATGCACGGGAATATTCATACACTCTAAAACTCAAAATCAAGTATAGTCGCCACGTTAGAAAAAACACTTTCAGCACAAGTGCGACGAATATGGAATGGATTATATGGATAGATACATCGTGTATGCACATTTATCTCAAAAGTAAATTATAAAATTATAGAAGCGACGAGAGTTAAAATGTTAAAATATAAAAATATTAAAAATTATTTTCCCTACACTTAAATGATGCTAGCACTCTTTAAAAAAAATTGATTAGTCTGATTACTTTGCAATTAACATGTAATTAATTCAACCCGAGCAAATCAGAGTAATTCTGCTAGTGATTGATAAAGGAATACATACCTTTGGGAGTTTGATACCACCTAAGCAAATGATAAACATATTTTGCACAGATTTTATATTGTTCTTATCTGGTTAACAATTTTCAAAATTTGAAATGATGGTGAAAGTAAAAAAAGGGACAGTTAGGGATTACATTGTAGCTAGACTTTAATTATAAAATGTCTTATATTATTTTTATTATTGTCTTACGTATCATCTTAGGAAGTAACTTAATTAGCATATAGCTATTCATGACATCTAGAGCAACAGAATATGTGAAGTGCGCCGAAAATGCGCCAATGCCGTTGCCACCGTTATAAACGTAGACAAGCTGTACAAATTAACCATCCCCTTCAAAGGACATTATTCACAGAACATTCGATGCACATTATTAGTAAGCTGCAACTTTCTTTTCTTAAGTTAAATGAAATAGCCATTTTTACTCACAGATGGAATGGGCTAGATATGAAATCGAATTCTATTTCTAGAATACTGATTCCAATGCTCGCCATGGTTGATACGGTTTATTTTATGGTGTATGTGGTATTTCAACAGTATTTTTCTTAAAAGTACCAAATACTGAGACATATTACCTTTTTAAACCTGTTTTGATAATGCCAAGACAGCATTTTCTGTGCATGTCTGGTTGTACAATACGATAAAGTTATGTTTTTATTAACAGTTGAAAATTGCTCTAATATTTTTTTTCTAATGCTAGTTCACTCAATGTATAACGCGTTAATCACTTAGTGGGGAGAACTTGGTTGCCTCAGCTTTACCTCCGGGCACCAATGAGAAATGCAGGCATATAGTAACCACATGGCCCACATTTTTTATGTCGTCTTTTAAAATCCAGGAAACTTTAAGCAGTCAATTTGACTTGGGTTTATAAAAGTTTACTTCTAAAAACCAAAGTTCTCCAGACTATCAATTTCTTAAGAGGCGGCTTTTATAACCTTTCGGTAACTTGTGTGGTATGTTGAAAAAAAAACAATCATGTACTTCTTTTACAGAGATTGTCCATATTTCTTTCCATCCATCTGAAAAGTACATTTTAACATTTTCTATTTATACTTTCAATACCTACAATATTGTATCAGGTAATACATTTTAATATAATTTATCGAAGTCTTGAGTGAGATGGTGTGAAATCAATCTTCTATATTTTTGTCACCGAGGACACATTTGTCAAGTCGGTATAATCACGAATTAGAAACCGCAGGATTCCGAGTTCGAAAATCCATCCTACCAAACATCGGTCTTTAACGCATGGGCTGGTGTATATTACATATCAAATGTCTTCATCGTGGTGTGGTATGGAATTTTGAAGAGTGAGGTGGCAGCTTCGGTGTTCAACACGTCAAACGTCATTGGTTCAAAATTAGGAGGCGTTGTCTTTCGTAATTCATCCCAGACCAATGCCAATAACCCTGTGTCTTGCTCCTCTTTTACGTAAATTCAACTGCTTACCTATTTCTGTCTCAACAATAAATAAACAACTTATACATATAATTTGAATGTGTTTTCATGTCACAGTGAAATGTAGTAAATCTATAAATGTATTGTTGTCACTAAATGCTGCAATGACGTCATCGTCATTGTTCACCGTCTCATAATTCAATACTGTATAAAAACTATGTCAAAACAAATACGATAGAGAAAATTCAGACACAGGGCTAATTGGTAGAGGTCGTTCTCCATTCGGTCAGTAATAAATTGTTCAAACAATTGAGCTATTAGAATTCCCGTGAATGCAATCTAACACGAGCTTAGAATTACGTTCTTAAAATATATGCGTTTTGTTTTTTGTCAGCTTTCAATTCAATACGGAGCAAGTTAATAATTTAACGAGAACTTATACTATTTAACAGGATCCATTCTTATTCGAATATAAACCGATTGCCAAACCATTTTTAAACCAAAGAAGCAACAACAGAGACAACTTTTCACATGATAAAGTGGCAATCAATTTCCATTGTTAAAACTTTTTATCTTTTCGGTAAATTATAATGCACATTTTTATCCTTTCGTAAACGGTATCCAGTTTCACACCAACATTAACGAGCACATTGTAAGAGTTGAGCTGGACTCTCTGCCTTTGGAGTAAATTATTCGCATAACATTACTGTACTTCTTTGGGTCGTAAATTCTCGTAGAAACATGAATAGAAGATGAGAATTTTTATGATGCTGCTTCACTAATTAGTGAGTGCATACCTTTGGGAGAAATAAAATAAATGTAAAAAGACATTTAGTAAAAATGAGATCCTTTTCGAAAGAAAATTAAAAATATAACACCCTTGAAAACTGTAATCAATATTCTTAAAAAGCTTAACTTTAATGCATTGGAATTCTGGAACCTTGTTCTTGAAAATAAATACATTTGGAATTAATTGATGACAGTTGCCCCCAGCTACTTCAAGTTACAAAGCATTGAAATACTTATTAATTTGATTAAGTTTCGTTGGTAAGATTCCTAAAGTTTCCTTTCTTTAAAAACGAATTTGTCGATGTACTCACAAAGGGAGGTGTAGAAGGTTAAGTTACTGATTAATTTAAGACAAGATTTTGTAAAAAAAAAAAAAGGTGATCTCAATTCTTTTGCTTTGGGGAATGAATGGATAATAAGAACATTTGAAAATATTTACATATTCATAAAGATTATTCTCTAGGGTAATTTAAAGGAATTAAAAGCAAATTGTTTTTTGTAGTTTTCGAAAATATAAAATACTAGCAAAATACCCGACCTTGCTCGGTTTGAATTGGTATACTCTAGATTGAAGAGATAATAAAAATATATAATGACTTACGTTTTTTGTGGAATAAAAATTTATTTGAACACCTTTCGCCATCCTTATAATTTCTACAACTTACTTTGGACATAAATCCTACACATGCATATCCATTCATGTAATACATTTCACATACATCGCACCCTTGCTGTATGAGAAAACTACAAAATAACGAAAGGTGACCCTAAGGTTACTACTCCAAAAGACGATTTTGAGGAAGATTTGGAATTCCCTTTCTTAAGTTCTTTCGTGTTCAACTCAATTAATAAAAATTACGATTTACGGTGAGTGCTCACTCGCACTCAGTCAACAAAACAATATTTGTTTACTTGTGGCACTCTTGCTTTCGGTATGTGGCATAGTGAAATTTTTCAATCTTCTCCTGTCATTATGACAAAGAATTTTTTAATGTTTGAAAAGTTCTAGTTCGGAAATTTTAAACATTATTACTCTTTCAATAACGACATTATTCTTTCAATAACGGCATTTTTTTTAAATAACGGCTTTATTCTTTCAATAACGGCATTATTCTTTTAATAACGGCATTATTATTTCAATAATGGCTTAACCACACTTAAAATTTACTGAAAATGTATTCTGACTTACCTGGCATTTTTAAGTCGAATACTTTGTGGTGGTGTTGAGTGTGATGAAAAGGAAAACATATTTATTAAAATAATAAATATTTAAAACAGAAAACAGCGAAATAAAACAAAATAAAAGATGTCGGAAAAAATTGTTTTAAAGATATTAATTTGTGATTCATTTTTATCTCTTGATCTTGCACAGTTTTGCCACAACTTACAACTAAAAGTGCACAAAATTTAGAAATGTGAAATTAATTCAGAGCGAAAGAAAAAGAAAATATCAATATTCGCGCTATCTTGTTCATTCCCGTTCGTTGAAAAATATCGTCTGTCCCAAGTATTCGAAAATCGTTTTCATTGCTCAAAGAACAACAATAAGACTCGAAATAAATGAAATATCAGAACTATAATTCCATTTAAAAATAATAATTTTTTGAAGAATAATTTTTTTTTTAGCAGTACTGGAAAAGCAATCGAATTTATCGTAATATTCAATATACATTCCAATTTTCCCAAAACTACCAAATTATGGTTTATTTAAGTATACTTACTCAGGTGTTTTAGCATGAAACTCAACTAAATATAACAATAAAGAAATGTTTAATATTGCATTCACTAAACTAATAGATAATGTATAAAACAAAATACAATGCAATCAAATATCTGGAATACAATTCATGTGATGTTTACACAAACACACAAACACAAAATCGAGCATAGAACAGAAAGACGGACAGACAGACTTTCGCAACCAATGCCACTCACTATATGAAGATAAGTACTCACCGTATGCAAATTTTCATGAAAATATCTTAAACCGCGTGGACGTGTATAGGGCACAACAGACAGACAGACAGACACCAAACGAGAAAAAGGTGGATTCGGCATCAGAAGGGTCCAAAACGGATAGAAAACTTGAAATGGGTCGAAAATATTGAATGTACAAACAAACACTCCATTCTTATTTATATAGATATACAGAAATATAAAGTTTTCAAACAAGCATTTTAAATATATAATTTTTTGTAGTAACATCTTTCTTTGCAATACAAAAAGATAAAAATTAAAATCCAAACAGTACTTTGCATTCGTTTGTCAAGAATTATTTAACAAAATATATTACATATATAGATGAAGAAAGTATTCTCCAATATATGTATATAAATTTATTAACTAGCAAAATTGCACGACCTCTCTTGGGTTTAATTGGTTAACTATAGATTTAAAACGTAACCAGAATCTATTACGTAATAATTTATATCTTTTGAAGGAAAATGGAAAATCATTTGAGCGTGAGAAAAATAACTTTTAAATCCTTTTTGTTAATTTGTCATTTTTACAACTTTGGACACAAATCTTAAGCATGTATATACATCAATGAGATATATTATTCCACATATATCGCACTTCTGTAGTATAGCAAACTACAAAATGGCGAAATATGAGCAAAGGTAACTACTAGAAAAAATATTTTGAGGTTTTTTAAAGCAATTCGAATATTTTTTCTTGAGTTTGTTTTTAAAATTGTTATAATTTAAATTCGTAAAAATAACGTAATAATAATCTACGAGAATACTTTCGCACTCATACTTTATCCTCTCATGTTTTTTGACTTGTGGTATTCTTGTACCAGACATGCGACATTTTAAAATGTTCTTATTATTAAAGGAAAGTTTGACAAATTGATATAATATATTCATTATGAAGGTTTTTTTAAAGCGAATATATTTTTCTTGAAAATTCCATTTTGCTCAATATTAAAAGAACTTGTCTAAAAATTGACTATAATAATAATATTTAATAAATAATATTTAAGTCTTTAACCGTAACATTCTTTCAATAATGGCAGCATTCCTTTTAATATTTGCTTTATTCTAATTTGTATACCTCTTTAAATCGAATACTTTATGATGATGTTGCGTTGGATGAAAAGGAATTACAATATATTAAAAATTAAATATTTGATAAGTTTACATCGGAAAACAAAGAAATAAGTAAAAAAACTTAGTTTCTTAGGGAGTCTTAAAGTTTCGAGACAAAATCAATCGGGAATATATACGTTTCCATGTCAAATATTTAAAGATTTTTTGTTTATTTATTAATGATTTATTAATGATTTGTTTGTACATTAAGCATTTAAAACTCATTTTAAGTTTTTTTTTATCCATTTTGTGGGCTTTCCTAAAGTGAAAACCTCTATAGGTGGTAGAATTTATTAGAATGTCGAAAAGGTGTTGAAACATTATTTTACTCACATCTAACTGATTTAGCATTCTTCTACAGAAGTGGAGATTGTTCTTTTCACTTTCGATCTATATTTAACCAGTTCAACCCGAGCCAGTTCGTGTAATTTTTCTAGTAAGTTATAAAAACAGATAGTTTCATCCTCAATTCCTCTTCCCGACCACTCTATAAATTATATTAGAAGCTATAAAATGTTCACTTTTTAGTCTGAAGATTGGAAGAATAATAAATCATGAATAAGTTTGGAGTTTTTAAAGGTCTGACCTAAAGAAAACGAACAGAGAGGAAAATTTTACCTCCAATAAAAGTCTAATAATCTCAAAGCTAAGTATTCAGTTTAAAGTTTCGAGGTCCAAATCAATCATGAATAAGTTTTGAGTCTCAAGAGTTCTGACGTGGAAACCGACAGACAGTGAAATTTTACCTCCAGCTGAATTCCACCGAACACCAAAAAACTCGACAACCAAACACACAAATATGAAATCATGTCAGAATTAATAATAAAAAACCTACAACTGTCCGCTCCTCTTTCTGACCACTCCATAAATTGTCCCAGAAGCCCAGTTCTTCACATCTGATTTGCTGTCAAACAGGAAACAAAAGCAAGGTGACTGGGCACGGGAAAAGAAAGACAATAGCAAAAAGAAATGGCGACTATTGATTGAGTTCGACATCCTTTATTCTGGACACGGAATCGAAGTGGAAGAGAAATTTGTTCTTCTGGCAGAATTTCGTGAAGGGGAAGAGGAATAGTTGGTGGAAGAGTGTGGAGTTAAAGTTTCCAACAACGGACAAAGGGACTCGGAGATGGAAGGGTCCCTTTGAATTTAGCAGTTTGGGAAGATAAATGTTAGTAGCGTTTCATTAGGTTGGATTCGCCTACAACGACAGAAGCGATGTCGCGATTCTCAGTCCTTTGAAGATGATACTGATTTATCGCGACTGCAGGAAAGATTAAATCTTCTCGGGTTGGGTTGTGTTTTGTCCTCTTTGTGGTGGAGTGATACTCGATGGGTTATTTGGGTCACCCATCTGAAGTGATCTATTTTCGTGTTTTGTGAATCGAACTAAGGGATGCTACCTGAGTTGAAATAGTTTCAAAAGAACTTAAAGGGCTTGGGATCAAAGTAAAATTCGCCTTGTTTCAAAATAATTTATTTATATTTCCTGATGTTATTACTGGAATAGTCTGCACACGAATAAAAAGTTGTTTAATATATTCTGACTTTACACTCCAGGTGATTTCGTTGAGATACCTCCTTCAAGATCTGATCAATTTTGCTAATGACGACATATTTCTTCATCAAAACATGGCCATTTTTTTATAATGAGGTCATTATAGTTTTCTATTATGACGAGATCAAGGATATGTTGAATTCTAATTGCGAGAAATTTGTCCACCAAGATCTGATCATTTTTGCTAATGAAGAAATGAAGGTCCAATTATTATTCCACTGATGTTCTATCATTGTATCATTTATAATAATACATCAATTATTATCATCTTAGTACCTGTATGATGGTAGGTATGTAATACCGATAGATTCCATTTAAATAATGTTACGAAGGTTCAATAACTATTCCACTGATGTTCTATCCCTTGAACCATTTATAATTGTACATTAATTATTATCATCTTAGTACCTGTATGATGGTAGGTATGTAATACCGATAGATTCCATTTAAATAATGTTACGAAGGTTCAATAACTATTCCACTGATGTTCTATCCCTTGAACCATTTATAATTGTACATTAATTATTATCATCTTAGTACCTGTATGATGGTAGGTATGTAATACCAATCGATTCATTTTAAATATGTCAATGTTAGTTTAGTTTACAATGTTTAAATACTTTTAAATCAGACTTGTGGTTTTCTAAAAATATAAAACTTAAGTTTCGAAATGAAGTGAAGATGAAGGATACATTTGGTAGAAGAATACGGAGTTTAAATTTTAAACAACGGACAAAGGACTCTGAGGTGGAAGGGTCCCTTTGAAGTTTAGAAATATGAATGTTAGTATTTCATTAGAAGTTGGATACACCTACAACTACAAAGACCATGTGGCGATACTCTGTCCCATGAATATTATATCGCGAATGCAGTAAATATTAATTCTTCTCGGGTGGATTGTGTTTGGTCCTCTAAGGTTGTGTGATACTCGATGGGTTATTTGGGTCACCCTTGTAAAGTGGTCTATTTTCATGTTTGGCGTGGAAAGAAGTAAATGATATTACTCAGTTGAAATATTTTCAAGACCTTAAAGTTCTGGGATTTAAAACAACTCTATCTTAAACTTATCTCTAAATGTGTTTATTTTTTATTTTTTAGCTGTTATAGGAAAATTATATGCTTAATGGTATAGTTTTTAAGCATATGAAACTAGGAAAGGGAAAAAATATTTTTTTATAGGCCCCCCAAAAAATCCTAACCTATTAAAATGGTTTAATTATTTCAATGACGCTCGATACGAACTTTAATTAGAAGCACTTGTCCATTACTGGTTAGTTCAAATGACATCCGAGAGGTGTATTTTTTTTACCAAACAACACATATGTTGACTAAATAATAAGTACACCTATTCGTTGAAAGAATCTTAAAAAATATTATATTTTCAAAACGGTCAGGACCAGTTAGAAGTCCTAAAATGAAGACTGAAAAAAGCAGAATGTAAATACACAATAATTTCAGAAGACAGGTTTATGCTAAATACGTAGAAATGCCACCTATGCACGTTATTGGTTGCGTTTGCTAGTGCATATATTAAGATATAGATGTCCGTGGAACAATAGATATCAGTTTTTGCTATTCCAATGGTAAGTTATTAAGATTTAAACGATTTTTCATTATGCTTAACCGATGGAGATCGTAAGATGACCATTTGAGTGGAGAAGTTTAGATTTTCCTTCATTATCATTTCAAGCGTTCAGGAATCCATACCTGTAACTTACGATCCTTTAACTTACACAGGACAAAACCTGTAACTTACTATCGCACTTTGGCCACAAAAAGACTCTGGGTGAACGTGACCAGTATCGGCCGGTAAGAATCACTTCAGGCAATTGTCATCCAGCATTGAATTAAATAGCACCAAAGTTCAATTCTAGGCCGATATAAAACAGCATGAGAGCTGTGCAACGTTCTCTTAGAAGCTGATGCCCAATTCGAATACACTTAACGAATACCTCGCTGCCCCCTGTTAACTGAAGGCCAATTTAGCTGAATTTCATTTACTTATAGTTTGGAAAAAATAAGAAAGCTACAAGAAGACACACTCTACGATAGGTGAAATACGAAAGTAGAGTGAGCAATAGTAACCTTTCAATTCCTCCCCCCCCCCCGATCACGTGACTAAAACCAGTAGTAACGGGACCTTTGGAATACTTTTGTTTGCCTAGTGCAAACGAACATCCATCATCTGATTGGTCCTCAGGAATCAATGAAATGACACCCATCTATTAATTCCTCAATTGATTGGTTAGACTTAATAGACTTTGACGATTACAGCATCCTACAAAAATGCATACCGATACAGAGCCATGTCTTAAAATGTCGTATCATCAAACGAAGCGATAAGATGCCGAATTATTGGGATCCAATTTTCATCCAATTTTAAGAATCCAATTTTATCACACAGCAGTTGCTGGTAGATACGTTGGGGCCACTTTTTGAAGCTCCTCTCAATAGCAATATTATTCCACTTATACTAATTACCTATGAACAACTTCAGCATATACGAGATTAAAACTCTTAACCAAGCTCTTCAGTCAACTAGTATCTTAAGGGAGACACCTTATGCCGTTTGGCCACTGGTAAGATGAAAAAATTGGCTTAAAGTTGGGTCTAATAATTTCTTTATTATCATCGCGAATCAATCGAACCTTGTGTCATTCAATATCTGAGAGTAACCATACGTTCGAGATGCGGGGAGTGGTACTATACAGTGGTTCAACCGGATTTTTGACTGTCTAGTTGAAACTTCATATAAGTATGACTCGGTGCTTGAAAGAACTACTACGTAGAAATTGGTCTCAAACGAAAGCTAACATCGAAATCTGTCGATTTAAGACATACGAAGTGAAATTTAACAGTGTTGGTTGTGAAACTCTAAACCTAAGTTATTACCACGATAACCAGGTTGGAAGAGGTACGGATTAGCAACCGAAGGGTTGCTGGTTCGAAACTATATCCAACCATTGACCGTCGTGTATGTGGGGGCTAGTGCGCATTAAAAACTATCGTGGCCTCAAATTTTCTCACGTCGATGTGGTGTGGGAGTTTGGACAGTAGGGTGCCATCTCAGGTGTCATCAAACCAAGGTTCAAAATTACGGGATGATGTCCTCGATTCTTTTCCTTCGGATTTAATCCATGATCTTGTCCAATAGCGCGCTGTATTGCTTCGATGAGACGTTAGTTAAACTTGTATCTTAGTTGAAACTTTTTTTTAATTTCACAATGTCGGCATATACTTGTTAAAAGGTCAACAGGAATACATTAAATGTACGTCTCGTTAGGTTATTGTATTATTTTCCTACATCCAGAGCTAAGCATTAAGAGATAAAAAGACGCATTCAAGTTTCAATTCAAACTTTGACGCTCAAGTATTCTTTGTGCCCGAGCTCCAACACAGCCTATGCGATTTTTTCTGATCTAATAATAGCACAAATATAATTAACTACACTGATAAACTTTCACGCTAAAGTATTTCTTGTGCACATAGTGCGCGAATGCTAGATACTCTAGTTTTTGTGATCTTGGTTTTTACCACAGAGCCACTCTTCTTCAAATCATAGGTAAAAATATAAAACCCATAAAGTTGAAATATAAATTGGTTAGACAGGCAGAACACAACAGCTGTGAAATCATAAAAACACATAGAATTTACGTAACCACCAACGTTCACAATGTATGCACTCCAAACTAAAAGAAAAAAACGCTACTCTCATTAAAACTTTTTATCTTACCTTCAAGTTATAAAAAATATGCAAGTAAAAATATTTTCTGGTGATCTATTCAGAGAAGTTGAGCGGATTAAAATCGACTAGTTACCGAGTCAATGCACGGAACGGAATTATACTTCTATCATTCCATGCAAAAAAAGGCACAGAAAAACAACTCGTAAAAACAAAGGCAAAAACTTCTTTGAGGATCCGTTATTGAATCAAGTGTGTTTACATTTAGAAAAAATCAATTTTTCAGCCCTCCCCCGCCATTATGGATAACCTAGTCAGGAATCTATGGTTGTTGCTTCTATTGTTGAGCGCCATCTATCTTTAACATCTATACATGATAGCAAAGAAAAGTTTTTTATGGCATGAATGTTTCACTGGTAGTTGTTTTGTTATTTAGCTATAAAATCTTAACAAAAAGGAATAAAAAATACTTTATCATTTATTAACTCGTGTGGTTTTTTCCTGCTAAGTGATTGAATTTTTTTTCGGAGGTGTTTTTAACTCGTTTGATTAAAACATAAAAATATCTGCTCTGATTACTAACTTTTATCTTTGCAGATATTTTCGATTTTTTGCTTTTTCCATTCGTACATGCTTTTTATTTCTTATTTTTTAACTTTATAAAATTCTCTCACATGAATCATCAATTTAAGCTTCGTAATTCTTTTCGATTTAGACACAAAAAGTATTTTGATTATTAATCATCTTTAATGGATAAAATTCTATATTAAATTCCCTCAGGCAAATTCAATTTAAAGACACCTTATTTTATTGGTTTGAGTAGCATTTTCGTGTGGCAATTTGTGAGCAGTGATTTTAAAGTTGTGAGAGTAGTGATTTCAAAAGCATTAGTAGCGGATCCAATGTTCTCAATCCCAATCTTTTCAGCTATCGATAGAAATCGAAGCTTGGAGTTTGATGTTATTTATTCAGAAATGGGAAATTCCTGCATCATTAAATTTTCTGTTTACCATTACGAAACATTAACAAACGCCCTGTAACATTAGATTTTTTTAAAATATAACTGTACTTCGTCGAAAATATAGATATTATACGACAGAAATTGATCGGTTAGTTCGTCTGATAGTTCAATCATTTAAATGAACCATAATACAAATTTCAAATACATTTTTACTTTTCCCTACAAACTTTAGAACAGAGTTTTGTATGCTTGATATAATGATTACGTTTGTCTTATAAATAGCTAAAGTTCGATTAAAAACATTTCAATATTACTGTTTGAAATTCTGGTCTTTTAAAACGAAACGCAACCTTAATGTTCAACAATCTCTAAGCCATACCCCACAAATTTATAAATACTAAGAGCTTTGTGTAAAACTGAGGGTTCAAATAATATTTAATAAGCTATGAAGAAATGGTTTGGAATGAAAAAATGTAAAACATGTTTCATTTTTGATATGCGTTTTTGAATACCTAGTATGGATATTAAAATTTAATAACCCTTACGTTTTATGTATCTAAGCTTTTTAGACCTCTACATTTTAATACCTTTCATACTTTATTCGCGTTTATATTCCTATGTCCTTTATATTTTGTAACACATCGCATTTAACTCTGCATTACATGTTTTTAACCATAATATGATAGTAAACTTACATTTGCGTATCCTTTGTACTTAAAATTTGCTTCAGGATATTTGATACTGTCAAAGATGTATCACACTGTACAGTTTCTTTGATAAGTTGATGTGGTGAAGTATTACCCTTCCCCACATGTTATAACTATTTTCCATTCCACTCCGGATTTTTTGGAAAAGGAATGACAGTAAGAATTAGATTCCCTGTATAGTTGTTTTTTTTCGATCCCATTCCCGGCTTCCTAGCTACGAAAATCTTGTAAGTAGAGATTGCATTTCTCAGGCTTTTTCCCTTCTTGGAATTCTGGTTTGAGTGTTATCTTGTTTAGGGGACAGCGACCCCTCTTGCTTCACCCTGTCTCATCCCAACGTTGCCCACACTGATTGGACAATTGGTGACCTTCCAGGGTCAAACCCACCCCACCATAACCTTCAACAGCTAAACTTCTTAATTACAGGAAGATGTTGGCGTGATTTGACTCTCTTCTTCCTGAGGTTTTTGAACATTCCGTTGGGATAAAGGGATAACCCCGGCTGTCGTTCTCCCGCGTGCTATATGTAATTCATTGGCGTTAATTTCACCCTCGTATAGGGATGACCTTCGTTTTTGGTGATCCCGGAAAAAGGACGAAGGGGTTGGTTTTCTCTGCTAAGGAGCCCCCCCCCCTCTTTTTTTTTCAGTTAGAGAGATGCTACTCCTTGGGATTGCGGCGGTGTTTTCACCCCAAAACTTATGATCTTCTCGTCTCCTTTTTTGTTAGAGAGATGCTACTTCTTGGGTTTGTGGCGGTGCTTTCACCTGAAAACTTATGATATTCTCGTTTCCTTTTTGTAGTTATAGATATGCTACTCCTTGGGTTTGGGGCGGTGTTTTCACCCCAAACTTATGATCTTCTCGTCTCCTTTTTTTTTTAGTTAGAGTGTTGCTACTGCTTGGGTTCGCGGCGGTTTTTCCATACCAAAAACTATGATATTCTCTTCCCGTTTTAGTTAGAAAGATTATACTGCTTGCTTCGCTGCTGTGACATCACCCCAAAACAACGATTTCTTAGTCGTTCAACGTAAAATGAACCCGTCTTCATCCGTAATCGAGATGAGGGTGAAAAAATGTTACGACCTTCGATTTGACTTCGCAATTTAATGGTGTCGATAATTGACGGTACCTTTTTTATCGCGTGCATCGCTAGTCCAACTTTGCTGTTCCACGAGCCTCGGAAATCTTGATCTGAACCCCGAAGTCTGGGAAGGAATCAACGAACTCGACCAATTCCTCAAAGTCGTTCTCGGGTTCTTGTAACCGACCCGATGCCCTGATGAGGAGCCATGGACAATCTCTGAGGATACGTCTCCATTCCATAACTCCAGTATCGAAGTCGACCACAGTGACCAGCGGTCCCTTAAAAGAGAAATAAAGAATATGTTGACTCTCCAATATTGCGTTGTGACTTTCCTTCTTAGTTGATTCCACCATGTCCAGGATATCCCACCGCGTCAACTTCTTAAATACTTTACATCGTGTTTTATGAACACGTTAACATTTATGAAGGAGTTTCAAACTTTTTGGGAAAAATTTAAACTTCTTAGTTCTTTTAATGACATATCTCCTCGATCAAGATCTGTTCAATTTTGCGAATGAAAGAGATGTGTCATCAAGATATATCCGACGATGATACGTGATCAAGATCTAACCAATTTTTCTAAGCAGAAGATAATTCCTCTATTAAGATGTTGTCAGTTTTTTCTAATGATGAGACATTTCAACAATACCTGGTTTGTTTTTCTAAAGATGAGATATTTCGTATCTTGCGTTTCGGAGCGTATATCGATCGTCAAGGCCTACTATACGAGCAATAACAGCACAATAATAAAAATTTGGTTCGAAAGTTCCAGAGAACTTGTAATGTTTGTGATGACAGTGTTGGTCATCACCCAGATTTCGAAAAGATGTGGTTCATTCAGGACGGGGGACGGCCCCATCGGACCGGTAGAGTGTTTGAAGTCCTGGAAGATCACTTTAGAGGGCGCATTCTGACTATGGGGAACCCAGAGGCAACTGGAATGGGAATAGATTGGCAACCATATTCTCCTGATTTGAAGCCTTGTGACTCATTTTCGTGGGGCAATATTAAAGATAAAGTTTACGCAAATGACCCCCAAATCATCACTGAGCACAAAGCTGCCATTCAGGAGGTCTTCGAAAGCATCAATGTCTCGACACTTCAGCGAGTTTTGTAAAATTTTGCGCCACATCATAGTCATTGATGGCAAGTATAGCGAACATGTCATAAACTAAATCCGAATATCTGTAGTTACTTTTAAAATGTGTATAAAACTTTTGAACTCAGTAGTTTTTGAAAATTTTATTTTTTATTTCATATAGCTCAATAATTGTCACCCTGTAGTTTCGTACTTAATTTGTTAATACGTATTTTAATTTTTATAGTATCGTCCTTAGTTTGTTAATAAATATTTCAATTCTTGTATTGTCCTTAGTCTGTTAATAAATAGTTCAATTCTTATAGTATCGTCCTTAGTTTATTAATAAATATTTCAATTTTTATAACAAGTGTTCACCTTATGTGTTCAACCGTGAAGAAAATCTATAACTATTTAATGCAGCATTAATGATAATACAATCACCTTAAAAGTGACTCAATAGTCTTGTTAACAAGATGAATTAGAAGACAACGTAATGGGTTCACACAAAATCCCTGCACAAATGGTGGCAACAGTAAGATGAACTAAAAGTAGAAGAGGCAGGTAAAATGAAAGTTTGGTTAAATGTCGAATCGACTAAAAAAAATAAGACGTTGTGCGAATTCTCTTGAGGAAGCGGACAGCAAAGCTAGGAGAAATCACGATGAAATTGACGGTCTGTGTGATAGGTGTTTGCCTTTTCCTTCACAGAACAATAATCAGAGACCTAAAGTAAAACCTTTTTAGTGCTTGATATGGTATTGCTGAAGTACCATAGAAATATATCCTAGAAATAGATCCTAGAAATATATCCGCATTGGGGAATTGAAAATTTCTTGTCAGCGCAGTTGAAACGTCGGTGTTAGTTTTCAAAAGCAACAAATTTATCTGATTGTTGCTTTTTTCTTTGGAGAATTGTGATTTGCTAGGGGTGGAAGTTTATTAGTTCCATTGGTCTCTTAGACATTTGATATACACAGTCCAGTCACATTCATGTGACCACCACCTACTTTCGACGTCAACGTGAAATAACCAATCACAAAAGGAAGGTGGCAGCACATTGCAATGGAGTGTATATAAAGGATGTCCTAGGGCATCGGAAAGCATTTCAATCGTTGGCGTAATGCAGAAACGTAGCGATTTATCCGACGTCCAAATGGGCATGATTATTGGTTTTCGGGCCAAGGATGGAAGCATTTCGGAAACGGCTAATTTTGTGAACTGTTCGAGTGCCGCCGTGGTAAAACTATACCGTGCATGGCAAAATGGCAGTATCCAAAATCAGCGGCGTGGCGTATGTGGTGCACCACGGGCTATAGATGACAGAGGCGAACGAAGGCTACCGAGATGCGTTTGGGCGAATAGACGAGCAACTGTTGAGCAACTGACCACCCAGATGAACCAAGGGGCTACCAAGAGTGTATCCTCAACAACGTTTCAGCAAACGTTGCTGCGTATGGGCCTCCGCAGCAGACGCCTGGTTAATGCACCTATGCTGACTGCTGTTCATCGGCGACGAAGGCTGGAATTTGCACGCCAATACCGCAACTGGACGTCCACACAGTGGCGACAGGTGGCTTTTTCCGATGATTCATGTTTTATGCTCCATCGGACAGATGGTCGTTGGAGTATACGGCGTGAAACGTCTGAAAGCAAACACCCTGCAACAATTGCCGGAAGAAGGATCCAGGCTGGAGGAGGGAGGTAATCTAGCGCAGCTGGCCACGGCACTGGAGTCGGCATGGCTCAATATCCCAGTGAACACCTTCAGAAACCTAATTGACTCTCTTCCTGCACGTCTCGCAGCAGCGGTCCGCTCTGCGAAAGGTGGTTATTCTGGCTTTTGACAGGTGGTCACATTAATGTGACTGTATATATATATATATATATATATATATATATATATATATATATATATAATATATATATATATATATATATATATATATATATATATACACTCTATAACAGATAATTAACGCACCAAGAAGGAGCTGTCCAATTGCGTTAAAGATAGATGGTTGTGGGTTGTGAAGAACATACATAGAAAAACAAACAATCAATATTTTAGAACAATTAATGACTTATTTCATAGTTTGACCGTTACAAAGGGAGGAACTCAATAAGACGTTGGTCCACCACTGGTCTGGACGCATCACCTGGCGTGGCATGGACTGAAAAAGTTCCCGGATGGTGTCCTGTGGAATTTCTTGGCCGTCTCCAACTGTCGGGCTAAATGGTCAGTAATCCGGGATGGTTACAAACCCCTTCCCATAACGTCAAAAATTTGCTCTATGGGTCTCTTCCATAAAGAAAATCAAATTTTCCCATGGGTATCTTCCATGGAGAGATCAGGATACCTATATGGCTAAGGAAGTTTTGTGAAAGCTTTATGGCAATTAATAGCTACACGTGCGGCCGGTCATTATTTTGTTACAAAGTAAGTCCGGTGAGTCGCAATAGAATGGTAACACAACCGGTCGTAGAATGTCGCCTACGTACCGCTATGCTGTAAGTGTGTAAGAAACGATTATCATAGGGGTTATTACATATGCTTAAATATGGAAGGTTATTAGTTCCATTGGTCTCTTATTCACTTGAGTTAGTAAGGAAAATATATTCATAAATACGACTTTTTAGGTAAAACATGAGGATACATATGATCTTATTACCTTATTACTTTAGCATTAGAGTTGGGGTAAGGTAATGTCCTAAATATTGCCATGCAGGACTCGAAGATGTCATAACAGGAAATCAGTCTTACAAAGCCGAAATCGTGAAGAAAAGGATTTGAACGATAGAAAGTTCACGAAACAAAAGGAAGCGATGAAAATGGAAATGGATTCAAAGAACCAATAAATAGAGTAGGATGAAAAAGAAGCAACAAATAGAGTAGGAAGAAAAAAAAAAATTCAAACTAGAGAAGATAAGGATGAAATCTGGAAAAACGACAAGCAATTATTTGAGGGAAGAAGCAATGATAACAATAATCAGGTCATCATGACGAAATACATATTGAATGCAATGCAAAACACCTCGGCATATATTGCTGGTGGAAACATCTTGAAAAAATTACCAAAGAGGGCAATTCGGTTGAATGTAATAAGAAGGTATATATTGGTGGTAGAAAACGCCCAAACTAGGGTCAGGAATAGATGTTTAAGGAAGAAAACTTGCGTAAAGAGCAAGAAGAGTGTGGAGAGGTCCTGAACTGCATAAAAAAAATCACAATGGCAGATGAAGGTGCTTCATCAAATTCTAACTTTATTGATGAAGATAAAGACAGACATACACGGCAACCTTTACGTTTTGTGTCAAGTTTTACCTCTAATCCAAATGATAGTTATACTGTTGTAACTAGGGATGCAATATCGACCGCAAAACATCGATGTTCAAAATTAAAACATCGATATTGATAATACAACGCCCAAAAACCATCGATGTTTTTAAACATTAGTGTATATAAACTTCTTTTCCCCATTTCTTAAAACTGGTTTAGCAACCTGAAACATTATTGTTCGCCGAGGGGGGGGGAGATTTAGTTTGTTATTTGCCGTGTTTATTAATTTATAAGTGAGACATTTTTTTAACTGTCAATACGAAGTCAAAAAAATTAATAAGAAGAATTAACAAATCTTTTATTTTCAAGTTAGTTGAATAATATAAAAGAAAATAATATTTACAACATTTTGACAAGGGTACTACCAACTATACGTATAATTAGATAGGTACATAATAATAATTATTGTTAGTTATTATTAATTATTTATTAACTTATGGGGTGTGTTACGAAGTCTGTGGCGAGGGAAGAAAAAAACAAGCATTCGGCGGAGAAACTGCCAAGAGGTCAAGCCAGACGCTGAGAGGTAACGCCGCTTATGAACTCAGACCGCTAGACCGCGAGAGTTAACGAGCTGGCGTTGGTTCGAGGGATTGAATTTCGACCGAGACGGAGCGAAGGATCTTTGTCGCGATGCCGACGAGAAACCGTGGCAGTAGTTCATTTCCGCTGCTTCCACATCATCACAAGAACCCGCGGATGCTTTTTGCGGAAGCTACCGGCGAAAGAGAAAAATCAACCGATTTTGAACAGCCAACCGCGAGACGACAAGTGTGTCGAATGAAAGAGAAGGGGGCCAACAACTCCCTGGAACTTTCGGAGTCGAGGGAGGTTTTTGGAAGAAGAGAGAAGACCGAGGGATCAAACTGATCCGGCTGAAGTTAAACCGTTCTCGGTTTTTTGGTCCGATACCCCGTCTCTGGAGACGTGCCGAGTAGCGACAGCTGTTCGTGGACTCAGAACGGATTGCCCAAACTGGGATTCCGGCTATCAGACGCGAAAAAGGCTCAAGCCTGAGCTGCTACTGTGCTGCATTGCACTACCTATAGAACGGATTGCCCAAACTGGGATTTTGTCTATTAGACGGGAGAAAAGCTCGACCCTGAGTTGCCGTTTTGCTGACATCGTACACGCGTGCGAGAACTTTTGGAGAAGCTCACCCGAGCTAGAAAACATTTACTCAACCGAGTAACGTCTGGAGACAGCCTCACCCGAGTCGGATAATCCAAATCGGAGTTCTGCGAAAAGGACAATTTACCATTTCGGTAGAGACTCTACCAGTCTGTAAAAGGCCACCTACCAAATTCCGTCAAGGTTATTTGTTAAGTGTTAATAAACACATATTAATCAAGACCATTGGGAACATTCTTATGTAGTAGATGACGCTTCCATCCCTAAGACGTCACCACAGGGGACACAGCAAGCTTATTTTTTATTTAATGTAAATAAAAAATATTGGGGTCAAAAATTATTATAATCCCAATATATCCAATGTAACAAATATGCCCAATATTTGTTATTTACAGTTCGCAAAAAAAGTAATTTGTTAACTTTCCCTACCTTAAACCAAGTTATAAGCATCCCTAGTTCTTTTTTCACCAGTTAGGGAAAAAAATTCTAATGGGACAGGTGTCGCCATCCCTATCAAATGCTTAGTTGCACGGTTATTTTTCTTAATTTTTACTATGGTTCTTTTATCATTCAAAAATTAAATATCGACAGCGTAAAAACATCGAAAATGTTAAAACATCGGCTCCAATAAATCGATGGTAATTACAACAATTTTTTTTATAAAACATCGATATTTTGAAAACATCGAGATCGATATCGCATTCCTACTTTTCAGGCCCTTCACCCTTGGCCACTTTGGTCTAAAAGTATGTTCAATTTATTGATTATGAAAATTATGCTACTTGGTTATTTTTTAAATTTGTATAATGGTAGATTTTTCATTCAAAAATAAAGCATCGACAAGTTACCTTCTTGTTGAATGTTTTTTTTTATAAAACATCGATGTTTTGTAAATATCGACATCGATGTCACTTCCAAAGTTGTAACTAGTTTCGGCCTCATGGGATCTGATAATCAAGTATTATTTCTGCTCGGAAAATAAATTGGAAATACAGCGTTAAACCTCGTTTGCGATTAAATCTTTAATCCCAGATCTACGTGTTGCTAATAGCGCAAATATCAGCAACACTTAGAGCTGGGTATAGACACATAAAAGTAATCAAAGCGTCTTACTATTCCTACATTTTTAGAATCTGGGAATTCAGACGATTCAAAAGTGGTTGCGAGGCCATTTTATTTATCAGTAGAAGCACAAAAATAGAATCATGATTTTAACTCTAAACAAGAAGGTAAAGATAATTCATCAGATAAAAGCAATACTGCCAAAGTAGATAGTTTGATTTCTTGTGAGAGTAATGGAAAAAGTTTTTAAAGTTGAGCTCATTCCATGTGGCATCAGCTGGAGTATCTATATCTCAACCTATAAAACCATCTTCTACTGCATATAGTATGTTCAGTCTAAGTTGGAAGAGATCGATTTATCAGGCATTTAATTGTAACTATTTTCGAATAAAGCCTTCATCAAAGGGCTATAAGCTATGATGCACATTTTGAACAGTTGTTGCGAGTATTTGCACATAATCTAGCATTTAACTAAACATGTATACACTGGAAAGAAGAAGAAGGAGGGGGGATTTGATTCAGCTTTTCAAGTTTGTAAAACAAGGGGACACAGAGGGCTTAAATTTCAATAGGGATAACAGAACAAGGGGCCATGGGTATAAATTGAATAAGACACATTTTAATCGGGATTTAAGGAAAAACTACTACTTTAATAGGGTAATAGACAGTTGGAACGCGTTGCCTGAAAATATAGTTAATTCAAAGGGAGTGTACGAATTTAAGACACAATTGGATAGTCAGTGGGAATTGGAGAATTCATAAACAAAGGACCAGCCTTGTTGGGCTTGAGCCTGTAGCTGGTCGTCAATATTTGTATTTGTATTTGTATTTACAGAAGTTGTTCTACAGGAAGAATTAGTAAATTAGATAGTATGAAGAAAACAAATTGATAAAAACTTTATCTGAACCAAGGGTTGGTTTTATGGTGCAAGAGCCATATTTGACTCTGTTACGCCAGATACTAGATAGATAATATCTAGTAACAGACAAACATACACATTAAAAGAAATAGGGTATTGAAATTTTTGAGTACCAACTGTAATGTCTGTGTATCAAGCTTAAAATATTAGTGAGAAAATTGTCATGTAATCGTGAAGTAACTTTTATTAGCTGCAGGTATATTTCAAGCCTTGGTGTCTTTTCCTGTAAAATTTTTGCGATTGTGGATCCCTTGATTTCTCCTAGTTTGATAGAGCAACCACCCCTATTCTGCATGGTTCCTTTCTGCATACGTGTTGATACTTGCAAGATATCTAGTTGATTGATACAGTGTCTGATACTTCTTGTAAGATATAAGACTTGTTGATTATTACAGTGAAACTTCGATTAACCGTACGTACATACATACTGTATTCTATGTACAGTCACCAGATTGCCGCTCAGAATGCACAAGTCTCAAAAAAACAAAAGAAAATGGCTGACTTTTTAAAATTTTCAATATGTATGTACTTCTAGAGCTTACGTTCATGTAACAAAATGTACATATATACTGTACTTAAGGCTACAGTGGACACTTAAAATGTCAAAAATTTACGAAATTGCAGAATTTTTTTTAAAGTTTATTTTGTTATTTTATATACTCTTCTATCAAACACAAAAAAAAATTCCGATTTTATGCTTTTTTTGCTGAGTTATGGGGTAGTTTCGTTTTCCTCCGCCATGGCTACGCCCCTTTGTTTACGTTTTGCAGCCACATAAACACAGCTGTCAAGTCAGCGAAAATATGGATTATTTTCTTTTCTCTTCTCAAAGCCTCACAATTATTCAGGACAGTTTACAATTTATCAAATTTGAAATGGCAACAGTAAATTTTAACTGTATCTGTGACTGAAACCGCATATCATTATTTGTATACAAACTTACAAAGCGTTTTTTTCCCATGTGCTTATAAGCAGTAGCAATCATTTTCAAAAGCTGTTGTTATCATTTTGTTGCTATGGATCTTGTTTCAAAGAGATGGAGGAAGCCAAAAGGCCGACCCAGCAAGAGAAGGAAAGCAAATGCAGAAAATAGCCAGAAACGCTATGCAAAATCAGAATGTTCTGCTAACATTGTTGAAAGGCAGGAACCAGCTCCCCAGCCTGAAGCCAACTACATAATCACTCACAAAACTGTGTTTGATGAATTGTTGGAGAACGTTCCCTGCAAAAGCTGTAAACAATGTTCACTTGTTGTGCATCAACACCATTCTTTGGGATATTCGGTCAAGCTGGAGCTCTTGTGTGGGACATGCGATGAGAGCTATGGTACTGTGTTTTCAAGTCCTCAAGAAGAACCAAAAAGCTCTCATGACATCAATGGCAAGTTGGTGAGTGCCTTATTGTCCATAGGAAGAGGCCATGCTGCCTTAGAAACTTTTTCTTCTATATTAAATATGCCTGTTATGGACAAAAAAACCTTTTCTAAATGTATGCTGAACTTGTCTATTAAAAATCAAGACGTCAAACGACGAATGCTGCAAGTGTCCCGTGAAGCTGCTAGAGCAGCTCATATCAAAATGGATGGCGCACTTAGTACTAGTGTCGTAATAGATGTCAGTGTTTCTTACGACGGTACGTGGCAGAAGCGAGGGCATACTTCAAAGCTTGGATTAGGTATTGTCATTGACATAATAAGTGGCCTTGTCCTCGACTTTGAAGTACTATCCAAGTACTGTCACAATTGTGTGATGACTGCCAAGGAACTGGGAATGGGTACTCCTGAATTTTGCATTTGGAAAGAAGGGCATGTTGAAGAATGCGAAAAGAACTTCGATGGATCAAGCGGAGCTATGGAAATGCATGCTGCCCTAAATATGTGGAGGAGGTCTGTGAGCGATTGCAGTATGCGATACGTGTCGGTATTGAGTGATGGGGACTCGAAGACTTTTCAGTTCTTGAATCAGAATCAAGTCTATGGGCCTGATCTTGAAATTCAAAAGGAAGAGTGCCTGAACCATGTAGCAAAAAGGTTGGGCACATCCTTAAGAAATAAAGTCAAAGAATGGCGCATGAAAAAAGTGACGCTCGGTGGTAAAAAGAAAGGCAGCTTGACTGAAAAAAATATAGTTAAGCTGCAAAACTTTTATCGCAAAGCAATAAGAGACAATGTGCCTGACACACAAAAAATGAAGTCTGCTATATTTGCTAGTTTGCTGCATTGCTCATCTAATGACAGAAAGCCACAGCATACCAAGTGTCCTGATGGGGAAACATCATGGTGTTTCTACCGAAGGGCGATTGCCAAAGGGGAAATGCCAGAATCTCACGCTGCAATGAAGACCCACCTGACGCCACAGGTTGTGGAAAAGATTATGCCAGTTTATCAGCGACTAGCATCTGATGCTAATTTAGACAGATGTGTTGCTGGTAAGACGCAGAACATCAACGAAAACATTCATAGCTGCATTTGGAGGAAATGTCCCAAGGAAGTGTTCGTTTCATGAAGAAGGCTGGAGTTAGCAGTAACTGATGCTATTCAAAAACATAACTTGGGATATGTGAAAGCTCTTGAATCGGAGGATAATCCCTCTTTAGATTTAAGTTTTTCTCTGATTATTGCCAAAAGACGGGACCACAGGCGTAAAACGCAGAAAAATGCTGTGGTAAAAAAAAAAAAACGAAAAGAAAATCGGTGAAACCGGATGCAGCATATTGTGCTGGAGCATTTTAATTTTGGTTACATCAATCAAATTATATTAATTTTTTTCAGAATTACTTTTGTTTTACTTTTTATACATTTTTTATCGTGTATTATAACATACATACATCTTGTATTACAACATACGCACCATCTTGTATTACAACACTACTCTACAATTATGACATACATGTTTTTCAATTCAATAGCAGTACTGTAAAATTTTATCATCTTCTTCTATCCTATATTAGTGTTTAATTAAATTTAATTTGTGTTCTTTGTTTCTTGTAGTTATTTACTAAGAAAGTTAAAGACTTTCAATTTACGTAAAGTTTTTTACCATCCATATGCTTTATGTGAATTACAATTATGTACTAAAAAACTGCATTATAAAGAATGCATGAACTATATTTGTGTTATGCTAGAGTTCTAGAGCTAAATATATTCCTAAAAATTATTTATACTCTTTTGAAATGAAAAAAGTTGTTTTTCTCCAAATCAAAAAATTGCTTCGAACTAAAATTTCAAAATGCTCCGGACGTCTCAATTTTCATCCTATAACTACAAGACTCTCCATATTTTCTCCTGTTATAAGTATTAAAAAGATTTTGGGATGCACATATATAATAATAATTGTGTGAAGAAAAAAATTAACTTTTTAACTAAAAATGTCATTTTTTTTCTTAAAAATTCCTTTTAAGAGCACATTTTTATTCATTACTAATAAACTATCATATTAAACATGACATTGCTTCACAAAATTTTTTTAATAGTGTCTTAAGATAAGAAATCAAGAAAAAAATCAAAGATATTGAAAAAATTGGAAAGCCCCGAGCATTTTGAACTTTTGTTAATTTTTTTTTTTTTAATTTCAAATATTTTAAAAATTAATAATTTTTTTTTCACCAAATTTTTTTTCCAGGTTTAGTTTGACAATTTATATTATCAGACAAAATTTTGAGCTTTTTTATTTAAAATTAAGAAAAAATATTTTTAGTGTCCACTGTAGCCTTAATGTAAATTGTATATTGTTTATTTCTGTAAAACAAAATACATGTATGTATAACGCATTTCCAGTCCTTAAGCATGCATTTTATATCATCCGTTTGTATGCAATGGATGGGGTGAAATGTTGTTTAAGTTATCCGGCTATTCTATTAACCGTCCTTGTCCCGATCCTGACGGTTAATCGAAGTTTCTCTGTAGTTAAATATGCTTTTGGAAAAACCCAGTTTTCCTCTTGGTGACTGCAAGTGAGCGAGTGCAAGTTTTCCAGAACTTAACTCTCCAAGTGGTAACGTCAAGATATCTCGCCTATCAAGATCTGGCGGGTTTGCGAAAGACGAGGTATCTGCTTTATAAAACTTTCCTATTGCTACAATGGGGAATGAATTTAAACGGCTGCTTTATCTGACATTCTTATTTGGAATGAACGCGGAGATCAGAAGCTGTGCGATCTCTCTCCTACTGTTGCCATTCTTATCAAACGAAATTACACTAAAATATAATGGCAACAAGTGTGTAAACGATACTACGAAAATATAACTATTTTTAACAATATCCGTATATACGGAATCTAAATTATAATACAATCATTGCCATAAAAATTTGCGCACCAAGAAATAATTGTGGGATCGTAACGAAACTTGGCATGAAGGTATATCTCGGCCAGATATGCAAATGATTAGAAATGGAGCGTGATTGCGTATTGCGTAATGCCACTAGAGGGAGTTGAACTTCGTTCTCCTTACAGGTAAGTAGAGCTTGTTTGGGTGTACTTAATATTTTGCAAAGGAAACGCTGAGGTAGACATGCCGTTACGCCGCCTTCGAAGACAATATGAGCAGCTGTCAGATTTCGAGAGGGGAAGAATCATCGGGATGATGGAAGCTGGGTGGTCAGCTCGGCGAGTAGCTCATCAAGTAGGCCGTTCTGGTTTTACTGTGAGAAGGTGTTGGGACGTCAGAAGAGACGTCATTTACACGGCTACCAGACTCAGGACACCCTCGACAGACCATTCGTCGAGAAGACCGTCACATCATACGAAACGCACGTGTAGAGCCAACTGCCTCATTCGCCGCTATCCAGACACAGGCAGCACCTTCACAACGGGCCCTGTGTCTTTCCGAACCATCGCAAGGCGCCTGGCTGAAGGACATCTGGTATCGAGGCGCCCATTACGTGTGCTGTCAATGATACCCACCCACCGACGCCTCCGTTTGGAGTGGTGTCGCGCACGACGGGATTGGACTGCAACGGAATGGAGCCAGGTCGTATTCAGCGACGAATCTAGATTCAATTTAAGCATTGATGACAATCGTGTTCTTGTGTGGTGGCCCCGTGGTGAACGCCTCAATCCTGCCTTCGCTTTACAGCGACACACCGCTCCCACAGCTGGTGTGATGATATGGGGTGCCATTGCTTACGATTCACGGTCACCCCTAACATTGATCCATGGCACAATGACAGCCCAGCGGTACGTCCCTGACATCCTTCAGCCACATGTGATGCCACTCATTGCAGGGCTCCCAGGAGCCATTTTTCAACAAGACAATGCTCGGCCACACGCAACAAGGATGTCACAAGACTGCCTCCGCCAGATTACCACCCTTCCCTGGCCTGCTCGATCCCCAGATATGTCACCAATGGAGCACATCTCGTATTATCTGGGACGGCAAGTTGGACACCCTACGAGTTTGGTCGAACTAGAGGCGCGTTTACAGCAACTGTGGAACGAGATGTCTCAGGACATCATACGGAACTTGTATGCCTCAATGCCCGCTCGTATCACATCGTGCATTCGCGCTAGAGGGGGTCCAACAGAGTACTAAAACTTCCGTTCATTTGTACTTTTTTCTGCAATAAATTATCCTTTTTCTTTGATTTTCTAATCACTTACTTATATCAAAGTAGTACTTACATGTGTAAAATTGCGTTTCATTTTGATGACTTTTTCACTGTGCGCAAATTTTTATGGCAATGAGTGTATGTGGTAATACTGTGTATTTATACTTCGCATATAATTTGTATAACGAAGTATAATGTTTTTGGTAGTTTTTTATTTTCTATGGAAGTCTTTCGGTATTAGAGCGAGTGTACACTCAAACCTGTTTTTGTGCGGTGGATAGGGACCACGCATAAAAGAAAACGATGACAAAAATCTTCCAAAACTTCATGAGTAGCTATCAAAAATATTTTTCGTAACACATTTAAAGAATATTTTTTTATGCGGTGAATGGAGACCGCATAAACAAAGTCTCAGTTAGAAAATAACTCAAAACCTTACGAAATTACTAGAAATTGCTTTTTTAAACGAAATCAAGACACGAGGCAACTACTTGGAATCTCGTCAATCCTTTTGGAATCTCATTTAGAAATTTCGTTTAGAAAATACACATGGCGAACATTTTTAAATATTTTATTTACATATGTACTTAGTTTACACATATAAAACTTTTCAAAATGTATAACCATTATCCTTCGTAGTCTGACAATACGCGGATTTTCTTGTGGTGAACTGGGTCAAAATCACTTTCATCACTTGAAGATACTACCTCGCACTATTGTATAGTTGACATTTTTTCAAGTACCATGTAGTCGGTGTAACGGACTAAACAGTATAAAATAAGTTATCCTAGCCCCATACAGATTTATAACCCCATACAGATTACTGACTCCATACAGATTGTCCTGAAAATTTGTGATTGTGAAGTTTTAATAGCTATAAAAATACTTTTGAGATTTAAAACGAAAAACGTGGGGCGCTTTACACTCCTCGCTATTATCAATTGCACGCGCCTCACGTTTTTCGTTTTAAATCTTACAAGTATTTTTATAGCTATTAAAACTTCACAATCACAAATTTTTAGGACAATCTGTATGGTGCCAGGAGAAATTATTTTATACTTTTTAATCCGTTACAAAAACGTGCTAAATTAAAAAAATTTTTATTTAAGTAATTTTTATTGATAACTTCGTCACAATTATGTTCTGATTTGATTGAAATTTTGAAAGGACTGTAAGTAGATTGTACTGAATAAATTGTTTTCATATACCGCACTAAAAAAGATCGCACAAAAACAGGTTTGAGTGTATTTTACAACTGAATACAGAATATTGGTGAGAATGCAGCATTATTTGGTACAATGTATACATTTGAAAAAGTGCCTCAATCTAAGAAATCCTGAACACTAATTTTTGTTTTTGACTAAAAACCAATATAGTTTAGTATTTTTATGTTGGTTAACGTAAATATTTCAGTATGCATGGGGGTATGTATTTTGAACTATACCTCTCTACGCAACTTTACTGTACAGCGCAATAAAGAATGTACTAGTATAGTACATTAATAAATTTAAAATAAAGAAAGAACCAACACACAATAAAATTAAACGTAAGAGTAAAGAATTATATTCCGATAATCGATTTCCATATATTAAAGAAGAGCTGAGTCAAAATTTACGCAAAACAAATTAACACATTCGTCATCAATAAACTAAACTTCTTTGAACTTCTGTCAATGATACTGAACACGCTTATAACAATCTCTGATATACCCGAGATACTGAACTTTGCAAGAAAATAAGAAGTAAATGGTTGGTTCAACAATAAAAGAGTATGAGACTTCTATCATCAAACTTCGCCACAACTTAATACGCTTATAAGAAAAATCATAATTCAAAGGTAATCTGAGTTTAGCAAGCAAATAGGAATTTAACGGTTGTTTTCAATTTCAATTAATGGTATTTCTATCTCACCACATTTAACACTCTGATAGAAAACTGCTATTGAACGATAATTTGGGTGAATCAAGAAAATAAAATTCACTGCAAGATATCTATCAATATAATTCAAAATTGAACCATCTTATAACGAGGCATTCTAAAAGAAAAATCCGTGCTTAGAAAGAAAAAAAAACTAAATGGTTGTTTATTTCAACATTATTCTTATGGGAATTTTGTCAATACACATTGCCACGATATAACGCACAAATAGAAAGACCCTAATTCAATGATAACTTTGGTTGAGCAAGCAAGGGTAGAATTCAAATGCTTGGTTGAACAGAATGTGTACGAGACAACACCTTGTTGCATTTCAAACAGTAATAATTGAATTAGAAGCTGGTTGAATTGAACCCTAACTGAATTAGAAGGTCGTGTTACAGTAAAAAAGGAGTTGGTCTATCTATCATCACATTTCCAAAGCGAAACATCCTATATCAAGCTTTACTTCTACCAGAATTCGTTACCAGTAAGTAAATAAAATTAACTTGGTTCAACATTAAATTTCCTTGACTTTTATCAGCACATTTCACCTCAATTTAACAAACTGCAAAGCCCTAATTCGATGATGATCTCCGTTAAGCAAGCAAAAATGGGCATTAAATGGTTGGTTCACCAGAAAGTGTACGGGGAACCATTCTTCATCACAGTTTAAACTCTAATAAAAAGCCCTAATTGAATTAGATGAATAAGTTAGATTTTCAGATTAAGAAAAAATAATACAATCCACGAAATTTATCACCACACTTCGAAGTTAAACCATCCTATAGTAAGCTCTACTGCAACAAGAACTCATGCTAATAAGCAAATAAAACGCACGTAAGGGATTTCCATCGTCTATTTTTATAATTGAACTCACTTATAGCAAGTCCCAGTGGAATGGGTTTCCTCGTTTAGCCAGAAAATAAGAAAAAATACTTAGTTCAACGTTAAATGTTCCGTGTTTCTCTTACTACACTTTATCACAGTCTAAAACTCTTATAAGAAGCTCTAATTAAACTGCCAAATGGATTCAACAAGCAAAAATAAAAATTAAATGGAAGATTCAACAGAATATGTTGACACAGGATCTATTACTAGACTTCACCAAAATTAAATCCGCTTACAAAAAGCCTTAATTGAACGATAACCTGAGCTTAGCAACGGAATAGGAATTTTATAAATCGTTCAACATTAAATGTATGGAATTACTATTACCATGATTTACCTCAATTTTACACTTTAATAGATGGCTCTAATTGGACTTAAGACAGACAATAAGAATTAAAATCACAAGATCTAATTCCAGAATTGCATCAAGTTAGAAGCTTTATCAGCTCTAATTGACCAAGAAGCTGGGTTTAGCAAGTAAATAAGAATCGAAAAGTAATGGTTTATATTAAATGTACGGATCACTTCTAGCTCATAAAATGCAAAGCTTGAAGTTGGCAACTAAGGTTCTTATAATCCAATACATTTACCAATATGCTTAGTCAATAAATTACTTGCTTTATTTATTCTGTCTAACTAGAAAGTTAATGGTGTTTCACCAACGGCTAGTTGTTTTGTTATGCTGCAAGGTCCGTATTTGGTTAAGCTGGTAAAATGAATGTCTTCTTGTCAAGTTAATGAACATACACACAAGGAGGTAGGTAGATAGTTGAATTTACGTTGCACTGGATCAACACTGGACAGGAGTCCTAGGCTTAGAAAAGGAAATTAAACGATTCGATATTCCCATAGGAATAACATTCATTATTGTTGTTACAATTCCAATACGAAACTCCGATTGTTTTACCAGTATTACTAGAAAAGCATTTATTTAAAAAAATATGTATTTTAAAAATTTAAATTCCATTACTTGTCATTTCTCTATATTAAAAAAAGTTACCGCTGTCGCCGTGGAAGGATTGAAAATTCGCATTTTTTGCTTGATTCTTAGACAGTTTCCCGAGAAAGTACGGATCAGGAAATTACGAAATTAACATGATTTGCTCAAAATCGTACAAGGAAAATGTTGGAGAAGATTTTTTCCCAAAGCGACTATTATTTAGGGTGCATTAAGTGTCCAAACGAAAAAATCAAAATATCTAACGCGAGTGAGAAACAGACGTACATATTTTCAGTCTTCAGCCTCGAATTTTTTTAGAGAACCACTAAACGTCAATTTTTGCAACCCGACGAGTTTTCTTAGAAATTGTAAATGTCTAGTGTGAAGATGCAGAAGATGTGATTTTCGGATTATTACAGTCTGTTCCACTCACCACACAAAGGAACATGTGGTTTCTGTATGACCCTAGCACACTTTATCACCGCGGACTGAAATGTTCTGAATGCCAGACATCGTGGACCGTGGATTGGACGTGGTGGACCTGTAGCGTGGACCTAAATCCACTGGACTTCTTTTTGTGATGCTACATGAAATCATTGGTGTACGAGGCACCTGAACAATATGCGGAAGATCTCGTTGCAAGAATAATTGTTGCAACCGACAAGATCAACACGACACCAGGAATCTAGCAGAGGGTGAGCCAATCTTTCATTTGCCGGTGTGAATTGTGCAACGAAACCCCTGGACGTCAATTTGAGCATCTCATTTGAGTCTTTATCTGATCTGCATGAGATTGTGTAACTTATGATATCGTTACGTTTATTTTTTTTCACTGTTAACACTTCAACGTGGATAATTTACTTCACGCTTTTTTCTTTCACTCTTAGTGGGTTGCGACCACAGGTTTCATTATAAATATTGGTCATCTTGATGGATACTATCATCCCTCTGACTATCAAAATTTCCCTCAAAACTTAATTTTTACCATACATATAGTATATGAATTTATATTCAATCAAATGAGTCTAACTCATAATACAAGTTAGGTAAGCCATTTGCACATTACTTGCATTTTGGTGTGAATACATTGTAGCCAGAGATCATTGGTATGTATATATTTAATTAAAGTCGCAATGGCACGCATGGAGACGGTATGGGATCAAACCAGCAAGGGGAAATCTAATGACAAGACCTCGTATTTTTGAACCGCGGTCAGTTGATGAGGTCACACCTTGTCTGGCACCTCAATCTCCAAACTTCCTCACCATGGCAACTTGAGGACATTTGAGGGACCGACATATTTAACGTGCACCAGGCCCCTTTGAGCTCGACGGTCGTTGGCTGGATGTGAACTCACCACCTTCCCATTGCTACGCTGTTACTCTTCCAACAGGGTTACCAAGAACCCCAAAGATCATCAGATAAATTGCTCATATATATTAAAAAATAATTATAGATCTATGTATTGTTCTTATCATCGATTGTAATCAACCAATAAAGTAGTATTTATGAAAAAAAATTTTAATGTATAGATAATTCATTGAATCGTTCCGACATCCAACCCAAATTAAGAGGAACTTCCAAATGAAGCTTTTGTGCATGAATTATTTACTTGTTAGAGTTGCATACATTAAGATGTGGATGTTAAAATATTTTATGTATTCATGGTAGTTCCTTTAATCATAAAGTACAACATCAAGGTCGAATAATTTAACAGTACGGAATTATATGATTCATAAATTTCGTTTTGTTCCATTCCTACATGCCATTGGAAAAAAGCAGTGAACCAAGTTATAATTTATGTGACAGGTCCACTTATTATTGCAAGATAATTTCTTTTTCATACATTTCAGCAAATAGGAGAATGTATAATTTAAAAATGCATTATGGGTCCGTCCTAACATCCAATCATGTAATACAACAAATCAAATTATTAATTTTATGACGGATCTCTTTCTTATTGCTCTCCTATATACGTTTTTTCTCAACAAGTTTTGTAAGAAGGAAAACGTATAGTTTCTAATTTCATTATTGGTTCGTTCATACATATAATCAGAAAAAACATCCAGACATCTCAAAGGGATAGACATATATAAAACTTTGTAGGATACTTATATATCCACACATCAGGAATATAATATCATAAGCAATGAAAGTTGAATACTATTGACATAATTGGAAAGACTATGATAGGCCCGTTTAATATTTAAACCAGATATTTATGTCAGCGACATTCAGCAAAAAATTCTAAGAAATAGACGTACACATGTTTATTATTAATCCGGTTCACTATCCAATCTATAGCCGACCAAAGGATGTATGGTACGTGCACTTATCGCAATCCAATACCTTTTTTCAAACATTAACTGATACATCCAACTAGATAATACGCCCTAACCCATCCCACTCTATACAAATAAAGTACGTTGGATGATTATAGTTTTGTGCATCGTTTAATTAGGTAACAAAAGCAATATAGATCCCGCCGATATCCGAAAAATGATTACGACCTTTATTCCTCTACTGAATAGATTATTAGGGTTTATATTGTTCGTATATCTTAACTTAGTTGAATTATTTTCTTATTTCTATACGTTTTAGTAGCTATTTTGCAATATTTCAAATACTTTTTATCGCATGATGTTTTGATACCTGAAATGAGTGCTTTAAAGCAAATTTTAAATTAATGATTGCATTTTTGAGCAGTTATTAGAAAAATAATTAGTTACAAGCAAATTAATTTGCGGTCGACGAATCAAACAAAGATACAAAAAGAAATAAAATTCATAGGTTTTGAAAATTATATTTTTAAAAGCATCATTCGTTTTAAAATGATTCATTAATGCTGATTAGAATATAAAAGTAATGTAGTAACAATATTAAAAAATAGAAATTCTTGAACCGATATAAAGCAGGCTAAAAATTTTAATACTGTAGAAAATATAATTCGATTCAAATATTTCAGTGTTTAATACTTAAGATTTAATAATAAATATTTTCTATTAGTTTTAAGTTATTTTTAGAGTGACGGGTACAGAAAATAACTGCTTTTACAAAATATTTCCTATTGATATCAAATTAAAAATCTTCTATGCATGATCTTTCCTCTTAAAGTTTGTTTGAAAATTAATGAATGTTAATCAAATGACTTTCAGGAAAAAAATGTTTAAACTTTCCTTTCCAAGGCGTTGTCCAATCTAATGAGTAAAATAATACGCTAGAAATAATAGTTAGAAAATATTTGTATAGTTTCAATTTATTAAATATTTATTAGCACGGCCTAGCTACAATGTATGTCGTTATATATGCATAGAGCAGTAATAACGTTTTACGATGTACGATACACTGACTTCTTTACACTTGCTGTCTTTAAAATTCTGAGATTATTTAATTAATATAATTGTGCAAACCTAATTCCCAGTAGTATCGTTTTAGAACTCATTTGATTTTAACAACGTTAGGTGTTATTTTCCTATTGTCTAAAATCATTGATGTAGATCAAAAGCGGACAAACGTCTTGGAACAGTCATTTAAAATACGCTAAACGTACATGTTTGCAAGAAATGAATAGGTAAACGGAAACAACTATGTTATTTTATGATAAGCAGCATTTGGTATTCTGTTGAAATCGTACATAAAATACCAGCTAAACGTCATATAAGTGGTAGGTATTTAATTAACGCCACACTGCACCGAAATGTTTCAAAAATATCCATTTTGAGATTTTTACATATTTTGAATCGTCTATTGCCTTTCCAATCATGTGTCGCTTTTTTTTGTAACCTAATTAGAAGTATACAAAAATGTATTTTTAACATATGAAGAAGTAAACCAATAACTAAATCTTTCAAAGTAAAGTGACTATGCGTCTGCTGATTTGAACTTGTTTCATATGGCAGACCTCAACAATGAATTTTATTTCAACTGTAGGTAGAATCTTTATTATAATTGCAGATGTAACCTCTAATCCATGTTTTGAAAATGAAATCATAAATCAGCGCGTGTTTATACAACAAATTTCACCTGTATCTCTTGCGTTTTCAATTTAGTTTCTGAATTTAAGTATCAAACTGTTTGATATATTATTGAAATGGGTAGGTCCATAAGAAGAACATTTAAAAAATGTAAAGGACAGTAAAAATGTCAGTAATTGAAAAATTATTGATTGAAGCAGGTGAATACTGCAAGGTAATATAAATGTGCCACGACAGCGAGAGAATAACGAAGGGCAAATATTCCTTTTTACAACAAACTAAAGTCAAAAGAGTGGCACGGAGATTAAAAAAAGAGGGAAGAGGATGATCTACAGCAAAGAGATAGCACAATTTCTGAGTATAGTTATGGATTGAATTAATTGGCATGTTTTTTTAACTTTAAATCCATTTTTCTCAAAATGGGTTTTTCTATGTTCGATGTACATTTTCTCTTAAACTTGCATGTATTAAACTCTAACGTTTTTTTACAAACTCCATATGTTCCTAAGTATGTACTGAAATTAGCTTTTAAAAGTAACTTGTATATTAGTTTAAAAAAAAAAAACCTTTTTTGATAAAAAATGTCAATTTTTGAAAAATTTGAAGTGATTTAAAGGAAAACCATTATAAAAAAAATTTAGAGTGATTTTATTTAAAAGCTTATTTCAGTAAAGTAACGAGTGTTGATTTTGTATACAAAAAGAATTCCATACCTCTGTGTGGTAGCTTCTGAGAAAAGGTACATCCAAATATGCCAATCAAACATGGCTTGTGTAGGAGGTTCTGACTCCCCTTAACCTAACGAAAATGCATTACTCTCTTCGAAAATTACTTAGCAAATCGCGATTAATTATGCAAATGTGTTAATACAATAATACGAAAACATATAAAGCAAAAAAAGGAAACATTTATAGTACACAATGGGTGTGAGAGGATGTCAGATGTTGTAACATCATCTGATTTGCTTCCCCCACTCTTCCAAAACAAGCATTATAAATAGTTAAAACGTGGTGGACAATTTAAGTGGTTTAAGTTAGTTACAATGTGGTTTTGTTATTAGTGGAAACAGATTAGTGATTTCGAACGCAATTGAATAGGTTACAGTTATACATTTATGAAATCCAATTATTACATTGTCGAATAAAGAAATAAAATATTAAAATCCTTCTTGAATTTAGCCATACTCTGCGTTTCTCCCCAAAATATTATAAGCAAAAATAAATTGACATACTTATAAAGTAAATCGAAATTTCAATTCTACCATAAAACTCTTGCGTGACTGTAGGACATTACTGTTAAGCCGTTTGTTTGAAAGAATATTTTGAAGGTAAAAATACTAAAATTTACGTAGGAGATTATATTTTATTTGACTTCGTATTGTTCCTGGGACTAGCTTAAGAGAAAAACTAATGCATGTAAGGGTTTTATTTACGAATAAAAAAAACAGTTATAAATACATTTAATATAGTATTTTTTTTTCAATCAATTCGTAGGAGAAAAAAATAGTAAATGGAGCAAAATAATTTCCAAGCAATATTTTTATGTTTCTATATGATTCATAGATATATCGTCAAAGAACAGAAACACATTAACTGATACTTTTGAAATGCGTTTTTGGACTCTAAATGCTTACTTTCATCATAATAATTCGTTTTTAATGATATTCCGTTGGAAAAATATTTTATCAAAATACTTATAATTTTTATTTATGATCTAAAAGCTAATAATTCGACTTTAAACGACTGAATTGTTTTTTATTAGTTCACGAGTATTATCTCTGAGCGGTGAGTATATATTACATTCGTAAACTTCCTAGTAGCAATAATATACACTACTCTTTGTATAATTTAAAATATATAGAAAGTCAACAAAATCCACAATTCCTCATTCAGGATCACCTTGTGCCATAAACCTCAAACCAACCAACCACCCTCAGATCATTTTATGTCACAAAACTCAAACCCGACTAAACAATCACCATCATTTAGATCACCTTGTGCCATAAAACACAAAATAACCAACCACACTCATTCAAATCAAAACTCAAGTAATGTTCCAGTCATATAGCTCTTTTGCTAAACCAAGCACTACGATAAAATTACCTCAACAACTGTTTGAAATGTTACTACTTTTACTACTTAAAATATTTCAATGTGTGTTATATTGAGAGATTTCTGATATATTTTCGTTCCAAACATTTTAGTCAGTTAAAATGATATTATGGACACGGAATTGAGACAATTCTCATAGCTATATTGAGATGCTAATTGGTTAAATAAATAGTAAGGTAGGTACTAAAGAAACTTTTTATAAAAGATTCATCAAAAATTAAATAGACCTAAGTATCTAATAAGCTGATTACTGTACCAGCACCATAACGTTTTCTCTTCAAATAAAAATGGTTTAGCATTGATTCTAATATATTAATCTTCATTGATCGCTATATTTTAACAATATTTTAATTCCCAGACAGCATACGCATTAGGCTATCAGAAAAAAAGTAATTTAATTTCATCCATTGGGTCAGAGCCCCGCTACGTATTTTCATGTCTAGACTGATGCCACCACAATTTAAACCAACCCAACCTTGGAAATTAAAATTTTAATTCCAATACTACTTTGTCTTCTCTACTGAGATTATAAATTTAAATTTAGTTTCATTTTCAAATAAATTGAAAACCTAATTGAAATATTTCTAAAACTTTTCTATAAATGTGTTTTATATCAAGGAAAATCTATCCCGTATTGACAAAATGAACAAATTTTCAAATAGAAAAGCAAAAATATAACTACATTCAAAATTCTTAGGAACATATTAAAATCCATTCCTATTACGTATGAATTAAAAATAAATTTCATCAATGGGAATTTTTAACTTTAAAATTATCTTGATATTAACCCCAAATGCTTACAAATCTTGGAAAAATATCTTGTGAAATGTATATTACACATTGATTTTCTTACGAAGCTTCTTACTACAAATAAATTTCAAAATAGAATTCACAAATAAAACTACATAAATATAGCAAACTGCAAAATTTTAAATCTTTAGGGATTCGTCAAATTTCACTATTTCCTGCAAGAATATAATTCCAATTAGGCCCCATTCATGTGGCTCATTTCCTTTGCACGTCACTTTTCACAACTCCCAGATCTACATCTCATTCACTCCGAGAACGCAACAACATTTTTCAAAATCCAGGGAAATATCTTAATTTATAAAATAAAGTATAATTATCGCTGTTATTTTTTAGTGTCAATGGAGGCACACAGTAAACGTTTAGATTAAAAGTATATCAGTACAGATCAAAATTTTTTCCCCTTGAAAGTTTTAGATGAAATGTGTGTGGCAATAGGGTTATAATATATGCATCTCAAGTCTTATGTGTTAAGAGTAAACAAATGCATTTCAAATATAAATGGAGAGGGGGTATAAAACTAACTAGTTACGAATTCACGTACTACAACTCATCGAAATACATGATACCTTATGAAATCAAAATTCAAATAAATTCATTCCCAACTATAAGCGGTTACTTTTCTGTTTTATACATCCACACATTTTAGTATTAACAAGCTTTCATCCAGTTCAACTACAGAGATCAATCACTACTATTGGGTTCATGCAAAAGTTCTTCCCGATTTTGCCACTCTAAGGCATTGCTTCGCAAAACCGAAGAATTATCTGCTTCACACGAGTAAAGTTTTGATGTTGCTTGAAAGAAATAATTTCAGCGAATTCTGGTGGAAAAAATTGCGGTATTTGGTTGCGTTTGTTCAATTTTGTAAAGAATTAAAACTGGCAAAAATTACGAAGCATTTTCGACATATTAAGATTATTCTTAGCGAAAAGTCAAAAATGGCCTCGCAGATGCGAAGAAGATATATCGTCACTTAAAATGCAAAAGGCCGCATGTCTAAATATCCATGTTTCTTTAATTATTGCGAAATATGGCATTTTGTGATTACCACCTGGTGGTAAAATCCGTTATGTCCTATAAAATCCTAGCTGATCCTATAAAAGTTACAAACAAATGTATACATTAACCTACAACAAGGGACCGGACAGCAAGATGCGATGGTTTAAGTGAAAGACTACTACTCTACTGTTATAAAAGGAAGTGTTTGTCTGTCTGTCTGTTTACTGCACGCATAGTCCTGACGAATCTATAGCACTTACAGTTATGGGATTTGGTACACAGGTAGTCCAAATTGTTTGCAATTTTGGAGTGGCGGCGAATTTTAAAATTCAATCTAGAACATTTTAAAATAAATTTAATAAAATTTGATTATTATTGAATGCAACAGCATAGAAGATCCATGATTCTAATTTTTTCTTCGTTTCCGTTTTCATTTTGAGCTACGATGAAAAGCAAATAAACTTTTAACTGGAGTCATTTAGTTATTCTTCTATTTCCTGGACCGTTAAAGATAGAGTAAAAATTTGAACATATTTGAAATATGCGGAAAATTTCACATTAGATCGATACCTAAAAATATGATTTTTGTTAAATAAATAAAAAAAAATCAATTGAATATGTTTTATATTTTTGCAAAAGTTTGTGACATCACGTCAAAGGTCTCGTTCAAAAAATAAACATTTACATGTAACAGCAGATTACATTTCCTGCCCTCTTACAATTTCAGCGAAATAAAGCAAAAAAAAATAATAATAATTTTTACTGGCATTGTTAAGTTGTTTTTTGTAAAATCGGGATTGTTAAAGATAGACTGAAAATTTCAACGGATTTGAAATATCCAGAAAATTTTACACCAGATAGATAGCTTATACGTTTGATTTCCTTCTAATAAATCGTTTTTTACTAAATATTTATATTTTCGCAAGAGAATGTGACGTCACACCGAATTCCCATTTGGTTGGCGAAGCGAACCAACACCATGGTCAACTCCGTTATGGCTTTTATCCAATTTGGCAGCAATTGATAATGACGAGGCGAACATGACTCTAATCCGTGAAATACATATCTATATCACCGCATACTAATTCTTGATTCCTCATTAGATCGAAATTCAAGTCCACTCCGACTGACGTGGTTCATTTCCTTAGTTCAACGTGCTCAACCCTTCAAGTGGTTTCGATGAGATGTATCGTCCATCAACATCTGACCAATTTTGCTTGCGACCAGATACTTCGTCATCAATGCATTGTCAATTATTTTTATGATAACGAGACCAAGATCTGGACAATTGTTTTCAAGACCAGATATCTCGTCTATCAAAAACTGATCTCTTTTGCTGATAACGATATACCTCGTTGAGACAACCAACATGAGAGTTAGCTACTCATATGTCATTTAATTTCCAAATCACCACACCTTCAGATTTTCCTAAGTTCGCGGAATGATCTTAATTCATATATCTAACCTTCTTACTTTAGTTCATTAACCCAGTACAGACTTTTGTGCCATCTTTATTTCAATACGAATCAACTTGGAAACTCTCTCTCTCTCTCTCTCTCTCTACAACTTCAAATCATTACCACCAGATTCTCCTAAGTTCCCGGAATGATCTCAATTCAGATATCTATAAGGCTTACTTTTGTTCATTCACCCAGTACAGAGTTTTAGGCCATCTTTATTTCAATACGAATCGCCACTATTTCTACTTGAAACTTTTAAATAAGTATATTTTTCAATACGGGCGGAAATATAAATTATACCTTGCAGAGGTGTAAACAGACAATTTCTTTAAATTATATACGATCTTACAAGCTGCTAAAGCTTGATACCTTTGAAAATTAGTCCTTTATTAGATCAAAATTCAAATCCAGTCTCACGGGTGGGTTCAATTTACCTTATCACCCACGCTCCAATACTCCCGGACCTTCATTCCCATTCAACTTCAATAACATCACCGAGATTCTCCAAATCCCACGGAAGGATCTTGAATTCAAAGATCCAGTCCACTTATCACTGTGATTTGTGGATCTTAATGAAGCCCCACGTCAGTAACCTGCGAGACATTTTTAAAGCACATGAATAAAAAGAAAGGCCTACCCGAAAGTGTGGGATTGCGTCGGGGGTTCTTAAATATTCATCGCTACGCCTACGAAACGTTGAATTCCATTAGGGTGTAAGGGTGGTCTGGTCTCTCGCAAATGAAGACAGTGTCCCATTCCGGCATCGAGAAGAGTGTGGGAACAGTAAAACAGATTTTGCATTTCCTTCTACTCGGGTTGGACTCTTTAAAAGGGAATATATTAGTATTATGTCTCTATATCTCGAGTCCTCGAAAGATACTAAGACTTATTTGCCACGGACTGCACCAAATGAGGTTCTCTACTGATGCAACCTCTTCTAGAATGGTTGAAAGAAGATAAAAGGAACGTGATTATAAGAATTATAATTCAAGACGTGGTCTGTCGTGGAGGAAATTCATTCGATAGAACTGTGTGGACTTTCGGAGGAATGAATGCAGTGGGCATTTGGAAGAGTCATTGAGTATGTTAATGGACATGTTTTAATTTGGGTACCCGAAAGTGCGTTTTGAATCAAAATTTAAATGTGGATGATCTTTAGACTTTCCATAGATAATTAACCTAATCAGTAACGTCTTTAGTCCCAAATAAACCTTATAAAGACATTGTTTTATCGGATATTTAAAGTACTTTGAGAGTCAGAAATAATAAAAAATAATTACGCTTTAGAAACGTAATATTTAAAACAATGCCCCCTAAATGTGTGCATTCATTAACAGCGACATGGAACAGGGTACATTGGGATATAGATGGATGGGTGCAAATGAATGGAAAAAGAACTCCCTCAAAAATCTACTGCTTGGCTATTAGAACCTCTTCTGCAAGTGGTTCTACAAAAGGTATCTCATTGTTTTAAAAACATTGACCAGATCATGAACTTGTCATCATCGAAAAATATTTAATATCTTGATGATGGGGTATCCCGTCATTAGCAAAATTGATCATATATTGAGAAATACAAGATATCTACTAAAAACCTCTTATTAAGGCCTCATAAATTATGCAAGGGTTATTCAAATGAAAAGATACGAAACAACACTGTGGGTATAAATGAAGATTTTATTCAAAGTATACGCCATAGGCCTGAGTGCAACGATCCCATTGGTTAACGAGCTGTAGGATTCCTTGTTTCCAGAATTCCTGTGGACGTAACGAGACCCAGTCCTTCACAGCGTCCTTGAGTTCCTCGTCCTAGTTGAAGCTCTTCCCTTTCAGATGTTTTTTCAGGGGACCAAACACATGGAAATCGCAGGGCGACATGTCCGGGATGTAGGGCGGATGGTCAAGCTGCTCCCACTTGAACTTGGCCAGTTCCGCGTGTGTGATCGTGGAAACGTGTGGACGCGCGTTATCATGGAGCAGAACCACGCCCTCCGTGAGCAGCCCCGGTATTTTGTTCGTGATGGACCTGCGTAGGCTTCGGAGTGTCTCACTGTACACATCGGAGTAATTGGTTCTTCTGTGCTCGAGGAATTCAACAAATAGCGGACATTGGACGTCGAAAAAGACGGTGAGCAACACCTTCCCTGCTGAGGCCACGGCATTGAACTTTTTAGGGGGAAGTGACGACGCATGCTGACCCGCTATGTCTCTGGCTCGTAGTGATGGCACCAGCTCTCATGAACTGTGACGATCCGCTCCAGGAAAGCGGGGGTACTGAAACAGATGTTGAAATGCTAGCCCCATACGCAGTTCCTTTTGCTGGCCGGTGATCTGCTTCGCTACCCACTGCGCACACACCTTCCGATAACGCAACCTGTCGTGAACAATTGTCTACACTGTTCCAACGCTGACATCCACCTTCACCGCCAACATTAGCAATATGACACGCCGATCACTTCTCACTAGGTCGTCCACCTTGTCGATGAGATCGGCCGTGATGATTGTGTTGTCTCGGGTCATCAACCAAACTCTCAGGACCTGCACGAAAACAGGCACTCCATTTTCTCACTGACTTTGTCGGTCACACAGTCTTCCCCGTATACGGTCACCATCCGGCGATGAATAACGGCCGGTTTAACACCTTCCGCTGTAAGAAATAAGATAACGGCTCGCTGCTCCACAATCTCTGAATTTTGCTATGTGAACGCCTTCCTATTCTCACACGCACTGCCGCGTCAATCAGACGGCGCTCTTTATAAGAGTCTCTTCTATTTCCTGCGCATGCGGGCGCCCGCGCGTGCTCCGTTCCACACCGGAGATTCCAATCGCATCCCTAGATGTCTCGCTACGTTCTCCCATAGCGGCATAGGCATATATGTTAACCATTAAGTTGTTCCAACGTTTCGTACCTTTTCATTTGAGCACCCCTTGTACAAACTCCAAATCAAAAATAGATTAAGCCCTCTGAAATTATAGAAAACTTACCTTTTGAATAAAATTAAATAGCTAAAATAAGGACACCCAAAGGTTACATTACTCATTTAGATACATTGATTCCATGGATAAGTATATTAAGTAATTGCATTCTGTTAGGTAGAGTATTGTAATGGTACGTTGTAGCAGAATACCCAAATGGTATTCTGTAACAAGACGTGATCTATTTTTTGAAGACTCTGAAGGGTGCTCACACATATGCAATCTGCAGTCTACCTTGCATGACTTCTAAGGTTTGACCTTCTCTTCTATTATAATCTTTGCTTAGATTAATGCAACCAGCATAGACATGTGGCTATTTAGTCATTAAATATGATTTAGAGTAAAGCAATATTGCACAACTTGGAAACATCGTGACGTTCAGAGTGTTAATAAGTTAGGCAGCAAAAGATGTCATTTAAATGTGAGCATCTCTTTTTTTTTTACAAATTAATGTGCATATTATTAATTGAACCAGTTCTTACTGGTGACTCGAGTGCACACGATGCACAGAAGTGTCGATAAAACCTACAATGATAATTTATTTATTAATACTCTCTCGAAAACAGAGATCTAAACAATTTTTCTAATCAGATATCTCGATTATGAAGATCTGGTCACTTTTCTAATAATGATATATATCTCGGGACAGCTATCAGAAGGGTTAATTAATATGAATATAGTTATTTAGTCATTAAATCCTATGCAGGGTAAAATAAATTCTCACAATGGTTAAAGGGTTAGAGATATAGAGTAAATAATTTTATACAGAGGAGCAGAGGTAAGTAATAAAGATAAGACTAAATCGAAGCAAATTGAAATTCCTGGGAGAATATAAAGCATTTAGAAAACATTCACTAAAAACCTGGAACGACAACCAAAAGTATAAAGAAAAAGAAGGTATTCCAAATTTCTCTATTTCTTTACTATGAATGAAATACTCCGGAATAATGTTATTTATTTATTGATGAGCATTTCACGTCTGTGGGATTGTTTTTATACTTGAATGCGCATGCTTGTTGCCAGTAAAAGGAATTGAAACACGTCTTTGCTTGCAGACTCGTTTAAATGTCTTTGACGTTTTCCCTACAGATAACGGTTTCTAGAAAAGCAGAAAGTCTTATCACATTCTAGTGAAAGACACACGGAAGGAAAACTAGACAAGATATCCTCGTTTGACACAAGAAAGCATGGAAATGATCAGAAATAGATCCAAATCATATTTGTTCTGCTGTCAGCGAGCATCGGCTCTGGTTCCATACATCTGCAGAATAACAAGCTCTCAGTGGCGGAGGGGATTTTATATACAACGCTTCCTTATCCCATTACTTGCCATACACAAAAGTTGATTCTCGCGAAAAAGAATCCCTTCCCAAAAGAGACAGGTGATATTTCCCCCGATTTTATGAGACTTTTCTTTTTGAAGACGTGGATACAGGCTGTGTACGAAATGGGATGGATTATATTCTTCGTTGGAGGATGCTACTGGAAACCTCAATTTCAGAAGCGAAGGAAATGTGAAATGAAACTAGAAAGAAAGCGGCCATCCGTAATGGCGTGTAGTCACTTGTACTTAGACTACCGAATTCCATTTATGTAGTGGTAAGCGTCGTGTTCTACATGAGCAGCGAATAAAATAATCCGACTTAAACATATTACAATTTTAACAGAAGAAATATGTAGCGTTTAATCCAATTGAAAAAGTTTACTAAGAAAATTTACAATATGTAAACCCACAAACACAATCGCGAACACAACAAATATGCATATTTGGGGGAAGGTTTACAATTTGATGTTTCAAGTGTTACTGATGACGTAGAAATCCAGGTTACTTTAATTTCAAATAGCCCTTTGTGTTACTCATATTTATCTTTTAATAAAATGGACAGAGCATGCTCGCGGAGTCGCTGTCGTAAGATCAATCCACCTTTTAATGCAACAGACAGAGCATGTGAGCGCGGTTAATGTTATTACCCCGGTCACTTGTCGACCTGTCACTTGGTGGTGGGAAAACTTGAATCCTAAATTATTGATTGGCTAAAGTGATTATCCACCGTATTCATAAACACTAGTCTGAACTTCGATAGCCAATCGGATAAATGACCGCGTAATTTACCTTCAAAGAACTTATGACAGCGACTCCGCAATTAAGCTCCGCATATTTCATTAGAAGGTCGATGGTAAGATATCTGAAAGATAAATCCCGTAGATTTTTGAATCAACTTGGCCGATTGGCTATCGAATAGGGCTGCGACATCGATGTCGATGTTTAAAAAAAACATCGCTGTATTGGATCCGATGTCGCATCACTAGTTGCTAAACCAGTTTTAAGAAATGGGGTTAAAATTTTAAATACACTGAATTTTAAAAACATCGATAGTTTGGGGGCGATGTATTTATTATCAACATCGATCTTTCAATTTTGAACATCGATGTTTTGCTGTCGATGTCGCAACAATAGTTGCTAAACCAGTTTTAAGAAATGGGGATAAAAGTTTAAATACACTGAATTTTAAAAACATCGGTGGTTTTGGGGCGATGTATTATCAACATCGATCTTTTAATTTTGAACATCGAAGTTTCAAAACATCGATGTTTTGCTGTCGATGTAGCATCACTAGTTGCTAAACCAGTTTTAAGAAATGAGGGGAAAAAAGTTTAAATGCACTGAATTTTAAAAACATCGATGTTTTTGGAGTGATGTATTATCAACACCGATGTTTTAATTTTGAACATCGATGTTTTGCTATCGATGTCGCATCACTACTATCGAAGCGTAGACTGTTTTTTTTTATCGCGGTTGTTTTACAGCTTTACAAATAAAACATTTGGGATTCATGTTTTTTCCTCAACCACGTGACAGATCTTAAAACTGAGTTACAAGAAATATTAATACACTATCTACAACAAGTAATTGGACACCCCTGCAATCGACGATGTTTTGACTGGTATGGCACGGGACCTTTGTCGCATTTCCAGGTAGAATCAATTCCGAGACCTATTGCACCATTTTGAATGAATATGCGCTTACTAAGTTGTGTCAGTTTTACGGGGGGGGTATGTTATTTCAGGATGACAATGCCACCTGTCATGTTGCGATGTCCACCATGGCTTAGTATGATGACAATGGGGTCCGTCGAATGGACTGGCCTGCCCAGAGCCCTGACCTTAACCCGATCGATCAACTCTGAGACGAGTTCGAGCGTCCACTGAAGGAGTGCTCGCAACCGTACGATATCGGAGGTGGAACCAACCTGTCTTCTCCAAACCGAGTGGCAGAACATGCAGCGAGACGTCGTGCAACTACTGGTTGAGATTATGCCCCGGAGGGTCAAAGTTGAAATAGCCGTTCGTGGTGGCTCAACCACCTATTGAAGGTGAATAAACTTCGTTTTCCTTTGCTATCACAGGTATCCAATTATTTGTTGGAATATAGTGTATACTGCTATGCGCACATCCTCTGTCTATTTCATTGGAAAGTCGATGGTTGCTTCTATCGACTCTCTAATGAAATAGACGGTCCATGTGGGTGGAGTCTATCGTAAGATCTCTGAAGGCTAAATCACATGGGCTTATATATCGCCGTCGATTGGCTGTCGAAGTCCAGACTAGGGCTTTTTTTTTATCATGGTATAGATAATCACTTTAATCAATCAATGATTTTGGATTCTTGTTTTAACCCAAAGCCACGTGACAAATCTTCAAACCGAGCAACTAGAAAACGTAACATGAAACCGGCGGGCACGTGCCCCGTCTATGTGATTGGGATGTCGATGGTTGCTTTAGTGTGGGAATGGCTTTGAAATTTACCAGTTAATACATATTTGAAATTTAATTCTTCAACAATACCTTGTTATATGTAACACTGTATACAATGTTTGGGTAAGGGCTCTATGGGCTTCTTTACTGAAATTTCCTGTATCTTGATTAATTTTTTTCCAGTTATCAAGCCATGATATCATATTGTCAATACATTTCAGTTTTACATCATCCTTTGACCAAGTTATAGGTTCCTGAAATTTATTTAGTTTATGAAATCCTTTTACGGAACTTTGCACATTAAAAATATCCCACCATCTTTATATAATTTTGATAAAATTTGCTGCCCCCTCATAATTTTCTAAATTGTGTTTCGTTCCAAGTACAATCTAACCTTCAGTAAGATTTTCATTAAAAATTTGAATGGCCAGTTTTACATTTTGTCTTTTAATATAAGTGGGGTTTAAACTCTTGATAGTCAAAGTATAATAATATTTTAGAAAATTATAGTATTCTAGCTCATACATATTCTTTTAAGTGTTTGCATTGATGCTATATATGCATTATTTGAGTCAGGAGTAATATTTGTAATATCAGACAGAGTGACAATACTAGTTACATTTTCATCTTCACCTTCAAAATAACTAGGAAAATACAAATTTTTTCCAGAGTTTTTCTGATTGATCCAGTTATTCCTTATACATTTAAGGAAATGAACAGGATCAATCATGAAAAACAATGATGTATTAGGATTCACGGGATGGGGATATTCATAATTATGGAGATTCTTCTTTTTACCAAAATATGACATTGCTCTTTGGTTTATAGAATTGTTATCACTAATTACGAGGGCAATTTTTTTGTTGCAGTAAAAATGGGAAAAGTTGCATTTATCATTCCCTATAATTGCATTTATGGGTATAAAGTTGCATTTATTTTTGATACATTAAAATCTAAAATAAATTATTTGTAAAATGAAAACAAAATCAGAATTTATTACCAATTTTAGTCGTGCACAACAGTATTATAATACATAATTAAATACAGAAGAAAGTTGACGTCGTTGAATAGCCGATTTTTGAACGCAGAAATTTCTTTAACATTGAAAAACTGCGCTCAACAGAGACTGATGTTGCATAACATTGTTGAAGTAGCAAATAATGACTTGTAGGAAAATCGTCTCGTGGAAAGTGTAGTCAATAACCGTCAGGTCGTTATTCTTTTCCAATCATTTTTTAAGATACGCTTTAAGGTTGCATGGATCTACTTTAAAATCCATCGATCTGATATCTTCATTCACTGTCTCGATGTTGCACGCTTTCAATTCCGAATTTACTACGAGACGAATCAAACATTCGTATCTGCTTTTGATTTTTAGCAAACGCTTTGGCAGCTCTGGATGAACGAAGCTTGCGATATAATTTTAGCTAAATTTTAAAAAGTTTCAGGTGGTTGCATTTATGTTGCGGTTATAACTCACAATGAAAGAGGAACTCCATGAAGGAGGAATTTTAGTTTTAGTACTTTACATGCAGCATTGAACGTGTGGAAAAAAGTTGCATTTGTTGCAAAGAATTGACCTACTAATTACACTAAACACATTGAGTACTATATGTTCTTAACCTCATATAATTTTAGAAATATGTTTGTGAAGTAATTTTCCATCAAAATTATTTACAGGTTGCATGTGTACCATGTCTTTGTTTTCTGAACAAGCACTCTGGATCATAAAAACAAAGTCAGAATTTGCTGCATTTTTATAATCATATGTAACACAAATGATATTACCACCTTTATTGTCACAAAAAGCTTTAAATGAATTTCATTCCCATAAATTAAAAAAAAAAACTTTTTTTTTCAAAAGGTTTTAAGTATACAGCTTTCTGTTTTATAAAATTTAAAAAATCACTATCAGTTTGTTCATTAAGGGGATTTAAGTTATATTTTAAAGTTCCTTAGGTGTGTAATTATAATATTATTACCGTCAAAAGTTATAGGCATGGGGAGAAATAGAAAATAAAATTGTATAAAAAATTAAAGTTTTAGAACAATATCTTCTCTGATTAATATATTCAGACTTAGAAAATTTATTTGTTGAATTAAAAAAAAAAATTGTTTTTTTATAGGTAGAATTTTCCTTTTCCTCTGTCCTTGTATTATTGAACTCGGTGTACCTGAAATGAAAGATAATGGAACATAAATATTGCACATTTATTAAAGCAAAAAACAAATCAAACATTAATAATGGAAATTGTTTAAAAGCAAATTGTATTTCATTATCTTAATAAAAAACGTATATTCGCGCACTCAAGGAAAATATTTATATTCTTTCTTATGAATAATAATTAAGTTTTGAGTGAAAGGTAATTGCGCACAATCATTCAATATTGCTAAATAATACGGACAATTCTGTTTACTCGAATGATGAAAAATAGTTGATGTGCTTGTGAGTTGTTAAAATCTATGTGGAATAGAAACAGGTCAAATGGGGATAAACATTCAAATGAAGATTTTCGAGGTTGAAAAGTATGATCAAGAATAAAATTTTTCATTTATATGTAAAATAGTAGTATTTTAGATTTTAAGATACGGAACAACCTCCCTACACTGCACAAATTACCACAAGCAATCTATAAATAACACATCTTCTATGTCAATGACAAAATATTTAACTTTTCTATCGACAGAATTGCAAATTCGGAGAGTATGCCTTGGTTTTAAATAAAGTTAGTTAATTAATTTTTATGTTTTATTCTAACTATGTAATAGATATTCAGCCGATAATTGTGTTTTACGTCTGCTTTTGATTTGATTGCTGTTTTCAAAATTCGGACAAAATACGTGCAGAACAATTTCAATTACTTGGAGTTGTGTTGCAGAACACTGAATATAATTCTGCCCCTGGGCAGTTAATTTGCGTTTATTTCACAAAAAAAAACTATATATACGCTTTATAATGTTAGCCTCTAGACTGGAAGGTTCCTGGTTCTAATATGGGTTAGGGCATGAATGTTTATAAGCGTATGGTGCAGAGGTGGCTGATGCACCTTAAATTTGTCGTGGCCGAAAGTCCTCATGTTGGGTTCATGTGGAAGTTTGGAGAGTGGGGACCATCAGACCCTGGTTTAAATTATGTGGCAATACATCGAATGACTTAGGCTGGGACGGTAGTAACTAGTTGAAATATACGCATTATTATAATAGAGATTTGAATCCCAAATCCATTTGTGTCACCAGATTTTTCAGGGAATCATTTAAAAATCACCTGCACTCAAAACCAACGGTGCGGCAATCGAAAACGATCTGCGTGGCCCTTGCAGATTACATAATGTCTCAGTTTAATTGAAAGATCCTTAAAAAATTTAGTATACATAAACTGAAACAAAGAACGTGTTATAGTTACAAAGCAAGGAATAAAAATCATTAACTTGCTACGAAGAAATTCTACGTGAGAAAAAGAAGGCATTGTGTGTCAGACGAATTTGCTAGATTTTATGAAACCATGGACATCGAAATAACTTTTTATTAGCTCGATTATTTTTTAATATTTTGCATTAATATATATATGTATAAAAAACTACAATTTTATTAAATATTTTTCATCTAAACAATGGTTTTTGTTAGTCTTTTGTCCTAATTAAATAACATTTATATCCAAAGTTTGTACCCCGACTTACCTTCCCATTCGTATTGCGAAAATACAAAAGTTTCAACTGAAAACTTATTTATTAACATAAATTTACATTTAAGATATCTAACTGGTGTAAAATTTTCCGCAGATTTCAAATCCATTGAAGTGTTTACTCTATCTTTAACGATCGAGAAGATAAAAAACTTGGATTAGAGAATCATAAGCCCTACTGCCCGAACGATTGACAGTTGTGTATTTTAAACGATCAATCGGCGCCGTCAATGGCCATCAATCAAAATTTCTATTAATGTGCGTCAATTGATTGACAATCGCGTCAATCGCCTCCTACACGATCAATTAGTTGCTTCAATGAGCTTCATTGACAATCAAATTGCCAATAATATTGATCGTCTAGGAAACCCCTTAGAGTGTTAAACCAAACAATAAAAATTATCTTACAAAATTTTAAAAGAAAAATCAAATTTTGTTTTTTTAGGGTCTTTTTTAATAATTGTATTGATTAAATGCACATTTTACGGGGTACTTTCTGTTAATTTCAAGGCACTTACAATCCTAGCCTTATTCATTACATACAATCCATTGTTATAAAGTGGCTTAAAGAAAGTTGTGGACTTTTTGAATTTGAACCTTTTCCACGAAAAAAAACCAAGGCTTCATTGTACCTCGCTGTTAACAATAGCCTCATTGTACTCGACTGCGTGAAATTGCAGACATCTTTTCTTGTTCTTTCCTGGTAAGGTTAAGGGACTGAAAGTGATAAATGGAACCCTTTTACTATACTGTGAAGGCAATGTCACCGCAGGGTTTCCGCCATACTTCAGAAATGGACACTGCGCGTCTTTTGAGCCGATGCTTTTTGTGCTGCTGACAACCTTGTCAGGGGCGTTTTCGTTTTAGTGACTTTTTCACCAGGACTTCAGTTTTCTTTTGTCCAAAAATAAAGGAAATTAAATATCTTCAGGTGGAGGTGTTGTTTTTTACCTCTTTTTAGTATTCTTGTAAATTATGTTAGAAACGTGTTTAAGGGATGACAGATATGTTTCGTCTAGAGATAGAAAAATTAATAAAAAAATACTGAATACATTTTTTGCATGTTGAAGGAAACAGGAATAACAAGGTTTTGTGATGTTTCTTTGGGAAATTTTACCCACTTCCCTCATACAGCCAATATTTTATTTGCTTCCAATGTAGCCGTGGTAGCCCAGCAGAGTCATGGGGAGTCTCAGAACGTTCAGTTGAGAGTTCAAAACTAGAATCAACTGTATACGTGACGCCTGGAACACGTTAATTCTATCGTGGCATCAAATGGCATGGAAGTATGGAGTTGCCAGATCAGGTGTTAATCCTCGTCATCTGACTAAGATTAAAAATTTAGGGTTGGTGTCTTCGGATCTTTCCTTTTGGTATTGAGTGTTAACAAACTTTTAACTAAACACCAGGTTAACGAACAATTGAACAACATGTTGACAAACAATTAAATAATTATGACAAACAATTCATTAAACAACATGTTAACAAACAATTCATTAAACAACAAGTTAAAAGACAATGCATTGAATAACAGGTTAACGAACAAATAATTAAACACCATGTTAACAATTAATTATACACCAGGTTAACAAACAGTTAAATAACAGGTTAACAAACAATTAATTAAACAACTTGTTAAGAAACAATTAATTAAACAACATGTCAACCAATAATAAACTGCTTGTTAACAAATAATTAAACACCATGTTAACAAATAAGTAATAAAACGACATGTTAACAAATAAATAAACACCATGTTAACAAATAATTAATTAAACAACATGCTAACAAATAATTAATTAAACAACATGTTAACAAACAATTAACTTAACAACCTGTTAAAAAATTATTTAAACAACATGTTAACAAAAAATTAAACAAAAGGTTAACAATTTGAAAAGGTGAGGTTCCGATTTCGTGATGGTCCGTTAATCCTGTTACTGGCTAGATCAAGATTTTGTCCGCTTCCTTCTAATAACGAGATACCTCGTGAGGAGGGTTAAATTCAGAGAATCTATAAACGCCGAACTGTTATCTGCTTACCTGAAAAGAGTGCTGTCTGTAAAAAATTGTACTAATTTCCTATTATTTTAAAGCGTTATTTTATCTTAAACATAAAAAGGGATATTATTAATATTTTCTAACATTCGAAACTCAAATGTTTCATTCAATAAAACTCGAATTCCGAGTTTACTCAGAATTTTCATTTAGATAATGGGAAAAAACGTGAATAATAAGCTTCTCCTCTTACGTAATAAATTTATATTGTTGTATTAATTCCAAATCTATGTTCGTTTACTTCGAAAGGACTTACTTTTTCAATTTCAGAACTGGTTTTTATTCTGACAGCCTAACCTTTGACAAACTCAATAATTTGGAAGCATTTTATCTTTACGATTATTATTACTTACTAGCCTTGAATTACATTACCAGTAATCTATATTATTATTACAAGGAAATGTCCCGCTTACAATGCAAAGCTAAACATCAAATAAGTTTTAGATTCTAGGAAAAGCACATTAGGATTAACGATATACAGGGTGATTTCCTAAGTACGTATACAGTTTCCAGATGCTGTAAAACAGGAACAGTTTAAGAGAAGGTCCTCAAATGCGAACTGTTAGCTAGGTATACTCATTAAATTTGTGTCCCTATCCAGAGTGAAGTCGCGTAGGCGATAGTGAGCGTGTCACGTGACTAGTCAGTGCAAATAGCTACATTTACAGTGGAGAAGGAATTTTGTGTTCTTGAATTAAGCCAAAAAGGAATCTGTCACCGTTGTGCAACAGCATTTTCGATCACGATTTGGAAAAGAACCTACAATCAGAAAATTAATTTACGATTGGTTTAAAAATTTGAAACTACGGGCTGTTTGTGCAAAGTTCCAAAGCCAGGACGACCGAGTATCGAAAGATGTCAAAGACTTTATTCACCCAGTTGGACAATAAAGTCGAAAAACTTTGTTCCTGGATGGTGCACCACCACACTGGTCAGTTGACATGCGAAATTACCTCTTTTAACACCTTCACCGCTGGATTGTACGAAGCGCCGACTACAACATGCCATGAACCCAATGACCACCCAGATGCCTTGATTTAACACCATGTGACATTTTTCTTTGAGGCTACATAAAGGATAACGTATTGAACCCTTTTCTTCAAGTTAATCTAGCGGAGTTTAAACAGCGTATCGAAACCACTATCACTGCACTTGCTTCAGATATCCTAACACGCGTCTGGGCAGAAATGGGTTATCGATTCAATGTGTGTAGTGTGACTACGGGTGCACACATAGAACATCTATGACTGTCTTTAAAAAAACATGAAACAATCACCTACACTTCTGTTGCAGGTAACATAAAATTGTCACTGTTTTTTTGTTATATAATTGTTACATTATCACTGTTTTATAGTGCGTTGAATATGTATACTTACTTATGAATCACCCTGTATTCTTAAATCTCTGTCAGTTTTTTTTACTATTAAGTATTATTACATTTAAATCGTAAATACAATATTCGATCCTAACGATTATCAACTTTTTTCATCTCTTGGAACAAATAAATTAGTGGCTAAGATTCTGCGGGACACCAAAAAATAAGTTTTGCTTACCTGAGGAAAATTAGAAATAATTATGATTCTTTTATAAATAAATTATAGTTATTACTTACTCTTTTTTGTTTCCTAATGCAGTTTCATTTTTAATAAAATGTTAAACAAGGTAATGATGATATTAACCTTTAACTGCTGTCATGGGTTTCACAAACCCCCGAGTCATTTTTGGCAGGTCGTTTCCACCCCTTAAAGTGAATAATGGTCCCTGTCCTATTCAGTACCTTCATACTACGTCCAACAGAAGCCACATACCAAGACTGGTTTGACTGCCTCATTTATTTCGTGTCTTACACTATTTGCTTTTCCTGTGTGGTCTCTTAGACCCCTTCACGGCATTTGCGTTACCGTTCTTGTTGAATGAAATCGTTGAAGTTTGAGTAGGGAATTTCGGCAGAGAGCCTAAAATGGCGACAAACTTTACTAAAAAACGACTTGTGTATCTTACACAAAAAAGAAATTCAGGATATTGTTGATAATTGATTGGAAATAGAGTACTGTGACAGTGAAATTTAGGATAATATTATTGAAAGCGAATACGTAACGGATTCGGAAATTTAGGCAGATGAAGATGAAGGCATTTCAAGTGTGTCTTCACAAGAAGAATATTTCTACGGAAAAAATAACTTCAAATGGGATGCCCGGGGAGGGTAACCTAAGCGTGCCGTTAGAACACCAAAATACAACATAGTTTTACATTTTCCAGGGTTGAAATGTTCTGTAAAATTAGGTCCGAAAGCTGAGCCTCAAGAGACATGGAATATATTTAACTTATATAGTAATATAAAATGTATTTCATGTTAAGAATCGAATTTATCTGAATTTAAAACGCATAAATAATAATTATCTGAAGAATCTTTTATTAAAATATTATATTAATCAACTTTATATGCACCTTAGTGAGCGAGGTCTGAGAGACCCTTCCACACTAGTTACGAGACAGTTTGTGACACAGCAGTTAAGGGTTAAGTATATATATATATATATATATATCTATATATATATAATTAAAATATACTAATTATCTTTTTTTTTTATACAAGTATTACTTAAAATTATTTGTCAACACGCTTGTCAAAAATTCAAAACTAAACTAAATTAATTCAAACTTACACAATTTTAACCTTATGTATGGCAAACCGGTTAAAAGTGGCTGTTCAACCTCAATAAATATTTGTCTTCACAATTTAATGACACACGCAAAACACTTATGATTAGAAACATTATTTCTCATAGGAAAGAAAGTTAGTGAAAGTAAGGAAGTGTTTATCACTTTCTTATTGTAAATATAAAAAGTCACTGCTTCGTGCTTCATTTATTATAGAGTTAATGTAATGGGACAATCTTACCCGAGCTGCTTTATTTATGGATGTAACTTTCTCACTTAACGTTACATTATTAACGGACACCGAATTCCCCATACCTTGCGCTTTTGAAATAATTTTTTTAGTTTGAGTTTTTTCTTAAATTTTGCACTCATCCTTTTTTATTTGAATTTTTCACTTGATAAAAATTGCTATTGCCGTTTCATTACATTTTGATCTTAAAGCTCGACCTTTTTTTTTTTTTGTCGAATGAAGATTAAAAGTACACTATAGTTCTCCTTTTTTATTAAATTGATAATCGGAAATTTCTTTGTAATTTGGATTATTTTAGGAAGGAGAGTTTTTTCCACAAATATCCATTTGGGGGCAGAAAAAATAGAGTGTTCTCTTATCTTCTGATAATGGGGCTCGAACAACAAAAGAAGGGATAGTGAAAAGAGGTTAACTTGAATAAAAATAGCGAAATTAATTAGCGGTTTTTGATGAAGTTAATTCAAAAAGCAGAGAGGACTAAGGTATTTCGTAAAAAAAATTATTTAAAGCGCTACACAGTACAAAATTTTGTATTAATTCAATTTCGAACTCAAGACATTTTATTATTCACATAATTCTATTGGTATGCTTTTAAGAAAATTAATCTTTCCCTCTTCTAAAAATGCAAGGTCCGTAGAAACTCAGACACTCATGTAGTAAACTAACCATGTATAAAGTTCCTGAAGGATGAATATTTGAAAAAAAAAAATGTTTTGTAGAAAAATAGCTTTAAATAAATGAACGAGTTGAAATAATTCTAATTGAAACCTTTTAGTAAAACGAAATTGGTGAAAATTACCGGAATCGGTTGAATAATCATGCTTAGTCAAATACTGATCATCCTGTTTTGGGGGAGACGGGTTACCTTAAGGTGTAGTAAGGTTATACATTAGAAATTTTTTTTTTAATTTTGACTTTAAAAATCGAGTTTTTTTACACCACAGGTAATTGGTGTATTCTTAAAAGCATTTCAGGGCGAAAAAAATCAGATTGTGTAAATGATTAATTATTCAATTAAGATATAATTAGAAAATTAGCATGTTTTTTGAAACGTGATATCTCAAATTCTAATTTGTTCAGAAAGACGATTCCTGTTGGAAGTTATTCCTAATATTATTTTTCGTGTTTTGAACCTTCATCAGGTTGTTACAAGAAATAGTTTATTTTTTACAATTTTTTAGTCAAGGAAGCATAAAAAATCAACATTTTTTCAGGAATTTTAACATTTAAAACTCAGTTAAAAATCTAATTATTTACTAAATACTCTGATTGAAGTTCAAAACGTCTACTGTATTACATATTTATTCATCCACTGTATTTTAATTTGTTCATTATGATGGAAAAATAGTTACGATAGGTGAATTCATTGTAGCTTAATTACGTTTTGAACAAAACATCTTATTGCAAAAATGCAGTTAAAATTTTGGAAACATGTCCCTTCATGGAGATAACACCTAACGAAAACCCTTGTAACTAGAAAACTATTTCAAATATTTGCAAGGTCTTAGCATTGTTTGACAGATAGTAAATTCGCAAATATATGGACTTAATAAAAACAATATTGATATTCGGGTTTATTGTCGGGATTTCTAGCACCGACAGCAAAACATCGATGTTCAAAATTAAAATATCAATGTTTATAATACATCGCCCAAAAACCATCGATGTTTTTAAACATCGGTGTATTTAAACTTTTCCCCATTTCTTAAAACTGGTTTAGCAACTTCAAAATGTAATGTTCGCCGGGAGGGGGGGGGAGATTTAATATGTCATTTGTCGTGTTTTTTTAATTGTCAAAACAAATTCAAAAAAAGTAATATGAACAGTTAACAAATGTGTTATTTTCAAATTGAATAATGTAAAAGAAAATAATATTTACAGCAATTTGACATAGGTAGAACTAACTACAAGTATAATTAGGTAGGTACATAACAATAATTGTTGTTAGTTGGTGATTACTTACTTATCAACTTTAAGGTGGGTAGGACACAACAAATTAATTTTCATTTAGTGTAAATAAAAAATATAGGTGCCTATAATTATTACAGGCCCCAATATTTGTTATTTACAGTTTGTGATAAAAGAAGTTTGTTAATTTTTTTCACTTTAAGCCGACTTCATTTTTTCCTATCCCACCAGTTAGGGGAAAAACTCTTTCTGATGGGACGTACGTTGCCATCACTGACTGACAAATACTTAGTTACACGGTTATTTTTCTTAACTTTTACTACGGTACTTTTTTAATTCCAAAATAAAACATCGACAACGTAAAAACATCAATGTTAAAAAAACAACGTCACCAATAAATCGATGGTAATTACAACAATGTTTTTATAAAACATCGAAGTTTTGAAAACATCGACATGGATGTCGCGTCACTACTTTTCTGATCTCTCACCTTTGGCCACTATGGTCTAAAAGTATGTTCAATTTACTAATAATAAAAATTATGCGACTTGGTTTATTTAAAAAAAATTTTTAATAGTACTTTTTCCATTAAAAAATAAACTATCGACAAGTATAAACATCGATGCTGAAAAAACGTCGGCCCAAATACATCGATGTTAAAAAAACATCGGCTCCAATACATCGATGTTAAATAAATTTATGTTTTTATAAAACATAGATCAGGGCTCGAAATACCCGGGTGCACAGGTGCACTGTGCACGTAAAAATAAAATTGTGCACCTAATTTTTTCCCGCTAGGCGCACCTGCGCACCTAATTTTTTCCCGCTAGGCGCACCTGCGCACCTAATTTAAAAACTTAGGTGCACCTGTATTAAAAAATATATTTCGAGGCCTGACATAGATGTTTTGAAAACATCGACATCGATGTCTCATCCATAGTGAATACAAACATTTTTATGCCCATACAGAAAACGAAAGGAATAAAAACTCAATATGTATATTTCTTTTCATCTAGACAAATTCAATTCTTTAAGAAAGCCGATTTCCAATTACTCTCCACAATCCCAATGAAATGTTAATTTTTAGTTAACTTAGAAGCCAATACAATGAGCCACTGGAGAATTCTAACGTTCTGTACATTACAAGCACATACCTTTTTAAAACAACGTTATTGATACTAGGTATTCACACACAAGGCTTAAAAGACATCAAAGCTGATCAAGAATATAAGAACAGAACCACCATCAGTAGAAGCTGATTTGGTGGAATGAACCTATTTCAAATTTTTCGAATACTCATTAATTCGGTTTATTTCTTTATGACAGAAAAAGAAGGAAAGACTCTCCATCCTCAAAACAATTTACAAAAGACTGCGCCAATAAAAATTCAGATCCGGTGGGATGAAGCCTTACGCCATCCTGGTCTTCCTGAATCGGGATTTCCGGATTTAATAAACGGGAGAAGCAATAAGATTGCACGGAAACCTTTGAGAAACTGATTTTGAACTTTCCTTTTTATAGCGATCCCTGACATTCCTTTGATGAGGGAAGGATCTCAGAATTTTAATCGAGAATTAATTTATTTTCTTAGGAATTCGTTCTGGTATAAAAAGTGATAAGTGCTTAGAGGAGGCAAAACTGGGGATCTTATTTCTGGAGACTAATTTTAAATGGAAGCAAGCAATGTCTTATAATGCTGTGTTTTTTCTGGGTTTGAAATATTTTATTTATTTTCATTCTAATATTATAGAGATTGTTTCCTTCGTTTTCTTAAAAAATGGTAGACTTTTAGAAAAAAGCGTTCAATATCCTGGTGATTAAGCATTCTTGGAATTTTGAAAACCTAGTTTTGTAAGAATTTTCAAGTTCTTTCATGGCTGATTGTTTAATTAAATTTGTTTTTGTCTGCATAAATTGCTTTGTTTTTTTTATTGGATTTAGTGAAATCAACTGCTGTCTACTTTTGTAAACTAACTTTGTCTCGACGATCTTTTAAAAAAATCGAGTGTTTTCGGTAAAATATAACGATTTTAGAAGAGTAAATTTTTTTTATACTAACAAACTGAATACAAAAAAATATCAATATGAATGCGCCAGGAACACCGTAAGCGGAGAAATACTTATACTTTTATTTTTCTTTGATTTTATAACTTAGGTTTTGTCTACCAGGTTCCTTACGGCTGAAGTCGTAGCTCTTAAGATTCGCATGTGCCGAATTCGGGTTAGCTGCTTTGTAATTTCATGGTTCCTTCTTGACTACAAGCAAACGAATGTGAGATTTCAGTCATGGTGGATGATGGATGTCCCCAAGTTCATCATGCCCACCATGAACTGGGGACATTCAGGAAGTCATGCTAGCGGTAATTGTACCCACCATGAACTGAGGACATTCAAGAAGACATGTATCCCATGTCATCGTACCCACCATGAACTGGGGACATTTAATAATGCATGTCCATAACGTCATAATAGCATCCAAGTACAAACATTCTTTATTCATCAAACTTTTATGTATACGTATACTTCAGTATCCAAAGTTGCTGCAAAGAGTTCTTGACGTTGAAGATAAATAGGTTAGACCTTACCAATACATTTCAACATCATGAATCGTTCTTCGTATAAATTATATGTAGCCCATCAAGGATATGAATGAGTATCATGATATTTTAGAACGAAGGCAATCACTTATACTCGATCGATAATTCTTTTTGCAGGCCCTACACTAAAACACTCATATTAATCCGACGCAAAACCCCTTTCGACAGAAAAGAACGGCAGAAGTACCACAGGGAAAAGTGATTCCAGAGTTAGATTCCTATTTAATATCCAGCCCAGAAAGAAGTACAAGCTCAGATCGATCGATGATCAATTTATCCAACTGAACGGAAAACATGATCGAGCCTCCCGCCCCGTGGGCATCCACCCTTCTGCTCAACCCCTGCAGACGATGTTGAAACGCAATCAAAACGAATTATTTTTCTTTTGAAGACTCGTACTCTGCATCTGGTGCTTCTAAACTGGGATATTGTTGGGAAGGTTTCGTTATAAGAACCGGTATGTACTTGGAGAAACTAATGGCTGCTTTCTTCTTGTTAGGGATAGAGAATCTGAAAGGCAATTGTGTGGATAGGAAAATTATTTGACATATTTCCTTGAATGTATGCATATATGAGCAGCATAGTGTATTGTTATAAGCTGACTTTACTCAGCTGTCTTTTGTTGTATAAAGTTATTAAATCAGTTTAATAGTTAGATGGAATTTCTCGAGGCCATTATTTCCGAGAATTGTTATATATGAACGTAGTTTCAACTGTATTTTGACTATGAATATGATGATACACGTTTTAGTGTTACATGATTGAAGTGTTACAGATTCATCACCATCGGCAAAGTCTTTATAATCTTCCTGGTGTTTGTCTCGTAAAGGTGTTTCATCATTAGCAAAACTGACCAGATCTTATTGGACGAAATGTCTCGACATTAGGGGGAAACTAACCACCATCTTGATCTCATCCTCATAACAAATTTAGGGATCGATCTTCGTTATCAAAATATGTTTGATCTTCATGGATGAGATATCTCGTCAAAACCACTTCGAGGGTTAAGGGGGTCCAGCCGTGACTTTCGATAGAAGCGGGCGATACAGTACTTTCAAATCTGGTCGTGCCGTCACTCAACTGAGATCCATCAGTAGGATCCACGGAGCATGTTCTGCTTTGGGTTCAGAGTCATATCAGAGTTCGTGTGAGAAGTATATGTTTGTTGTGTGATCAAAGTTCGTTTTTTGTGTGTTAATTAGACAATTAAAGCTAGGAAATCATGCCAGCCTCTTGTTTTGTACCGTTTTGCACTTCTAATTATAGAAATGGGCCAAAATATAAAGTTCATTCATTTCCCCAAAGTAAAGAAGTCCGCCAAAAATGGATTAACGCCATACATCGTGACCATTTTGAACCGACCAAGTACAGTAAGGTAATTACATGTTTTATTATTTATTCTTGTTGTTATCTAATTATTCATTGTAAATTGAATGAAATTATTTTAATTTTGTTTTAGTATGGTAAATGTTTAGATAAATTTTAGCTATATATAATAATAATACTATCCAAAAATACAGTCAAGTATTGTTTTGTTATTCTGTATTCTGCATAGCATTTATGTATTATATTAGTTATATTTGCAAACAATAGAAAGGATAACGTTAAATTATTGATTAGTGTCCTTTGGTTTGTGAACTGCATTATAAAGACAGACTATCTCCTTACAAATAGAAATTAAAGAACTCGTTTTAAATTTCGTTTCAGTACAGTAAATTAGCTATCTGATAAAACAGAAAATATAATAATATCCAAAAATACAAAAGTCAATAATTACATTTTGTTATTCTATTTTCTGCACAGAGAATTTAGATATTATATTAGTTATGTTTGTAAACAGTGGGAAATATAAAGTTTAATTATTTTGAGTATCGTTTACAGGTCTGTGAACTGCTTTTTAAAGACAAAGGCTTCATAACAAGTGTAAAAGCTATCAATGAAAAAATTGGAAAAGTTATAGAAACAACTTTAAAAATTAGAAGGTGAGTAAAATTTTAATTTGTGTTTATGTGTAACTTGTGTGTGTTTATACATGTATACAACTTCATTGTTTTGATGAGAGAACGTTTCTTATAGGTTACATCCGAATGCTTTGCTTACGCAGTTTCTAAATCTCCCATCTTATTTATCTTCGAATACGTCTGGTAGAGACAGTGCTGAATGTAAGAAAAGTAAAATGGATTTCGACTTCTTGAACAAAGCTATACAGAGGCTGTTCATACATTTTTTAGACAATGTATATTGTATTCACAAAACTAAATTACATAAAATTCTTGTGCTTTAAGTGGTCTATTTGATAGCCCTTATTCTGAACTATCTTTCGACACCGTAATTTCCAGGATAATAATGCCTTTTGAAGTGTCAGAAGAGGTATTCTATCCCATTCCTCCTGAACTGCTTTCCAGAGTCCTGTAAGGGTTGTGGGACGACGTTTGGATAATGTAGATTTTAAAAGTCCGAAAGCACAAAAATCCATAGGTGATACATCGGGAGATTTACTAGGGATATCAGTGAAGGGTATGGCCTTGATACCGGTTTTTTGTTCCATTTGTTTTAGGAAATTTACAGTGGATATTAATGTGTGACTGCTAGCTTTGTCTTGATGGAGTTCCACAGATTACTGGCACTGTGGGTAAAGCGATGGTATTTCATTAAGAAAAATTAACAATAAAATATGTTCCTGATAGTATTTGGAGTTAATCTTGACATTTTTTCCCACTCTCTTTATTTTTAACTTGCCATTATATGAAAAACCAGCTACAATCATGAATCCCTTAGAAAAACTTTCTTTCGATTCTGTGAACCATGTACTTAAATTTTTTTGTCCCCTTTTATGATAATAAATGGCTTTTTTTTTTTGCTGCAATCATTTAAATACACCCATGATTCATCTATTGTGACAATTTTTTTCCATTATTCTATGGATAAGTGTTTCTCTATTCCATTTTCTATTTCCATTATTCTATGGATAAGTGTAATAAAATTCGGCAGCGTGTCCTGCGTTCAGCGATATGCTTTGGAGAAAGACGATGCACATTGCGTTTTTTTCGCTTTCTTAAGATTTAAATCAACGTTTCTCATTTTGTTTACAGTGGACACCGAGCATTTTAAAGATTTTACAACTGTCCTTTGACTAGGAGGATTTTCTTTTAACATTAAACAACGTACCTTTTCAATAGTCGAATATGTTCGTTTCTTCCTTGAATACTTGTTGGGAATTTTTGTCCCACTTGAGGCTCCAATTTGACGTTTTTTTCCTTTCTTGTTGACGATATTACCTATCGACGCTTTAGATATCACAAAACCATGACTCTCACATCATTTTTGGATAACGGAATATGAATATTTCTCTTCGGAAAGAGCATAAATATAGCCTTCGAACCACTGCTTCGTAAAAACGCCATTTGAATAAAAACAAACCTCTCAAGCCGCAGACGATAATTTTGACTTTTAAAAACATAGTAAAACTGCAATTATTTCTTTTGCAGGAAACGATTTTTTATTACCGCTAACCAAAATCGTCTAAAATATGTGCGAACAGCGTCTGTAGAAGCAAGCCTGGATTCTAAAAAAGGAATATGATGAACTACGAAAATGTTCAACTTTGAAAGAACTTCAAGCGCGATTGAATTTTATAGATGAAGAATATTGGACTGTAGTAAACTGTACCGCTCACATGATGTTTCTTAATATTGTTTCTCAGCCAGTGCCAATTATTAAAAAATATGTTGTAATAAACTACAATTTGGAAGTAACGTGTTACAATGATGGATTAAAGTTAGGCAGGGCAAAATAAGTAAGTTCTCTTTTCCATGTTATATTAAGAACAAAAATGAATTAAATGAGGTATTAAATCAGTTGAAAAAAAATAGACGAGAAGAAAATTGAAAATCATATACCTGTTATTTCTTGTATAACTTATACGTTACATTCATTAGAAAATTGTGACAATATTAATGGAAATATGCTGAAATTTATAATTGAACAAATCTCTTTCCTGTGCTGTAATAAGAATGTAATTAGATAATCTAGTGATACTTTAATATTTGCGACATTATTATATACAATTGCTCCTCAAGCATATCGATTTGTTAGAAAAAGTGATGTTAAAAATATTCCTCATCCCTAATACTGTCCAACGTTTATGTACTTCATAAAATTTAGATCCTCATTGTGAACAAATTTATTCTTATTTTCTATATTACATTAAAAGAAAGTATCCATTGCTAGATGATCAAGATAAATTAGTAATATTAATGGTGGATGAAATATATATAAAAGAGTTTATGGAATATAAAGGTGGGTAATATTGAAAGGGTTAGTTATGATTATGATACTTTTACTTCCAGTGCATGATTAGAAGTGTTTTATCAAAATATAAAGATGTCGTACATGTATTGCCTGTCAAAACAGTATATGGTGATATATATATATATATATATATATATATATTTATTTATTTAGGTCTTGAAAACATAAGATTTAGTGTTTTGTGTATTATTACAGATAATAATGCAATCAATCAAAAAGCTGTGTCACTCTTTCTGTTACAAAAACTTCAGTTTGTCTACCCTCACCCTTCGAATAAAAACAAGCCACTTTTTTTATCATCGACAGTGTTCACTTGCTAAAATGCATGAGGAATAATTGGCAGAATCAAAAAAAATTATGGGAAATGATTATATTATCCTAATTTTAACAAGGGATTTAATACAGATAATCCGCATAATTTCAAAACTGCCTCTTCAGGCACTTCAGGCGTCTTCTTTATGATGTAGACTAACTCGCTAATTACGTTTGACTCATAAGGCACTTTATCCTACGAATTTAGGAAGACAAAATGTTGATTTAGTATTGCGTGTTTTTAATGAATTTGTTCCTCATGGTTTAATTGAATTGGGTGATAAACACAAGTTGCTACATTTCCAGGACACATCAGATTTTTTAACAGTAGGTTTTACATGGTGGCAAATACTTACTGTCAAATATGCAATAAAAGGATCAAGGATAACGCAAGAAATTAATACCCTTCTCCATTTACTAAATATATCTTGCACTCTCCAGTGGATCCCAGCTCATGTTGGAATTGAGGGGAACGAATGTACAGATGCCCTTGCAAAGGAAGCACGCGACGAAGATCAACCTCGAGTAGTCACCTGTGCAGATGCCAATGCCGTCGCCAGGAGAAGGATCTACAACCAGCATTTTAGCAAGGCAACAATCCCCGATCTAAACTGCCCTAGAAACCTCTCCTCTACAATAGCTAGGCTACGTACTGGATATTTCAAAGGCATGAAGATTTCACGAACTAATATAAAATCCTATCCCATCTGCTGGTACTGTCTCCAATCGCAACTAACTCCAGATCATGTTTTTGACTGCCAGGCCATTATAGGTTCCCTCTTTCAACTTGGAGCACCCCCAATCGAAATCTCCCATAACCATCGAGCTCCAGAACTTGCAGATCTTGTCACCAAGGCTTTTGGAGGACTCTAAACTTTTGCACTAGTACTGTATGCATATACACGACAACAACAAGGATCAATAATTAATAATAATTATCAGACTTCGTTAAATTTGATGAAAATTATGACAAATTAGTCTTTTTTTCATAAATTTGTGATTGGTTAAAAGAACGGAAAAAATGAAACATTCAACAGGAATGTTTATTATTGAGATGCACGTAGCCTTAAAATCTACTGTTCTGGGAATAATTCAAATAACGAAATATTGTAAAGATGAATTAAACATTTCATATATATTGCCTGGAAAATTTCAAACTGATGATTTAGAAAATAGATTTAGTTTATATAGGCAGCTAGCAGGCTCACAAAATCACATTTCATTGCAACAGTTATTAGTGTGTGAAACAAAAATTGAGGATAAAAACAGTATTGCAACTTAAAATTCCAACAAAAGCTTTTTGTGAAATAATAATTAACGATTTTGAAGTTGGTGATTTTTATAGATGATTATGATATTGAATGGCAAAAATTTTCCTATTTCTTTTAAATATTCAGATTTAGATGCTGTGAATTCATATGTACCAGTATTTATTTATATAGCTGGATATTGTATACATAAATTATTAAAAAAAGAATACTGTGAATAATGTGCAGAAACTCATTTGTGTAACAAAAAATTTTAGTTAAATGTTCATTACGATTTTGTTAAAGACTTAGATAGAGGTCCATTGAGGTTTCCAAAGAACACATAGTAAATGCAGTGTTATATAACTATGTTGTTGTAAATATTTTATGGTAATAATTTTAAATCTGAATTTTGAAAGTTAAAAGATCATCGTAAAATTGTTTTGTGTGAGAATTTTCATAACAAAGGCACTATTTTTAAAAATGTTTTATGGGCATCTTCAAACATACTACTTAATAATTTTTGCAAGAGAAAAAAGAATAACGTTAAGAAAGGTAAGAAGAAAACTGAAATTTATGCAGTAAATTGTTCCAATCAAAGAAAGTTGGACCAATTTATATGATCTTTATTTTTTTTCATAAATTTAAATGCACCAAATATTTTTAAATTCATTCTTTCCTGATGTTCATAACAAGATAAATGTATAGTGTAATTTAAACTCTTTAATACTAGCCTATAAGCTTTAAAAAATTAATTTAAGCAGTTAGACTTATTCGAACACCACCAAACAAAAGTAAAAATAAAGTTATTTTTCTTTGAAAGAACAAATCAGCAGTTACGCTAGTTTTAAATATAAAATTAACTTGTTTTATATTTCTGATTGAATCTGATTCTATGACGATAAACTCCGGCGAAACACAGCGCGGAGGGATACGACGAAGGACTGGGATCTCAATTGTATGACTTCAGAAACTAGTTGTACGGCCAGGATATCGAAGGTTAAGGTCCGGCACCGCCATAGGCTCCAATTTCAAATTCACAAACTTTGGGGGTATCTCATTTATTCATAAATTACTGTATAAATATAAAATTTTTAAAGTGTAATACTTGAATACTTTTAAAGACTTTCACACGAGTTTTAAAATGTTTCTTATGTTCACAAAATTATAATTCTTTTAAAAAATGACAAAAAAAAATTGAAATGTTTTAGGCAAACCATATTTTTTTAAAAAGTATGCATTTTATAACTTATTAATCGTGTTAAAGTTTTTAAAAGTGCTTCCTAAACAATCATAAAAAGTTACAATAATGTATCTCGAGTAGTTTTTGAGTAATATACTCCCAAACGTGGAAAAAGTATGTTCTGAGATATAAGGCTTTAAACTTCGTAAGGACGTACGTCGCGGTAATGGTGCATCTACTTTAAGAAGTATTTAAAAATGCTTTCAAATTAAAAGATTTCTGCAAATAAGGTATTGTTATAAAAAAAAAGAACAATTCAAGTTATTATAAACAGTAAAAATCTCAAAAATGATTTTTTTTCGATTTTTTAGCTGCCGGACCCCCTTAAGATTAACCATTCAGAACAAATTGGCATGCAAACAAAACGAATTGATTTTTTCTTTTGATAACTCGTACTCTGCACGATGAGCATCCAAACTGGGTAGGTACGTAGTTAACGTCGCATTGGAGCAACGAAAGGGACTATTGGTGAATGTCTGCCATTAATTCCGATAGGAAAGGTCTAAGAACAACTCTTCGTAACTTTGAACCATGGTCAAATGACTTTGAACCATGGTCAAATGACGAGATCAACGCCTGAGTTGACACACCACTCTCCAAACATCCACAGCACACCAACATGAGAACATTTGAGTTCACAACAAATGTAACATGCACCAGCTCTCGTGTATAACAAGGTCTTTCGTTGGACGGAGTTTCGAACTAACAATCATACGCTTATTGTTCAAACTAGGATATTGTAAGGAGTTTCTCTATAAGAACCAATGGTCTTAGGAGAGAAAATAATGGCTTAAGATTCATATAAATTGAGGAAAATAATTAGTAACATAAATTTAAATAATTTGTTTAGTAGTAAAAGGTAATCAAAGGCATTTATTGGGATAAGTATATTTAACATGTTTTGTTGAATGTATTTAGGAACATGATTCCCATACGCAATTTGTTAACAACAACGACTTTTGAAAAGATAATTTGTTACAACAAATTCAATAACCATACTGTTATTAAATTTGTCAGTTAAATTTCTTTTTTTTTGTGGCAGTTTTCAAACGAAGTTGGATTTTCAGCTGTACATTGACTATGGTTAGAATAATTGTTGTGAAAATTCTATGCAATTGTACAAGGTTATTCACGAGTAACTAACTGAAACCTGTTCAACAAAACACTCACATCAGTGACACCAATTTTTGGAGGTCACACCCCATTATTTGTATGACATAACCCCGCTTTCCAAACACGGGAATAAATATTAGAAATGCGCAGATAATATTTGTAACCAAATGAGCAGGGGGTTCAACCTCTTGCATTGGATCATTTGATTGCTATGGCAATAAATAGGGGCTGCAAATACTAGGAATATGGACACCTTATGCTCAAATAATTTAAAGCTGTAACCCGGAGACTCTTTCTGAGTAATTAAGCATCACAAATCTATGAATTTTAGTTGACAAGAATCTGTATACATGGGACAGAATTCCTAAAATACACGTATCAATAAGTGAGGTGTCACTTTGTTGAAATATAGTATTTCCAATTTGGTACCACTTTAGTCCACAATTCACGAGTAAGACACTGCAATGAAAATATAGGGGTTTTAGTTTTCGTATGTGGTATGAGATTTTGCATTCTGTAGCATATCACGAAAGAAAACAATCTCTTCCGTGTCAAAAAATGCAAGTTACCCTCAACGCTACCCTCGTACTTTAAGTGCTTTTTAATTTTTCGTGATGGGAGAACAAACTGATCATTTCCCACTTTGGAGCACATTATTAAAATTGCATTTACTAATGATGTGTAGAGTTGAAACAAAAGATAAAATATCAGGAAGGAAAAGTGGCTGGGTGGATTTCGAAATTTGATGTAAATTTTAGTAATGCATGAATTGCCCGTCATCAGATATTACTGTCCTGTCAAATAAACAGTAATATACCATCTTGAGTAAACAGCAATATGTGATCAAAAGCAGTACCTTTTGACAGTATTATATCATCAAAAACAATATACAAAGTACACAGCAACATAGCATCAAAACCAATATCCTAAGTATAAACAGCAACTTATCATCAAAAATATTGTTTTAAACATACTTTTGTGTAATCAAAATCACCGTTTTAAACACACTTTTGTATAATCAAAATCACTATTTTAAGCAAACCCTATTACATTATCAAAACCGATATATTAAGTAAATAGTATTATATCATCAAAAACAATACCTTAAGTAAACAGAAAGATAATAAAAAGTATCTTCAGATTTCATGAAAATGATAACACAATACGAATATCAAAATGTCCTATAAGTATAAGAAAGCAATACATTGAAGTTTTCTATTACATGCTTTAGAAAACTTTACTGCCTATGATGTGTAATATGACTCAGAATTTTTTCAAACTATGCATACACAGGAAAATCCTATAAAAGAAGCATAAGTGCATTCTAAAAATCAAAGCACAATTCGTGCAGCAAAGGAATCTGTCATGAAAAATATGTAGTTAAAATCCTTTTACATGCATTATGAGATCCTGTATACTGTAACATATCATCAGATCAAACCATCCCTTCCACTGCAAGTAATGCAAGAGAACCTGACACTATTCCTATTCCTTTAAGCGCAGTTTCTTCTTTCATCAATCGGATCTTTTTTCTTTTCTCCTGAGCACACTATATTAAAATCACATTCAATCGTCAGATAGAAAGAGGAAACTGGCTGGTGTTTTAGAAGCATCGGAAGCACTTAAACCATCGTCGTGGATGGATTGTGAGGTTTTATCCATAATTTTAGTAATGCATGGCTTATCCTTTGTTGAAGATATTGCTCGCGAAAGCAGTAAAGAGTAACATTTCACCAAAAACAGTATATTGTTAACATGATCATAAGTTAAGTAATAATTCAAAGAACACAAAAAGAAATAAAGAAATATGATATACGAAATTTCCTATGAGAGTGATAAAGATATATAGTGAATGTTCTTCCATGTCATGTGGCGATTTTATTGCCTTTGCTGTTTAATGTGACCATGAATTTCTAACCGGGAAACTACTAAAGCTCTAAAAGCACATACTAAAAATCAAAGCACAAATTCGTGAAGCAAAACAAGACGACGAAGAAGGTATGCAGCGAAAACTTATCAAATGGAATTATGAGATATCGTATTTTGTAACATGTCGAATCAATCTATCCCTTCCACAGCAAGGTTCCTCGACAATATTCCTATTACCTTAAACACCCTTCCTTCTTTCATCGAGGGGAAATAAACGGAATCTTTCTCTCTCGAGAGCACAATATTAAAAATGACATTGAATACTAATGCGCGGAGTTGCAAACAAGAAATCAACAAACAGAAATGGGGTGGAAGCTGGAAACTTAGAAGCATCGGAAGAACTTAAGCCACCGTCGTGGGCAAGAGATTACAATCCGAGGATTACCTTCCCCTGAGGTACCAGCAGATCTCCCAGAACGCCAACACGCGAGTACGGATTACAATGCAGTTCTAACCATCCGAGGTGGCTTTCTGCTAAAAATAAATAGCAGTTGCAGTTTAAACGGCGATTTAGGGTTGTCATGAGAAATGCGGTGAAATGGATTTTGAGTAGACACATGACTTACATGAGACAAGGTGGCATATTTTATTAATATTATTTAGAATTGATTATGGGAGGATTGATTAAAGAACATCTCCTTGACTGGGACTAGTTTAGGTTAGAGACATACCTTTTAAACAATGATTAAAAGTCTTGCGTAGTATTGATTGTGACAAATGGACTATTTGCTACAATCAATACAAAACTAAGCAAATTTTATATGATTTGTGAATATCTAAATTCATGTCCCATCGATATACAACAGGATTCTAATTAATTTTTGTTATATATATATATATATATATATATATATATATATATATATATATATATATACATATCAGAGTGGGTTATTTGGTAGTTTAAGTAGCGTCATAGTGTAACAACCATAGATGTTAATATAAATATACTGAGCATTGCTGTAGAGTGGAGCTTTAAGAGGTAGGATCTACAGGTCTACTAGTAGTCACATGACTAGTCTTTGTAACATTGACTGGGTTTTGGAAAATTTGGCATCATATCGCCCCGTGTTGTGATGTAACATCTTATGAGAGGATAGATGTTTCAATCCGCATTTCTATATCTTAGCGACAAAGTGGGGAAATCGCAAAAGCTTACCACTATGTACCGCGGACCAATCAGATGATGAATCAATGAACGGGTGTTATATCCGGTCCATGAAGCAATCATATCACGAATGAATGGGCGTGTATTTTGTCCCGTCCCATGAACCAATCAGAGGATGAATATTGGATACCATCCATCTGACGAAAGCAGTCTAAGGATCATGATGCTATATGTTTTGGTCACATGATCCAGAGCACATTGAAAGATTGCCATTGCTTACTCTGGTATTATATTTCGTCTTTGGTAGCAAAACAATGGACTATAAGCTAATTTCCGGGATCCATCCAGAAGGGAAAGATCCGAGGATAAGGCCTCATAATTTTGAAGAACGGACAGATGTCGAGTTAACACCTGCACGCATGTTAAATATTTTCAATGAAAACAAACAAAGCAGATGGTAGGTGGGTAGTTTATTAACGCCGTACCAGAAACAACACAACGGACTATGGTCAACGGTCTGGGATCAATTCCGAAGGGAAAGATCCTAAAACAAAACCTTGCAATTTTGAACGACGGTCAGATTACGAGAACAATACCTGAGCTGTTAGACAACCCTCCAAACTTCCACATCACGCCAAAGAGAAAACATTTGGGCCACGTCATTTTAACGGGTGATTTTTAACCCCTAAAAATTGCACATAATTGCTTTAGAAATGTCTATTAAGAGGTCATTAAATTCTAAATAAGAAGGTTTTGACATATTTTCGTAACTTAAATATTTCATAAGGCTGATATCAAAACCTTTGAATTTAAATATCTTTAAGTACTGATCTAGCTTATCCAGTCAAAACTTTCCTTCTTCAAATTTCTGCTTCAGAAACTGGAAGTGCTCTAAATTAATATATTTTGATGTTATTAATTAAGTATAGAAATGAAAAGAATGCACAATAGACTCTACAGTTGTTTTAGCTACCAACTTTGAATTCACTGTCAATTGAACTTAAATATAACGGCACTACAAAGGTGGATTTGTGAATCAATTTATGAGTCTATGTCGAGCCAAGGAGTGGGTTCACGTTGTACCCATACATCCACATATCTTAGGCGCAACCCATTTTTAGAGAAGCCACAAATATCCATGCCCTATCCCGGATTAGAACCGTAAAGTTTTTCATTCAAAAGTTAGCTCCCTGCCCGCTAGACTAAATCGTCGTCTGTTTCTAATTATCATTTTAATTTATTTCCATAGTAGTTTGTGAGTAAATTCAGATTTTCTTCCAGATTTGCATTGCTTATTTAATAAATAGACTTCAATTGGATAGGTAGGTATTTTACTTAGCATAGCACGAGCAACACAATGGGCAATTAACTATGGTCTGGGATGTATCCTGAATTGAAAGATACGGGACAACACCTCGTAATTTGGAACCATGGTCAAATAACTAGGTTCCAAATGACGAGGCTGGCACCCCACTATCCGAACTTCCACTCCACACAAACGTGAAGATATTTGAGATCCCGGCTGATTTAACATACATCAGACTCCTCTACATGCGACGGTCTTTGGTTGGATTCGAACTGGCTATCTGGTTGGCTTTGCAACTCTTCCAACAGGTCTACTGTGGCCCAATTTCAATTGGAATACTGACAACAACGTAATATCAGGAACTATTTAAGAACAAGTAATCTTCTATTACTAATAGATTATTCTTAATTGTTTAGTTCAACAGACAGAAAAACTGTATCAAAATTGTTACATGTTAATTGAAATTTATCATTCTAAGCGTTCTAGATTATCAGTATATTCAGCTCTATTTTAAGCAAATTCCATACATTTCTCTGATTCAGCAATATAAAAATTTTATTGATACATAATACCTAAAAATTTGAGTATTTCACATAGTACATGAGTGAGTATGATTGATAAAACTAGACTAAAAATAAATAGTGTTTGCATTCTCATAGAGTTTTCAAGGTTTGAATAAACAGTTTTAAACTTAGTCCTATCCATTTCATTGATTGTTGAAAGTTCTATAAGGATTGTTGAAAGTGAATTACTTTCATTAGACTGTTGGTATTTTATGATCCAGAAGTATAACTCTCTTAACTCTGGTAAAAGAGTGGTGTGTGTGTGAGAGTGATAATGATAAAGTGTGACTACTGATAAAGTATGTCTAGTTATAAAGTACGAACTAGTATGATAGTGATAAAGTATGTCTAGTTATAAAGTAAGAACTAGTATGATAGTGATAAAGTATGTCTAGTTATAAAGTAAGAACTAGTATGGTAGTGATAAAGTATGTCTAGTTATAAAGTAAGAACTAGTATGATAGTGATAAAGAATGACTAGTATGATTGTGATAAAATATGACTAGATGACAGTAATAAAGTATGACTAGTATGATAGTGATAACGTATGACTAGTGTGATAGTGATAAATTATGACTAGACAAATTGACTAGAATTTTAGACATGTAAATAAGGTTTTAGATGGGAATTAACTTCTTGTATTTTTTAACCCTTCTGGTGGTTAACTTTGTGTCTAAAACTACCCTATAGTGACCAGATATTGGTACACAAACATGTTCGGTATTGTAGCCAGTTATGGGCAAGAGGCAACTTGATTTTCTATTTGGAACGTCATTCCCCTTAGAGTAATAAGGTAGTTTTGTCTTGACGAAATAGATCTTCTGTAGGAAAATTGATCCTATCTTGGACATGATACCTTACCTGAGTTCGTAATGATCGAGAATGTCAATATTTCGGTAAACTTCTACACTATATGGACAAAAGTATTTGGACGTTGCATAAATTCGGAGGAGGATTCATCTTAGTGTGGGGTTGTTTTCTTCGTTAGGACTCGGCCCATTGCCATGGTACCATGATCGTTGTCGTGTGCCTCGACGTTCTATGTAAATTGGCCTTGCCTAGATTAGGGGAATACTCTGGCAATGATGGTTGTTTCTTCTATCAGGATAGAGCTCCATATCATACTGTAAAACGTGTGCTGAACTGGATTCCGGATAATGAGGTGAATTTGCTTGACTGCCCTGTTCAGAGATCCGATCTCAGTCCGATCGAGCACTGGTGGGACTTACTGGAGCGACGAGAACGACAACGCACACATGAGCATCTTGAGAACAATCTTTTCTCACAACTTTGCAAGTTGCATGGCGAGCTATTCCTGCCCAGAGAAACATGCGGAAAGCATGCCTCGACGTGTTGTAGTTGTTATTCAAGAAAAAGGAGGACCTATCCGCTACTATTTAGAGTAACAAAGCACTTTTTCTGAAAAATATGCACTGTCCAAATGCGTTTGTCCATATAGTGTATGTGGTACCGCTAAAGTAATCAGTTATTCTACAGATTGTCTACGTATTGTTATGCAAATTAACTAGGGTGATCCGTTAAAGTGCCGAAAATTGTTTCATTTCTCAAATTACCTATGTAATCTGAAAATTACATACTATTCACTCGTTAAAATGAAAATAAGATCTTTGCTGGAACAACAGCAACGTTTCTGTACACTTATATTAACATAATGTTATGTATTTATTTTTCGATTTCTAAAGAATCAAGTTAATACAATCAACAAATTAGTTGATAGAATCAATCACCAATCAATAAAAACAATATAATTTAAAGAATCACACGGTTTAAAATATTATTACAACTAAGGAAATTAACATAATGTTATTTATTTATTTTTCGATATCTAAAGAATCAAGTTAATACAACCAAACAATCAACAAAGTAGTTGATAGGGAATGTGTAGGGAAAGAAAATGAGAAAAATAAACTTTTGAACTTTAACGATACGGAAGCCGTTAATGTGCACATTATCTAGGTTAAATACGGAAAACTCTCTCTCGATTCCGCACATTAACGAGAAAATCAGTTAATCTGTAGATTAGCTATATAATGTGAACATTAACGACTTTCGAGCTTTAGCGGTAACATATATAAGATTAATTTATTGTATAATCATAGTAATTCTATTTTTAGTCGTGTGATTATTTTGTTTCAAATAGCTTACATTATTATTGTGATACCATTAAATAATATAAAAAATACTACGCATTTTACATTTATTTATATGTTGGTTATACTGAATATTAACAACATGTATGATCTTCTGAATTCACATTTAATTTTATTGAGCTGTACAGATATGTTTAAACTATTGCATAAAAGTATCATACGAAGAAGTTGGAATGTGAATTGAAACAAATACCTACATGTTTAAGATCAAACACAATGTTATAAAAAGTTCGAAGTTATATTTGACAGATACGTTCCTTAGATATAATATAGACGATACTATTGATTCTTGTTCATTTCGCGCGCGCGTAGCTGATTTTAGACCATCACACCTATAAATCAAAAGAGGTAAAAGTTCCATTCCTTGGTGATAAACGTTAGGCCTATCGCCAAACCACAAGAGGCAGACTGTCAAAATTTATTTCTTATTTGATTCAGACGTCTAGTAGATCATCTCATGGGTGGAGAAATCTATCAAAGCTCACTTTTTCTTTCCGGTTTTCTTCCTTGCCAGAAACTGCCTCGAAAGGCAGAAGGGAGAAATGAATGGGGGGTCTATCAGCGGGAGGTCCCGGGCACGCTTGAGCGCATGACCGCCTAGGAAGAAACGCCATAGAAATGAATCCATCCTGGAGACTTTTTTGTGAGACTACTCTGCTTTTGTTCCCCGTTTTCACCAAACTTTACTCCAAACATCCATCTTCTGGGAGATCGTTTTGTTTCGTGGATAGATGTTTTACAATGGCCCCAGTAGATGCGGAAGATAAAATATATCCGCTCAGAAGTGTTACAGAGCTGTAACCTATTGCTTGATAAATAATTTTTTAAATATTTGAGTCATTGTCCAATGGTGTTTCTGTTTTAGGAATGACAAAATCGAGTGTACATTATATGTGTTATTAAATTAATCCTTCCTGGACACTTTTTTGAGGGTCTGCTCTCCATTTCACCAAACTCCACACCAGACATCCATCTTTTGGGATATCGTATTTTTTCGTGGATAGGTGTTCTACAATGGACCGAAGCAATGGCAGAACGTAAACTGAGTCTGCATATTGCTTAATGGACCAGTTTACCCTTATTAAAAAAAGTAACCGCCGCAGCAGGATTGAAAACTGTGTTGCTTAGCTCGATTCTTAGGCGGTTTCCCGAGAAAGTACGGATCATAAAAATACGAAATTAACATGGTGTGTTCTTCATCGTGTTCACTGGACAATTGTAAAGATTTTTTTCCGATGCGGTTATTAGTTTAGGGTTTATTTTCAAAGTGTCATTTTTAAGTGTCAAATTTAATAAACGAAAATTCTAACGCGAGTGAGCAAAAGACGTACAAATTTTCAGTCTTCAGTCATGATTTTTTTAAAGTACCTCTCAACGTCAATTTTTGCAGCTCGTCGAGTTTTTTTAGAAATTTCACTTTGGTTCCCGACGATGTTTTTTTAAAATTCGGGAAAAATCGGGACATTTTTATTTTTTGTAAAACTGTCATATCTATATCTTATTACTATTAGTATTTAAATTTTAAAACATCGCAGTATAACTTAGAATGTACTCTTTCTTAAGGTACAATAATTTTTTTAATTGGTTATTAAATAAATTCGTTACGATCAAAAGTTGGTCAGACAAATTTCGGAATATTGGGATATTTTTGCTATTTTTTGTTAAAACTGTCATATCTACAGATTAATACTAGTAGTTTTTAATTTTGAAAATATTGCATTATGCTGTAGAATGTACTTTGTGGAATGGTACAATTATTTTTTAAATTGGTTAATAAATAAAGTCGATGCAATCAAAAGTTGGTCATAAAAATTTCGTATTTTTTAGATCGCGGAGCACTCTTGGTTCTTCACGGGAATTGATGTTACAATTTCTGACTAAAGGGTTTTCCAGCTATCAAATTTATCATAGCAACAATTAACATTGAAACGATTCTTTTTATTTGGCGAAGAAAAGGGCTCGCTTTTTTTCACTCTGTTCTCAGACGGTTTACCGATAAAGTACAGAATAGAAAATTACAAGTTTAACACGGTTGATTTAAAAGTGTACAGGTAACAAGATGGATAAGTTTTTTTACTGATGCCGTTATTAGTTTAGGATGCATTAAGTGTTAAAGTAAAAAAAAGGGAAATACTTGCGAAAGGAGTCTTGATTTGCGAGCGTTAGCGTGCAGAGGGCGAAGCCCTCTCTGTGACGTCGTGGACCGATTTATTAATATAGTTTCGGCGTTGCAGGAGATTGACTCTGCATAAGGAAAGTTGGTTTGCGAAGCAAGCCAAATAGGATATGTGATGAGTGTTGGTTTGCAAAGTAAACCAAATGGCATTGCGTAGCAATTCCCGGGAGTTGGCAATCGTAATCGAGCAGGTGGCGAAACCTTCGCTGTAACGTCATGGACCGGAAAGTCAAATCATTATTATACGAATTATTAGGATAGTTTTGTGTCGCAAGAGATTGACTCTGCGAAAGGAATGTTTGTTTGCGAAGCAAACCAAATGGGATTGAGTAGCAATCCCCGTGGGTTGACGAGCGTAAGCGAGCATCGGGCGGAGCCCCCTAGTTCCTTTATAATTTGTCTGTTGATGTTATAGTGGTAGGAATGAGACTAAATATAGAGTTTAGTATGACCATGTAAGTGTTATGCCTAAAACATTTCCCTCCTTATTTTTATGCAAAGATTTATTGTCATATCTATTTTCTCTTTTCATGTCCTATTTTTCTGACACCTCAGTTTAAAGTCTTTCACTTGAAAAGTGCTACTGCATTGATAGTTGTCATTTTTCCATGGCTAAATAAAATACGATTATGGTATCAAATTTATATTAAAATTATTCAACTGGTGATCTGTTCTTTAACACTCTCATCCCCGTAGACATCGTGAAAAACTATGTTATTTCTCGACATAATCCTTATCATCAGTAAACTAGCTGCTTCGTGTAAAATGAACTTTGCATAATGTTCCAATATTCAAATTGTGGCAGCGAAAATAATTTCGTGTATAAAATTAGATGTTTGAGACTGGTATATCTATTGGAATGTTTTCTAGTATAACCATGGTATGAAACTTTATTTGATGTTTTTCATATAGTTTCCGTTAAAAATAGAAAGCTTATCATCACCTTCATAATATAAGATCAAAGTATCCTATGTATGGTTCTTTTTTATGTTTTCATTGATCTCTTAAATTTTGAATCATTTTGTAAAGCCGAATATTTTATTTGTCTTTAATTGCATGACGAAGCTAAAAAATTCATTCAGAGACGGCAAATTCAATTTATATTCGCTTAACAACTTAGGGCATATCCTGTTTGATTCTCATCAGTATTGACTTCTTCTGGAACTCAAATATAAACTGAAGTTGATGTCACTAAAATATATAAGGTTGAAGGTACAACACAGCTTAATTATATCCTGAAGACAGTGTAAACGGAATAATGGAAGCTATTAGTATTCATAGAAATCAATCCTTCAATGTAGATCGCATGGCTGAAACAATCAAAGCATCCTTATTATATTATTAAGTCAAGTCAGCAAAGTTTAAAGGACATAAGTATACATGAAAATGTATGCATGCAATTGGCTGTATTGCATTTACCTTACAGACAGCAGACTCAGCTCATCACAAAATCAAATCCTGGAGACGGTTGAGGTATTGCTTAGATAGGAAGCTATCATAGCAAGAGTGGGTTAACCCACCACCAAGCCAATCGATATAAATGCAATTTTTTTCGTCAGCGTTTTCATATATTTTTATTTATCTACAACCTAATTTTTCACTTGACTTTCCAAGACTTGAACATGCACATTTTAAAACAATAAAAGGTTTCAATAAAAGATAATAACACAATTTTCGGAGTTTTGGATTAGGCCACCCTTGCTCTGATAGCCTAATGTGATGTTGGGGGGGGGGAAGGAAAGCCATAAAAATCTGGTAGATGGTCTATGCCGCGTGATGAATTCCGCTGCAATCTCTTTCTTTCAGATGCTTTGTTGTGATTACTGTATTTCAGTGAACAACCAAAGTGATCGAATTGTTTATTTTTACTTGACCCTAAGCAGGTTTTGACGAGATAACTCGTCCATCATGAACTGGCTAGTTTGCTACGACAGTATATCAAGATATTGTCAATTATTCTTCGATGATAATGATATAATCAAGATCTAGTCAGTTTCAATCGATAAGATATCACGTTCATCAAGACTTGGTCAGTTTTGTTAATAACTAGATACTTCGTCGAGTCATCCATCGCTAGAGTTATTAACAAGAAAGGACAAACAGTTTGTTGTTCTTGAAAATAATCCAAAATTTAAAAAGTGGTTCAAAATTATGTGCAGTTATATTTCTCTTAAGTAGAGATTTATCCCGGATAGTCAGCAATAGCCCGTAGTGTTGCTCCTTTTGCTGCGGAAATAAATTACCTTACCTTAGCAAAATTTAAATTTTGAAAAGTGGACGTTTTTAAAGTTCAGCTAAATAATAGTCGTGGTAGAAAATCCCTGTAAAATGAATCATGAATCCCACTTCAAGTACTCCAGAAACTTAAAAAAGCCGAAGATACATTATCTGAATGAAAGAAAAGATAATTATGCTATGCCTTGTGTATTTCCCAACGTTGCTAATAGAATCCAATATGTTACGACAGTACCGAAGCAACTAGCTATAAGAGATACTGTGAAGATGTATGTATTACACAGTGCTAGTCTGATTTCTCGTATGTAACTTATCTTCTGAAAACACACTGATATCACTGTTGCGACATGGATACTGAGAAATCAAGGCTTGTAGTGTTTTTTTCGTTTTTTCTGATGCTTCTGTCGCAATGGAGGTATACCATATTATCATTCCTGTCTGAAGTATGCTGTTGAATAAGTTTAAATAGGCGATCATCAAATAACAGTTGCTTAATTCTCTTTCATGAAGAATGGAATACATCGCCCAATAGAACATGATGATGCCTATTACGAGCACCACGAAAATGGGGCAAGAAAAAATGCCATCCATTGTTTTTATGGCAACGCTTGCACTGTGGTGAATACGACACAAAAGGGAAGATAGCTTTTCTCTAAGCGAGCTTCCGAACGAGTAAAACTGATAGAAAACACTTTTGTATAAGTGAACACAAATATGCATGATATAAAGAAAACATCCACTGAGGAAACACAGCCACCAAACTACATACAGTATCCACAATTACCAAAAATATTTGAAAGAAGCTTGGGATTGACTTTCACAACATCTAGAACGAATGTCGCATTCGAGATTGTTCTTCCTTTTGATTCTGGGGTGTATTTTCATACACTCACTATGATTTGTCCTGTAGACATATTGCTTAATACTTTCGATGTTTCTTTGTTGAAATTGGACTTTTATAAGTATGGGCATGTAATATTTGGTTGCCTAGAAATAATACAAAATAAAAGGTATTATTCAGAATAACATAAATACATGCTAGTACATTCTCATTCCATGCAGTATAATATTGATAACAGAAATAAATTGTAACTCTATTTTGACTTTTAGTTTAGTGGATGATTTATCAGGCATTTGAGAATGAAAACTATCCTAGTTCATGGGAATAATTTATCTGAAATTGAAAATATTTTGCGAATGAAAGCATTGATTACATTTTTAGATCGTGTTTTCTTCACACTCCATTGTTAATTTTTATATATTTTTAGACAAAACAATCAAGGTCCTGATAACAACTATGAACGAAAATAAATATCTTATTGTGGCAAAAAAAATATAACCAGGCATTTATTTGTGTTTTCCAACGTTGATAGTATTATCGACATTATCATAGTAACGAAGGAGCTGACTAAGATATATTTTCTTGAACATGTACATCGTTCAAAATGCGAGTTTTTGTTTCCCCATTTGTAACTCTTCAGAAAGTCACTGAGACCGCTGCTGTGACATGGAACCATATACGTGAAATTAAAAGGCGCTTCAAAAATTATGACTAGTAGTCAAATGACTGATCAGTGAAAAATTTAACTTGGATAGCCGATTTGGTATCTTATCATTTCGTTCGACATTATAGCATCCTATGAAGGGAAGGTGTGTGATAGCACGTTTCTAAAAGGTGTTACCAAAAGTAGTGAAATTGCCAAATTTTTATATTGTCAAATAATCAATCAATGTACCAATCAGATGATGAACCAATGTATGGGTGTCTTCAAACATTTCGTGGACCAATAATTTAATAAATGCTAGGTTCCGTCCAGTAGATGAATGTAGTCCAAGTGTCAATTTACTAACTGCTATGTTCACATGATCCGGAGGACAAACAAATTGTTACCATTGTTCACTCTTTTTATATTTCCTTTATCCATGTAACCTGAGAAAACTAGGAACATAGAGATCTCTCCGTTTGTTCTGCTGCTTTTGTCGCATAATACTTATGTTTCGTCTTCTGCTTTTGTCGCATAATCTTTACGCTTGTTCTGCTGCTTTTGACGCAATCGATGCATTCCATACTGTCCTCACAGACTGCATGTGTTGTTGGAAACAATTGTACTGATTATCATTGAATCTCAAATCTTTGATACTGTGTAACCTATCGTATAGCCTAGTGGTTCGCAAAACGCAGCTCTTTAGCCACTTAAGTGTGGCTCAACCACGAATCCATTTCGACTAAATGCTGGCAGTAAATATCTCGGTGATGCGAGGGAGAAAACAGTTGAGTAACTTCAGAAGAGTCAAGAAAAATCAAGTTCTTTATTTAATTATTAGGTACAATCAACAATGTTTAATAATGTTAATGTTTAATGCTAACAATGTTTGTTTCTATTTTGAGGAATACGTTAATCACGATATACTTGCTTACCATTGCATCATTCATCATGAAGCGCTTTGTGTACAGACATTTCCAGAAGAAATTTACGATGTTATGGAATTATTAAACAAGATTTTCAATACAATTGTTGCTAAAGCTCTTTATCAACGCTAATTTTAATTTTTTTAAAGTTGAAGTGTAGTGTGAATCGCAGATCTTCTGCTGCATAATAAGGTACGTTGGCTTTTCAGAGGTAACGTTTAAAAACGTTTCACTTCCTTAATATTTGAAATTAAAACATTTCATTTTGAGACCGGTGTTGACTACCTTGAACTAACGAACGATCAGTGGATCCAAAAATTTTATTTCATGGTAAACGTTCCGTCTTATCTAAATAATCTTTATCGTAAACTACAGGGGAAAGGGCAATTTTTTCGATGTTGGAAGAAGTCATTTCAGTCGAAAACAAATTATCCATTTTCGCTCAAAATTTTGAAAGAATAACATCAAATCATTTTCCACTCCTGCTTGAACCCAAGAAAATAACTCGGTAATTGACATTTACCATTCAAAACAATGTTTAATATGAGGGAAGCTTTTCTACTGAGGTTTCAGAAATTCAGAAATAGTATAGCGACGTTAGACGTCTCAAAAAACCTCAGTGCGGACGTAACAGAATTGAATTTTTCTCCCTAATATTGACATTGGCGCTTTGAAATGCAATTACTGGAGTTAGAAACCAAAGAATTATGGAGCTCCAAATTTGAACGCCTGAATGCCCGATATAGAAAAAATCGAGAAAAATAAATATGATCTTAGTTCACAAAAAAAATGGTCTGCTTCTTAAGACCTGCAGAAGGAATACATGGTACTTTTCAATACCTGGAATAGTATTCCTGCCTCATATGATCAGTTAAAAAATATATAGAAAAAATCACGAAAAATAAATATGATCTTAGTTCACAAAAAAAATGGTCTGCTTCTTAAGACCTGCAGAAGGAATACATGGTACTTTTCAATACCTGGAATAGTATTCCTGCCTCATATGATCAGTTAAAAAAACTAGCATTTCCTGTTCTTTCCTACTTTGGCTCTACACATTCATGCGAAAAATCTTTTTCAAGCTTGAACTTTATCCAAATGTAAATTGTGAAATCATCTTATTGATTAGAACCTGGAATTCTGCTAGTGTTAAATTAAAAACAACGACATACAAACCTGACATTCAAACTTTCCAAGGTAATGCAAGGGTGTTTTGTCATATTTTTAATTTAATACAATAAATATTTTTTTTTGTCTACAGTAAGATTATTATTATTAAACCTGGTTGTATTTAATGTTATCTGCTAGTTTAAATAGACTCCTAAAAAGATGGTTCTTGAAAATAAATTTGGCTCTCAAAAGAAGTCTAAATCGTTGTACTGCTTATATTTGGCTCTTTTAACTAATTAGTTTGCCAACCACTGCCCTAGCCCATTAGAACACGATCATGTTACCTATGATACCATTGCCAAAATGGAGTGTCAAAAAATATCATCTATAGTTATCATATCTGCTCTTGCACTGCATGGAATTAGAAATAATTTGTTCTTATTGGATAGAAACAAGTCTCTGGTGGGTGCAAAATTTGGTGGGCGACGATTCGGTAATCTTATTTGGGGTGCTTTAAGAAGCGACAGCTGCATTTTGAATTTCGCTCAATTTGGCCAACGGAAGGGAAACTTTTCACAATTGAATTGATAAATATAGACAATAGAATTAATGAAATCTTATATGTGGTATAAGGCTATGAAAAGTTCCCGTGTAGTTGTTAGTAAATATGTGTGTAAACTATTGTATATAATTAAAAAGACAAAACTAGTAATCCGAACCACAATTCGCAATTTAAGCTCGCTAGTGAGTAACATTAATACTGACAGTACACAGTCGAGCAGTGGGTGTCTAGATGTAAATATGCAGGTTAAAAATTGATTGTTGCTTTTTGATAATCGGTATCTTTTTCGCACGATTCACAACGGATAAAACGTAACTATGTAATCAATGTTTTTATTGCAGACTAGTATTTCCACCCTTTAAGTGGTTTCGACGAGATATATCGTCAACGATCTGGTCAATATTTCTTATGAGGAGAGACAGAACTGCCTTATTACTATGAATGAATATACAAGTAGGATTGTTGTTTTAAGGTTTTATGGCACAAGGACCATATTTCGCCTAGCTGTGTGAAACGCATTGCAACGTCAAGTGAAAAATACCGTGAAAGGGGTGAAATGAGGGATTGATGAATAGAGTGATTGTATGAAAGCAAAAACAGATTGCTTGAGAGCCAGGAGCGTGACCCTAGAGTTTACTAGTAACCGTGGGGACATAAAAAATGTCATTGTAGTATATACGGTCCGTGAAGACCGGACACACCTTAAAGATACAATGAGGAAAAATGAATTGTTAGTTGTAAGGATCTGATGACAGTTTGGAACATGTTTTTGCATCAGAGACTGGCCACTACAGGGTAGTTTTCGACGCTAGGATAAATCAGCCGGAGGTTAAGTCTTCATAGCCATACAGTACACTATTGAATTCGAACGACATTTGGGTCCTTATATAGTATGGCGGATAAATAGATATAAACATTTAACCCTGCTGGTAATTGTTTAGACGAACTCGCAATGCAAGCAGAACTCACCAGATCTGGTTGGACGAAATATCTCGTCACTACAAAAATCTGATCAGATTCTGATCTCGTCGTCATAAAAACTATCGTCAAGATCTTTATGACAAGATTAGTCGTCAGACAACCAACGTTGGCTATACTGACTAAACATAGAGGGACGAGATATCTGGTCACTGCAAAGAATAGCTGATCAAATCATGATCTCGTCATCATAAAGCCTATCGGCACGATCTTGATGACAGCTCGTCAGACAACCAACGTTGCCAAAACTTAACCGATCTGGAGGGACGAGATATCTCGTCACTTAAAATATAACTGATCAAATCCTGATCTCGTCGTCATAAGTCTATCGGAACGATCTTGATGACAGCTCGTCAGACAACCAACGTTGTAAAAACTGAACCGATCTGGAGGGGCGAGATATCTCGTCACTTAAAGAATAACTGATCAAATCGTGATCTCGTCGTCATAAAGCCTATCGGCACGATCTTGATGACAGCTCTTCATACAACCAACGTTGTCAAAACTTAACCGATCTGGTGGGACGAGATATCTCGTCACTTAAAGAATAACTGATCAAATCCTGATCTCGTCATCGTAAAACCTATTGGCATGATCTTCATGAAAGCGCTTCAGACAACCAACGTTGTCAAAACTTAACCAATCTGGAGGGACGATATATCTCGTCACTTAAAGTATAACTGATCAAATCCTGATCTTGCCATCATAAAAGTATCGGCAATATTGATAACGAGACATCTCATCATTGGCAGAATTAGTTAGATCGGAATGGAGCCGATATCGAGTGTAAACCACTTGGAGGATTAAGGAACTAGTTGCTGGTTGAATTCCGTGCTCTTTCTTGTTTCATCCACAATTTGCATAGGGTCCCCACCTTTGAAGGGGAAGACTCTGTCTTTTCACTTGGGACGAGCTCAGTGGTGACTGCCGAATAATGAAAAGCAATTCGGATGGAGGAGCGCCTCGGAGAGCACGGCCCCTATTTGGGGGCAGAAACACCCAAAAGGAATCTGTCACGAGGAATAAGGAGTCAAACTGGACAAACGCCCCGAAATGTCAAAAGAAAGGAAATAGTGGACATCTTGCATTCCTGTGTCCCTTTATTTCTCCTGATTTATTAGTTACTTTTGTCTCCGTCTGGGGCATGTATTGAAGAGACAGTTTGGCCTCCGAAAACTCCTCTTTTCCTGTGAGCCTTTGACTTTTGCCATTCTTGCGATTGGTGACTGGGCTTGCTTTTATTTCAGTTTAGTGAAAAAAGTTCAACTCGAAAGGGGACAAAAGAGACATTGTAGCTTAGCAATTGTGTCAGCTCAAATCTGTAGGAAAGTCTAAATGTATAGCCTGCCTCAGACTATCGAGTGTCAATGATTCGAGAGGCATGAAAACATTTAGATAAAATTTCCATTAGGAAACCGTGTTGTGATGTTTGAGTAATCAGTTTGAAAACTTGGTTTGTTACTTCAAATTTGATTTAGATTTTATTCGTTATTTCTCAAATATATTTGGCGTGATGAGATCACTTAAATCTATGTCCACTTTGTTCGCCTTAATATCCTACTATGCACAGAACACATTTCTATTGATAATAAGCCTTGGTAACCGTTCAAGTGGTTTTGACAATGTAACTCGTTCGTTAGGATCGGATCAATTTTGCTATTAACATGATACCTTTGCATAAAGATTGTTGATGCTTGCAATATCAAGATTTTGTCAGCTTTCTGAAAATCACAAGATATCTCGTCTATCAAGATCTTGTCAGTTTTCTTATTATGGCGAGATATCTCGTCCATCAAGATATGGTTAGTTTTCGCATAATAACAAGATATATTGTCCATCAAGATATGGTCAGTTTTCTAATAATGACGAGGTATCTTGTCCATCAAGATATGGTCAGTTTTGCTAATGAAGATATGTCTTATCTAGAAAACCACTAGGAGGGTTGAACGACATACTACCTTGATTTACGAGGACTGTATTGAACACAAAGATTGGCCTCCAGAAATTCTTGTTTTCCTCTGAGTGTTTGACCTTTGCTAATTTAACGATTGCTGACTGGGTGTATTTTTATTTCAGTTTTGCGAAAAAAATGGTCGACTGAATCGGGCACAAAGAACAGTATAGTTTAGGAATTGTGTCAGCGGGAAATGTGGTAGAAAGATGAAATGTGACGTCATATAACGACGTTCATTATAATGACGTCATATAACGATGTCAATGTGGCGTTCAGGAAGGTAAATGCAGCAGGTTGACTGTTTAGAGTTAAATACATCACGCGTCTCTGACAAGGAGAGGATTGTAGGAACATTCAGATTCGTTGGACAACATTTCGTCATTTAAATGATTAACGGTTAAAATTTGAACGATGCATTGATCAAATCTTAACTATTTCTAAGCATCGCTCAGGAGAAAGAAGCAAGTATTAGTTACGACTCATACATAGATATAACTTCGATTTTAGGTACTTCAGCGACGTAAAGTTTGTATATTGTATAAGAACTTCTAGGTTGTATTTCACTGTAAAAACTACATTAATGCATGTTGTGTTATTTCCAATTAAAACTGCCTGTTTTATGAAGAAAATGACAGAATAATTGAATGAAAATAAAAATGTCAATAAATATATTGAAAAAATAATATTATAAATAAATTTAATAAAAATGTTTTGAGTAGTAACTATTGAAAAAGTAACCTAAATAAACTATTATTTACCCATTTTCATTACCTTCAAAGCTTCTAGCACGTTGTAACTAAGATTAATTATGAACGGTTTTCTTCGTTTTCTGAACAAATCGATGAACTACACTTGCGCAATTGTTCACAGTGATATCGTGAATGATATCTATACAAGATTGTTCTACAGTTTTGTAGAACCTATAGACTGAACACATGTCTCTCTCTGTTGATAGTATTCAATATAGCATTAAAATGCATGCTATGTAGTGGGACATTAAATTCGATACTATATTAACATGTATTTATAATAGTATTGATCCCTGTGTAATATGCACTAAGTATTATGTAATGGAACTAAGTCCCTTTGAGTATGAGACATTAATTAGGTAACACATTTTACCACGCAGGAAAATATCGCAATTCTCTTTACATATTTGAGTCTTAATGAATCGAAAGGTTTCAGAGAATTATTCAAAATAAAGTGTGATTATTTAACCATAAAATATGTAGTAATGCGCGTAGAGAAATAGTATTCCTATTGGGAAACTAATGATGCAGGGGCACACTATAGTAATAGGTTATGCCGAAGTTCTATTCAAATTTTGGTGCTACATTAATTTAGACAGTGCTGCTTATTAAATATAATAGTTAACTATTACCAGGCACAACAAACTATTTGAATAGTTACAGATACTTGTGCTGCGAATAATTCTTTTTAAAGTTTTCCGAACTTCCATTTCCAAAACTGTTTGAGTTCCTGAGTAATTGAATGTAAATATTTAAATGAAGTTTCCACTTCTGGAAATCTAGAATATAATCACCAGAATAGTTATCACGTAGTGTATAAGCAGTTACTTGAAACTAACTTACTTTAATCGATATCCTAACTATGCAATATTTACTTTTTGAGTTCCACAAAGTATAAATAGTTATAAGGTATCAAGAAATGTTCCGCTATCACAAAAAAAGCACAGAAAGACAAAAATATTACTTTTGGTTACAACGAATATCCCTTCCTTGATTTTAGCGTCACTGACGCGTGGTAATTTGTTTTCTTAAAAAGCTAAATTCCATCCATTCCTTTAACAAAATTTTTTATCAATCCCAGTTTAATCCGTAGAGGTGGCAGGTAGACTTTCTGGAGATCCCCCAGGCGCTGACTGACGACATTTTTGGTTGCCGGAACAAGCTTCTTCTTGGTGGCCATTATTTTTACAGTGGTTTTGTCTATGTCTGCTATCCGACTCGCACAAGATACAGCAACATTTGGTATATCCAAGTTAAAGACCGAGTACAAGGACGATAACTTTCAAATCTCCCCAAAGCTGCCAGGCATGAATTTCAAACTGAATCATCCGTAATAAAACTTTCATGTTTTCATATATCTCCTTCATGTGGGCTCCGTAAGCGATGGGATTGTAGGGGTTTTCGTTACCATTGTGCAAAAGTACTGTTTTAGAAGAATCAATGAATAAACCCCACTCTAGGGGATAATACTAATGACCCAGTTCAACGTACAAACTAGGTAGTCTTCCTTCGAAAAAAATTTTCAAATTCTCCTTGTCGCCGTCAAAATGAACAGATTTGGGATTTTTCTAGCAAGTTCCAACCAAGAATTTTGATGTGCTATTCCATAATATTTAATCAGATGAGTCAAGTTTAAATGGTCATAATATCCATTACTGGGCTAAAAATGTTGATTTTCAAGTATGGAGTATTAATGCCGGTTAGGCTAACCCTCAATAATGGAAAATGCAATTACGTAAAACTGGTGCCTGATGGACAATTTCTGACGACTGATTCCGAATCAGCATCGAAAAATTCATAAGAAACATTACTCAGCGTCCAAGAAACAAAAACTTTGTTTACCAATGTAAACAAACAATTCCATCATATTTGATATTCAGGTAAAATATGAGAACGGTGAATACGAGTGCAGCTTTAATTTAAAAAAGCTTTTGGCGTAAAAAACCAGGGTGACACGCTTAATTTTTGAGTGGCCAAAAAAAGCATAAGGACGAAAAATTTAATAACTTTAAAAATAGAGCATTGAACAGATAATGTTATAAATGCTCATTGATCTTCTACTGACGTCATCAGCTGATGCAAATAATAAACACAAGAATAATTATAGTAACGTCTAAAGGAAAAAAGATCAAGAGATGGGGAATCTGGGATTCGGATACTCGATGCTGAGCGTCAACGGGCTCAGCGTGTTCGCTTTAAAATAAATTGCGGCATCGTGCCACCCTGCTCACTTAATTTAGTATAGCTCTGGCTTCCTTTGTGCGAGCACGACGTTTGAGGTGTCATTTGTTTCGTCTCTTTGCGCTTTATAAATAATGATCGACAAAAAACCTAAACACTTAATACTCGTTTAGATATCGGATACAAATCGTTGAAAATCACAAACATTTCAAATTGTCCAAATAAATGCATAATAAAGACCAGAAGAATTATAGAAAACGGAAGAACGATTCAGAGATGGATAATCCAAGAAGATCCGGACATCCAATGCTAAGTGTCATTGGGCTCGGAGGAAGCACATTCAAGTTGAACAAATGCCTGATACGAAAGCGCCATGCACTTCCACCACTCAGTTCGATGCAAATAGCATGTCTGATGACATAAATGGTTTATAATCGAATGATGGTGTTCAACACTTGGATTTCGGTAGTGATCCAAAATCTTCATCATCAAAAGCAAGTGCAGCATTTGCGATATATGTGCGAAGCGGTGAACTTTTGTAGCATTAAATTAAAACAGTGTAGTACTGATTTCATTTACTCTTATTCACCATATGGCCTCACTGACGTATTCTAGGTCTTAAACCTAGCCGCCATGTCCCGACACAGACCCGCCCGTTTTTTTAATGTTTCAGTTCGAAACGTAAAATCTCTCTATGTTATATTAAATTCCAAGCCAGCTGTAAAATCACGCTAAACTGTAATCGTTAAACTTCCAGTCAAAAATCATAGTAATGAACATATGAAAATATGTTCTTTTGGTGCAAAAAGTGCATTTTTTCTAGTTCAATGTGCATTTTGCATTCCACGATTAGGTTTAATTTCCATTATAACGCGGATAAAATATTTATCCGTAAATATTTTAGCAAATAGTGTTAAATATTTATTTTAAATGAACAAAGGGTATGTGAAATATGCAAGACATCTGCTTTGCACAGCTAATTTTTTTGTGACCGAATCGGTCTGATTTAAATGAACATTTCATGTAATTACATAATAATATTAACAAAACAAAGTTATTTAACCATTAAACATGTTTAAAAAATAATGCTTCACCTTTTACAGTTAAAATAAACTATAAAATAAAAACAACCTATATTTTCCCTTGTAAAATTATTCTGGACTACACGTTTTAAGTTGTAACTCCAATATCACAGAAAAATGTGAACTTTAAGTTCGCACTGTATCATAATAAACTGTAAACTTGGAGTTCGAAACGTAAAATCTCTCTATGTCATATTAAATTCCAAGTCAGCTGTAAAATCACGCTAAACTGTAATCGTTAAGCTTCCAGTCGAAAATCATAGTAAGCTGAAAGTCCACAGAAAAATCAGTAAACTGTAAACTTTGAAGTTCCCACAGTAGCTGTGAAATTATCGTAAACTGTAAACGTTGAAGTTTCCACAGTAAAATCATAGTAAACCGTAAACGCTGAAGTTTCCCAGAGTAAAATTAAAGTAAAATGTAAACGTTGAAGTTATTACAGTAAAATCACAATATACCGCGCGCGCGTACACGTTGAAGTTCCCTCAGTAAAATCATAGTAAACTGTACACGTTGAAGTTCCCACAGTAAAATAAAGTAATATAATTTTAACTACTATGGATAAAGTTGGTAAAATCTGTTTTTACCAGAGGATTTTTACTTTTATTACCTCAGGGAAAAACGTACCAACCCTAATACCAATCAATACGTCTCGACAAATCGTATTTGGTCAGTATACAATTGAATATTCAAGTCATTACATTGTAACATTTATTTGCAGAATCTGATGGTTTGTTCTATTTCGAGACTTGGAAGCAAAAACTAACTTTTTTACTACGTTACATTTACTTAAAACACGATTTTGTCGTTGGAAAGTTTGAGGAATACAAACATTTCAGTACATAAATAATGCGACTTAGAATATGTCCCAACCATCAATACTTTAATAATGCTTCGACGTGATTCGTCCATTCTCCGAAATAAGTCATAAAATATTGTCAACAAACACTAGGTACTCGGTTTCGAACCTACTCCACTGTCCCCTCGTCTTCCAAATTTCTTCAGTAAACTGCATTTGCAAATATGATCTGAGCCACTGAATACGAGATGTGGATCGAAATTGCTTTTTGTGTGTGCCCATTTTTACGATGCAAGTATGGATGGGGGTAGAGGAAAAGGGGTAGGGGACTTTTTAAAGCCAAACAGGAGAAAATATCAGATTCTGGTGAAACTTCGTGGGCGAAACTTACCGAAGCAAACACATGTCTTCTCTGAGTCGAAACGGAAAGAAGTAAAGGAAGGTTTTATAGAAACGAAATGATTTCATTTTATTTCTCGTCTCATTTTATTTTATTCCACTAAAAAGGGGCATTTTTACGACGATGCTTTGAGATAACCTCACGAATTCGGATACATGTTTTTTGGAAGAAGCTGACACATATCATGTAAGGTTTCTTCCAATATTTCACAGAGATTCCATTCGCTTCTATTGATGATTGATGTAATCCAATTGATAGATAAATCGTTATAAATAAGTGGATGGAAGTTTTTAACATTAAAGCCTATCTATATATTTCCTTAGTGGCCCAGAAATCATCATCATTTGTTTACTATTGACTGATAACGAATGGTATTAACGTTACAAGATCGATCGTCATAGGAATTGATTCGTCGATTTTTCCATTTCTTTTAAAAGTGGTTAATTTGGGCTATATTGCTATACGATATCCAGGAATATAGAACTATCCATGTTAATGAATTTATTCAGTAGCGTGTTTACAGAAAGCAACGAAAAATCTGCATGATAGATATCGACACCGAAAACAAAATATGAACAAAAATAGATTTATGTAAAAAAATATCTAACTTTGAACAATGAAATGGATAGAAATTGAAGCTGATGTTTAAAATTAAATTTATGTTTCATCCCTTTGCTTACTAAAATCAAAATATTCGCATACCGTTATGAAATATTCACTTTACATGTGCAAATATACATTTTGATATGTTAACAGTGGCTTGTTCCATACATATTGGTACTGGAAGTTTGAAACCTGCTCATACTTGATTATATTTTTCCTCCTGGAATAGTAATTCTAGTTGTAATCGTAATTTGTATATTTTCTTAATAATTCGAAATAAATACATTATTCATAATCAGTAGTTCTCTTTAATTTCTCAGTTGTTATCTCCTCTGTATCCGACTGAACTCTCAAAACATCTATATATTTCTTTATTTTACATCTTCGAATGACGAGTCAAAAATTTTATTTAAAAAATAAAATATAACACTTTACTTATATTTTTTAATGCAAACTTTTTATGTTTAATGAATAAATTTGTATTTATCACCTGTTATTTACAAACTCCAATTTTTGTATTTAAAAACAATTTCCTTGACATTAAGGTATTTGTTTAAGACAGCTGGATAACATACGTATAGATGTACGTAGATGTTTAGTTACACAATTTAAAATGAATGGAATTAAAATTTAACTGAACACAAAATAAATTATTGTTTTCTTCGCTATACCGGTGGTTCACAAATTGGGATCGGCAGACCACGTGGGATCTGAGTAAAACATGCTATACTTCACCAACAAAATAGAGAATTATGACACAATAAATGTTGCATTATTTTCTTCGTTGTTTCTATGTTTTAAAATGAAAATATTAGTAAGTAAAAAAAAATTTGGATATTCCAGTATTTATTGAATTAAAACAGACTTGAAGTTGTGAAGTTTAGAATAACTTACCCTCCGGGTCTCGACGGCTTAGGACAACCCCTGGGAGGGTGTGACGCAAGCAAATCAGGACAGATCTATTGTAGATGGACGAGGCATTTCGTCATCGGAATTAAACAGCCCAGTTTTTGATTTCGTCCTTACAAAACTATTATCTCGTCACGTTATCAAAATTGATCACATCTTGATGGACGAGATAACTCGTACAAACTATTTGGATGGTTTACATGAAAATGATCAGGTACTAAACCAAACATTGTTAAGCTAATTGCTAAAAAAGAAGTTTCATTGTTCATATTATGATTAATGTGTATAATTATTGTAATTTACAAGTTAAGAAACTATGTATTTTAAAACCCAGTCAGTGCTTTCAATAAGTTTTCTTCTCCGTGATGATCTAAGTAATTGTGTTGATAAAGATAACTCACGCCCATAAAGATTTGGCCAATTTAGCGTTTGAAGATGGCCTATATCATCAAAATGTTATTGATTTTTTTTATGATGACGATATAAAGATTTGGTCAGTTTCCAAAAGATTAGTTATCATGTCTATCAAGATATGGTTGGTTTCGCTTACTATGAGAAGCCTCGCAGAGACAGACACCAGTAAGATCAATGGATTTTAACTAATAAATGAGAGTTTATATACTGTTTTGGTCATGAATTCAGTCACATAGAATAAAATAAGCGAAGTGTATAAAACGAAACAAGAAATCTTATTGAAAACTCAACAACAATATTGAATGAAGTAATGTGCTGACGGACGGATTATACCAACCGCCGCCTAAATAATCTAAATCCAGTCTTACTCTCTACTTGAGTATGATTCGTCCTTCTGTTTCTTTCTTTTCACAGAGATCGCTGCGCTTGGGGCCCAACACACCGCTCTCCCCCCGTTGCGATGTTATAAACATCCAACAATTGCGGTTGTTGATTTTTTTTCAAACAAATTAAGAGTTCTAAAAGGTTTACATTACAGTGCTGGACAAATTATGATGCATTATGAATTCAGAAATCAACGTTTTTACACCAAAGATAAACACTAAGATAGCATAATTGATTCTGTAGTACTTCACAGTGTAACTTACAGGAAATGCTACTTGACAAACAAACAAATACACTTAATAACAATATCTAACACACTTAGAATATTCAATTGACGTATATACGTGATCAAATAATGTATGCACAAAATACATTTTAAACAGAAATCAGTTTTAATTTTCTTCCATAGGTAAAGCACACAATTAAGATATAGGAGGCTTCAAAACACCATCTTTAGTTTTTAAGCTGACCATATACATTTTAATGTTTTTACCTGGAAAAACTTGCAAAATATGTCCCATGGACCAATTAAAAATACCTATATTATCCACTTTGATCAGAACAAGATTTTATTGAAATTATTTTCAAAATACCTTTTATTTCTTTGATTGAGATTACTCATGTAATCATTGGAACATCTTTTCCAAATTAATTGTAACAATTTTGACAATTTTTGTCAAGAAAAGAGTCTATTGTCTGGAATACCGATCAGGGAAGGTTCTGTAATTGAGTTGATTGGCCTTCCGATAAGGAAATAATCAGCCGTCAAAATTTCTAGATCCACAATATTTGAGGATAATGGGCAAATAGACCTAGAGTTTAAAATACCTTGAATTTTTACAACCAGAGTCAAGATTCTTTATACGTTAATTTGGAACTGCCCATGAGTCTTTTTAAATGGTTTTTGAATGATTTGACTCCTGCCTCCCAGAGACTGCTGAAATTAGGAGCTCTGGATGGAAGCAAACTGCATTCAATATTTTCATTTGTTAAATATTTAGATAAACTCTTCCAAGTACAAACTGCACCGAGTAATACAATCTTTTCAACTCTTTACAGGTACATTTAAAGTTTGGAGCATTTTCAGTAAACAGTTTACAAAAATGATTGAGGTCCGATATACAAATTTTTGAATTGAAAATGGTAATAAATCGAATCAGTAAGTTTATGTTTATCTGGTAAAATGAGAAGATGCTACTCACCAAAAGTTAAATTGAGACAAACAAGGTAACAAGTTATTTCCACCAAGAAAAGGGGACAATGCATTAATTTTACTGTGACCTGTTAATAGCAAATCCTTTTTCAATAACTTGTTTACGTCTCTAAATACTTTCTTTTGAATTTGGGGATTAACCGAAATTCAGCTTAATAAAAGTCTTTGGCCGCTAAAAATGACCTATCGCCTTTTTCTTAGTTGAACATGTGGAGTTATTACTGAACCTGATAATTAAACTGAAAACACGTATTAATTTAGAATAATATGTTTAAATGCCCGACCCTGCAACCATATTGCATTATTGACAATGTGATCAGGGCTCAGTCAACGAGAGACGAGGTAAGCAGGATTGTCTGCTGTTTTCACATACTTCCAGCAGAAATATTTTGCGATCTTCTGAATACGTGAGCTGTTGGAAACGAACAATTTCAATAGGTGTGGTGTAGCATTAATTCACGATAGCACAATCATGGAATCACTGAAGAGGTAGACCATGTCAATTTCCAAGTTGAGGGAATTGAGAATCTTGAGCACAGACTTAGAGAGAAGTACGAAACACTAAGTTCTTGTCGGGTAATTATTACCACCTTTCTTGGTGCAACTCTAGATTTGCTGCACAAAAGAGTAATTTTCAACTCGTTTGCTGGAGTCACGCAACGAAGATACACACAAGCACCAAGCGCGTTCTTTGAGCTGTGATATAATCCATAGAGTTCCATTTGTCAGCAGATTTTTGAAAATAATTAACGGTTTATTTTATTTTCCTGCAGTTCTGGTACAGCTTTTTTGAACCTTTCTCAGCTCTGCCTTTTAGCAGGCGGTAGTTTATTGTCCCATGCAGTTTTCAAAAGCCATAAGAGCTGAAGAAATATTTTTTATTCAACTATGACAGGTCCAATCAATCCAATCGGATTGAAGAGTCTAAGATAGATAAAGATGAGTGCTTAATGGGAGTGTGATTCGAAGAAGTTGAGACCCGAAAGGTAATCCTCTTTAGGATACCACTGGAATCCAAGAGTTTTTATAGTGTTCTTGTCTGAATCGTCGAAATGGCACTCCTGGTCACTGAATGGAACTTGCTGTAGGAGTGTTTTGTTGTTAGAGCAGCACTTATGAATTTTCATACCATCTGTCTTGAATATGGCTATCAATTCCTTTTGCTATTTGATGGCTGTAGAAACGTCTGCAGCCCAAATAAGAATGTCATCAACATTAAAGTCATGCGCTGCAGCGGAGGTCAAGGGAAATTTGTTTTTTCCTCAGTAGCTAATTGCTTGAGAACTCGCGTTGCTAAGTACGGAGTGCTTTTTGTTCCATAAGTTATCGCCAGCCACAATTTGCCTGTACATTTTTCTGATATTGCAATTGAAGGTGTAGGATCGAAAAAAGGTCCTTTTGAACTATATCGACAAGCCAAAACATTATGACCATCCCCACATTTTTCAATGAACTCGTCTGGAGGAAGTGGAGGGCACGCGATTAAGTGAAAAGGGTATTTAACTGCTGCTGGAGAAGGTAAGTAATCATTCTTACTCTTACTTTTGCGAGTGATGAGAAAGGCTGCTTATCTAAGCAAATTTGATAGAGGGCAGATTGTAATGGCTCAAAGACTCGGAACGAGTATCACCGAAACTGCACGACCGGTAGGTTCTTCACGATCTGCCGTTGTTAGTATCCATGCAATGTGGATAAATGACGGTGACACCTGCTGTAGAAGCCAAGGTGTTAGTCGTCAAATAAAAAGGACGTCGGAGACTATACCGCTTGGTAAAGCAAAATCGGAGCGAGACAGTGGCTCAATTGACAGCCCAATACAATGCAGGTCCAAGCCCAAATGTTTCCTAACACACAGTTCAGCGGACACTGTTGGATATGGGAATGTGTAGCAGACGACGTCCCACTCGTGTGCCTCTGCTGACCAAGCATCATCGTCAACTACGCCTACAGTGGGAGACTGGACCATGAATGAGTGGAAGAGAGTTACCTGGTCAGATGAATTCCGATTTCTCAGTCATCACGTTGATGGTCGTGTCAGGGTACGCCGTCTGCCAGGCAAACAGTTTCTTCCCTCTTATACAGCAGGTCATACATAGGCTGGTGGTGGCAGTGTTATGCTTTGGGGTACGTTCTCATAGTCGACTCTGGGATCTGTAGTTGTGGTAGAACAGACCATGAACACTGCGAACTATCTAAACATCATTGCGGATCAGTTGTACCCTTACATGGCGTATCTGTCTTCCCAATTGGAAATGGAATCTTCTAGCAGGACAACGCCCCATGTCTCAAGGATCGGATTGTGTTGGAGTGGTTCGAGGGACGTACTGATGAATTCCAATTAATGTCCTGGCCACCTAATTCGCCGGATCGTAATCCTATAGACCACATTTGGGGTGTCATGGAGCGGCAGCTCAGAGCTCAAACACCACCATGTCCGAATATCTCGACTTTGCATGACCACTGCTTAGACATTTGGTACAACCAGTCTCCAGCCATGAACCAAGAACTTGTGGCATCTATGCCCATGCGAGTTGCGGCTGTTTTGCAGGCCAAAGGAGGCGGAACGCGGTATTGAGAAGGTGTTCATAATGTTTTGGCTCTTCAGTGTATACCTCCATTTAACAAACAAAAATTTAAAGATAATCCAGAAGTGGAGGCTGCAGAAGCGTTAAATACTATTCGCAAACGTATAGCGCTGCTATTGATATTTTCCACTGCGTGGTTAGGTATATTATTTCATAACTAGGCCTAGAATCATCGCCCTTGAACTCCTCCTTATGTCACAAATCTTCATACTCATGCATGAAGTTACAATAAAGCTTAGCTAGTTCAGGGTTTTTATTTAATTCAATGCATTGGCTATATAATCTTAAATTGACTAATTTTATAGAATCTCCTAATTAGATATTTCCTTTCATTGAAAGAGTGACAACATATTTACCATTGCTGTCCCTATTATGAGTTTTTGAGAATAATTCCTCACAATCTAATACTATTCTTTTTGAAGTGATATGTTCAAGAACCAATTCCACGTCCCAAAATTAACGAACCAAGGTTTTTAAACTGTCAACCTCCAAATAAAGCTCCAATGTTTTGATGCCCAATATCTTCATGTTTTCCACGGACAACATACCCAAAACCAGTTTCTTACAAGATTGAAGAAGGAGGTAATTGAATCCTCCCATTTTTTAAAATCTTAAAAAACGTTTCTCCTCCCAAGAGCAAATCTATTTTCCCATGGGAATGGAACTTAGGGTCAACTAGGATCACATTATCCGGTAAATCAATTTTAGAACTATCCAAACAATTTCAAGGCATTAAGTCAGTTATTTTATTAGCAACAAGAAAACGAAGTATCACTGTGAATGTTTCACTTTCATTGTGAACTAGAGCTAATATTTCCTCTTTGACTTTAAACGAACAGTTCGAAAGTCTGGATATCGAAATATGACTATTTTTCTTTTTTCAGTCCCAACGCATATGCGCGCGAATCGTCTAGACATAATATTCACCATACTTCCATAATCTAAAATGACTCTGCATGAAAGAGAAATGCCGCGTGCATCATAAATTAAAACGATTGCTGTTGGGTTGTTTGGCAAAACAAGAAATCGTACTCTAAACCGAAGAAGCAGAAGGGGGGAAAATGGTGATTCTGATTCATCTTCCTCGCCAGCTGCAGTTTTGTAAACTACAAAACGAAGAATTATGGCGTTTTCAGCAACTTCTGCAATTATACTGACGTATAGGTTGCCATTCGATGTTTAATTGAAAGGAAATTCAGGCGTGTTTGGTGTTTTTTTAACCGTTATAAACCGAAGTAACTTTGGGACACTTTTTACGTTTTTAATTTATCCTGTGAACACGTATTGATGTAGATTGCTGATACTATGATATTGTATAAAGTTAGCCTTCTTCTTACCAAATATGGACATGATTTTATTCCACGACCTATGACATCTTAATAAACATCCTCCATCGTTGTACCAATATTTCCCCATTAAGTGGAGAAAATATGGGGTAGTACTGCTTTTCAGTTAGACAAAATAGTACAAATCTATATGTCCAACAATACACATAAATGCTTATTTCAGATATCGGCCATACTACAAAAATAATTTTACAAGAGGTTTTAGCACTACTTTGTATGATTAGTTTGTAAATTAGAGTAATATTTTGAAAGCAATTAGGTATGAAAATAATAGGATTATCAAGAAGGTTAGTAACATTTCAACTTAAATTAACTGCTTGCAAAGGAATTTAAAAGTTCTTCGTAAACTATTTGTTCTAAAACTGAAAATTTCCCGTCGGCTAATTTGTTTTAGCTGGATTATCTTTTTGGACTATTTCGTCCTTAGAATAATAAACTTCATCGGAATTTGCTCACCATTTCCAGTTAAACTAGAACTCCTTCATGTCAGATACGTGTACTTCGTCATTGTCTTTTATCTTGATGATCCATCTCGGGTAAAGTTCAACCTCGTACCTCACCAGAACGTTATGTCCCATCGTCAGGTTATGGAGGACACTTGAAAGTTGTAGGCTTGGCATCGTTGGAGCAAGCTGCTCCTCCAAGTCGCTGAATATTTCGCTGTCTTCAGAGTCTTATATATAGCGAAGACTTCCCAATTTTTCTCCAAATCTGCCAAATTTTCCAACATTGGGACTTGGAATCAGATTGTGGGACAGCCCCATTGAAACCCCTCTGAGTGCTGAAAATTTACAACGCTGTGGTTTTACAACAAAATAAGAGAATGAAATATATTACTATCACATCAAAGAGATGTTAAAGCATGTACTTCTCATAATACATACCTTCCTGTGGTGAAGTATTTGCAGATTTTGTTAAAAGGCGTATGAAAGTTTACACAAAAATTACGCATGAGGTTAAAAGTAAGTCCGGATGCCTTCGGCCGTCAGTGCAATTCTTCAAATAAGTGCCACGAGAAATCAAAACATACTGGCGTGTTCTGTTGCGGTGAATGCGAAGCAATTCGAAAAGCATGGCATTGGCTAGAAATTGCAAAGCCGAAAATTACCCGTATCACAAATATGCATCCTCAGTCCCAAAATAACCCCGATCTAAAATAGGTAATATCTTTCAAATGAAATGTCTTTCAGAAATGAGTATATATACACTCAGGTCCATCAATTAAGAATAATTCATAATCACACGGAAATCGAACTCTAAAGTAAAAAAAAACCTGTAGAATTATCACACACATCTTCAAGAATAATATCCAAATTACAAGAAGCCATCAGATGACGCCGTTACCACGTCACAATGACGAGAGTGCAAGTGAGGTGTATATAAGGAATGGTAGCAAAGAAGTAAAATTGTTCACAACGTTTCTGTAAGCCGCTCAGTGCCACAATCGAATAGTTATGGCACAGAGGACGCATGTCGATGATTTTTTACGTGGTAGAATTATCGGTCGCCTTGAATGTGGGCGTACTCAGTTGAAAGTTTCAGTGGAACTTAAAATCACCCAAATTGTCATCTCTAGGCTTTGGCAACGATTCCAAAATGATGGAAAAGTCAGTAGAAGTTACAGTACAGTTCGTCACCGAGTTACAAAGCCGAATGACGACCGGTATTTGGCAGTAATTGCAAAAAGAAGCTTTTGGAGCACAGCATCCGACCTTTTTCGTCAGCTATCTTCAGTCACGGGAATGACAGTTTCTAGGCAAAACGTTTACAGACGTTTGGGACATATTGGTCGATATGGTCGCAGGCCTGTCAGATATTTCCTCTCACGGAAACTCACTTTCGCCAGCGTTTAGCCTGGAGTAGATAACATGGAATGTGGACATGGTCACAGTGGGTTGGTGTGATGTTTACCGACGAGTCCAGGTTTAGCTTGCAGTCTTATTCAAGGCGGACGTTCATATGGAGAACGCCACTTCCAAGACAACATCATTGAACGACACCGTTACGGTGGTTCAGGATTGCTTGTTTGGGGCAGAATTATACTGGGCTCCAGATCAGATCTACATGTTTAAATCGGAATCATGAGAGGCCAAATCTGTCGGGGCATCATTTTGTAACAACATGTACGTATGTTTAGGTGTGCCATGGATGTAGAATTTGTGTTTATGGATGACAAGCCCGTCTTCACCGTGCAAACATTGTAAACGAATGCCTTGAATATGAGGCTATCACCCGTATGGAATGGCCAGCATTCTCACCTGACTTGAATCTGATAGAGCATGTGTGGGACATGCTTGACCGACATATTGCAGCCCGTCAACCACCTCCTACATGTGTACCGGAACTTCGGAGATCATTGCTTGCTGAGTGAAGTGATCTCCAAAATCAGCGCGATAATTTGATCTCCATCATGACTGTATTTCATCGTCTGGGGGACATACAATGTATTAACGATCATACCAACCATGTCATATTAAGTTTTTTGTAAGGTCAATATTTTTTGTAATTGTTCCAGAGAGCAAAAATCGTAGTTTTTATGAATGATATCATTCATACACCATATTTTTTGTTCTTTGTCTTTTGTTTCTTAAATGGGCTTTATGAATAGGTGACGTTTGTTTTGTTTCTGAATAGGGATCATTGGTGGTTACTTCCTTATTATCCCCCTTCTCCAGTGTATATATATATATATATATATATATATATATATATATATATATATATATATATATATATATACATATAAAATTCAAATACCACTCACTGACTGACTGACTCATCACTGTATCTCAAGAACTATAAGTCGTAGGAAGCTGAAATTTTACAGGGGGATTCTTCTTATACCGTAAGGGTGCACTGAGAAAGGATTTTGAAAAATTCGAATCCTAAGAGGCCTAAAATTGACCTAAGGCCTAAGCCAAAATCAATTTGAAATCGCCATAGAAATAACATTGAGTATAAAACGATTGCTGCACGCATCTCAGATTGCTTTACCAGTGTTGATAGAAAAACAATTTTCTTAAAATAAATTAAATTATAATGTTCATGTTTGAACTGAATTTTTACTTCTTTCCCTTATGAAAATAATATTTATAAATATTTGATTGATGAAGAAAGAATATTTAGAACATTTAATTTTATATTTACTTAAATTTTATAATGGAGCACGAAAAGCCCAAACGATAAACTCATTGATCATAAAAGCGTAGTTTTGTTATTCGGTATCTGGCAACCTCAGAATTAATGTTTAATTTTTTAATTTCATTTATAATTCTTTTTTTGGGTATTTGAGTTGAAAACGAGATGGTTGCGGTCACATTTGGGGATTCCCAAGTATTATAAATATGTGTTCTTTTTGCTTATAAATCATTGTCTTTATCAATATTGTTCAAGTTTTTTGTCGAATTGATTTACTTCAGAATATATTCAGGAAGTAAAATTCAACAGGCTAGAAAAAAAAATATTTTTTTAAAAAATAATTCTGCCTTTTTTAAGGATTGGAATAATGTTTCTGTTTGCTTATGTGTTCCGGTATATTTCCTATTCCAGAAATATTATTTAGGAGCTGGCTTTTATTTATTTATTTCCTGCAAAATATCACTAGACATGGTACTTTCGTGGTGGTATGTATATATTTACAAATAAAAATATTTTTTAAGTGTGTAATTTATTATTTTAAAATGACATGAAAAATTTCAAAAATAACTTTAAAATAAGATGGGTTACGTAAAATTTAAACTGGTAGTCATACTTTGTAGTTCAAAACATATTTCAAAATTTTGATATAGCCTTTTCATTGAAAGACGATTAAAATAAACTCAATTTCATTTGTTTTTCGTGTTTCATGGGTGTTATTGAAAGCTTACGCCGTAGTCAAGTAACTACATCTATCATTCTAAATAGATACATGCTTTACATTTAGAAACCAAATTTCTGATCTTAAAAAGTACCATAAGGGTTCAATTTAAAACTGTATGTGTGTTGGAGAAAACGGAATTTTTAACAAGACTTTGTTGATCTTGAAATAATATCACACTAAGTTATTTTGAAAAATTTAAATTTTATGTCTTAAGAGACAGAAATTCGAGGTTACTTACTCTCTTTATTGAAGCTATTCTTACGCAACTTAGATGCATGTAAATCGTTCGTTGAAAATTATTTTCTTTTTGTAAAAGTGCTGTAAAATCAACCTTCTGTTTATTAAAAAATTGTTATCGATTGGGTTTAATTTGTCTACTTTGATGACATGTATTTCTAACAAAAGCTCTGTTTTTCCACATGCCACTGAATGGAATTTTCTGGGAAAATGTGCCGTTTGTTTCAAATTAAATTAGTCACGAATGCCGTAAATGTTTAGCCCCCTTGGGCATTATAGAAAGCGGGTTAACATGTAGCCTATCATATCCGCAGGGTTCTAAAATATAAGTGTATCAAATGCGTGGATTGGTCAAAAGGTGGATTAGTGTAGAGAACAGACAAACATCAACCCTGTTTTATATATCTAACAGAAGTTCCGTTATTCTATCTGCCTCTGAATGGAATTTTCAAGAAAAATTGCGTTTGCTTCTATCTAAATTAGTAACAAATGTTGTAACAATTTAATTTACCATCTTCTCATATTGATGATGAAATTCGAAAATATCGCATACTAGTTGAAAGAATGGCACAATGAAAACAGATTCATAGAAAAACTAAGTGCAAGACTATCCATCGAAATTCGTCAGAGTTTTACTGAAATTAAATGCACGGAAATATTCGTAGTCACTCGAAAACTTAAAATCAACTTCAGCAGAAGTGTGACGAATATGAAATGAATTATATGGTTGGATACAACATGTATATGCATATTTGCGTCCGAAGTAAATTGTAGAAGCGATGGAGAAGTTAAATTATAGTTATATATATATATACACACAAACAATGGTGAATAGGGATCATTGGTGGTTACTTCCTTATTAGCTTCTCCAGTTATAGAAGATATTGATATAATTTTTGGGTATGAACTATTTGTATGTTATTTTCTAGTAATGAGATAAATTGGATGTGAGTTTTAAGCGACATTCAGTCAGACAGAATAAGAAGTCAATACAGGGTAATTTTATTTTTGATGCTGTTTCATTTAGAGTTGCTTTAGTAGTATTAGAATTCGGAGAAGCAAGTAAACTATGGAAACTCACACCCACCAATTCGCTTTCAATTTCTAAAAGGGAAGTAGTTTTTCCTTGAGTTTTTCAACAGCAGTCAGCTTGATTCTTGCCTCACTGTACTCCATTAGAGTTGGATTTTGGAATGTATCGTTAAGTCTTTTTACTTGGCCACGCAGGCTTCCGCATTAGCTATTCAACACTGCCTGTTCAGGAACTGACTTTTACGTTGTTCTGTTTGGAGTGGACATTGTAAGTGTCTGTGTTTCGCTATACGATGGGCCTAAAGTCCAAGTGGGAACTAAATTTAAAGTCCAAGGAAGGAAGAGATTGATAACTATACTAAGCTATCAAAGATCCCTTAAGGTGATGCTGGTTCTACTTGCCCAAATGTTTTGGTCATGAATCGAGCCACACAAAATAAACTAAGCGGATTGTATTAAACTAAATAAAATAGTTTATTGAAAACATTCAACAAAATTGAATGAAGAAATGTGCGTACGGACGGATCATACCGACCCCAACCTAGCTAATCCAAATCCAGTCTTAATCTACTTGATTCGTCCTTTTGTTTCTTTTCACAGATGGTTGTGGGCTTGATTGCCAACATATATTATTTACATTTTATTGTAAATTTGTTTTCAGTTTCAGGACCTTAAATCGTTATCTCTAATTCTCAATTAAATGTGATGTTTTGCAATATATTTGACAGATATTTAACTATTGTACTGTCAAAAAAAGTATCTATTGTCTTCAGTAGTTCCTCGTGTGTCCCCAACATACACATTAAATTTTATAAACTCACGGGGTTTTATGATTATATAGGAGGTTCTCGTCCAGTTTGAGAACAACTGCATGATACGCCTCCCCATTTAACATTAATATCTCATTCATTATTCTCAAAAAAATGCTTCTAGTGTCACTTCAATTTATGGTTCACGATTTACAGTAAACCAAATTTTCAAACCAAAAGTGAAATCACTGTCAAAAACTTAATACGCAAAAAAACACGCAACACAGGCTAAATCAATACGTAAAACTAAATATATAACAGCCAAAACAAAATTGAAAGGAAAACATTATAAACCTACTAAAGCCACAAGCGGTTTATAATCAGTTTTTTAATAAATATATTGCTCTTTTAATTTCATATTTCAAGATCGTCCATAGGAAAAATCCAAGCACTTATTTCTTGATGGGATTAATTTAAAGAGGACAATTTTAATCAAAGTCCTTAAAACCTTTTATAAAGCGCTGGTATCTTACAAATTCAATTATCTTTCAATTTTTAAAACATTTCGACATAATGATTTCATCGTACAAAAATCCATTTATAATAATTGCTCTTCTTCAGATGGAAACGCTAGCAAGTACTCGAAAAGAAAGCTTACAAAACATTTCAAAGCCGACAGAAATCAATTACGCCTTTGATGACCTATTAGAAGAATGCGACTTTTAATTTTACCTGAATACTGCATTGAGTATGTAAATAGCTTTCTGAGGTCGATTATGAAATTTTATGTTTTTTTATTCAGCATTAGAAGCCAATGAATTAATTAAAAACGGTTGAAGCTTTTGAAATGAAACATTCAATGGTTTCATTAATCACAATTTTTGCGATCGATATACAGTCTGTTTATCAGCAAACATGCAAATATTTGAATGTATTTCTTGGTATCTGAATCAATGCCCCCTGAGGAACTCAAACGCATATATGCGTTCTGTAGACCGTAGTACTTCTGGTATGGCGTAGTCGATTTTGATTTCTTTGCCCATAGAACGTTTCATAAGTTTTTTTTCAACTAATAGATGCGGTTGTTTGGATATAAACCATCTTGGTAGAGAATCGACGAGGTATCTCGTCATTACCAAAGATGTATATATCTCGATGAACGAAATATTTCGCTATTCGGAAAAAACAGCATATCTTGATCTTGTCATCAAAAAGCTCGCATAATCTTTATGACTAGATATCTCTAAGATACCACTTGCATATGTGTTAAAGCAATACCCCCCTACATACACACCCACGCCTAATTATTCACACACGCATGCATATACACACGAATACATACACACGAATGCATAGACACACGAATACATACACACACGAATACATATACACACAACTATACACACACGCATACAAGTACACACATACAGGTACATATACACATTTGCATACATATCCACACAGGCATACATAGTCACACACACACATATATATATATATATATATATATACACACGCATCCATATAAACAAAAGCATACATACACATACATACACACACGCATACATACACATACATATTCACACACACACATGCATATACTATTATATTGCTTGCGAATCCGATATAGCTACAATCTACGTTTATATCAATGACAACGGTCATGGTGCTTTTTTTGGCGCACTTCTAAATTCGCCAAGGAAAATAATTTTGCACAGATCTATTTCCTTCAAAAATATTTTTCTTTTTACAACGGAAAATGAAAGCTTGAAAACACATTAGAACATTTTAAAAAGTATATATTTTTTTTAACTTCACAAAAAGTTATTAATTTAAGCACATTTCAAAACACAATTGTAAACCAGCAAAAAAAACTAAACTGCTAATGTTGGGTAAGAATACACCCTGAAACTTATCAATTACACTAAATACAGTAACATGTTGATAAAGGAAATTATTTTAAAAAGAAAAAAAATCAAGGAATAATATAACCTGACATGTCAAAACTGTTCCGGGAAAAAAAATTAAAAAAAAAGAAAATTCCACAAATGGAGAAAAATCATTAAATTAACCAATGAAATCAAAGAAAAAAAAGTTAAAAGAGCAATGCCGATCATAGGATATTTTAAAATTAAAATAACCGATGGAATCAAAGAAGAACTTTCGAACGAACCAATGAAATCAAACGACTATAACGGATTTTGAAAGAGCTTTCTAGAATAACCAAAATGAAAAATTTAAAGTTTCCGTTTGCCGAGGTTGCCATAAAAACCACAATGACCGTTTATTCAGATGGGTTGTCTTAACCAAACGTAACTAGTTACTAGAAGTGCGCCAGTAAAAAAATTTGCATTGGCCGTTGCCACCACTATAAACGTAGACTGTAGCTATACCACGAACTCTTCGGAGGGTTAAAAGCACGTGTAGTAATTTTAGAATTAATTATTATGAGCAGCTTAAAGCAAAACTAGGGGGCTATGAACTTAATCATGTGGAATTTAAACACAAAAGTTAAATGACATTTTTTACGAACATTTAACCATTAAAATAACAATTTATATTTTGTCATTCTAGGAGGAAATAAATAATATTACTATTCAACTGTAGAACTATTTTAGAAAGGGAGAGCTATGCTACTTCGTACTTCCAAAAGGAACACATAGCTGTTAATATATCGTCTTGTAGTCTTTCCCTCCAATCGTACATTTGTGGGTGGAGATACTGGCGTTAAATAAAGAGAACTTTTCTGTCAACATATTGCATATTTCAATTTCAGAAATTAAAGATATAAATTATAAAAGTGGGGTAAGAATTACTATTCTGGTAGGAGAAAAAAAATTAATCACATAAACCGTACTTCGAGAAGGAATTGGTGTGAAACATGTCAACGTTAAACTGTCAGGTTTTGCATTTGTAAATTTGAGAGGAATAAATAATGTCGTTCACTAAAGAGAACTTTTTTCAATAGGATGATGTAACGAGGAAAGGGACGAAATATAATGAATGATAATTAATTTTCTAGGAAGGAAAAAAAGTCGAGTCTCGAATTTCGTACTTCTAAAAGCATCAGGTCTGAAATATGTCGGCATTAAACCGTCAAGTTTTATGTTTGTAAATTTTTTAGGAATAAATACTGCCGTTAGTTAAAGTAAAATTTATGACAATGGTAATATATTTTTCAATTTTAATAAGGAAATGGACAAAATATTAACTATTATAATCACTATTCGAAGAGGGGGAAAAAGTCATGTCTTTAAAGTTTTCGTAATTCTAGATGAACATCAGTGCTGAAAGAGGTCTCAATAAAAATGTCAAGTCTTATATTTGTACATTTTTAAGAAATAAATATTGCTATTATTTAAGTAGCATTTATGACAAAGGTATTTATAACAATTTGTTTCAATTTTAATAAGGAAACAGACAATGAGAATTACTATTATCGGAAAGAAAAAGTTGAGTATCTAATATTTTGGTACTTCTGGAAGCACCATGGTCTGAAAGATGTCACTATTAAACCGTTAAGATTCTCATTTTATTCACCGAACATTTATTACTCATTTAGAATGTTTGATACTTTAGAATTGGAGCAGTTAATTTTGATTCCATAGATTCAAATATTTAATTCCGAAGCTGTTTACTTTGTTTATTTTTATTCACGCACATTTGTAACTTATTTAGAATTTTGTTATAGTTAAATTAGTGCACTTAATTAAAACTCGATTGATTAAAAAAATTTAGTTAAAGTGTAATTTTTGTGCAAAAGAAACTCTGATATTCCTGTTTGGTTGGATGAAGTCGAGTGAAAATAAAAAGCTAGTATATTACGTGATACAGAGGTAGGTTCTTTTATACAATACTGTTTTTGAGGTACAGTAGAACTACGGATCAATTGGGACCTGGCCCCATCCGGATAATCGAATATCCGGATAATTGTATAATTCACGAAGAAAAGGTTTATTTATTCGTAAAAAAAAAACGAATTTTTCTTTAGTATGTAATGTAATTTAATGACTATGGCAACAGTTTTGTCACTCAAACGCCTGACAAACTGAAGGATCCGTGTCTCGTTGATTAGCAATGTCTTCGTCAACGTGCGGGTCATCAATGAATTCTCGCACACTTCGATTGAATTCATCGTCACTAAGAATTTGGAATCCAAAATTCGAAGAATCACACACCAGCCACTCGCCTACCTCCTCTACACTGCATTCGGAACAACCAGGAATTTTCACTATGATGTTTCTTATGCCTTCATATGACACTTCGTCCTCTTCGTATTTATCATCCACCCATAAGAAACTTTTAAACTGAGGATTCTAATGATTTCTTTCACAGTTATACAGTTCACTTTCACAGTTCACAGATAGGTCACTTTTTTCTCAAAGTGATACAGATTTTTTGCGATGCGGATAACTGGAGTCCGGATAATTAGAATTCGTCTGTATCGTATTCATATGTACATAATGTAAGCCATGACAGAGATGCAACTCGGAAGTGCGAATGAATTTATATCTCTAAATCCTTTGTTTTCTCAAAGCGATCCGGATAACAGGAGTCCGGATAATCAGAGTTCTACTGTACCCTAGTCGTCTTATGAACATAATGTAAGCCATGACAGAGATGCAACTAGGAAGTTGGAATGAAATTATATCTCTAACTCATGCTCATGAAACTATTTATCTATGAAATCCATTGCATCTGCCCTTTTTGAATTTAAATCTGCATATCTATTCAAACACTTTACACGCAACAAAAAATTATTGAGCATCCCTTAAGAATATATCATGCCGGTTCCCCTCAGTTCCCTGGAGAAGAGTTCATCCCAGCCACCACCGGCAATGCCCAACATAAAATTTAAAATATATCTCCCCCACTTGAGGCAACAGCCGAATAAACACAGCATCGAGTGCAGATAATAACGAATGAACTCAGTTTGCACAGATACGTGTCCAGACACGTCAGGTGAATCAGATAGAGGGAATAATCTATAGCCCGCCATCCCAGAACACTCAGTTCCAGTGAGCCGCTCTCCCATATTCTTTCATGAATGGATACCAAGCTCCTCCAGGGCTTTGGGATTATTTTCCTCTTACGCAGGTACCCCGAAGCAAAATTTCACCCCTAAGTGGAGATCATCCATCAAATTTCATGCGATCTATTGACGATGCCGTGCACGCAGAAACGCTTTTGGGTACCTGCGCACTGCCGTGCCAGAGAGGTTGATCGAATTGCCTGGCTAAACGGGTTTTGTTTTTGGAGGGGGTGGGGGAATTTCTGGAGGGAGAGTGCAAAGTGAATAGAATGCGCTGCTCTGAATAGAGGAGGTAGTAGAATTATTTGATATTTACTTTAGAGTGGAACCGTTTCACAAGATGGCTGATTTGATGAAGCGTCACTTGCACGCAGGTGGCTCATTAGACGTACACATTTTGGAACGTACTTTTTTTACGTTCCGAGTCAAAATGTGCAAAGAAAAGAGAACATGAAACGTTTCTCTTAACCCTCCTGGTGAGTATGGATGAGGTGTCTAGTTATTAGTAAACTTGACCAGGCCTTGATGGAGGAGATACCTTATCATTAGAAGAAAACTGACCAAATTCTGATCTGATCTCTTCATCAGGATTGGAAATGTTTGGATGACAAAATATCTGGTCAGTTACAAAATTCGTCAAATCTGTTTGGACCAAATATATCATCGAAACCACTTGGAGGGTGAATGAGGGACGTTGTTAGGCGATTTTATGTTCTTGGATTGGTTGGTTGCATTGAGTTTTATGGCACAAGGTCCATATTCTGCAACGCTTACCCAGCTCGAGACAAACAATGTGTATATAATGAAATATAATGTATATAATAATGTATGCGTATACAGTGGCCTCTACGAGCTCGTGTGGACTGAATAAAAATTTTGTAAAATCAAAAATTTGTAAATCGGAATGGGATTTGAATAAAAAAATACAACTTGAGCAAATCTTCATTCATTAGCAGTTCTAAAAATATCAGTTATATTCGTAAGCTTCATGATATCACACTGGTTAACATTGGACTCCATAGAGTTGATGCTGTTAAGCATCTCAAAATTGTCATCTGCTTCTAAGATCTAAAAACAGACGTAGTCCTGACAACCATTATGTGACTTCTTCAATAGTTGGCCTTGGGATGACGGATTGTTCTTCGGCATTCCCATTCATCACTTGATTGACGATTTCATCAGCCGAAATCTCCTCTGCGCATGCTAGAACATTCTCGTCCATAGTAAAATAATGATGAAATGTCAGGTTTTCAGGAACTTAAGGATCCCTTCGACGAAGTTCCTGGATCAAAGCTTCATCTGCACTGAGATCAGAATCACCATTGTTTCCGTCCCCCTTACCAATTTGTGAGGTCCGAAGTCCAACCAGTAGGAAGAAATTTCACCCTTTCTCGTCAAATTTTCCTATACTATCGGACTTCGCACATTGCTCGCATCCGCTCGCCAACTACCGGAGATTGCTACGTAATCCGTTTTGATTTGCTTCGCAAACCAACACTTCTTTCGCAGAGTGAATTTCCTGGGACGGAGAAACCTGATTGCTTATGCACAAAATCCCATTTGGTTTGCTTCGCAAAAAAACACTCTTTTTGCAGATAACTCGCAAACCAAAACTACTTTTGCAGAGTATCATTTTTTTTACTTCTTATTATTTTACTTTTTACAGAGTATCTTATCTACTTTTGCAGAGAGTTAGAACTATCTTAATCCTGATTTTACTTTCCAGTCCATGACGTCACATTGAGGGCTTCGACCCCTGCTCGCAAACCCCCGGAGATTGCTACGCAAACCAACACTCCTTTTGCAAATTATTTCGCTTTTTTTTTTTTTAAACTTCGACACATATTGCACCCAAACGAATAGTCGCATCAGTAAAAAACCTTTGCGATTTTTTTTCCTGTGTAATTTTGAATAAATCATGTTAATCTGGTAATTTTTGTTGTGTACTTTCTCGCGAAACCGTATGAAAATCGAGGATAAAAAGCGAGTTCAGCCTTTTGGACTCAGATGTGACAGAAGGTTTCAACTTAAAAAAAAAAAGAAAGCGTTGCTTTGGTGATTGTAGAATGTGATAAATATGATATCTGGTAAACCCATTCGTTAAAAATGCAACCTATCATTTTACCATTTTCTTTGCCACTGACTCGACGCGATCAACAATTTGTACTCGCAAAATTATACTTTTCCTCTTATCGACTTTATTTATGAACCAATTAGAAAAATAATTATACCATAAGAAAGAGTGCAGTTTAAGCTTTCACGTGGTATTTTTAAATTTTAAAACAAATAGTATTAAGCTAGAGATTTGACAGTTTAAGTTTTCTACCGGAAATTACGATCTAAAAGTTCCGAAATTTGTCTGACAAACTTTTAATTAAATAGACTTTATTTATTATCCAATTTCAAAAACAATTATGCCATGAGAAAGAGTAAATTCTAAGGTTTTAATTGATGTTTTCAAATTTAAAAAATAATTATATTAAGCTATAGACATGACAGTTTTAACAAAATTAACGTAAATTTCCCAATGTTCCGAAATTTGTATGACCAACTTTTGATCGCATCATATCTATTTATTAACCAATCTCAAAAATAACTGTACCGTAAGAAAGAAGGTATAAGGTTCCTTGCGATATTTTCAAATTTAAAAACAATAGTATTACGATATCGATATGACAAGTTTAAAAAAATAACGTAAATGTCCAGTTCTTACCCGAATTTTAAAAAAATATTATTAGGAACCAAATTGAAATTTCTCATAAAACTCGGGGTCCTGCAAAAATTCACATTGAAGTAAAAAAATCACAGCTAAGGACTGAAAATTTGTACTTTTTTTGCTCGCTCTTTTTAGAAATTTCGCTCTTTGAACTGTGACACTTAATAAACCCTAAACTAATAGCCGCATCGGAAACAAAAATTTTATTATTCTTGTTCCCTGTACAATTTTGTAATTTTCTGATCCGTACTTTCTCTAGAAACCGTCTAGGAATCGAACTAAAAAAGCGAATTTTAATCATGCGGCGGCTGCAGTAACATTTTTTTAATATAGGGTGATAAAGGAAAACAATGAAAAGAAAGTAAGGAAACTAAGTTTGTAAAAAGATAAAATAAAGTGTAATTTTGGTTCGTAAATCGGAGGGAAAATAAACATTATTCCTATGTGATACTGTCCGGGCCTAACGTAGTGGTTCTTAAAAACGTGGAGTTAGTAAATTGGAGGTTCGTAAAAACGCAAGTGCACTGTATAATGTATGTAATGAAAGACTTATAATGAAAGTTTTACTGAAACGAAAGAGAGAAATACTTCAGTGGAGGAATAGAACCTGATTTTTCCTGAACGAACCTTATTGGAATCAACCACCTACTACTCACAGGTTGCTAGTGCAGTGGACAAACCCACTGAGCCATTGCGGACCTTGTCCTCTATAGATTGGAACAATATTTATAAGTTGAAGGCGTGGGAGAATAATTTTATAAATTGGCGGATATTTCAAATTGCCTCATATAAAGATCTCTCATTAGAAGTGTGTGCTAGACAGGTTACTAGACTTAGGTTGATATAATGTAAACTACTTTATTAGTTGAGTATGTTTAGATAGGTTAGTAGTAGATAGTAAATAAAAATATTTAAACATCTAAATTCTCCCTTCTCCGGCGCACGGTAGTCGCGACAGTTGCTTCATGAGAGCCATCTGGAAAATGTTTCGATCATCGGACAGTTCTGGTGGCAGTGACACAAGTAAACCTTCCTCCTATACGTACCCGTTACGGCCCAGCGATTTTGTTTTCGCATAGTGTGTATTTAGGAATTTTAATTACGCTCCTATAGAGAGAGAGAGAGAGGTCGATACTAATAGTTTATTCAAGCATCAAAATAACATAAACGTTCCCTCCCCATTTTCAACGTTAGGTGCACGGCATGCACCTAGCGGGAAAAAATTAGGTGCACAATTCAATTTTCAGTGCACCTGTGCACCCGGGTATTTCGAACCCTATGCTAGACACACAATTTTTATGTTCTCGTGAGTTCTGAATAGAGTTGTTCTGTTCCACACTTGCGTTACAAAAAGGATTTAGTACCTGAATAGCCATATCGGGCCAACTATAATACACACAAAATAGTTTTGGGAATCAGCTAGTCGGGATAGAATGGTTGACGAAATTGCGTAGAAAAATTAGTTTCATTTTTTCTGGTTTGGACAATTATGGTGTGCTAAGCGAATAGAAAGCGACGTTATTTTTTAATGGAATGAGTTGTAGGTCGTAAAATTATTTGATACTTATTTTAGAATGCAGCTGTTTTGTGGATGTCTGTTGTGAAGTTTGCATGAAAGAGGCCCAATAATGGTACATAATGAGTTACATACGATTTTCCATGCTGAGATGAAGTATCAATATTCCTATCACTATGTTAATAGAATCGAAATCTTATTTCCATGTTTCTGATTTCACCTTCACCCTTTACATACCCAAAAGGTTCACAACTGACATTGGACTAACTGGAGTGCAAGTTTGCAAATTTGAATGCCCTTTTTTTGTGTAACTGCAGGTAGCAGTTGTCCGAACGAACGACGTATCAGGAGATCCTGCATATCAGTTTTATATTTCAACACCTGCCTCAATCCACAATGCCACGATGTTCCACCCAAAAACGAAACGCCGATTATATCAGCAGATGGATGAGATCTAGTATTAAGAAACGACGATGAACAGCTCATAAGTTTCACAGTGAGAATACTTAGTGTCAACCAATGCTAGTCATTATGTACGTACGTAACCTCATTTTTGTTTGATAAAAATAATTAAATCGTATTTAACTTAATCTCAAGTGTTAGTTCTCTTCATTCCCATAAAATGATTCCAGAATGGTTGCTTGAAAATCGTAGCCAAATGGGATTTATTTTGGAGTTAACACACAGGCTTCCTAAGACAAACCACAATTTTTTTGAGCCTTTTACTTTTCTTAATTTTTCTATTCCAGAGCTTCTCTGATGGCACTGAGGGGAAGACTATCGTCAGGAAATCCGAATTTCGGATTTGTACATAGGAGTTATATAAATTTGTGGCGTTTGCGCAAGGGCATGCACAGTACTTTCACAATTCCAACCTGTAGTTGAACTACGACATTCCAAGAAGAAATAAAACAAAAGTCAGTGTTACCCAATCCCGCTTCTTTGCTATTCAACTCATTAAATCGTAGTTAACTGACTACGCATATGTGTATTTATTCCCATAGAATTTTTCCAGAAAGATTGTTTGCCAAGCGTAGTTAAATGGGTTCTGTTTATTGTCAAGTTGGTGGTACTCTATGGTAGAAGTAAAATCAGTACAAAGCCATGAATCTAAGAGGGAAGGTTGCGAAAAGTTTTGATGATTCCCTAAGAATGGAACGCAATTTATAGTCAAAGACGCTAAATGGCTGATTTTCTACCGCTTTTATATAAATGTCTCATTCGAACTGAGTGTAGAGCAGAAAATTTTATTTTTGGGTTGAAATATAATTATTTCTATTTCAATGTCAATGAGATTAGACAGTTCTGTCTAGAGATAGATTTTCTCTTTTTCTGTTTTGGCAAACCCAATCGTATATTCTAAAAGGGATTAAAAACATCATAACATCGTACTATTAAAAATGCCCACTTAATCGCGCCTGGTCATGACAGAAAGGTTGATCGAATTGTGTAGAAAATGAGTAGTTTATTAGGATTGGGGGTAGTCTATGATGTGCTAAAAACGAATTGAACGCGTTATTCTTTATAGAGAGAGCAGTAAAGTTATTTAACAGAGATCCGTCAGAATAAAACGTTTCATATGATGTCTCATTTGATGAAGTACTGCTTGTACGAAGATCACGTATTGGAGTACCTCAATGAGCTGTAACCATTTTAAGTTGAAGTGTCAATATTACTACAGTCCTAATGGTTAAGTCAAACCTTTTTCATGTATGGAACGATTTCAACCTTCACCTTTCCATTCCAAAGAGGTTTATCAACTTCAGAATCTGCATCTCACAAGATCGGATATCTGGAGTGGGCCTAGAAACGGCGTGGGATATCTGCTATCGTTCAAGAAAGATTGATTGTAGGTTAATGGGTTTTGTTTTCTGGTGGTTGAAGGTATTCTACTGTGGTAGCGCAAAACGAAAAGAAACAATTTTCTTAAGATAGCAGTGAATTTATTTGATATTTCCTTTAGAATCGAAGGATATTTACAAGCAGGTTTTAAGGTTAAGGTTAGATCATGAAGGTAGCGGATTTTGTTACTCAAATTAGATAAACTTTTTTTTAAACTAGGTGTGTTTAAACACATAAGTTTAAAATTTAAATTGAAGCTTTAATATTCCTTTCGCTACTTTGATGAAGTTAAACACATTTTAATGTTGGAATAGGCTGTTGTAACGTTCAACTTTCAATTTCAAAAGAGTTAATCAATTTCAGAAACCACATTATTAATTTTTTACAGTATAAGTCGTTTAATAAGTTACTTTTTAACTTTTTGATATTTATATTTTCTATAACTGTTGCTAATTTGGAATAATACTATGGGAATAATATCTAATTTTTCTATGGGAATAACAGCTAATCATACACTGTGATTTTGTCAAAGACAATTAACTGAATCTATTTAAACAGTATGCATGATTTCACAAATACAATCAAAGCTTATAAAATACACGAAGTTAACATTATACATGCAACGCTTTCACGCGTATCTGATTATAATGATAAAAAACCACAACTCTTACAGAAACGTGACAAAATTGCACACCTTTAAACGTTCTGTACTGCATTATTTCTTTCATTTTTAGCAAATGTGACGGATTATTATTTTTATAATTGGAACAAGAAATCAGTTCTTCCGCAGCAGCGAAACAGAATTCGATTTAATGAACGAAGTGCGAAAATGCGAGCTGCAATAATGTCAGACGCATTCAGCCTTCCTGGTTCTGCACCTTTTGAACCTCTCCATTCAGTCATAATCGCATTAGCTTCGTTACGACGGTAAAAAAATGGCGGCAAAAAAAGAACAAAAGACTTAATCTCAACGGCATACTTTGAAGCCCACGTTCGTTATTACAGGTCTGGGTTCTTTTTGTTGTCGTATCTGAAAATATTTTTTTTACGGAGCTTTTAGGTGTTTCTGAAGAAACCCCTAACGGAAAACCAATTTACCGAGTCTTTTACGGAGTTATAACTACCACTTGGAAAACTTATTTTTCGGTTCAGGTCGACGCCTTATTATTTGCTTTTGATCCTCTTTCCATGCCCTTTCATCATGTCCCAATAGCCATCTACTTCAACATATTAAAGGCCTCGAAAGGTTCGATTTTATTTTATTTTTAAAGTATTTATTACGTGCCATCGAAGCCCGTTGTTGGATCTAGATAGGACTTTTATTTCTAATATTATATGTCTGGTTTTTATTTGTGTTTAACCATCTGATGGGGGTTGCACGCATATATCCGTTCTGCAACTTACAGTCTTCTTTGAGTGACTTCTACTTAGTTTTGACCTCATTTACATCAACAATCTTTCCAAGGATCCTCTCAACCAATAAGTATAGTTATTAAGTCATGTGATTTGCAGAAGAAAATCCTTCACTATATACACCAGTGAATTTCGTGACTCTAAAAGAGTGAGGTGCCTACTCCAATCTTCACGAGATGGCGCTGGACTTCTACTTCACTCCTCACGAGATGGCGCTGCGACCATGCTGTCGAGAGACCAGCAATACGGGACTTGAAAGTCAGTTAGTACTCGAACTGGTTAACAAGACTTCACTCTCTCTCTCTCTTTTGTACACGTGTATCCTGTCATGTTCCGAAATTAATTACTCAATGAATTTTTATGTAATACCTTTTTGAATATTCTTAAGTAAAGAATAAAATTAGTCATGTTAGATACCTCAGATAGTTAGTATCATTAATAGTTAATACTTTCACCCCAAAAAGTTAAGCACGAAAGATAAAATGCGGAAAAAACAACAAGTGCAGCTTTGATTGATACGAAAGGCGGCAGGAATGTAGCAAACAGGTTTTTGCATGAAACAAAACATAGAAATAAATACAAAGATGACAACAATATCGCATTTTCATAAATTATACGATGAAGTCATATTGGAGTCATTAACAAAATTATGTTTAATTCCAAAACAAATAAACAAAACCGACATTAATAAGTTATGGGACCACCCCTCATCCTTATACAAAGTTTACAGTGTGTGGCCATGCATTTCATGAGGTAATGATTCACCCCAGAGTCAAGTAATCGCCATTCCTCTTGTAGAGCATTTTTCAACTCTGTGAGAGTAGCTGGAGGTTGGGAAATGTACAGACACAGCACGACCGAGAACATCCCAAAGATTTTCAATGGGATTAAGGTCGGGCGAGTACGCAGACCCAACCTTACGCGCAATACCGTGTCTATCCATGTAGTCGTCGACGATGCCAGCTCTATGGGGACGAGCATTATCATTCATTAAATCGAAAGAAGGACCAACTGTTGCAGCGTACATTCTCACAATTCTAGGACTTCATCCCGATACCGGACAGCCGTCACAGAAACCCGTCTATAGATGTGTAGGTCATGATATCCCAACGAAATCTCGGCCCACCAAGATGCTTCCACCTCGGAATGCGGGATACTCGATCATGTTCTGAAGCCGATTTCGTGTGCTTTGTTCTATCCAGACCCTTACACTTTTGTCATACGGCTCCAGGGAAGATCTCGACTCATCCGTGAAAATAACGTTTGCCCAATCAGACTAAGTCCAATTCACATGTTGCCGACACCACTTTAATCGTGTCCCTCTGGATTGGACGGATAGAGGAACACAAACTCGTGGTACCCGGGCGTACCGTCCATTCATTTGTAGCCTTCGGCGCACAGTAGCGGCAGATTTCGTCTTACCAATGGACGCTGCAACCAGATGACACACAGTGTGAAGATCGCTCTTTGATTCCGCTTCAATACAACAGCAATATGTCGATCTTACGCGGAGGTTGTAACCATTGGGCGGCCTACGACATGTCTTCGGGCAACTGTTTGCCTTGTATGGAATTGTTTCCATATTCGTGAATTGATGGAATAATGAACGCCAAAGAAAAGAGCAACATCCGTGATTGATTGCCCTGCTTCAAGGTGTCTCACAGTACTCCAAAGCTCACAATTTGCCATTCGTCTTCTGGAAGCCTTAGAAACACGTTTGTTTTGAGACCTAATCAAACGAAAGTTCTAAACACTTTTTATCAGTACTTACATACAACATCTCGAACCCTTCACAATGCTGGCTTCTTATACGACTCCCTTTTAGCAATATTTCTCGACGTGAAATCATGATTGTCTGTCTTTTGGCAGTGAGTGTAGTTTGTAGTTAGAAAGTTAATAGTTAAGGGGACTAGTGCAGTCCTATTTCCGTAATGCTTAAGTGGCTAAATTCTAAGGAACATTTTTCTTAAGAATCTTTTATGTGTATTGATTTGAATTTTTTTATACAGGTTATGAAGACACTTTTGAACTCTTTAAAATAAAGATTTTTAGAAAACTTAAAATTTAAAATTTTCAAAATTTTACTTTTTATTTCATTTTTTTTTTAAATTACCAATTTTCATCCTTTTTAAGAATTAAAATGAACTTTTCTGAGTAGATAGAAAAAAAATACCAATGTTAAAATATTTTATGGGTTATGTTACACTTGTAAATTAGTTTTTGTTATATTTGCTTGAATAGACTTTGAAAAAAGTTTCCTTTTATGGCAAAAATACACACTTTGAGACATTGAAGTTTAAAGCATAACCTTACATCAGGTACGTACAGATATTTATCAAAAAATTGTTTAAATTGCTTCCACTGAACATATATCCATAAATAATCTATCATTTCAAACAGAATTGTTTGAACATTTATTTACATTCATAACAAAAATAATTGGTCTCCTTAAACACTGGTCTCCTTAATGCAGTTTGCAAAGCTAGTCGAAATATTTTATTGAAAAATAATCGAAATAAATGATAAAAAGTAACAAATTACATTTGAACCACTTCAGCGACCACATGCTAAAAAATGTTTAACCTTCAAGTTTCGACGAGGTCCATCTATATCTGACCATTATTGCCACTGACGTGATATATCGTCATTAATTTGTTAATGACGAGTGAACTCTTTTTTCAAGATCTAGTCAATTTCGCTAACGACGAGATGCCTCGTCGAGACAGTCACTGATAGGGTTAAATCCTATAATATAGAAAAATTTTTGTCTGAATTTCGTTTATTTTACTCTGCGTTTCGATCCGCTTATTTGATTAGTACTGTCCCAGCGATAATTGTCATTTCCCCGGTGCAAAATTAGTTCCGATAGTGATGTCAAATTCCTACCACAACTTATTTCCCAGGTTCTCCTCGATTACACCCTCGTGGTTTGGAGTTGGTTTTATACATAACTAGCAAAATACCCGACCTTACTCGGTTTGAATTGGTTTACTATAGATTGAAGAGATAATCAAAATATATAATGACTTACGTTTTTTGTAGAAAAAAAAATGTATTTTAACACCTTTCGCCATCTTTATATTTTCTACAACTTACTTTGGACACAAATCCTACACATACATATCCATTCATGTAATACATTTCACATACATCGCACAATTGCTGTATGACAATGCTACAAAATGACGAAATGTGTAACTAAGGTTACTACTATAAAAGACGATTTATAGGAAGATTTGGAATTCCCTTTCTTAAGTTCTTTTCATGTTCAACTCAATTAATTAAAATTACGATTTACGGCGAGTGCTCTCGCACTCATAGTCAACAAAACAATATTTTTTTACTTGTGGCACTCTTGCTTCCGGTATGCGACATTGTGAAATTTTGCAATCTTCTCTTGTCATTATGACAACGAATTTTTTAATGTTGGAAAAAGTTCTAGTTTGGATTTTTAAACATTACTATTCTTTCATTAACGACATTATTCTTTAAATAACGGCATTATTCTTTCAATAATGGCATTACACTTAAAATTTACTGAAAATTTATACTGACTTACCTAACATTTTTAAGTCTAATACTTTGTGGTGCAGTTGCGTGTGATGAGAAGGAAAACATATTTATTAAAATAATAAATATTTAAAACAGGAAACAGCGAAATAAAACAAAATAAAAGATGTCGCAAAAAAGTGTTCTAAAGATATTAATTTGTGATTCAGTTTTATCTCTTGATCTCGCACAGTTGCCACAACTTACAACTAAAAGTGCACAAAATTTAGAAATGTGAAATTAATTCAGAGCGAAAGAAACAGAATAAATATCACTGCTCGGGCGATCTTGTTCATTCTCGTTTCGTTGAAAAATATCGTCTGTCCCAAATATTCGGAAATCGTTTTCATTGCGCAAAGAATAAAAATAAGACTCGAAATAAATAAAGTATCAGAGCTAAAATTTCACCATAAAATTTTTTTTTGAAAAATAATTGGTTTTCAGCATTACTGGTAAAGCAAATGAAAGTAATCGTAATACTCAAACTACATTCCAATTTTTCGAAAACTATCAAATTGTGGCTGATTTAAGTATACTTACTCAGGTGTTTTAGCATGAAACTCTTCTAAATATAACAATAAAAAAATGTTTAATATTGTATTCACTAAACTATTAAATAATGTATAAAATAAAACACTATGTAATCAAATATATGGAATACAATTCATGTGATGTTTACACAAACACACAAACACAAAATCGAGCATAGAACAGAAAGACGGACAGACAGACTTTCGCAACCAATGCCACTCACTAAATGAAGATAAGTACTCACTGTATGCAAATTTTCATGAAAATATCTTAAACCGCGTGGACGTGTATAGGGCACAACATACAGACAGACAGACAGACAGACAGACAGACAGACGGACAGACAGACAGACAGACACCAAACGAGAAAAAGGCGGATTCGGCATCAGAAGGGTCCAAAACGGATAGAAAACTTGAAATGGGTCGAAAATATTGAATGTACAAACAAACACTCCATTCTTATTTATATAGATAATAAACTCTCCTTTAAATAAAAACTTACACTTTATTTACAAGAAAGCTCAACTCGACTGGTTTTTCACCAGAAGAACATATCACTTATATAGCAAACTGTCTAAATCAGAAATACAAACTTAGCGAATAACACATCCCATACGGTAAATAGCCACTGATCCAACAATACACATAGACGCATAGTGTAAAGGTGAGTATGGAATTGCGAGATGAACTGATCGCGAGCCGCTCGTGAATCGTTTGTTGAAATTATTTTCACAACGAGCTTCCAGCGATCCATGGGAAAGGAAGGAACCAACCGCTAACCACCAGGCAGTCATTTGTCAGCCACCGGTGATGACGATAGAGCCTGGAAGCTCGTGAACATAAATAAAAGCAACGAACTACTCACGACGCCTCCCAAATCTGAACTGAGAGCGCCTTTGTGGTCGTCAAAAAACCGACAGGAAGCGGATATTCACGGGCCGCTGGTTCTGCGTCCAAAATCCCATTCAAATCAGGATAACTAGAGGCTCGCGAACGGTTCAACTTGCAAATGTATACGCAGCTTAAGAATAAGTTATTTCGGACCATAACCCTATACATTTTCATCTACATTCTACTCAGATATGAGAAGCTTGAGGAATCTTCATTATAATTTTGGACCAATGACTTCGGAACTTATATCTTTCATACTTTTAAAGTTGTACGTATAACCATGATAAATATCCAACGGAGTACATCAGGCATATTAATTCAATATAAATCTTTCCGATGCGGCATGATTGACTTTTGTTACCACTAAAATATCGCTTACACCAGCGGTGGATGTTATCCCACTTTTAATTGATCACTGGCATCGATCACCATTTACGAACTGTCTTCGACTGATCTTCTAGAGTAGGGGTTCCCAACCTTTTTGTAACTGCGTACCACTTGACATTTTTAGAAATTTTTGGCGTACCACCAGTCCTATATTTTTTAAGGAACATATATATAATGTCCGAAAAGTGCCCAATGGCTTGTTCTATTTTAATTAAAATACTAAGAAAGTCTCATATTTTATGATTAATGCACTTGTATTTCGTATTAATGATGTTTTAATAAAGGAAAAAATAAAACGATAATTGCAAATTACAGATTTATTTTTTTACTCACAGGTCTAAAAACAAATAATTTTAAATAATTAGTACAAACTAAGCAAACAAAGATTAACATAATCAAAAATCAATTTTTAGTGCGAAACTTGTTGTTTGCCTTTTATTAAAGTATCAATATCAGGAGAAATGAAGCTTAAGCTCTTCAACTCTTACTCTGTTTATATATTTATTTTTTATGCACAAAGTTCAGAAAAACCACTATCACACAAGTAACTAGTAAGAAATGGCCTAATACAGAGAGAGATATCAACTTAATTTCGCCGAGATAGCCATTTAATAGAAATAGATAATCAGCAACAAAGTTTCTCTTTAAATAATATGCTACTGTTAGCGTTATGTATTACACTGTAATAAAAACGTTAATCCCAAATTGATTTCATGTAATCCCATTTTTCCTATAACGTGGTTGTACATACTAAAAAATCGAACAAGCTTCGTAGAATATTTAGGTCGCTCGTATCATCCTTGCTTACCACCTGTTACGTTACCGCGTACCACCTGTCGGGAATCCCTATTATAGAGGATCCCTTCTTTTTTCGTTTGCTACCCTGCCGACCGTGTGGTGTGAACGCTTTGGGGAAGCAGAACGTCGTCAGGTGATATCTCTTCTCACGCCAAATGATACTATGAAAGGAAAGCGTCAGTCGTGAATGCCACTCACGGCCCTATCGCTCAAGTTAGGTAATTAGGTATGGGGGCTCGTATTTAATCAGGAGAAAAGCCGTTCTGTGAGACGATTGAAAACATTTAATCGCCGCAGACTAAAGGTTAATGCCTGCACGTCAGTACACAAAATAAAAATAACCTGCGTCTTGACAGTGCACTTCTTGCAGTTTTTAATCATTATGTGTATTGTAAAATAGATGGAATGCTACAAAACTTGGAGATTTCGTGATGCTCGGATAGTTAAAGCAATACTGCAATCTCAGTTTTAGAATATTGGTAGTGCTCTTACAAACCCTTATAGAAAGTAGAGGAGCATTGAGTGTACGAGTTAGGCTTATAGAGAGCTGAGACAGATAAAGTAGGATTATGAGCTATGACTTTGTAGTGAAGTCTCTGTATGAAGTTTCTGTGGTGAAATCTCTGCTGTGAAGTCTCTGCTGTGAAGTGATACTTCATATGTAAAAACGTAACTGCGAACTGAATTGAAGTAGTGGTTCACCGAAATGAATATAAAACCAACTGTGACAAGAACAGAACATCCATATCAATACCAGGCATTAAGGAATGTAAAGTGTCAGAACGGTTCACGAATAAATAATTTGAATGTTTTAGTCGTTGTATTAATTCATATGGATTAAATATTCTATAACTTCAATATGCTTAAAACAGTCACAAATGTAACTACAAAAGTGTGCCAAACGTGTACTGTGACGATAATGATATTCGGTGTTTTAATTCTTGCACTTATTAATTAGAGAATTATTCCCAAATACATTATTTTAATTTTTCTAAAGCGGAAAAATATCTAACCAATGGAAGAAAAATTACAGATCACTACTTAAAACTGGAACTAAAATTGTAAGCAGTGACGTGTGTGTGATTAAATGAAAAATACTCCCGACACAAATTCCTCTCTACTACGTTTAAAATCCTGGTCATAAAGCAGAACCCAAATTGTGCTCGTGAAACAACACTGCGAAATGTTACGAAATGAAAAGGGGTAAACAATGCTAAAATGTGAATGCCCGAACTTCCCTTGCTCGACGGGCATCAAGAGATGCAACGCGGTTGATCGCAGCTGCTTCAAATTGATCGTTCTCCAACACTAATAGCTTAGTAAAGTGTTCTGCCTTTTGTGTTAGTAACGTTTTCTCCAAAGTATTTCCAATTTTCAGATAACCAAAATGAAACACAATGTCATATTGGCCCGCAATAAAAAATTAATCGTCACAATTTCGCGTTAAAACCAACTTTAGATGAAGATTCTTTCTGATAATTCTTATGTTAAAAGTAGTAATTTTATTGTAGTAACACGGTCGATATGTATCTTACAAGTGGTTTCAACAACTAAAATTATAGACAATATTTCTTGTCCATCCAGATCCGAAAAATTTTACAAATGATGATACATCTCGCCACAAAGATATTGTGATTTCTTTATGAATGAGATATCACGTCATTAGAAGTTAACTGGATCTAGGAAACATCAAAAATTAGGTATTATCTTATTACCGAGATCTGTTTTCTTCAAATGACGAGTTATTATGTCCTATAAGATTTGGACAGTTTTTCTAACGACACGATACCTCTTCGAGAAAACCACAAAGAGGGTAAAACTTGCTTTAAATTTATTTGAAAACAGATAAATGCAGTTGATTTTGAAAAGTTCTGAGGGCCACACATGCCCACAACAGGGCGTTATGATCTGGTGTGCCATCTGCTTTGATAGCCGTTTGGTAGTCATTTCTGGCACACTTACAGCACAGTGGTTCGTAGACGACATTCTACGATCGGTTGTGTTACCTTTTGTAATACCCCGGACTTATTTTTCAACAAGATAATGCCCGGCCGCACACGACACATGTTGCTATGAATTGTCTTCAAGCTTTCCCAACACTTCCATGGCCAGCTAGGTCTCCTGATCTCTCTCAAATAGAGCAGATTTAGGACGTTATGGGAAGACGATTGAAGCCATCACAGAATTTTGACCATTTGGCCCGACAGTTGGAGACAATTCGGTAATAAATTCCATATGACACCATCCGGGAACATTTTTAGTCTATGCCACGCCGGATGATAGCTTGCATCCAGGCCGAAGGTGGACCAACGTCTTACTGACTTACTCCCTTTGTAACTGTCAAACTCTGAAATGAAGCATTCAATTTTTCTGAAATTTTAATCGTTTGTTTTTTAATGTATGTTTTTCACATCTACTAATTTTTATCGTAATAGGACAACTCCTTTGTTGTGCTTCGTGTTTTTGTTATAGAGTATATAATTGAAAAATATTCATTATAGATTATTTGCTGAAGACAGGAACTTAATTTCACCGAGTGGCAAGTAATTCTGCTGACACATCAATACAAACGTAATTGATTATGAAAAATATCTTACACTTTATTATTGAGTTTGATTTAAAACAAAAACTAAGGAACGGCTTTTATATGATTTCTGGAAAATTTAACAGAAGGATAACACAGAGTGTTATTACTAGCTATCCTTATTTTACTTCATTTTACAACGACATATTTAAACGAGGCATGATTTTAATATTACGTTGCTGCTGCCAAATCAAAGATGTTTAACTTTCTAACATCGTGTCTGGTTCTCAAAAATTCAAAGGTTCCTGCTACAAATAATTCAGAAACCTAAACATCGATATCATTAAAAACGTAATTTTCAATATGCATAGCCGATTTTGTATACTTAACTATTTTTAAGTGTTTTCATTTAATAATTAGCATTTGAGAAAAAAGTTCTTAATGCTTTGATTTACTAATTTATCTTATTCAGTGTTTATAATTTCGCTATTTCCTCTTGTAGCGCCATGATGACTGAAGTATTTCTTCCAATATTATTATTGGAAGAAATACTGGGTAAAAAATTGGCTGAGTAAAAAAAACGAATTTTGCATTTGTAAGATATTATCCAATTATGGAGTCTGTATACCTATTTGCAATCGTTCTATAGCCCATTGCAGTACCATTTTAATAAAAACTACGTGCAAATAATCTTATGGTTATTTTCCATACTAATTAAATAACAGAATATGACTTAGGAATTTAATGTGTGTGTGGTTCGTATTCAACAAAAAAAAATCAGAAATTACTTTTATTCTTTTCGAGCGAGGAAAATGCCATTAAACGGAAAGAAAGTTTCTCATAGTAATAAAATTACCATTTAAGTTCTCGAAAACAGGATTACTAAATATCTCTTAGCCTGCGTAGCAATCATCTCCTCTTTAATATTCATTGCCATAGCAATATTGCTTAATGGAATGTCGAGAATTTTAATGGAGAAATACAGAATTCAAATTGTCTTCGCTAAAGCGTAAGGCTATTTTTAAATCTTTGATAAAGACACTGTTGAGTTTTTACATACTTTTGCCATTACACATAATAGGAGTAAAAGGAAGATGTGGTTTCTAAGTTCATTTTCTTTTCTCAAATTCGATCACATACTCAGTGGTAGAACCGAAGACAAATCATCACAGCATCCCATTTTGTGGAAATTTTGAAATGCAAATGAGCTTGATTTATTCAAATGATGCGTAAAAACCGCCATTACCTAAATCATGTAATGGGTTATGTGTGCTCCTTTATCGAAAATGTGAATCAGTTTTTCCATTTTTTATTTTCTTTCATAGGCGGAGGAAGCTTCATAATGATTTGATGTTGTTTCGCTCTGATCATAGTACTTTAAGTATCTCTGTTTGTATCAGTAGTGTAATCCTATTTAGAAACATAAACACAGCGGATTTTCTGTTTCGTCCTTAATTGGTTGCTCACACGTGTGAAGAAGATATGAATGAAATTAAGTAATCGATTACTTTCATGGGATGCAAATGGTGTTTGTCCACAAAGTTAAGTTAAAATGGTGTATATTTTTTTAGGCAATTAGAAATAGTTGGTACCAGTGGTCGTGCACAATAAAATGTATTTGTTTTTAAGCCCGTGAAATCTATTGCACTCATATTTAGAAGTTCTGTATGCAGGAACACGAAATTTTAAAATAGTTTTGACTACTAACACTTCTAAAAGCATGTTATCAAGTTTGTACAGCGAAAAGCAAACGTGTTTATCATGAAATGCTACAATTTGAAATGATGTTAAGAAGAGAGGGAAATTATGGGATTCATTTTATGGTTCTAGAACGCTTACACACACCCTGCTCAAATCATGTCATAAAATACTAGGATGAAGTTGTGTGAGCAAATAAGGCTTCTCTGGACAATGTAGAAATCTTGTTTCCATTGGATATGAAGAAAAATATATTTCCATTCATATCAAAATATTCCAGCATTTTTTTAGAAAGTGTAAAAACAGTGTACGTTCAGTCTACGTATGCGAAAGTGCGATTTTATCGATTATCTACACTGTAAGGGCCCTTTTACTCACAACAGAATTAGGGACAGTCTGGCTCAATCTGAATTTAATAGAAGCTGATTAGCTTATAGTCACGTGCATTGAGGCTTAATGTTCTGGATTCAGGTCAAGTGAAGCACAATATTCTGGATTCAGGCAGAGAGGAAAGGGTTTGAAACGAATCAGCTATTTCTTATGGAAACGAATTATCCGAATCTTCGTTCTTCACTTTTTGCTAGATTCAGATTAATTCGATTGCCCCGAAGTCTATTGATATGAATTGGCTCTTGCACATACTGTTATATTTTTTACGTTATTTTGTACTGCTTCACTACGAGGATTTTTTAGAAATGCTTTGGTAGAAACAGTAATTGTGTGGAAAACAGCATCGAATTGTTTTATAAAACCTGCACGTCTGTTATTTTTAATTAAAATAATCGCAAATAATCAGTAAAATCCCATGTTCTTCAACGTACATTCTACGTAACTACAACGTTAATAATGACTAATAGACTTTCAATCTACTAATAGATGCCAACAAGAAAGAACAAGAATACATTATCAAGGAATAAATTTCCTTGTCCAGGGCTATAGAGTCGCTTGTTTTCGACTTCTTAGCGTGCGTGCCTACCAACAATGACACGTTATATTAGAGTAATATTGCAATTTTGGTGAATTTTGATTAACGTCGTACTAGAGCAACCCAACGGGATTGAAGGCAGCCTGGGATCAATCCCCTAAGAGAGAGAGAGAGAGATCCGAGAAGCTGATTGACTGATATCCGATGTTGATGTTTTCAAAATATCATTTTTTATAAAAACATAGATGTATTTACCACCGATTTATTGGAGCCGATGTTTGTTTAACATCGATGAATTAACACAGTCGACATTTTATTTTTTGGATGAAAAAGTACCATAATAAAAATTAAGAAAAATAACCGTGCAACTAAGTATTTGTTAGTGGTATTGCGACATCCTTCCCATCAGAAATAATTTTTTCCCTAACTGGTGGAGTGAAAAGAAGAAGAAGTCGGGTTAAGGGGGAGAAAGTTAACAAACTTCTTTTATTTTCAAACTATAAATAATAAATATTGTGGCATATAATAATTATAGGACCCAATATTTTTTTTATTTACAGTAAGTAAAAAATAAGTTTGTTATGTTCCCCCCAATACGTTGATAAATAATTAATAAGTACTAACAATAATTATTGTTAAGTATCTACATAATTATACTTATAGTTAGTACTACCTAAGTCTTGTAACGTCGTGAGTATAATTTACGTGGCGAGTGGCTTGAAGGCAATTAAAACGACATTTAAAATTACAGCACATTTAATTAATTATTAAAGATATACAAATAAGTTACGGCTATTTCGCGGCTAATAGATATTGTATACAAATAGGGTTTCAGTCCCGCGGATTCAATCGGAGCAGAGTCGTTCTGCGTCCGCTCACGTTCCTGCTTTCCACTATTCTTCTCTTTTTCTCGAGAGAAGACGACACAAGTTCTTTCGAAACCGCTACAGTTCAAAGACAAGGGGATACCCCCATCCGCTCATAAATTCAAGGACAGCCATGAAAGCTGTGGTCAGAGAGACCCCCTACGACGTTGCTACAGTCTATTTGTCGTTAATATTATTTCTATCATTCAATTTAAAAATAAATATTTGTTAATTCTTCTAATTAATTTTTTTGACTTTGTTTAGACAGTTAAAAAAAACCTAGTTATCAATTAATAAAAGCAGCAAATGACAAATTAAATTCCCCTCAGGCGAACATTAATGTTTAAGGTTACTAAACCAGTTTTTAGGAATGGGGGGAAAAGTTTAAAAAAAACTGATGTTTAAAAACATCGATGGTATTTGAACGATGTATTATAAACATCGATGTTTTAATTTTTAACATCGATGTTTTGTTGTTGATATCACATCCCTAGTACCTAAAACTTCGAAGTTGTGTAAAAAAACTTATTATCGAACTTTTATTGAATAGCGCATTTTGAATTGTTATACATAATAATGAAAATGATACCGGGATATCACTACCCCTAACTGCAACCTAAAAACAAAAGTGGGGTAAGGGTAGAAATGATCCGTTGGAATAGAAAAAAACTTTGTCTTCGTGTTCGAGACAGAGCGGATGTGGTACCCTCTGATCCGTTTAGTTATCCAAACGTTTTTGTTTACCAATTGTGCTTGTGATTTGTAATGTCTTCGTCTACTGCAAAAATAAACCTGTTCGAATCGAATCAAAAGTAATCCCTAATACATTTATCTCAGTTTTGGGGTATTAGTCCAGTCAACAGGTATGAAAAAAAAGGGCTTGCCTTGTAAAATGTGGCGTAGAAGATTTTTTTTGTAATTTGTAGATATTAGTACCAATCTGAAGAAACCAACTTATCCAACATGGTCGACACCGGGAGAACTTTTGGCGGCCGAAAAACCACGAATATTGACTACTTTTTTGAGTTTTTTCGATATATCTCAGAAATGATTGAATTTAGCGATACTTTCCATATATAAAGTTTAAGAAGGGTTAAATTTTGTACAATTTTCATCAATAATTTTTTTCTGTACGAATAGCAAACGCGTTACAGCTTCTTGAAAGTCGGCATTTTTTCTCAACAACAATTGAAGTTACTGATTGTGAGCGTTCTGAACTTGCAAATATGATAAATATATGTGATCAAGCCATTATACTCACAGTTTGTACCACTACTACCTCTCGGAAGGATATTGTTTCAAAATTTAGACAGTATTTGTGCGATCTGGAATGTAAGGGACCCACTTCAAAATTATGGCTTCAATTATTTCGTATGATAACACTAATCAAACAGTTTATCAAGGCTGAGTGTACAGGCATCTGAAAGATTCATCATGACACCGTTCTAAAATCACTACCATTTTTCCAAAAGCAGCTGTACATTTCTTATACGCTAAAAGTGTGCACCTCAACCTCCAGGACATGTTGATACTGTAACAATCAATGGACCCAACTGAATTTCACGATTTTACCACCAAAGGGAAGTGTACCATAAGACTCTCTAAGTAGTACTGATGTGGATTTTGGTCAGATCAAACCATTGAGCAAACACTTATAAAAATATGAAATCCCGTGGAGGGATTACACGTGGGAGAGAATTTTCAGACAACGTTTTGGCAAAATGGACTTTGACACTGATAGTCATGCAGAACGTTTGTGATGAAATTGAAAATTTCTGTGACATACGTTATGAAACATCAGAGAAACATGTGGACCTGCGAAGTTCTCGTATCGTCAGAGACAGAAGTGACTCAATTAAACTGCTGGAGTTGCTTTCACAACTCCCCCTTTTCATACACTGTCACCTTAAGGTCTTTAAGCGGTGGTATTGTTGGAGGGGCAGATGTTAACTATCATTTGGCCCAAGAAGTTGGCATGGAAATTGTTACGAAAATGGTCGCTTATGGCAATTTTAAAAATGTGACTTTCAAGAAGAAGCACGAGGTGGTAACCCTAGCATCTGTTGTTAATAGTTTTAAAGCACGATCCCTCAAAGTAACTGAAAGATAATCACTGTCGTATCGCATCCACTAAATGCATGGATGGATAGGATAATGTGGGGGTCAAACTTAAATGATTTAGTTGAGAAAAACACATCACCAGCACTCCCACCAGGCTTAAGATAGGACAAGTTGCTGAAGGAAACCTCAGCACTAACAGATCGATATCCTCCCCAAGTATAACAACCTTTTCAAGTTCCTTGACCTTCGAAATGTCAGCGTTGACAGTTAGTAAGTCGGCATCCTCTTGAGCCTGCTTGACTTCAATGTCACGCTCTTCAAAATTTGTGCTTTTAAGTTTGATCGGACGACTCTTATTTTGATGATTTGCCAAAAATCTGTCTTGAGGGATTCGATTGATCATATTGGATTCAAACATTAATTCAAAGAAAGAGTGCATCTTCATTCGCCGCAATCGTTCAGATCTTTAGGTGCTAGTACGTGCAGGATATCCATCAAATATAACCACAACCTGAGATCCAATTCTCAATTTCATCGAAAACGTTCTGCATGACTATCATTGCCAAAGTCCATTTTGCCAAACGTTGTCTGAAAATTCTCTCCCACGTGTAATCCCTCCACGGGATTTCATATTTTTCATAAGTGTTTGCTCAATGGTTTGATCTCACCAAAATCCACACCAGTACTTCATAGAGAGTCTTATGGTACACTTCCCTTTGGTGGTAAAATCGTGAAATTCAGTTGGGTCCATTGATTGTTACAGTCTCAATATGTCCTGGAGGTTGAGGTGCGCACTTTTAGCGTATAAGAAATGTCCAGCTGTTTTTGGAAAAATGGTAGTGATTTTAGAACGGTGTCAAGATGAATCTTTCAGATGCCTGTGCACTCAGCCTTGATAAACTGTTTGATTAGTGTTATCATACGAAATAATTGAAGCCATAATTTTGAAGTGGGTCCCTTACATTCCAGATCGCACAAATACTGTCTAAATTTTGAAACAATATCCTTCCGAGAGGTAGTAGTGGTACAAACTGTGAGTATAATGGCTTGATCACATGTATTTATCATATTTGCAAGTTCAGAACGCGCACAATCAGTAACTTCAATTGTTGTTGAGAAAAAATGCCGACTTTTAAGAAACTGTAACGGATTCGTACAAAAAAAAATTATTGATGAAAATTTTTTTCGTGGTTTTTTGGCCGCCAAAAGTTTTCCCGGGGTCGGTTATGTTAGATAACTTGTTTTTTTCCTATTGGTACTAATATGTACAAATTAGAAAAAAAAATCTACCTCATTTTTGCAATGTACAATGTATCTAGTGACTGGACTACATAGAAATAAATTGATTGAGTTATTACGCAACAGTAAAATTGAAGAGAGCACAATAGGAGTAAAAGTTCTCCCATATTCCAAACTTTAAAAGTTTTTAGTTAAACAAGCTAAAGCAATCCAGTTCAAATACATCATAGCAATTCTTGCTTTAAGCAAAATGTAAAGATTTTTAGTCTTAAAATTGTGCTGAAGCCCCAACAAAACATGTTCTGCCTCACCTCGATCTGTCTTTTGTGGTATTAGTAAAATACATCGTTGCAATCATTTATAAACGAAATGCATTAAAATTTCACATTATTTATCCAATATATGCTTTAATGGATACTGTTAAGTGTTTTATATACTTTCAATAACAAATTAACTATTATTGTTTGCTGTATTATAATTGTTATAGTTTTATAATTTATTGTACACTAATAAATGCGTTTCAGTTTATGCAAATAGAGAATGAATACTTTTTTAACAGACAACCTGTCTTGTGGTTAAGGTGTTGGCCTCTGGATCGGAATGTTCCTGGTTTGAATACGGGGTTGGGCATGGACGTAAAGTGAGATGTCTTTAGTTAAGGGTAGTGATGGCCACCCATTGGGTGTCCCTTTACAATTGGGCATCGATTATGGCCTTGCAGTTGGTCAATGATTGAATCCTTAAGTGCACGCCATAAAATAGTTTTTATCTCTATCTCTATCATGTACTGATTTTGGCAGATTTGACCTGGACATAATTCTACTGCTAGGCAGGGAAATTGTTCAATACGGTTCAAATATTGTATTATTCAAATTTTTATGTTTATGAACAAACTTATGAGAACAAATTTTAATCAATCGGTGTTGTTTGGTGGTCCACTAGATTACTCAAAAACTAAGTGCTCTACATTAATGGAACATAGGACATTTATCTTAGAACACACTACCTATAAAATTAACTATAGTTGTTATTATTGATTCTCGATTAATTGGTTCATGGATTAAGAAATTTCCAAAACTCACCTCATTGATATACACATCAGAAAATTGCATACAAATATCGAAAACTTCAAACAATTACCTTGCGAGTAGTTTATTCTATAGGTAAAAATTCCCTATATATAAGTGTGTGCAAAGTTTCACTGTAGTAGAATAATTAGTTTTTGAGTTATCTTACGAACAGCGAAACAACGTTTCCTCAAAATATTTTCTTTAAGTGAGGGAAACTTTAACGATAATTTATTTTTATAGTTAACATCAATGCTATAAAAATATTATATTTGAAAGAATAACATTTTTACAGAACTTTGAATATTCTTCCTGTTTTAACTGAACTTAGATATTTTAAAAGCACTACATTCTCTTTTAATGGATGAGTTCCTACACTTCAAAAGGCAGGATAATAAATAATGTATTAAATTCCTCTTTTACTATGTTTTAATGCATAAATATTACCAGGAAAAATACAAAGCTAAAATTCTTACAAGAAACGAATTGTTGCAAACAATTAATTTTTCTTTCGAACCACGAAAGGCTTTTCCAAAACATTACACTTTTTTCCTGTCTTAGAACAAAAGACATCCACAGCAAAATGCCCAGTGGGAAAAATTAGATAACCATCACAAGAATAAAGAATAGCGAATCAGCAAAGAAAAAAGCCACTACGAGAAAATTCCGAAAGAATGAAACAAGAACAGCAACTCGAAGTTTTCCGTAAGTCAAAGCAACACGGATACAAATCTAGACGATTTGACTCGTAAGTGCAAAAACCATCTTTTTAAAGTTCCACATGGATTTCTTTACACCGAACAATAAACGTAAACAACGTATCTGGCATCAGCCATTTCTGTCACGTATGGATGGAAGTCGTATAAAAAGAAGAACGCTTTTAAATAAATACTCATTTGGGATTCCAACTGAGCGCAGGATATGTAGAAGAGGACAGAAAAATTTACATGATGGACGAAATTTTATCGTGGAATATTTTCTTCAACAAAATAACAACCGAGAACTCTGACCGCGGTAGAATTGAGATGTTTCGATATCCTGAGGTTTTGTGTAATCATACTTGTATCGTTAAGGGAAACAATGCAAAGAAGATCAAACAAAAGCAATAACGAACGTGGCCGTTTTAGAAGCACATAGTGTTTGACATTTGGAAATGGAATGGTTGATCTTAAAGGTGAATTGTTTTTGCTAAAAATCGAATTAATTGGTGTATTACAAACATATATTCAAAGACCCAGATCCGTTACCTTACATCTCTGGTAATGGAAGTATAGGATCTTTTAAATTTAGCCGTCTCCCTCAGGTGTATTAATTTTGATTTATTTTGATCATTGATGCAGTGCTTTTGCATTTTTGTGGAAAAGAATTGTATTGGATTGCCTATTATTAGAATATTTTTGTCTCAAATATAAATTGCATTTTATAATAAACTATTTGAAGAATATAGATTTACTTATTGTTACTCTTTTGTTGTTCTTTCTTGCCATCTTTACTATGCAAATACTTGTTTCTTTTCAAATTGAAGCATACTCCATTAAATTCTGAATCTATTCAGTTAATATAAAATTAGATAGTTTTGTTGAAAATTGATTATGGATATTAATATTAATACTATGTACTCAAAAATTGCATTCCAAAAATATTTATATCCATTTCCCAATATTTATGTCCAACAAAAAATTACTTAAACACATTTCGTGTTCATTTCCATGCATGTTTCTAGAATACCTCTGATTCTGTTATTAAATCCATACTATAGACAAAAACAGTTGAATGAAATGGCTCACTTTTGTTGAACAACACTTGTTCAATTGAACAGTATTTGTTATGTCACTACAAGGGATTATTTGTGAATCACTTTGAGTCATCATGGTGTAACACAAGTGCTTAGTTCGTAGCACGTAGCATCTTGGAATAACACGTTTAGAGAGAGAACATGCATTAATATTGCATACGGACAAATATGCATGCTTTTATCAAGATTCAAGCCAGAGACCTTTCAGGCAATCTGCCTGACTAATCACTACACCATTCAATCGGTCCATAACTTTCTTTCACCTTCTCTTAAATTTGAATACGACAGTCTCTATTTGTTTTTTAGCTTCACAGTAAAGTTTATTTTTTCATGTAATAACTTTGAATTTAGGATGTTTAATGCGCGCTTTCCATACTTAAAACATTTACACTTCTTAATCGAGCACACAATTCTCTGAAGCTGAACAGAAATGGTGTTACAAGGTTTACCATTCTACCACCATTCTACAGATGGATTGTCATATGTATGAACATGTGTGCGAATCACTTCGCTTACAATTTAAACTATCATCTATGTTAAATAATCCCGTTCAAAATCATGTAACTCATATGTTATACTCAACATATCCAGACTAAGCAGGGGAAACATAGAATTTTGTGGTAAAGAACAAATCCCCAGATATTCCCTACTAATATTATTTATTGGGTCATCCGGAAAGTTCTGCTCGTTTTCAATAATAGCGAAGCTAGTTTTTCTATTATTATTTTGCTACTGCTCATAAGTTGCCGTAAGTGACCTTGATTAAAGCAGATGTTTAAATTCGGTCTTTTTTTGCTTACACTGCATAATTATAGAATGTGTTGTGGAATAATTTTTGTTTCACCAACCTGAAAGTTCATTTTCTTCATATTATACTCTTTTATTTTAAGAAAGGAAAAAATGCTTATTAAAAGATTCTATCGTTGAAAATCCACTTTACACAGTTCAGGAACTATCACACAATCTAAATATTCCAAAACGTACAGTTGTGTAGACCAAACGCAAATCCATATTTTTTTCGAAATCGACATTTTGGTATATCTGGATACTCTAACACTTGAGCTTTATTTTCCACTGGATTTCAAGTGCGAAAACTTGATTTAAGTGGTTTAAAAACTAAAAGGAAAAATGAGGCAGTTTCCAAAACCCGTTAAATCCTTGTCAGTTGCAGAAGCAAAACACGTTAATTTGGTCCTCGATGTTTATGTCAGCAAAAGCCATTATAATAGGTTGGAACAATATATGTACTTGATGTAAACAGATACAAAACCAGTCAATTTATCGTTTGTGTTGCAGATTTGTGAATATCTGATCGAATCTAGGTTTTTTTTAATGCAGGCGTGAACAGTAACCACTAAGCCTCCTTGGTGGTGGAGCTCGTCAACTTCAGAAATACTATAATAAAAGACAAGTGGTTAAATATTTTATCAAAACTTTTCACCCTACGCAAAACCATTATTGTAGAGGGAAAATTTAAATAAGGCAGTACCTACCCAGCGAGTTGTCTGTAAAAGAATGTGGGAAATGTACCTAGAACAGCAGATAGAAGAGCTTAAAGTGGAGTATGAGTTATTTCGAACAGTTTTAATGCTAATTTTAATATCAGTTTAATTGCACCTTATACAAACAAGTGCTCAGCGTGTATGTGTTTAGATAATAAAATATGGGCAGATAGCAATAGGTTAAAAAAAGGAAGAACTAAAAGTTAAAAGTTTCGAAAAAATTAGTACTGTCGTTCACTTAGGAAGTGATTGTAAAGTATTGGAATGGAAACTATCATTAGATAACTTAATGAAGAAAACAACTGCTTGGCACTTTCAGTTTCAAAAATCGAAAATTATTAGTTTTACAAAAAATAAAACTAGGACAACCATCTTTGTTCGCGGTGAGCATTTTTACAATTTTAAATTGTATATCGGTAAAACACTTTGTAAAAAAGGTAAAAGTTTAAAAAAACCTTCATCTTGAAGAGATGCAAAGAGGAGTTACTCTGAAGGCTGACAAAATTACTGATATGAAACATCTCTTCATCCTTCACTTCGGTGAAAGGTGGGAAGACAATCCGGATCTTCAGTTTTATAAGGATGTTTTTGATGAACAATTACTATTAAACGATCTTTCTCTTCCGCAAGTTCATCAGGAAGAAGAGCTGGATTTTGATTTGAATGAAGACGATGAAGATATCCGATAAATGTGCGTGAAACTTAAATTTAAAAATTGACACTTAATATGGTATATTGTGTACTTATTAATGAAGTTATTTCATATAAAGTGTAATGTAATGTTCAATACTTTTTTTATTTGCATTTATGACCTATTTTCTGAAATATAACCGGTTTTGTAACTTGAGTCCAAATGCCAATAACCGACCATACAGTTGCAAAACCTGTTACATAATTTTACAGACGCAAAACCCATTAAATCCAATTTCTTTTTTCAAATTACAAATTATCTAAAAGTGCAAGATTATACAAACTTTGACTTCTGAATAATATGATTTTTATCTAATTTTTACAAAGAAATTCAAAAAAGTAAAAACACTAGGTTATTTTTTATACGTTTTTGTCGATTATGCTACAGTTTCAAAAAATCGATTTAACGGGTTTTGCGTCTTGGCTACTCAGTTGATGATCATTTGAAGAAGATTGGATATGTAAGCTGCTACGATATTTGGATACCCCATACCTTAACACAGCAGAATAAGTTTTCTCAAATTTCGACATGTGATTCTTTGCTGAAAAGAAATGAAGAAGCTCCTTTTTTGAAAAAGGCTCATTACTGGAGATGAGAAGTGGATACTGTAAAAGAATGTTACCAGGAAAAGATCTTGGGGAAAGTCAAATGAACCTCCCTAAGTAACATCGAGAGGGGGACTGCATCTCAAAAATGTAATACTTTCTGTATGGTGGGAGTACAAAGGAATTGCCTGATTCTGTGTCAACATTTCATAATAAACAATAAATTCGGATAAATACTGTTCTCAAAGGGCAGTATTAAAAGCAGAAATCGAAGCAAAGAGGCCAGAACTGACCAATCGCCGATGTGTTGTTTTCCAGCATAACAATGATCGGTCCCACATTTCGCTGTATGTCAGACAAAGATTTATTGAGTATGGCTGGGATGTTTTGGGTCAACCCCATATTCACCAGACCTTTCCCCCTCAGATTTTCACCTCTTTAGATCACTTCGAAATTATTTGAACGGCCTGTAGTTCAATTCTTTGAAGACTGTCAAACAGCACCTCGATAACTTCTTTACAAATATCCCTAATGATTTTTTTTAAAGGAATTTTCCCGCTGGCAGAAAAATGGCGAAAAGTTATAGAAAAAAATGGGGCTGACGTGATTCAATAAAATTTTCTTATGTTTTTGTATTGCTTCCTTAGTATTTATCTTAAAAAACTTTAACTTAAAGAACTTTCAAGATAACCCAATACATTTACGGCATACATATCATGTATTTAGGAACTGAATTTACGATGCCCCTAAAAATTTATTAACTAAAAACTAATAATACTGAGACAAACTCCGAAATGTTTTTTAATACATTTTACCAGTTCCAATTTTCATGTAAAACAGATTAACCTATACGCAGGAAAATACATCAAGATCCTAAAAAACATCACGAAATCCTCCATAAGCACACCCCATCATATTATTTTCCCTAAGTATATCCCCCACATCATACCTCTCTTAGCCAAACCATAACCCATGAGACCGTTACAATAAATTGCTAAACGCAAATACGAAAATCGGTTTAAACAACATTCATTTACTCCCGGTCCAGAAGCAAAAGCAGGCAAACCGTGCCAGAGGGTGTTTCTGCCTATCGCTCCATCCTCTCTTATCACTCCGTTACAATTACAGGGGAAATAGGGGCTTTTGTGGGAAAGAACAAATGCTGAGACCTTCCCTACTAATGTTCTTTACTTTTAAGACAAGCTCTTCGCATATTGATGAACGGCCTTTACAGTGCTTTTGAAAAATCTCCTTGAAGATTGCGTGAGAACTCTCCAAGTTCCGGGAAATTGTTTTCGGGATACCATAACGACGCGTTCAGGAAAAGTAAATATTAAGCTTTGTTGCCATAAGCTGTTTAGTAATTGCAGTTAGTTTCAAGTTGCGGAATGTGGAGGTATTGTAAAGTTAGGGTACTCCCTTTCGTTTATTGTTTTATTTCTAAATATTTATCTCCTTTTCTCAATTGGTACTTCATACATTTCGGACAATGTGAAAAATATGTTGGCTCGTTAATTGCTGTAGATTTAATTTCATCACAACATAATTTAACAATGAGCATAAATTAAATGCGTGGTGTAATTAATTAAGTAAAAAAATATTTTGTAAGGAAATGAGCATACATCAAAACGTAGAAATATCGATGTTACCATACTTTTAAAACAAATCAGTACGTAAATTTCGATAGATTAATTAATTTATTAGTTTTAATTTATTTATTATTAGTTTTAATTTATTTATTATTAGTTTTAATTTATTTATTATTAGTTTTAATTTATTTATTATTAGTTTTAATTTATTTATTTGTTTGTTAAAGATCCAAGTGGTTTCGACGAGATATCTCGTCCATCGAAACCTAAGCAATTTTGCTAACGAGTAGATATCTCGTCATTAAGATATTACCACTTTTTTGAAGACTGCCAGATCCAGTTTTTATCTAATTACGGGATATATCGTCCCCATCAAAAATCGATAATACCGAGATGACGAGATATCTCATCATTAGTATAATTGGTCCAATTTTGACGGACCAGTATATACTTAGTATAATTGGTCCTATTTTGACCGACCAGTATATACCAGTATATATTTACCAGTATATACCGGTTCAGTATATACCAGTATATAGGACCAGTATATACCAGTACAGTATATACCAGTATATATGGACCAGTATATATCGGTTCAGTATATACCAGTATATAGGACCAGTATATACCAATACAGTATATACCAGTATATATGGACCAGTATATATCGGTTCAGTATATACCAGTATATAGGACCAGTATATACCAGTACAGTATATACCAGTATATATGGACCAGTATATGTCGGTTCAGTATATACCAGTATATAGGACCAGTATATACCAGTACAGTGTATACCAGTATATATGGACCAGTATATATCGGTTCAGTATATACCAGTATATATCGGTTCAGTATATACCAGTATATAGGACCAGTATATACCAGTACAGTATATACCAGTATATATGGACCAGTATATATCGGTTCAGTATATACCAGTATATAGGACCAGTATATACCAGTACAGTATATACCAGTATATATCGGTTCAGTATATACCAGTATATATGGACCAATATATACCAGTATGGACCAGTCCATACCTTGCTGAAACCAGTTAGAGGATTAAGCTGTATGAATAACGTTATAATAATAATAGTAATAGTAAACCATTTGCAAGCCCTTTCTGTCTTTATAAACGGGGCCGACCAACCGGTCTGATGGTTAAGGTGTTAGCTTCTAGATAGGAATGTTCTTGGTTCGAGTACGGGTCAGTGCATTTATGTTTGTGAGCGTAAGGTGTAGAGGCGGATGGTGCAACTTAAATATGTCGCGGCCGAAAATCCGCACGTTGGGTTGGCGTGGATGTTTGGAGAGTGTGTTACCATCTCAGGTGTTGTATCGTCATCTTACCGTGATTCAAAATTACGTGGTATTGTCCTCCGATCTTTTCCATAAGGGATTGATCTCGGACTGTCGCCAATAGCCCTTTGTGTTGCTCTAGTATTAGTGAGGTATTCTGCATACACTTTTGTGTGACACACACTGGGACATCGCTTCCCAATTAGAGCTTGAAGTATTTGATAGCGCAACTGCTTATGAAATTTAATTTCATCTTATCATAATACATGTAATACATAGAAAAAAATGCCGCGTAAAAATTGCTTCGAAATTACGATGTTCGTGAGATATGCTATAGTGGATAATCTGACCAAGTATCCAGAAACATTTGTCTCGATTCCAGGTAAATGGTAATGGTAATTTTTAGTTAACGTCGTACTAGAGCAACACAACGGGCTATTGACGACGGTCCGGGATCAGTTCCTTAAGGGAAAGGTCCGAGGACAACACCTCGTAATTTTGAACCACGGTCAGATGACGAAGCAACACCTGAGCTGGCACCCCACTCTCCAAACTTCCACGCCAACCCAACGTGAGGACTTTCGGCCACGACAGATTTAAGGTGCACCAGCCGCCTCTACACCATACGCTTACAAACATCCATGCCCGGACCCGGATTCGAACCACTCGATTCCAGGTGAAACGTAAGAAGGAAAAAATAAAAGCAGCATTATATAACCTGATAATTTTTCGAAGACATTTTAACGACTTTATCAAGAAAAGATTTATTGAATTTACTAAAATATTGATAAAATTCAGTTATTTTTGAAGTATAGTTTCTTTTACCGTATTACTTTTTTTTTTTGTGTAATATTTTTAAAAATTCAGGACCGAACTTCACAACATTCACAATCGAACCATGTTTGAGTTTAATATCTACACCATTGCATGGAATGCACATGTTTTGTCTTCTAAATAATTTTTTTTCAATTTTTTTTTCATGTTTCACATTTAAGAGATTCGTTTTCTTGTTGGATACATTTTTTATCATTATAAATCGCACTAGAATATTAGAGTTCCTTATAATTTTTTCAAAATCTGAATTTTATTAAATTCAATTTTCTTTTTAATTGAAAACCTCACGAATATGTTTTTAGTCGTCATATTTGACTTTTGAGAGAAATCACGTGATGCATACTTTAGATGCTGTCAAATAGCAATAAGAATTTCGGTGCTATTTTCACGGCACGTCGTAGAATATGTTTAAAATAGTTTCCTAAAGGTGGGCGCTTCCTCTTCCTTATGATCTTTGAAGGTAACTTGGAGAGGAAAGGCTGACCACAGTGGAAATAAGAGGAGTTGAGGAGCATTAATGTGAAATAAGATATGTTAGAAAGGTTGGCATCACCCACATTTTATTCTTAAGCGTGGGTGATGGCAGTAATGTCTTGTTTACTTTTCCATTACCCGAGTAAGTTAGACGTAGATTTAGTGCGGAAACAAATATTTTAACTAAAATAGTAACTAATTGCAAGGTTGACCGTGAAGATTCAGGAATACCGACAGACGAAATAAAGTCAATTATTAACTAGTTGGTAGAACAACATATCTAATATTTTTTTTAATGATTAGATTGGTATCAATTTTAATATCAGTTGAGATGGTTTGCCAGAGGGTAATGGTAATTTTAGTTAACGTCGTACTAGAGCAACACAACGGGCTATTGACGACGGTCCGGGATCAGTCCCTTGAGGGAAAGATCCGAGGACAACACCTCGTAATTTTGAACCACGGTCAGATGACGAAGCAACACCTGAGCTCGGTTTGCCAGAGGGAGCACAAAACAAGTTGTCTTTTTAAAAGGGGTGTTGAAGCAAAAACTTTGATAGAGAATATTTGAGAAAATATGATATAGATATTTAGAACATTACAATTTCACAACGAACACTACAAAGCTAAGCTGTTCAAAGTTCCCCACTAAAGTGAACTTCACAAGTCTTTGTTCTCATCCACTGAAGTACAAATTATATTCCAGTTTAACCTATACTCTTTTAACCTGCGTCTTTTTATTGAGAGAAAGTAGCCGTCTGAACCAATAATTCTTCCAAGCAAAATATCTTGCGAAACACACTCAACAAACTACCCCATTAGTCTCAATAGCACATTAATATTAATACCTAAATACCCGCAGCATGGAATACTCGTAGCGGAGAATCATATTTTAGTCCAATGGAGCTTGCATTATTCATTTCTTACAATTCGCCTTCTTTGGAGGTTTATAAATCACATTAAATCGTCCATTAACTTTAGATTGACGACGTTTCTTCTGAATAATGCGGACCGCGTTGGCTTCTCCGGCATTCTAAAGACCCCAGATCACACTGCCGCTATTGGATCATGATGTTTGTGATCTATCGCGCCAACATTACTTCGGCCACGGTTAATAAAACGAAACATTAAAATAAGGCGACGCGTAATCGGTGTAGAACATACACATTCGTAGAAAGGAGATAATGTCATCAAATGCAGTTGGGAATGTATTTCAAGTACAATGAAAACAATGGAGGTTCCGGTACGTTAAGCCCAACTGATTTCCGTTTGAAGTTGGAGTTGAGTGCACGTTGTATGTGTTGTAAATTAAGGCTAAATCTCCTGCAAGGAACGTTTTAATGAGAAAATGTTCCACCTAAAAGTTCTTTTCATAATTAATGAACATCGAAATCATCAAAAAAATAAATTGCATCACCCTTTTCCCACTAAATAGCTTTGAGACATTGATCGCGGACTCCTATGACCTATCTTTACTCGTATTGAAGCTGTGGGTAAATTTTAAGCTCGCTGATTCGTTGGTTTCTAAAAGTCATCTGTGACGTCACTTATGCAAATGCGTGAGAAGCAGTATCGTTATTTACGTTTATGTGCAATGCCGAGTCTCGAGGTGATCACTGCTCTCAGTAAAACTCCTATCTCACAATTTCTTCGTCGTATTGAGTCTAAGTGATTCAGTGCAAATACATAACATGAGAATTAGGACGTGAGAACTTGCCAAATTCCTTTCAGTTGTTTACTATGGATTCTATAAAAAATTATGTTATTCGCTATCAATTTCTGACAATCAACGCGAGAGATTTCGTTTCTAAATAACTTGAGCCCGGACCGCTGTCATTGTGTTGCTACAGTACGACGTTAATAAAAATACATACCTGCCCCCCCACTAAGTAACAAAACGCTTATTCAAGGGGTATTTATGATACATGTATACTGTGTATTGCTTTATTGGAATATTTTCAGTGCTACTCTTCAAAAGGTGAAGCGCAAAATAAAAGTTCAGATAATGACAAAAAAATTATAATTTTTAATTAACGTCGTACTAGAGCAGTGATTCTCAATCTTTTTTTGTCGAGGCACACTTTTAACGATTTCAAAATTTGGCGGCACACAAAGAAAAATATAAGTATCAAATGTGTTTACTTACCTATAATACACTGTGTAAAATTGTTTGTGATAATAATTTTGAATGTAAAATAAAATAATATAATATGTACTACAAAAAAAACAGTACGTTTATTAAGGGATTAATTACAAGGTAATAATAAGAATACTTTTAATGAGAAATTTGAGCTTGATGTTTTTTGATAATTTCATTTATATTTGGTCATAAAAATGAGAATGCTACTCTCATATCGTCTTCTACATTTAACAGTCTCTATCTTTTTATTCGTTTTTATGTTGGTTAAAACTGAAAATCCGAATTCACACAAATAAGATGTAGAAAATTGAATAATATTTTTAAAGCTTTTTTGGCTATCATGGGATAATCGTATCACGTTGGGGCGAATATTTCACTTTATGATAGGTCACAATAATAGAAGATAAAAACAGTTAAAAATATGGTATTTAACTGTAAAAAGAACAGTTTTCTTTTACAGTGTACCTTTCTTTAATTTAAACAAACTTTACTCGTAATAAAAAAAAAGCATTATAATTTTTACTATATACATTTCTAAAATTTGGCGGCACACAAAAGTGCCGCGGCACAGTGGTTGAGAATCACTATACTAGAGCAACTCAACGGTCTATTAACGACGGTCCGGGATCAATCCCCTAAGGAGACAACACCACGTAATTTTAAACCAAGGTTCAATGACGATATATAGTAACAAAAAAAATGAACATAATAGCAAGAAGTTTGCTGTGTTTACAATGCAGATGGTGCTTACATAGAACACAGCATCCACATCACTATGATGTTTGGGATATCCCATGACAACATACGTTCGTCCGCGGTTAATAGAAACAGCCTTACACAAAGGCGATGCGTATTTGGTGTAGAATATTACACATTCATAGAAATGAGATAATGTCATTGAATGCATTTGGGAATGCATTTCCAGTTCCATGAAATGAGTTAAGTTTCCAGTACGTTTGAATCCAAACGAATTTGGATTAAATTGGATTCTATGTATTTTATTTTGCAATATATCAGGGTTGAATTGCTAAAAAGCTCTCTTAAATATGAATGAATTTAATATATCATTAATTATGTGTGTTTATCAATACCACATAAAATTTGTATTAGTGTAAGCTAAAGGTAAACATATTTATTTTAATCATAGCCTTGAATGGTTCGCCCCGCTAAAAAACCCACGGTTATTCTGAATATGTATAGTGTCTTTTTGTATGTTTAAAAGCTTCTAGGAAATTTAGTATTCCATATCCATAGATATTCTAGACAGTTTAAGAAACATTTTACTATGTGCTCCTTTTGTTAAAAAAAATCAATAAAAGAAATTCCAGAAAGTTGCAATATAAGGGAACTTAATGCACGAAATAATCTGATTCTAAAGTTGAAAGAGCATCATACATAAAAATAGGTTCCAGAAAATGGTTACACACATTCTACCTATATTTTAAAATTAGATTCCGATAATAAATGCATTTTCGTCTAGCATTTCATTGAAGAGGAAATATATTTTGACACATTGACACTATTTCAGTTCACATTCTCAGAATCCATTTAAAAAACTTTCTTACTATAGAGCGCTGATATTATGCACATTTTTAAAATCTCTGGAGCACAATTAGATTAGTCTGGAATAATAACGGAAAGGAAAATCAAATTTGTATCACCTCACTCTGAAAAGAATAGTGTGTTGGTCGTGCCTGAGCATTATATTCCAAGGATACCGAATAAAAAGTTGTGTTGCTCCAGTGCGATGTTAATTAAAATATCAGATACCATACCAAGGATACATAATCAGAAATTTAATTAATGATTAAAAAATGCTGAACCTTTCACTTTTTAGATTTGAACAAATGTAGTTTGAAGAGTAACGGTAAACAATCGGAGCGTTGCGAGTTCGAAACTATCCAACAAAAGACAATCATGTATGTGGAAGTTGGTTCACGTTAAATCTTTATTGGCCAGAAATATCCTCGCGTTGGAGTGGTGTGTACGTTTGGAGAGTAGTGGGTGAGGTCAAGTGTTGACCTCATTATTTGACCGTGGTTCGAAATTGCGAGGTGTCTTGGGATTTTTCCTTTAGCTCAATATCCATAACCAATGCCAATAGCCCCTTGTATTTTTCCTATGCGACGTTGTGATTAGACACCTACCTACACAAAACTACACTTGATAAAATTAAGAATCATAATATTAAATTACATAAAACACTTAAACATTATACAACTGTATTCCCAATACAATTCTCTATTTGATAATACTTATTCAAGTATAAGGAAACGTTTAAACTATTGTCCTTACTATAGACTGTACCACATGCAAAAGGAACAAAACACCATACCATTAGAAAATATTTGCTTAACAAAAGTACAAACTACTTTCTTCTCATGAGCCTCTACACTCCACTTTATAAACCCTAGTAGAACACTGATATTACGCTCATTTTCAAAATCTCAGGGAAACAATTTGATTAGACTCGAATAAAAAACGAGATGCTAAAGAACAGTTTCTTTCCCAAAGGTGGAAAGAATTGTGTGTTGGTGGTGCCTAAGCATTCTATTCTGAGGATTCTGAACCACACTGTTTGGCAATTTGCATATAAAAAAAGGGTTTTGCATTCCGAATAATTTCAGAAGGGAAGCGATGAATTTCGTGTCTGAGTTTAAGTGTTTACTGCTCCATCTCGAAAGCGTTTGAAGGGAAGACGGGGGAATTCTTCACAAATGGGGACCCCAAGTGACTTGAATACCAACTAGAGGAAAAGAAAAATTGGATTAGAGGACATTGCTGTAGTATGTTTCGACGACATTGGAATTAAATTGGTGTCAGATTCGAATGTGAAGTAGGCATATGTAGGGTCAGGCTGGGTAATTGTAAACAAGGGGTAATTGTAAACAAGCTATACAAGCGCCCACACAGGATTCCGAGATAATAAAAAGTTGTGAAATATCAAAGCCGCCACCCTGATGATGTAATAATGTAATCCCGTATTTCTTTGACCCACAACTGATAGCAATATGTTTAGTTGAAAAATTTATGGTTGAAAATTTTGGGTTTTAATGTTTTTGTGTGCTGAATTTTCTGCTGCCCTCCATAATATATTGAAAGGAATGCTGTTCCAATTTTTTTATTACGTTCAGTTATGTTTCTATCGAACAGAAAATCATTGACTTTTGCTTCTGGGAACTTTAATGCACCTACAGTTGAATGTTTACAATTACCCCATATTTTTAAGGGACGGGGTAATTGTTAATATAACTTTGCCAATAGTTTCGTTCAATTTGAATGGAAAACCGATATGTTTTTGTATTTAATCGTATTTAGTACGTTTGAATTGCGTTTTTCGTGTTCTTGGGGAGAAGGAAGAATGATTTACTAAAACTTCACACATATGGTGAAGTTCTTACAACTGACCAAGTACTGTCAGAAGATAAAAATAACAAAAGGAAGGCTGGTGAGAAGATAGTGAAAGAACCAGAAGTAAGCAAGAAACCAAGAAAGAAGCAAATGGAAAGGACAGCTAGGATGAGGAACTATTGAAAGAATTGACTAACATTGACGGTGAAGAGTTTTAAGTTCTCCAAACATTCAATCGTAACATAGAAGACAAGCTTGTCGGCGAAGTTAAATATTTTGGAGTTATTCATGGAAGACATTGAAACGACTACATTTGTACTTGTTGAGGGGGGAAGAGAAAGAAAACCCATTTTTCGTATGTATGAAGGGTGGATGTTGCTTCAGAAGACAAGTTTAAGATCACCGGATTCAAATGCATCGACAATGCATTTACTAAATTCGCTGCGGTTCAAAAGGACTAATTCTGTGTTACCAAAGACCATGTCAAAGCAATTTTACCTTCTCCAACCTATAGCAAAGAAAACCGTAAAGAAATTTTACAATTTGAGGTCACTGTTAATGTGTAAGCAATGCAATGGATGTTTGTTTTTTGTACATAAGATTCTAGTTTTCAATTCGTAGTTTTTTTTTTTTTTAATTTTTAATTTTTAAATTTGTAATTTTCTGTTCTTTACACACTAAATACATTCTTTGTTCAGTGAATGTTTGAATCATTTATTCTTATGTATTCCTGGATGTTCACTTCATGATTAATGCAACTTTCAAGCGTAACCATATTTTTTGGGGGGAAGAAGTAGGAGTATTTGGTAAAGGTAAAGATCAAAACGGGGTTATTGTAAACATGATATTAGAAGGGTAAAAACACCATTCGAATTCCTTCTACTGCCATGACTACTGCTCATCCTGTCACTTGTTCAATGTTCAATATCACGAGGAAAATCGTTGTTTACAATTATACCTACTTTCAGGGGTAATTTTACACACGCGGGATAATTGTAAACAACCAAGTACGGTATTAAATTTCTTTTCTGGAATATTCGTACTAATTAAATATGAAAGTAGAATAGTGAGAAGTTAGTTTAGTAGGACGAACAATGTTTAATTATTTTATCAAGAGTTTGAAAATAGGGATTGAAAGTGAACATACAAATTATGTTTACAATTACCCCGTCATCTCTAGATAGGTAAATGGATTTGTTGTTGTTGTTTCTTATGCCTACACTGGCAGACCGGAGGAGTGCCAGGCCCGTCAAAGACAGCAAGAGGCGAAGGGGAGGTGCGCCTTCCATGTTATTGAGCCCCATTGGGAGGAAGTCAGACTTAGCTCCACATACATGACACAACCGTTTTACAGGAAGGTCCCTTTCATACATCCATTCACTCACACATATCGTAATTTAGATCCCAATCAGAGGCCGATAACCCCCTGATCAGGTACCCCCAGAGGTATTGATTTGGTATGGGAACATGGGGGACTTTGTGACCACGACCTATTTAAAGTGCCCCAGTCACCATTAGTGAACACGACGGTCTTTAGCCAGGTCGAAGCGCCGATATCGCAATCATCAGAATTGCAGGCTCCGCCGAGGACAGAACCCACAACCCTTCTGATGCAAGCCCGACGCTCTACTGACTGAGCTACCGCGGCTCGGTAAATGGATTTAGATCATTCTGGTGAAACATAACGGACTATTGTCGACGGCCCAGAATCCATCCCGAAGGGAAAGATATGAGGACAACCCCTCGTACTGTTTCGAATCATGGTCACATGACGCGGTCAACATTTGAGCTAGCGACCCACTCTCCAAATACTAATTTTCGGATTGGTATATAATCAACGTCACACTGGCGCAACACAACGGTCTAGAGCTGGCGGTCCGAGATGAATCCTGAAGGGAAGGAACTGAGGACAAAATCGCGTAGTTTTGTACCACAATTAAGTGATGAAATCACACCTGATATGGCACTCCACTTTCGAGACTTTGAATATGAGGACGTTGAAGGCCCCAACCGAATTAACGTGCACCATCCCCCTTTATACACGACGGTCTTTGGTTGAATTCAAACTGGCAACAGTGCTAATTTGTCATTCTTCCGTCCGGGCTACATTGGATCCCACCAATTATCTGAATGACAGCGTCTAATACAGCAGAGACTGTGTCATAAATTCATCTCACATGGAGTTCTGATTAAAAAACGAACCGGGCTAGTCATATTTACTCTTAAATAATAGGTTATTTAATACAGAATTACTAGATACTAATCAACCCTCTGAACTGGCATGTTGACTTGGTTTTAATAACAACCAACCGTCCCGTTTAATACAAACACAAAGACATGACAAGAAACCTTAACCTTACGGTAGGTAGAGAATTGTAACCACTAAAATTTAGTTTACAACAGCGGCATGGAAATCTGTGTACTGTGGATGCAATCCCGTGTGACGAAGTCTTTGACGAGGACAAAAGCAAGAGCTCGGCGGAGTAACTGCCGAAAGGTCACGCCGCGTATGAACTCAGACCGCCAGACAGCGAAAGTTAACAATCTAGCGGTGGGTCGAGGTATTTAGTTTCGACGAAGAGGAAGCGGAGTACCTTTGTCGCGATGCCGACCAGACGCAGGGGCAGAAGTTCATTTCCGCCGCTTCCACATAATCATAGGAGACCGCGGATATTTTTTGCTTCAGGCCGCCGTCCGCTAATGAAGCTACCGGCGAAAGAGGAAAATTAACCTACAATGCATAGCCCGAATTTGAACCAGCCAAAAACGAGAGGACAAGTGTGTCGAATGAAACGAGAGGGGGGCCAACAACCACCTGGAACTTTCGGAGTCAAGAGAGTCGGGAGAAAACTTTCGAAGGAAGAGGTCAACAGACCCGAAGGATCAAACTGATCCGGCCGAAGCGAAACCAGTTCACGGTTTCCGATATCCCTTTCTATTGAGACGTGCCGAGTCGCGACAGCTGTTCGTAGACTCAGAACAAATTACCCAAACTGGGATTCCGTCTGGAAACTGGGACGGGATATGTCGGGACGGGCAGAATATGTCCGGACGGGAGGAAAGCTAAACCTGGACTGCCGCTTTGCTGACTTGCTTACACGCGTGCGAGAACTTTTGGAGAAGCTCACCCGAGTAAAGTCTGGAGAATGGCTCACCCGAGCCGGGTAGTCCAAATCGGAGTCCTGAGGTCAAGGACAATTCACCACATTCGGTAAAGATCTACCACCTAGACTCTACCAGTCTGTAAACGCCACCTAACAAATTCCGTCAAGGTTATTCTTTTATTGTAAATAAAAATATGTTAATCGAGACCACTGCGACCACTATGTAGTAGATGACGCTTCCATCCCAAGACGTTAAACCCCCTTTTAAGAGAACGCTGGCATCGATCACCATTTACGAGCTGTCAGCGACTGATTTTCTAGAGGATTCCTCCTTTTGTGCGGTACCTTACCCTATTGACCGTGAGGTGTGAAAGCTTTGGCGTGATAAACATAAAGGGGGGGGGGGGGACATCCCCAGAAAACGGTGGTTGATGGGGGAAAACGGGGGTCATATTCGAATTAAGGAGCTTATTTTTGATATCAATCAGCATAAATGGTGTCAGAGCTTGAAAAAAAATATTTTTTTGCAGAGCAATGGTATTAGAATACAGCGCGAAATCAGTTTATCATGTATTTTTTCGCTAGTTTGAATTCGAATTGTTTAGCACCTGTTATTATCATTATATTTATACGTCACACTTTGTACTTTCGCTACGACCGTTAATTATATTAGTTGAATTAATTAAATTATATTTTTACAAGCGTGCTAAATGATGAAAATGCTTCGATTGAGAATCACCAGAACACATTCAGGCAATCCAGGAGAACACTGATTGCAAAATGGCTCAACGTTTCAGCTTTTGAACCGTGTTCCAAAACCCTCAAGCAACCGTGAATGGAAAAAGTCACGGGACAGTACTAAATTTCTTCCTATACAGGAATGCATCGTTCCAAAAAAGATGATTGATTACTGAATTACTAAATCCTATTAAAGCCTCTAGAAATGTCATATCTGCTTGGATTTATTATCAATCCGCCTTCCATTTAATAAACAGAATGTTGACTGAAGACCTGCAACAGTTCAACGCCGTCGCACTCAGCTAATGAAAAGAAGGCACTTAATCAATTTCCTGTGTTTTTTCTGCGCTGTTTCTGCGAATTGCGCGGTAATTAGCCCACGCGTCAATTTATCGGATGAAGAATGGCAACCATCCCCTGGGCTGAAAAGAAGTGCCAAATGACTTAACAATTGAGAACACTTCGATGATTCAATTAAAGAAGCTTCCCCCAAATTATCCATAAATTATAGTGCTCCAACCGAGACATTAGAAAAATCGCTTTCATAAAGAAAAGAATGGAATCTCCTGCCTCCGGATGACTTCGAAACTTCCCCTCCCTCGCGTTCGAGGAGAACGAAAAAAAATTGTAAAAAAAGATAAAGCTTGACAGGGACGAAGACTTTGGAGCAGTTTGAAATTATTTTCTGTTTCGGAAAATATAATTTTCGGTTCTTTTCCTTTCGGTTTGCCTTGCCTCGAGCTGCGATTTTGGAATTTCATGGATGAAAATGTGTTCTTGCTGGACGAACAGAGTAAAAATTAATTTGCTAAGGTTTGTTTCAGAAATAAAGACTTTTAAAATCCAAAGGCTAAAATTCATTTTGTGTTTAATTAAATCAAAGTTTAAAGTGAAACAAAAACATTTCATGTGTTCTTAGCAATCCTTTTCATTTCTTTATTTTCAGTGGATAGTTATTTTTAAACATTTGATTAAAAAACGTTCAATTGACCTAACGCAGATGTGTTTATTATTTTTAAAAAATGCAGTTCAATCATCTGAGCTTCACGAATGTTCAGAATAGTGTACTATTCTCTGAACGGTACGACACACATAATCACTGTATAATAGCCTCATATGTTGCATGAATGAATTCTGGAAATTATTATATTCGTAAAAGTTTAATTCAAGTGGCAAGAAAGGCGGCATGATCAGACCAATCAGAGGCGCGGCGCGAGCCACTTTCCACCTATTCAAATTGAAGTCATTTCATCTTATGTCGCCTCTAATTTTTTTGTGCCTTAAGTTTCCTATTTGAATTTCCTGAACGGTACGACACACATAATTATCGTATTATAATCTCATATGTTGCATGAATCAATCCTGTAAATGATTCTATTCGTAAAAGTTTAATTCAAGTAGCAAGAATGGCGGTAAGATTAGACCAATCAGAGGCGCGGAGCGAGCCACTTTCCACCTCTTCAAATTGAAGTCATTTCATCTTATGTTGCCTCTGATTTGTTTAAGCCTTAAGCATCCAATTTGAATTCCCAAAACGGTACGACACACATAATCACTGTATAAAAGCTTCATCTGTTACAAGAATCCATCCTGGAAATGATTTTATTCGTAAAAGTTTAATTCAAGTAACAAGAAAGGCGGCATGATCAGACCAATCAGAGGCGCGGCGCGAGCCACTTTCCACCTATTCAAATTGAAGTCATTTCATCTTATGTCGCCTCTAATTTGTTTGTGCCTTAAGTTTCCTATTTCAATTCCCTGAACGTTACGATACACATAATCACTATATTATAGCCTCATATGTTGCATGAATCAATCCTGGAAATGATTCTATTCGTAAAAGTTTAATTCAAGTAGCAATAAAAGGGGTATGATCAGACCAATCAGAGGCGCGGCGCGAGCCACTTTCCACCTCTTCAAATTGAAGCCATTTCATCTTTTGTCGCCACTTATTTGTTTGTTCCTTAAGCATCCTATTTGAATTCAGCTTAAAATTGGTTAGAAGTGATGCAGAGAAGACTATGCAAGATGCATGGTGGAATAGTGCGCTGGACGCTCAGGAGGCTAAATTGCACTTTGTAATAGATTGATACGATATTCGATCGAAAGTGGAGATCCTAATTTTGATATCGTCAATTCAACCATGGTTTACAATTACGTGGTGTTGTCCTCGAATCTTTCCCTTCGGGTTTCATCCCGGACTGTCAATAGTCCGCTGTGTTGCTCCGGTTCAACGTTAAATAAAATACATACATTCCTAATTTAAAATGTAAAAGGTTTATTTTTCACACCTTATCAGACAGCTCTTTAGTGCCATTTAAGTATTAGATTCCCGAAAATTATAGCTACCATATTTTCTCTAAGTGCTGATGTTGAAATTTTTGGACGATGCTTATCCTAGATTTTACTTTCATTCTGCTCTCGAAATTTTAGTGCGATGTTTGTCATAGAGTTTATTTTTATAATGTTTTAATTAATATTTGCTAACCATTTTAACCATTCAGCTGATGTGGTTATCTCGATGAAGTATCTCGGCTAATTAGCAAAACTGACCCTATCTTGATAGACAAGATACCTCGTAATTAACATAAAACTGACCAGATATTCATCTTGTCATCATAAAAAATATCATCAATGTCTTGATGACGAGATATCTTGTCTTATCAGTAAAATTGACCAGATGTTAACAGACAAGTAGACAATATACTTCGTAATTAAAAGAAAGCTGACCAGATATTCATCTTGTAATCATAAAAAATCAGTAATGTATTGACGAGATATCTCATCAAAAGCAATATTGGTGGCATCTTGATAGACGAGATATTTCATCGTAACCACTTGGAGGATAGAACACCCTGTGCCGTTATTTCGTCATAAGCACTTGGAGAATTGAACATCCTGTGCTGTTATTTCGTCATAAGCACTTGGAGGATTGAATATCCTGTGCTGTTATTTCGTCATAAGCACTTGGAGAATTGAACATACTGTGCTGTTATTTCGTCGTAAGCAGTTGGAGGAATGAACATCCTGATCTGTTATTTCGTCAGAAGCACTTGGAGGATTCACCATACTGTGCTGTTATTTCGTCGTAAGCACTTGGAGGATTGAACATCCTGATATGTTATTTCGTCAGAAGCACTTGGAGGATTGAACATCCTGTGCTGTTATTTCGTCAGAAGCACTAGGAGGATTGAACATACTGTGCTGTTATTTCGTCGTAAGCAGTTGGAGGAATGAACATCCTGATCTGTTTATTCGTCAGAAGCACTTGGAGGATTGAACATAATGTGCTGTTATTTCGTCGTAAGCACTTGGAGGATTGAACATCATGTGCTGTTATTTTGTCGTAAGCACTTGGAGTATTGAACATCCTGTGCTGTTATTTCGGGATGCGCTAAACAAACTCCTAAATTATGTATTTTCCATACCAAAGAAAAAACAGAAAAATCAATTTTATACAATGTATTCATAAACTTATTCTACCACAAGTACTACATTAAAATAAATTTCTAAACCTTTTTCTCACATTCTCCAAAAATTAAAACTTAATTTTATAAAAAAAAATCCTCCTTAATTTTTAAACCTACTGTTTTTCCCGTTTCTCTTACCAAGAGCAAAAACATCTCCATCCTCTCTTGAGTTGCACAGTTCTCCGTCCTATCCCTGACAAGCAGTTTAGTATGCCGGTGGCTGCTTCTGGAGGAGGTAAATCAATTTGCATCGCCGGAGGACCGCCTTCGCACGCGTTAAAATGAGAAAACTCCATCGTGGTATAAGTTTAAGTGGAACTTTAATCTTCGACTTGAAGAGGGAGAAACTTGATTAAATTTTAAAAGCTTCTTAGGGAACAACCACCGGATTTTGCGCTTTTGTTTACGTGAGTGAAATCAACGAAGATTTATTCTCTTTGAAGGCAAGCTTCCATCGGATGTTAAATGCTCCCTAAATCTACTTACAGAACTTGGAAGGGTTCCGTCGTCTAATTTAAAAACAGTAAAGAACTACCTATGAGCATCAGCAATAGATTGCAAGCTTTATGCAGAAAGGATTATAATAGTATAATATACGTGTCTATTTTTATCATCAGTTGTGTGGTTTTGAGGTGTTATCAAATGAATGCCAGGGTGTCTGGTAATATCCATTAATGGAGCAGTGTTTTCAGGATGAAGACGTTTAATCGTTACCTTAGTGTTTATAGATATTTGTTAGATTGTACCTGTGGTGTATGCAGATCTCTTCAAGCCTGGCTAAGATATTGCAAAACCTGTCCGTATGACTCACTTCAGTTTTGCTTGTCAAATATAATTTACATGTATGTAAAAGATAAATGTTTGCGTTTCGTAGCGTGTAGAAACGTTTTTGTTAGGTTTTGTAAAGTTGTAAGGTGTTATCAAAGAATGTCAGAATGTCATGTTATATCGCTTAATGGAGTGGTATTTGCAGGATGAGGCTGCTTATTCATGACCTCAGTGTTTATAAATATTTGTTATAATTTGTATGTGTATATGTTCAAGGCAGGCCAAAATCTGGAAAAAAAGCCCATATCGCCACCATGTAGCTTTGCCATTCAATTTAATTCAGCATTACTTATGTCAAAAATGTAATTTACATACGTGTAAAAGTGAAATGTTTGCGTTTTGCTCAGTGTAGAGACGTTTTTATAAGGTTTTGTAGGGCCTTAAGATGTATTCAAATGAATAGACCAGTATGTCAGGTTATGTATTTTGATGGAGTGGAATTTGCAGGGTGAGGATGGTTAATCATGACCTCAGTGCTCAAAGATACTTGTCACAGTGTATGTGTATATTTGTTCATGGTTGTACAAAGTCTTTCGAAGGCAGCTCAAGTCACCACCATTCATATCCATTCAGATTTGCTTATGTCAAATGTAATTTCAGATATGTAAGTGAAATGTTTGCGTATCTGAAATGCTGTTCCCGTTTTGCTGAGTGTAGTTGCTGTGCTTGAATCATTTACTCTAATTATAAGTTGTGATTGTAATGTCTACACATGTGGAGACGTTAAAAACACAACTTCTTTGGATATTGATCAATAGACTTCCCAACTTTCATAGGATAGTGATCAATAGACTCTGAATGTCAAACTTTGCTTATGTAAAATAAAGTTTATAAGTGGATTATTCGTTGACTTTTATGATGAATATTTGCAAAAGCTGCTATAAGCAAAAAATACAACGTTAAATAATAGACACACACACACAGACAAGAACAGTTTTATTAACACGCGACATAAATACACCCAGGGTTAGTTACAAGAATCCCACCTACTTTATTACAACACGGAAATTGCCAAAGCAGTATGAATAATCAATGAACCACTATGAGTCCTAATATTTATTTAGGAAAGGAATACTTGTGCTTAGCTGAGCTTTGCGATGTCGTTGATTGTATGCTTAGCTGAGGCTGCAAGTAGTTTTGCACGTCTCTTTTAATGATAGTAATCATTCCACTTCGACCTTCGATATTTTCTTACGTCAAATGTAGTTTAAAGATAGGTAAAAGTGAAATACGTGCGTTTAGTTGAGTATAGAGAAAATGTTGATAGAATGGTTCACCTGATGATATGACTGTTTTTATGGACACTGAGCATCTGGCCATTGCTGTTAAACCTTGCTAAGGTAAAAGGTAGTTTTTCGACTTGAAAAGGAGAAAATGTGTTTCTGATGAAACGAAGTGGTTTTAGTTTCAGCGACATGTGGTCATCTTCACTCACTGAAGCCATGACTAGAAGTTAAAAAATGCAATGTGAAGATCCATTGGTATTTCTCGTTGAGCTGTTGGAATGTTTCAGGGTTTCACATTAATCGAGCCACAGAGGAAACAATCCGGTTCAAAACACTTTAATCCGAGCCACTCGAGTATTGCTTACGCCTAACGTGATATTCAGATACGTTGGAGTGAAACGGCTGGGCCTCCTGCAAAGAGCACAGACGTAATTGATTGATCGAGAGTCTTAGCTCCGCCCTGTTTCATTACATAGTCTCTCAGTGGAGATAGCCGTATTCCAAGTCACACGTGTTCTTCAAAGGTATCACAGTTGAAGTTAGCGAGAACTTTTCTTCAAAACACACAACATTTCTACTTCAAAATAATAAAGCACATACGAGCAGGATGCATCGAAATATTAGTGGACAAGTAAACGATTTCAGTCTTACATCAATACATACATCTGGAAAGGCTACTATTTAATCACGATGCAGGCACCAGCTCCCTTTTTATACGAAAGGTTAGATTCGAACTCGCAACCCTCCGTTTGCTAGTTTCAACCGGGTAATCGCAACCCGAAATTTCCATGAATTCAAACAATACAAATGTTCATATTACTTTTTCATTTGATTTAGGATTAACCTTTTGTTAAGAAATTATGGTTTAGAGATAAATGTAATATGCTCGTATTAATATACATACTTGATTAAAAAACACATACGTTTGCAATGATTCAGGAAACGCTGTGATTTTCTCCATACACATGGAAGGATCCGTACAATCTTGAATCGTAATCTACACTTAGTGTAAAGATACGTTACAAACCGCCACAACAAAAGGAAATGAAATAAACAAAGCATCTTAATGAGGGGCTTGATCACTTCTGACAGCAACATAAACTCACCAACAATCTTCGATGATGTTTATGTTCAGTGACGATAATGGGTGTACCGACCATTCTTTCCAAGAGCTCTTTTCCCATCGTTTAATGTTATATTGATTGTACACAACAGCAAAACTCCATTAGATAGAAAAGCTGAATAGAAGGGTGTGAGAATTCATGCAAAACTAACCTTGGGCAAATGGCTACTACATCTCTAAAATTAGAGAGAAAAGTTTAAATTGGTCTAAAATGTTAAGTGGAAAACAAACATTTCCTTTAAATAATATTTCATACTTATACGTAATGAATAGTTTTTTATTGCTAATTTGTTCTGATACTGTACTTCAAATGCGTAGCAACTTCCCCCAAACAAGTAATGAATGACAATCTATCAATTCCATTACATAATAGCCATATATGTTGCTTCAGTGCGATGTTAATTTAACTACCCTATTCTACTTTATATGGAAACAACTTTTTTAAGTTCCTTAGAGATATATACATTTTTTAATGGCTCTCTTAATGCTTGTCACCAAGAGGTGTCTTGTTATTGTAAAATTGACAATATCGCGATGAGCAAGATATCTTGTCATTAGAAGAAAACTGACCGGATCGGGATCTCGTCATCTTCGAGATTCGGCAACATCTTGATGACGAAATATCTCGTCATTTGCAAAATTGGTCGGATTTTGATGGACGAAACATATCGTTAAAGATACTTGGATACGTAATCCTCCTGGTGGACGTGTTGACGTAATTTCTTCTCAACAAACAAAACTGAACAGATCTTGATGGACGAGATATCTCGTCATAAGAAGAAAACTAGCTAGATCTTGATCTTGTTATCATAAAAATTGAATCCGGAAATATATTGAGGACGAATTATCTCGTCAGTAGCAAGATTAGTCAGACCTTGATGAAAGAGACATCTCATCATAAGAAGAAAACTAGCTAGATCTTGATCTTGTTATCATAAAAATTGAATCCGGAAATATATTGAGGACGAATTATCTCGTCAGTAGCAAGATTAGTCAGACCTTGATGAAAGAGACATCTCATCATAAGAAGAAAACTAGCTAGATCTTGATCTTGTTATCATAAAAATTGAATCCTGAAATATATTGAGGACGAATTATCTCGTCAGTAGCAAGATTAGTCAGACCTTGATGAAAGAGACATCTCTTCGAAACCACCTGGAAAGTTAAAAGCATATGAATAAAATAATTATAAAAGTTAAACTTACGGAATTCCGATGAAAAAAATATAATGTTACGTTATAGATATATGCAGGTAAATATAAATCTCTACTTTTATAAAAGGTAGTGTTTCTCTGTGTTTCTGTACGCAGTGTCCTGATGAATCTATGGCACTTACAATAATGGAATTTGGCACACAGTTAGTCCTAATTTTTGGCGAATTTTGTGTAGCGCTTGTGTAGGGGTCTGTCTGCTACAGCTTCATGGAGGTCCTTATCGAGATATCCTTTGTTACGTGGATTCGCCGTCGAAGGGAATCGGCTGGCGCATTTATGACCGGATGGGGGTAGCCCTCGTCTTTGAACTGTAGCGCTGTCGGTAAGAACGTGTGCGGTCTCCACTGGAAGAAAAGAGAATCGTTGAACACATTAACGTGGACGGACGCAAAGCTAGTTTGCTCCTATGAAGCCGCGGGACTGAAACCATATTTGTATATACCATCTATTAGCCTCGAAAAAGCCTTATGTATATTTTTAGTAACTAATTAAATGTGCTGTATTTTTAAAAGTCGTATTACTTGTATTCAAGCCATTCGCCAAGCAAATTCTACTCACGACGTTACAGCTTAAATTTTATAATTTTCTCTGGAACATTTTAAAATTAATTTATTAGTTTTTCATTTTTCTTTCTCCGAAATGTAACGTCATACTACCTTGAATAAAGAATTACGATTTTCGACCACTGTCGTCACAAGCGTGCTTCGTCCTATAATGCCTTTGAAACCATACCAAGGTTTTCGATTATAGCGTGTTTTGATTTACGCTGTTGGTAATAGCCACTTCGAGGCCATCACACGGGGTTGCCTGTGTGGAGATGGTTTTGCGAAACAAACCAAATGGGAACACGTAGCAATCACCTGGGGTCGACGAGCGTCAGGGAGTAGTGGTTACATCTGACCCCACGAAAAGATGTGTCACGGGCAACGCAGTGCTGGTTACGCAGTGGCTAGTCACTTATAATGGTTGATAGTTATTTTGACTCCAAGCATCACCGACTAGAATTAATTTCATTAAAGGTTAAAGTCAACGATGAAGGCACTTTCTCGGTCACTTAGGTTTCTCCCCTCATGGATCAAAAATTCCCTCACGCATCTCAAATTACCAATTATTAACAGGGTACAAATCGCCAATTCGAAGGAATTACTGATTCATTTGCGGCCGCGTCTTTCCCACTGTGGCGGTTACACGCTAATTGGTTTACGGGGATCTTTAAGGAAAAGACAAAGGATCCTTCACGTACAATTTAATTTGCGACTGCATCTGCTGCCTGGAAACGCAACGGTCGGGCATTCGATCCGATTTCGGTAATTTGCCGCTAATGCGCTACTGCTGCGACAAGACATTCGGCCTGGATGCATTGCATTCATAATTTATGTATTTTCAGAAACTGATTCTGCGGTTGCTTCCCACGGTCGGATTTCCGTTGCTAGTTAAGGTCATATTTCAAGATATTGTAGCTGAAAGGGGAAAATGGGGTGATTAAGTGTCCATATCGCCCTTCTTGACTCGGAATGAACATGCAGCGAATGGATATCAACCATGGTGTTTCAAAGAATGTGCGCCTGTTGCACAAAATTCAAAATTTTTTACTTCAATACCGATTTAAAATCAGAAGAGCACGATGGCATGCATGAAAAGTTGTGTGTAACATACAGGCACTACAATTCATATACCCTGTGGCTTCAGAAGCATACATTGAAGATTCCAGAAGGCAAACATAGCATTGCATAGACAAATGATGCCTATTTATCGAGTGCTCAGGTGCACTGAGAGGTTCCCCGATATGTCAAAAATCTAGAGTGCTGGGCGAGTTTCGAACCAGTGTAAATTTGAATTGCGTGGACTTAAGACAAAGTAAGTCGTGTCATTCAACAGCTACAAAAACAATTTAGAATTATTTTTCTTTGAGTAATAATCCGTGGTTCAAAATTACGAGGTGTTATCCTCGGATCTTTCCCTTAAGGGATTGATCACGGACCGTCGTCAATAGCCCGTTGTGTTGCTCTAGTACGACGTTAACTAAAATTACCATTACCATTACCATTGAGTAATAATCATTCCCTCCCGTATCCCTGTGTATTTGAGTCCTTAGAAGGTCTCCGCATATGTGAAACCCTAAGAAAGAAGATTGGGGTTGAGGTGGTTTGAAGGTAATATATAAGATCACTAATATCTTCAAAACAATTTTTTCCTCAACAACTTTAACAGTTTTATTAGAGTGCTGCTGGATTTACATTTATTAAATACTAGCAGAATTACCAGGTGTTACTCGGGTTGAATAGAATAAATATTGATTGGAACGTGATCAAACTAATAACTGCGCTTTCATAGAAAAATTCAAGCATAATTTAAGTGTACGGATAATAATTTTTAACATCCGTTTTTATAGGTTTTACAATTTACTTCGAGAGCAAGAATGTGTACATCTACATAATCCATTTCATATTTATCCCAGTGCTGCCATAAGACCAATTGGAAAAGATTTTTTCTAAGGTGACTACTACAGAAGCCGGTTTTGAGTTTTGAAGTGATTTTATTTTTTCAGTAAAAATTCTTTAGATTTTTTTACTTTATTTTTATTTTTTAGATTAGAAAATTTTAAAGATCTTTGAACTACAACCTATGCTTAACCGTTTTTATTTAGCATTGCTATCTTATTTTTAGAGGATTTTGTTTTAACAAATTTTAAAATAAGAAATTACACAGCTTACTAGAACGGTTTTGTTTTGTATATTTTAATGGTTTTTTTAAACCAAATACTACAAATCGATTAAAAGTTTTAAAAAATGGTAAAGGTTACTTTTGTAAGTCTGTACTAAAGTCATTCAATTTTAATACAAGTTATTTTATTATTTATAAGTGCCACAAGATGGAGTTCTCAAGAAAAAATGTGGTCACTTGAAAAAAATTTTACTAATGAATATTTATCAAATTAATTTTTCATCATTTACTTAGCAATATTGAAATTCGAAAATGTTGCATGTCTGGTGCAAGATTGCTGCAAGTAAAAACATATTGGTTGGTGAATCACGAGTGCGCGAGTATTCACAGTAGATTCGTCGATTTTATGATTCGAGTTGAGCAATTTAACTGAATAAGAACTTAAAGGAAATTCCTAATCCTCTAACAAAATCATTTTTTACTGTAGTTGCCTTAGTATCCACCTCTCGTCAGGTTGTAGCTTTAACAGGAGTGTGTGTGATGTATGTGAATTGTATATGTAGGTACAGGATTTGTGTCCAAAGTAAGTTGTAGAAATTATAAAGATGTTGAAGAGTTGTGAAAATATTCGAAAGACAAAAGTGTATATAAATTCTGGTCATTTATTCCCTATCAATTTATGGTTAACCAATTCTACTCGAGTAAAGTTCGGTATAATTTTTTTTCTTTTTATATAAAATTATATTACATTTATGACTAAACTCAATCGGAGTAAGAATAGAGTTGATTATCACCAAAACTCTTAAAGGCGCAAAAACAATCTAAAACATAAACAGAATTTAATACAATATTGTAATGCACAATTTATAATTTTTTCAGTGAAGTGAGCAATAGTTTTTTTCAGTGAAGTGAACAATAGTTTTTTAGCAGGCTTATATATCTTTAAATTATAAAGTATGAACTATGTCATAAATATCTAATTTGACACAACGCAAAACCAGTTGAAAACGAAAATAAAATGTGCTTTTTTTACGACGTAACTAAATAACTTAGATTAGTTTTGTTTTTTGGAAAACTAATTTTCCTACAGTGATTACAGTATAAAAGAATATAGAAGTGGATCCTATAATGTGAATATCTTAATTGGTGTAATTAATTTTTTCCATCCACATTCCTTACTTTAATAAAGAACTCATGCAGAAAGCCCTTAGGTATGATAGCATATCATTTCGGAGAATTGTGATAATCACTTTTTTAAACCCAATTTTTATATTCACTGTTTCGTTTGGGTTCAATTTCTTTTGCTTCCTACCGAAAGAAACGAAACAGAAAACTCTGCTTGAAAAACCTCTTTTTTTCCAGAACAAAAAAATACAGAAACTAACTTTCCCCTCCAGCAATATATTTCTTTGTTTCCATTCCTTGCAGTTTCTTTTTTGGGAATGGGCACTAGGAAAGTGTCCACTAAAAAATGCTACAATCGGTCGATTGAGTTTGTTTTTCCGTTCAATTCTAGATGAAGCAACATCTAATTTTTTCGGCGTCTTAATTTCTCTGGTAAAAACAGCTCTTGTCTGGAGAAATAAACAGACGTTTATAAATTTTATTAGATATTGATGGGGGAAAAATATTTGTAATTGCTTAGATGCTTCTTTGAGCAATGAGAAGACAACCTAAGGAATTTAATCTGCAAAAACGATAACTGTAGAAGTATAAATACTAATAGTTGCCTCGAGGAGGTACCACGTCATTAGCAAAACTAACCAAATCGTGAAGGATATCTCGTCATTAGTCATTAAAAGGAAACTGACCCTTGATCTCTGCATAATAAAAAGCCGAAACGAACCTGTCATCATCATAAAATAAACAATATATTGATGAGGAAATATCTGGGCTTAACAAAACTATCTGATCTTTTACAAAATTGGTCAGATTTTAACCCTCTGAATCCTGAACCGCCTCAATCCGTACCCAAAGAGATTCTTCGACAGAGTCCTGAGAGGCGCTTAGTCGGGCGGTTGTCTTTCATAGCAGGGAAGTAGGTAAGTTAGACGAGAGATCTCTTTCAGTTCCTTCGGGGAGCGGTTCGAGGTCAAAGGTAATCCATTGACACTTGACAGTGATGTAGTGAAGTTGCTTGGGGATAGTTTTAATGGACAACATCGACAAAGGCGGCGGTGCCTTTTGCATTTGGAGAAGTCATTCAAAGTGTGGAAGTACCGATTCTGAAAAAATTCTTTCACACTTCTATTTTCAAATTGGTGGATGTTTCCAGTAGTAAGAATGATTGAAAAAAATTATAAGGCCAACATGTATAATATAATTTTTTGGAAAATACGTGTTTTCTAGAACATATTTCTGAAAACGGTATAATTTTACGTAACTCCTAATATCTGAAATCTTTTTTTTTGTAGTAAAAGTATGTCCTGAATATTCATCAACATGCAACTCAGACTTCAGCAAATATAACAATTTATGAATATTTTTGTCTTGCATTTTTTGAGAGAAATGAATATTTGCTTTACCAACACAATTCAATAGGCTCAGTACATTATGAAAAAAATCTTAATACTCCGCTTTCAAAAAGCCGACCAACCGATATTAGTGGTTAAGATGTTAGCCTCTAGATAGGAAGGTTCCTGTTTCGAATCCGGGTCCGAGCATGGATGTTTGTAAGCGTATGGTGTAGAGGCGGCTGGTGCACCTTAAATCTGTTGTGGCCAAAATTTCTCACGTCGGATTTGTGTGGAAGTTTGGAGAGTGGGGTGCCAGCTCAGGTGTTGCTTCGTCATCTGACTGTGGCTCAAAATTTCGAGGTGTTGTCCTCGGTTCTTTTCCTTAAGGAATTAATCCCGGACTGTCGTCAATACCCCCTTGTGTTGCTCTAGTACGACGCTAACTAATATTACCATTACCATTACCGTTTTCATAATATTTTGAACTGAATAAAACTCCTGTCAATCCTTACGAAACAAATTGGAAATTATTCTTGTAGAGAAAGTACTTGGGGGGGGGGGTTTACATAGGTTGTTGTTTTTCTTGCTGCCAATATTTTAATTCACTTTAAAAATCACAGTTTTAGGATTCTATAATAGATAATAGGAAGACATTAACTATCCCTCGTATATTTTTATCAAGTGAGGTTAGTATCGCTAGTCTCTAATATTTTTTTTTACCTACTTTTAGTATTCGCATAAAAGTGTAGTTCCCATTGGATTTTGGAAAATCATTTTGGTTACTGTAAATAATAAATTTCTATATGAATATTTACTCCCCATAAACATTGATAATGTCATCGGTCATGCGTCGAAAGATGATTCAAAACTAGAAGTAAAACTTTTCCTGATCTCTCCATCGCAATAAAATTTCAGCTGTAGCGCAAATCGCCAGATATGACTAGTAACAAACACTGACCAACAGCTATTCTTAACGTGCTAAAAATGTAAATAATAATTAAAATATATATCTTTGATATCTAATCTATTATGTTTTATAATTTTTCCTTTCCTAATTCTTGTTTAGAAAAAAAAAGCCATGCAATTTAAAAAACCTTCTAACTTTTTAAATTCTTGTTCGTTTTTAAACTCCGTAGTCACTGATATTTTGAACTCTGGTATTTTCTAAGATCTTACTGAAATGATAGGCTTGTCTAGGGCGGCCATTGTAGGGTCTTCTCTAACAGCATCAACTTTAACTGAATCCCCCTTCCTCACCTGACGCCCAAGACTTTATTATACCGCTAAAGGTTTTTATGTTGGCCTTATCGTATTCTGAACTTAAAACTTGGCTATCTGAGGATAAAGAACTTTTGGCCCAAGAACATAGAAATTCACTCGTCTGTCTAAATCTAATATTGGAAGATTGTTTACAATCAAGCTTGTAAAAATAAATTATTGGAATATTTCTCTCGTATAATTTTAGACTAATTATATATAAATAAAACATCGTTCCATTCTACCATTTTGTTTTGTCAGTGAAGAGTTAAGGCTTCGTTAAGATTAAAGAAACATGAATGCTGCAATTTTAATGTTCTATATACACAGAAAATAAAAGATTTCTCAATATTTGATAGATTATCTTAAGTAAATCAGATAAAAATTAGCCAGTACAAAATTTGTAATTCTTAGAGTAAAATATTAAAAGTTATTGGAAAAATTTGCATCGAATAGCGATTATCAACATTTATTACTTGTACAAGTATAAAGTCTAGTTAAATTGAAAGTCTAAATTTATGGAAACAGTTTAAACCTACAATTTAGGTCAATAACTATTAGATATGATATTGCAAACAAAAAGCGGATTTAATATCTGTAAACTATTGCTCAATATATATCACTGAAAGTCTAATAATTTGATTCGTCTCTGTACGATAATTTTTTATATCACGAAGGCTTATTAGACATTAGACCGACTGAAAGTAAGAAGATTGAAACTAGCGCAAACAATTCAAAAGTATCAAACGTAAGTGGTAAGTTCCTTAATAAGTGGTTATAACAATAAGAAAAACAGATCTTCAGGTAGTAAACTTGAGAACCTTATATTCGTGCCAAAATTACTCATTGAATCCCCAAAGTTGTAAAAGAGTATTTGAAAGACGAAAACTAAGGGAAAAAGTATTGTTAAAAAAATACTTAGCAACGAAAGATTTAACATTAGAAAAGAAAAATATTTTCCCTAGAGTCACAAATAACCCTCTCGAGTCAAATTGCCGTGGGATGTGTTGTAAGCCATTCTTCTATTGTCGTAGCGGAGGGGATGTTATGTTATATCCCACAGACCAAGTTAGCAAGAAGGTATGATGTGTCCATAGTAAAGTCTGAAGTACAAGCATTAGCGAAACTCGCACAATACGTTTGAATTTTCAAGAGCTTTTCGCTTTCTATACGATGTAATAAATGTTTTAGGCAAAGCGTGAGAAACTAAATTCCACCTGTGAGGAATCTTCAGGTGATCAGAGTTCCTTTAAGTCAAATGCTTGTATGTATTCGTACCTGGGATTCAACACACAGGAAACAGGTTGTATTGTTCTCATTGTAATTCACAACTATTTAACGGGCACAAAAGAGTTTCGAAAAGCGGTAACAACCTTTGGAAAATAACTCTATATAAGAAACAACCCAATCAGACGCAATAAACCCCCTTTCGTTTCTTTCGCCCTAGCTTGCATCTTTTGCCCTTCTCTATGCTTCCCCCTTGCTTTGGGGTGGAGGGATTCAAATTGACACTCGAACTACAATAGACCATTGATGTTTTAAGGACCACCCATGAAAGTGGTGAAAACGGGCCAGTCCATTTCACAGACTCGTTAGTAAACAAACCCCAGGACACAACTGTACCGAGCTTTCGGCTGCCTCCGGATTCAGAGGGTTTGGACAAGATATATCGTTGAAATGACTTGGAAGGTTAACATATCCGTTGGGGTAGATGTTAACCCGTGTGTATTTATTCCACTACGAGACTTTCTTCAATGTCTGATGAGCAGCAGTAGCCTGGATATAAGAGTAATAGATTAGCTACCGGACGGTTTCGAATTCGGATCCAACCAAAGACCATCGTGTACAAAGACGGCCGGTGCATGTTAAATTTTCCGTTGCCTTAAATGTCTTCACGTTAGAGTGGTGTGGAAGCTTGGAGAGTGGGTGTCAACTCAGGTGTAACCTCGTCATCTGACCGTGGTTCAAAATTGTGTGGTGTTGTCCTTGGATCTTTCACTTCAGTTTTATCCCGGACTATTGTCAATATCTCGTTTTGTTGCTCCAATGTGACATTAATTAAAATTCCTACCTACCTACAATGCCAGGTTATGGATAATGTGACCCTTCAAACATTAATTGGCAAGATCATGACTGTATCAGTGTCAATAAGTGTCACCATGAGAACACAGGCCGTGGATTGATGGGATAAATCTGGATCACATTCACATGTTGTCTTGAAAAAATATGAAAACTTCCAACACGCAGCCTAACTTTGGCACTTGCAAGATCGGAACTCATAACCAAGCACTGATACCAGTTCACAGACCAAACAACTAGTTTCTAAAGAGCGCCGTGTTTAGACTTTTGGCCATTAATGGGGAGAAAATTAAATTACGAGGGTCATCCAGAAAGTAAGATTCCAACGGTCCGTAAAAAGAAACAAAGCATAATTACCTGGAAAAATTAATTGCAAAAGATACAGCAATATTTCAGCTTCTTCTCAACATAATAACCACCGGAACTGTAACACTTGTCATACCGTGGGGTAAGTGTTTGTAGTCCAGTGTCATAGAAGTCTGACGCCTGGGAATAGGTCCACATAAAATCTGCTGCAGAAGTTTCGCTGGGAGCTGTTTGACCATTCACCCTATAGTCCCGATCTCAGCGATTTCCACCTGTTCTTACACCTGAAGAAATTCCTGTCCGATCATCACTTTCCCACAGACAACTGTGACACGCTGGCTTCATTCCCAGGGGACAGACTTCTATCACACTGGACTGCAAGCACTTATCTCACGGTAGAACAAGTGTTACAATTCCGGTGGTAATTATGTTGAAAAGGAGCTGAAGTATTGCGGTTTCTTTTTTAATTAATATTTTCAGGTAATTATGTTTTTGTTTCTTTTTACGGGCCGTGGGAAACTTACTTTATGGATAACCAGATACTAAGGAGCAGGAGCTTAGTTTTATTTATGTTTAGATACCTCGTCGAGACAAAACTGACGTCACATTCTGGAAAAAAGGACAAAAGATGAAAAAAACTAATAAATAATTAAAACATGGTCCAGATTAAATTTTAAAATTCGGGCGCTGCACAAAAATCACAAACAATTAGGACGACCTGTGTGCCAAATTTCATTATTCTAAGTGCCATAGATAAGTCAGGACGCTGGTCACAGAGAAAGAGAGACACAAACACTTCCTCTTTGTAACAGATAGTAGAGATTTTATAAATGCCATGATGTTTGAAACGCTAAGTTCCACAAGGGATGTTATGTCGTCCAAAGCGTCTACTCTACAGGAATTTACAATATTGCAAGTGGCAAAAAGTACAATCCAAACCCCCGAAAAAATTAAATTAGCCAGATTAAAAATCACTGCGAAGAGACAACGTCTTCTTTCTTTATAAATATTAAATCCGACAAAGTGACATGTGCGAAGGAGTGTTAAATAATGGCAGCACTTCCACTTCCCCCTCTTTCGTTGTTCTTTGTTTACTTCTGGCACGTCTTGGGCGGAAATTCCCTGACGGATTAGACTCAACCCTGAGACGCGCTGATTCTATTAAAACCTTTCTGTGCGGCACCCGTGGATCCACGGCCAAACAAAGGGAATCTTTGATGAATTAGCAAATTCTGTTTGCCAGTAGCTATGCATCATTCTCCGGCTAATGCATTTATGGAAGCCCCATGGGCCACCCAGAGGTGCATGCGACAGTTGGATTTCCAGGTTGGGGAGGAGATTGTCTGTACCTCTGCTGTTCCTTCCGATGGCAGGCTGGAGAATAACTACTGCTAAGTGTTGTTGCTGTCAAAGAAAGTACTGTCTGAATGAAATGCATGGGAGGACGAGATTTTAAGGGGAGTGAGTGTCTTCTTGAGTTAGGAAGACGTTTAAGTTGGGATATACATATATGTAAGAGCCTAGATTCTTTAACATAGTAATGTTGGTCATCCCGTTTGTGTGAAGTCATAGTCAAGTGTTTGACTGCCAGAAAGTATTTTGAAAATACTTTTTAAACATTTAAGAAGGATTATTTTCGGTAGTTGAAGCGCTTATTTAGTTTATATAATGTAAAACATAAGCATATGCTAAACTAAAAGTTTAATGTGGATTAAAACATAAATTTGCCAAATAAAAATGGAAGTATATTTTATATTGAAGTATTTCATAAGAGGCATTCGTAAGTAAGAATCTAAACAAAACGCAGCTGTCCTGAATAAGCAAATTATGTTTGGCAGTAGCAGTTCTCCTACTAAGGCATTTGTGGAAGCTTATTGGTCCATCCTCAAGTGTGATGGGATCCCCAGATAGGTGAGAAAATTGTTTGTGTCATTACTGTTTTTTGAGATGGCTAGTTGGTAATTTGTAATTAACGGCCTATTAGAGGGACACAACGGGCTTTTGACGTATGTCCCGGATCGATCCCTTAAGGGAAACATCCGAGGACAACACCTCGTAATTTTGAATCACACGGTCAGATGACGAAGCAATACCTGAGCTGGCACCCCACTCTCCAAAATTCCACACCAACTAAACTTGAGAACTTTCGTCCACGACAAATGTAAGGTTCACCAGCCGCCTCTACACCATGAGCTTGCAAACATCCATGTCTGGACCCGGATTCGAACCAGGAACCTAGATGGCAAGTAGGAGAATAACTTCTATGTTTTGCCAAAGTAATGATTGTGTGAATGAAATTCATGGGATGACTAATATATATATATATATATATATATATATATATATATATATATATATATATATATATATATATATATATATATATATATATATAATATATATATATATATATATATATATATATATATATATATATATAATATATATATATATATATATATATATATATATATATATATATATATATATATATATATATATATATATATATATATATATATATATATATATATATATATATATATATATATATATATATATATATATATATATATATATATATATATATATAAACATTTTTGACAAAATAAATATTTTTGGAGAAAATGGCATGATTGGGAATAGTTATAGTATGAAAGAATATGTATAGAGTAATAGTTATGAAAGATCAAAATAAAGAGCAAGGTTATTCAACCAGAAAACGAAAGTGAAAACCAAGTTTGAGTGGCCAGCAGTGTATATATATATATATATATATTTACTCTAATACAACTAAATTTGAAGAGTTTAAAAGGATATATGTTGTGTATAAGCAGAACCGGATTTGTCAAAACTCCTGTTTCTGTATATATATATATATATATATATATATATATATTCTGCTTATACACAACATATATCCTTTTAAACTCTTCAAATTTAGTTGTATTAGAGTAAATATTTCCAGCACTTGAAGGAAACGATTACTATCGCTTTTGCAAAAATTAGCCAGACGTAAGCCTATCTCAGAAATTACCGTTTAAATAATCTAAAACCTTTTACTTAATTGCTGCAACCCGATACCAGACGAAAGCCTTCGCTTAAGTAATTTTGTAAAATTGTGCAAGTAATGCTTAGATTCTAAATTGGTGATGACACGGCTCTGGGTCAAAATTAATTTACGTCGATAGCGTGAAATCGGAACTGCTTTCAAAGTTTGAATGCATAATGATCGATGGTGAAGTACCGGATGCGACTAAAGGAGACCAGTAAATTTTGCTTGCGTCAGAAAACATGATTAAGCACAGATGGCGATTTAAAGTTTTAAGGTCACATAAATATGCAAATTTTAAAACAGTTATGCGTTAAGCATATGCCAGAGAAAAGTTGTTCGTAAATCAAACAAGTGTGTGAAACTCTTTTGACACTCTTGGCGGTTGCCTCGATGTGGTATACCGTCATTAGAAAAACTGACCAGATCTTTATGGACGAGTTATCTCGTCAATAGAAGAAAACTGACGGATCTTGATCTCTCCATCGTCAAGAAATGGGCAGTATCGTGATGACGAGATATCACTTCACTAGGCCAAATGGTTCAGATTTTGATGGGAGATAAGTCACGTAGAAATCACTTGGACGTTAACTTGACCAATATATTAACAAAATTAATCGATGTCCCTAATTAAAATACCTACACAGTCCACACATCAATGTGACCACCTGTCAAAAGCCAGAATAACCACATTTGGCAGAGCGGACCGCTGCGAGACGTGCAGGAACAGAGTCAATTAGGTTTCTGAAGGTGTTCACTGAAATGTTGAGCCATGCCAACTCCAGTGCCGTGGCCAGATGCGCTAGATTACCTCCCACCTCCATCCTGGATCCTTCCGGAAATTTTTGCAGGGTGTTTGCTTTCAGACGTTTCACGCCATATACACCAACGTCCATCTGTCCGATGGAGCATAAAACGGGATTCATCGGAAAAAAAACACCTGTCGCCACTCTGTGGACGTCCAGTTGCGGTACTGGCGTGCAAATTCCAGCCTTCGTCGCCGATGAAGAGCAGTCAGCATAGGGGCATTAGCCAGGCGTCTGCTGCGGAGGCCCATGCGTAGCAACGTTTGCTGAACCGTTGTTGAGGATACACTCTTGGTAGCTCCTTGGTTCATCTGGGCGGTCAGTTGCTCAACAGTTGCACGTCTATTCGCCCGAACGCATCTCCGTAGCCTTCGTTCGCCTCTGTCATCTATAGCCCGTGGTGCACCACTTGTGCCACGCCGCTGAGTTTGGATACTGCCATTTTGCCATACACGGTGTACTTTTACCACGGCGGCACGCGAACAGTTCACAAAATTAGCCGTTTCCGAAATGCTTCCACCCTTGGGTTCGAAAGCCAATAATCATGCCCTTTTGGACGTCGGATAATTCGCTACGCTTCTGCATTACCCCAACGATTGAAATGCTTTCCGATGCCCTAGGATCCTAGGATTATATACACTCCACTGCAATGTGCTGCCACCTGCCTTTTGTGATTGGTAATTTCACGTTGACGTCGAAAGTAGGTGGTGGTCACATTATTGTGACTGGACTGTGTATAATCGCATCAAAAATTTATTTATTAACCAATTTCCAAAATAATTCTCAATACAAAAGAGTACATTCTAAAGTTTTCAGTCGTGCTTTCAAATTATAAAAAAAATAGTATAAGCTATAGATATGACAGTTAATAAAAATGGACGAAAATTTCCCAATATTCCAAAATTTGTCTGACCAACTTTTGATCGCATCAAAGTTATTTATTAAACAATTTCAAAAATAATTGTAGCGTAAGAAAGAGTACATTCTAAGGTTTTGTGCGATGTTTTCAAATTTAACAATTTATAGTAATAAGGCATAGATATGACAGTTTACCAAAAAAATAACGAAAATGTATCGATTTTTCCCGAATTTCAAAAAAATAATACCAGGAACCAATTTTAAATTTCTAAAATAGCTCGACGAGCTGCAAAAATTCTCGTTTAGAAGCTCTCTAAAAATTCACGACTGAAGATTTTTTTAAATCAAGTGTAAATTAATGAATATGTATTATTATAATTAATTAATTTTTAATAATTAATATATATTAGCCATAATTATATAATTAATTATAAATAATTAATATATATTAACCATATTAATATAATTAATTATAAATAATGAATGTATGTTAATTATATTAATACAATTAATTTAATATTTTACTCTTTACTGGGGTACCATCCAAACTTTTTGGGAGCACCCCCCCCCCCCATTCAACAACCCTAGTTACGCCTATGACTTTGGTAATACCTGTTTGATGGGTTTCTGTTTTTCCTGTTTCTGTATTTCTCCACGAGACCCCAGTCTCGACGAACCAAGTGGAACATCTGGCAATTGAACGGTGCCAAATTTAGATGATTGGAGTGAATCTCAATGACTTTATGGACCATTACCTCAAATTAGTCTTAGCCATCTAAGTGGTTACAATGAGATATATGGTCCATCGAGATAAAGTTGACCTTGCTAATGGCAAGATTAGTAATATAAACAGCTATATACTAGGGATACGTTATGGTCTAGTTGGTATCGTCATCAAGATATTGACAATTCTTCTACGATGACGAAATCCAAGATATGACTAGTTTTTTCTAATGACAAGAAACCACATTGAAACAACCACCAGAAGGATTATAGACATTTGTTCAAGTGTCACTAGCAAACAGTTTAAATGTCTAAGCAAATTAGTCATGTAACTGAACAAATAGCTGATTTTCCAACATACAATACATTTGTATCATATTAATAAGCCTCTAGTTATGAATATTTAATTTGAACACATCAACGCAATCTTCTATAATGGACTAAAACAATTCTTTAAGTATGTTATTCGAGAACAGAGTGACGAGGAAAAATTTAAGTACAGGCAATTAAGACAAACCCAGAGTCTATTGACAAGTTTCAACTGCAAGCAAATACTCAAGACACGACTTAAGAAAACCAAAACTTCAAGAAGCATTATCTAGTTCCTTAAGTAAAGCTCGCAGGGAAAAAACGAGAGTGAACAAATACTTCTCGTATCATTAAGCATCCTCTCCTTTTGTTGAATATCACCATTGGCTGAGGTAATCATCGCACAGAGAAAATACCATTCAATTTCCTCTTGCGAGGACGCATTTAAAAGTGCAAACACAAGCATCCTTTCCAACGGGATTCAGTAAAAGGAAACCGTCAATTTTAATTTAGGGAAATTGCGGAAAATTCCCATTAAGATTCCAGAGTGCCTTGCAGATTGAAAACTGAAGAGATGACACGTACTTTAATGAATTAGGAGATAGTTTAATGAAGTTAAAATCGTTAAATGTTTTGTGTTGATGACTGCTGCTATCAAGAGGGTTGTGTCTTGGCGGCATTCTAAATGACACTTTGAGAACAATTTAAAGCTTGTTTAAAGCGTTAAATGCAGGGAATGCACGTTTAATATACGTTTATTGTTTCGCAATCTTTCAGTATCTTCATTAAATGTATCGTAAGCTTCGTTTCAGACATTCGTTTTAAGTTGTTTATGCCAGACATTGACATACTCAAACTTGTAATCACATTTTTAAGCTCATAATCTTTTTTTCAGAACTCACACTCTTTTTTTCAGAACTCATACTCTTTTTTATGATTTAATTTTATATATGCACTGGTTTAATCATCAATCGTATATAAAAAATTAATGACCTCGCAGAACAATATGAAGATTTTCCCTCTAAGAATTACTTAAACATTTTTGAAGTTATATTGCACCTTACGGCACCAAGTACAGATTTAAACAAAATTAGTAATAACTAGGGCAACTTTTTGCAACAAATGCAACTTTTTTTCACGCGTTCTACGCTGCACGTCAAGTACTAAAACGAAAATTCCTCCTACGTGAGTTGTATAGTAAGTGAGTTATAACCGCAACATAAATGCAACTTTCTGCATAAATGCAACTTTTTGCATAAATGCAACCACCTGCAACTTTTTAAAATATAGCTTAAAATGAATTAATATCAAATTACTAATTAATTTTTTGCTCTCTGAATCAACCTTTCGATCACGTGTGTCTGATCTTGCGAACGCCTAAGTATTGCGGATCAAACAAGTTCATGGTTATAAGGTGTTCGTCCTAAGAAAAAAGTGAAATAAATGTCAAGAAGTACTTTAACACATTGGTTGGCATTCTTGATAATCCAGAGAAACTTGGGTAATCGATTGCAGAGTTTGCGAGGTGAGTGTCGATCATAAATATGTTGTTCGCCTTGTAGATGACGTTTTAAAATCTCTGAATGTTGAGCGAAAGGATTTTGCGCTTCTACTATCCGATACAGTACATTATATGACTGCGACTGGCCAAGGATCGGCCATTCAACGTTCTTCTGTTTTTTAGTATGTATTATAATACTGTTGTACACGACTAGAATTGTCAATATATTTTGAATTTTTTTCATTCTTTACAAATAATTTATTTTACAATTTAGTGTTTCAAATATAAGTGCAACTTTTTTTCCATAAATACAACTTTAGGTAATGATAAATTCAACTTTTCCCAATTTTACTGCAACAAAAAAGTTGCCCAAGTAATAACGTATTTTAACTCCAGAACCATCTCAAAGTCTTTATCATATGATTCATTTTTACAATATTAACCGTTGATTAAGCATTCCTAGTAGTATAAAAATGATCTTGGAACAGTACCAGGACAGACGTGAATGCCAAGAGCTAATTCTCGTTCGTCAAGTTTTATGATAAACTATATAGTAATACAGTCACGATCGGTATTTACAGTGGACTCGTGTTTTTAAAAACTGAAAACAAAAAGTTCGTAAAATTAAAAAAACGCAAATGGGAATGTGATTTAAAATAAAATGCAACTTGCACATTCATTAGTGATTCGAAAAAATATATTCGTTTCTTCCTGACAGCACTTCGGTAAACATACGATTCCATAGAGTTGATGCAGTTAAGCCTCTCAAAATTGTAATCTGTTTTAAAGAACCGACGTTGGCCTGACAGATATTCTGTGTCTCCTTCGATAGTTGGCCTTGGGATGACCTCTATGTATTCTTCTTCTTCATCGGATAGTTATTCGGCATTCCCGTTTTAACACCTGATCGATGATTTCATCATTCGATATTTCCTCTGTGCATGCTTGAACATACTTGTCCACAGTCATAAAAGCATTTAATGTAAGGTTTTCAGAAACTTGAAGATCCCTTCAACGCAGTTCCTGTATCAAGGCTTCATCAGCACTGAGATTGGGGAATCGCTCATTCGCTCCCCTCTACCCTCCACCCCATTACTAGAAGTTTGTTTTAGCATCCCGTGAACTCGCCGACAGTAGATCAATTCTTGGTTACGCAAACTCAAATTTAAGAACGTTTACACGTTTTTAAAAGTTTACTTGAATTTTCATTATTTTCAAAATGTGAATAGTTTATTCTGAAAAAATCGAAAAGAAATATGAAATATATTTTTTTTGTAGGATGGTAATTGATAATTTTAGTTAACGTCATACTAGAGCAACACAACGGACTATTGACGACGGTCCGGGATCAGTCCCTTAAGGGAAAGATCCGAGGACAACACCTCGTAATTTTGAACCTCGGTCAGATGACGAAGCAACACCTGAGCTGGCACTCCACTCTCCAAACTTCCACGCCAACCCAACGTGAGGAATTTCGACCATACGCTTACAAACATCCATGCCCGAGCCCGGATTCGAACCAGGAACCTTCCGATCTAGAGGCTAACACCTTAACCGGCCCTTTCTGGAACTGAATATCCGAGTGATTTGTTGGAACTGCCCCTTCTCAAAGCGTAGTCCCATGTAAACAGAGGGGCTGCCTCCACTTCCTCCCTCCTATAACACTGATTCTATACACCATTCATTTATAAACATAGGGTAGGCGTAAAGGACTCTGTCATAGAAATAGATTCTAAAAAAGGGCACCGCGGTAGGTAGTTATTTTAATTATCATCGCGTTAGTGCACCACAAAGGGCTATTGGTGACAGACCGCTATCAAACCCGAAGGAAAAGGTCCGAGAACATAACCACGTCATTTTGAACCAAGGGCAGATGACGTGGCAACACCTGAGCTGGCACCCCACTTTCCAAACATCCACACCACAACGATGTGAGGACATTTGAGGAACCGTCATATTTAACGTGCACGGTCTTCGGTTGGAACAAGCTTTTACTTCGTTTGTAGTCCCTCACTCTTTCGAATGGGCTACCGCAGAAATTGAGTATTGTAGGAGCCAAAATGGAATAAGTTTGTCACTTCACAAATCATCAAATTAGAACAATGCTATCATTTCTTCGAATTCCGCTAATACACTTTTTTTTTTCATCCGAAATCCTTCAGACTGGTTAGTCCGAAGTCTAACCAGTCTGAAGAAATTTCACCCATTCCGTCACATTTTTCTTCTCTAAAGGAAAACAATGAAACGAAAGTGAAGAAAACTGATTTCGTATAAAGGGAGAATGTGTAATTTTAGTTCATAAATCAGAAAGGGAAATTAACAATATTTCTATGGTATACTCTAACCATAACCTCTATGGTATACTCTAACCATAACCTCTGTGGTATACTCTAACCATAACCTCTATATTATACTCTAACCATAACCTCTATGGTATACTCTATGGTTCCAACGTAGTAGTTCGTAAAACCGTGCTGTTCGTAAAAACGCGAGTCCACTGTAGTATACAGTATACTACGAATATAGTATATAGTAATAAAATATACAGGGTGGTCCCGAATTCATGGTACAAACTTTAATGGTAGGTACAGGACATTGTAACAATGATTTATTGTATAGGAATGTATAGTCGCATGTGACGCGGTGAGGCGTAAACAGGGGAAATAAAAGGAAAGAGAAATGGAGTGATCGGTTGGTATCATTGCCGGTAGAGGGCAGTAGATGTCTAGCCGCTGTTGAACATGATGCATCGCAGTAGGGAAAAGCGCCATTCACAATTGTGCTGCCGTAGACGATGGGTGACTTTACGTATGCAGAAAAAGCAGACATGCATTACATGTACGGCCGTGCAAATGGTAACGGCAGAGCTGCGTTACGAATGTATCGCGCGGAGTATCCTGATCGACGAATGCCGGATCATATAATTTTTTAACGGTTACATCGTCAACTTTGTGAAACAGGTGCGTTCGACGTCAACAGACATGGCGCTGGTCGAGTAAGAGCTGTACGCACTCCAAGGCTGGAAGAAAGCATCTTGAACATTGTGGCTGATAGACCCGAGTCAAGCACAAGAACTGTTGCGCGTGACGTAGGTGTGAGTCATCAGACTGTATGCAGAGTGTTAAACGAAAATCGCTTACACCCCTTCCATTTTCAGAAAGTACAAGCATTGAATCCGGCAGATTATCCTCGCCGCGTGAACTTCTGCCTGTGGGTGATGCAGCAATGTGCGTTGCAGCCGGATTTCGTAGATTATGTGCTATTTACAGATGAAGCGACATTTTCACGCGAGGGTGTCTTTAATGCGCACAATTCCCATGTGTGGGCAACCGATAATCCACATGCAACGCGTCGACATGCGTTTCAACAACGTTTCAGTATTAATGTGTGGGCTGGTATTGTGAACGACTTTTTGATTGGCCCATACTTACTACCCACGCGGCTCACTGGCGGAAGCTATCTTATTTTTCTGAAAGAAGTGTTACCACAACTGCTGCATGATGTTCCGATCGCCATTCGTAACCGCATGTGGTTTCAGCACGATGGGGCGCCAGCACACTTCAGCATTGATGTACGGAATTACCTGAATGCCACGTTTGGTACTCGATGGATTGGGCGTGGTGGACCAGTCCCTTGGCCACCCCGATCTCCCGATTTATCGAGCCTCGATTACTTTTTATGGGGACATCTAAAGCATCTTGTTTATGAGACTCCAGTTGACTTAGATGAGGATCTCGTCGCTCGCTTATCTGTAGCTGCTGCAGGTGTGCGTGAAATACCAGGCATCTTTGAACGTGTACGCCAATAGCTCCACCGACGCTGTCAAGCATGTATCGATACTGGTGGACGCAATTTTGAACAATTACTGTAAACATGACACTTGTCAACAACGCTTTCAATAAAATCTTTGTTTTTCCTTTCGGCCGTTATTTCCCCTGTTTTCGCCTCACCGCGTCACTTGCGACTATACATTCCTATACAATAAATCATTGTTACAATGTCCTGTACCTACCATTAAAGTTTGTACCATGAATTCGGGACCACCCTGTAGTAGTACAGCATAAAATCTAATAATGGCTCCATTATCAAATTGTGTGAGTTTATTATTAAAAACTTACAAACTTACTTGTTTATACAGCATACAAATTTACCATTTTGCGTCTTTTTTTAAACCCAAATACAAAAAGGTGTAAGTAAATTCTCACGAATATTTGCAGAAATTCGAAACGACGCAGTTTTATTCTGTCCACAAATCGCAGATCTGCTTCGAATGACCAAAGCGCAAGCATATAATTTTGTATTCAAATCATATGATCATTCAAATCATCATCAAAATCATATCAAAATTACGAAAGATACGATCTAAATTTTATATTTAAATTTTATTTGAAGAAAAGCTTCAAACCTCAGGCAGTTTTATGTAAAGAAATGTATTCTTATAAAATTGTGTTTTGTATGGATTGGACAGTTCTTTACCTAAAGCCGTCACAAACACCAGAATGTTCTCCGATTTGTCAAAATTTTGCTAAATCAAATAAATATTATACAGTGTAAAGTATATAAAACTTCATGGATTATCCCATTTAACAGACAATTCGATAATAGTGTCATCATATCAAAATTACGAAAGATACGATCTAAATTTTATATTTAAATTTTATTTGAAGAAAAGCTTCACGTTTCCGTTTGATTTTGAACGTACTAATGAACCGATTCTTATAAATATTGAAAGAACCTAAAATATATCGAAACAGCGAGTCATTCAAAAGTTTTGGAAGAGCGAATAAACATGTTATATCACTCATTTTGCAATTGTTAGCCTCAGAAATGTATAGTCTAAGGAATACAGGTGAACAAACTGAAAGAATTTCCAGTGTATGGCCCGAATCTGTTTCATTTTTCACTCAGCTCTTCATTTGTGTAAATTTTTACGCAACCAGAATTGAAAACCCGAATTCTTTTAACCCGTCATCAAAAAACAACTGGTCAGATAAAAACTGGTCAGATCTTGATGGTAGGGAAACCTCACCATTATAAAAAATCTTGGTCTCGTCATCATCAACATATCGTGATGACACAGTATCTCGTTAGCAATTGGTCAAATCGTGATGGACGAGATACGCATAGTAAAAACCACTTGGAAGGATAACCAATAGGAACAGCGAAAAGAGGCTAAAGCAGAAATATCAGGAAAATGAAGTTATAAAAAAGTGGTATGTAATAATTAATATACATTCATTTTGAAGGACTCAATAATTTAAAATATCATTGGCTCAGGATTTCGGAGAAATGATATGACCTTCGCATAGAGTTAACTGTTGAAGGATGTCAAAGGAGCTTTTAGTAACATCGGGAAAGCAACTTTACTCGTTGCAACTGCACATTTGATTGCTAAAAGTCACCAGAAGCCCTAAGATTACTAATTATTCACAATTTTTCTGAAACTTGAGGGATAGATTGTAACATTAGTACAGAATTCATTACAAGTATTTTGCTAATATTTGGATAAGAACATACTTCTGTGCCTCAGGCAGTTTTATGTAAAGAAATGTATTCTTATAAAATTGTGTTTTGTATGGATTGGACAGTTCTTTACCTAAAGCCGTCACAAACACCAGAATGTTCTCCGATTTGTCAAAATTTTGCTAAATCAAATAAATATTATACAGTGTAAAGTATATAAAACTTCATGGATTATCCCATTTAACAGACAATTCGATAATAGTGTCATCATATCAAAATTACGAAAGATACGATCTAAATTTTATATTTAAATTTTATTTGAAGAAAAGCTTCACGTTTCCGTTTGATTTTGAACGTACTAATCAACCGATTCTTATAAATATTCATTACAAATTCATGGAAATTGGCGTCTTCTACATAAATTACCTAATTTGCGTAACACAAATTCATGCGAAAAGGGTATTAAAGTTAACGTTGGTTTAACATTATTTCAAACAAATCGAAATGATACCCATAGGGAATTAATTCAATCAGCATTAACATTGAAATAAAGATTAGACCATTGGTTCGTTAACCGAATACGATGGATTCGCCTTTGAAGTCACATGCATAGTTTAATGAAACATTCTAAAACTCTTAATTATTTCTAGATGACAATATTGAGTTCCATAAACAATATTATTTTTCCCTTCGGTTTATTTCGAATGAAGCCAGATTTTGACTGACGAGTTATCTCGTCAGGTTTGCTATTGACGAGATATTTCGTCATGACAACCACCTAGAGAGTTAATAAGTACGAAACCCAGGTGCGTGACAATTTTTTGTATTGCATTCCCTTTTATATTGCTTATGAAAAATTTGGTTATTAGGCTGTAAGGGTCTTTCTTACGTATTTCTACATCCTACGAATATATATTTTGCGAACAGCAGAGCTAATCTCGATATGTTCCCTTAGAATTACGAGAAGAATAAAGGTCATTTTCATTAAGGTGTATGTATACATTTGAAATCACAAAAATCCATCAAATTATCTATTTTTAAAACAGAAAATTACTGTCCAATTCTTTTGCTTTAAAATAACGACAAGATCTTGTAATTATTCGCAAAATTTTTCGATTTACTAAGGTTTTCATTAGGTACACTCACCAAAGTAGTTAGTTTCGTTTTCAAAACCAAATGTAAACAATGGAATTTCTTAGTGATTCATTTAAAATTGTAGGTTTTCTTATAAACATTATTTTATATTAGCTAATGTTTATTTTTTTGGGGGGGCTTTGGCAACGATGTTTAACTGCAACAGTTTATTTTAAACGTATTTTTTTTAAAAACATGCTTTATATGATACACTTGTGATTTCGCTGCTATTTTGCTGGTGTTTATTCTTGTGTTAAAATGGGTTCAAAATAAAGCATCGAGTAGCGACTTAGGCGTTCTTTTTTATGGATTTGGATTGTTTATATAATTTATTCAACCTACTAAAATGTCCAAATTGCGCTGAAAACTCCATACATGTTCAAATCAACACATCTTAAAAGACGGGATGTTGTGTAGAACTGAAAATCGATTGCAACTTCTGTGACTTTGTTAGTGACTCGTTTTTCAGTTCTAAGAAACAGGGCCAGTTTCATGAAATTTCCAGGCGACTTGTTTATGCCCTGAAACAAATGGATTGTAGTCATAAGGGAAGCCATCCATTTTATGACTGTTATGAATATACCTCCTCTACATAGCTCAATTGCCTACAGCAGTCATACCAAAGCTTTGTTGAAAGTTGTACAACCACTTGCAGAAAAAACAATGAGAATGGTTGCTCATCGTGTGCACGTATTAAATGGAAGCACAGAATGTGGAGTGTCGATAGATGGAACGTAACACAGACGAGGCTATCCTTCGCTGAATGGATTACTTTCAGCAACCTCCATTGATACTAGTGAAGTGCTTGACATTGAAGTGCTGTCGAAGGACTGTTTTGGTTGCCGTAGATGGCAAAATACAGACAAGTCTTCGATACAGTTCAAGTCATGGAGAACAGAACTATAGATTACAAAGGCTAGTCTACCAACATGGAGCCAGTTAGTGCAGGAATAATCTTCCAGTGATCCGTAGAAAAGTAAGGCCTCGAATACTGAAATTTTTATGGAGATGGCGACTGCAAGAGTCACTCTGCTGTGTGCGAATTGGATACTTACACGGAAAATAAATTAAATAAGAAAATAAAAATAGGATAAAATAAGAGAATAAAAAAAATAAAAAATAAAAAGAGAATGTGTTGGACACTACCAAAAGAGACTGGGATCTGCATTGCGGAAACTAAAAAAGACAGTAAAAGGTCTGAGTGGGAAAGGTAAGCTTACCGATTCGCTTGTGAATAAAATGCAGAACTTTTTCGGAATGGCTCTTCGAAACAACACTGCTTCAATTGTACAAATGTTCAATGCCATTTGGAGCACATTCTATCACCTAAGTACAAGAGAGAGTCACCCATTTCACACCAAATGCCAAAAAAAGTAGTGAGCGCTGGTGCTCGTATTAGCAAACTGCTGCACGGGGTAAGGAAGCATCATACAAGAACAAAACAGGCTTACCACTTGAGACGATTTTCAGCAGATTCACAACTCCAGAAATGCTCGAAAAGTGTTTGCATGGCAATACGCAAAACAATAATGAATGCTTCCACTCCCTTATATCGAAGCGTTCACCAAAAACCAAATTTTCTGGAGCGTCGAGTGTTAAACTATCGGTGTATGATGCTGCTATGCACCTTAATTGTGGTTTTCAGCACCTTATGAGACGCATGCGCATCATTCCTGGTCAATTAATTCTCAAAAGTATTGAAGAGAAGGACAGCTTACGGATTTCAGAGAGCATCAGGCAATCAATGCCACGTCAGAAGCAAAAGGGGGAAATTTTTGCGAAGGGCTAAAAAAAAGGACAATAATATTGAAAAAAAACAAGGGATTACTTATGCCAAAGGAGAGTTTTAGGTAATAATAAAATACATATTTATCATTATTAACAACATCTTCATTATGAAAATATTATAACAAAACTTTAAACTCAATTTCTGGAGAACTGTGTTTTTCCCATATTATGTTTGGTTCAAAAGGTGATAACTCAACATTGAATTTATCTTTTATAATTATTTTTGTACCAGTGTAAACTGTATAGTTCAACGGACAATACGCTGTAACGTGCGATATTTTTTTTTTATAGATTTAGTTATATTTTTTTTAACGTATGTTTTTTATAAGTCAAAATTTGAGAAAAAATTTTGATTTCCCATGCTTTTTTGAAAAATTAATTGCTAAACAAAAAACTATTTGGTCTACCATCTAAATTAAAACGTCAAAACGTAAAAAAAAATTTAAGGATTAATTTCCAGCATTAATTATAAATTTGCGCAAATTAGAGTTTGAGTTATCACCATTCAAAGATTATGCCAATTAGCTCATTAAACCCTAATTAAATCATAAATTATAAGCTAAATATAATTTCTTTTAAGTGAAATGATTTTAAACATAAATTATACGATTAAAATTTCAGAACAATTGAAGGATTTATTTCAGAGTTTGACTGTTACAGATGGAGGAAGTCAATAAGGCGTTGGTCCACCTCTATCTAAGATACCTTTCCCAGCGTGGACATTCCGGGATGGTCGCAATCGCCTTTGCATAACGTCCCAGATATGCTTTATGCGATAGAGATCATGAGCCATAGATGGCCAAGGAAGTGTTGGGAAAGCTTGAAGACAAATCATAGCAACACGTACCATGTGCGGCCGAGCATTATCTTGTTGGAAAGTAAGTCCGGGGTGTCGTAAAAGGAACGGTAACACAACCGGTCGTAGAATGTCTACGTACCGTAAATGTGCCAGAAATGACTACCAAAGAGGTCCTGTTTTTAAAGGAGATGGCACCTCAGACCATAGCGCCTTGTTGTGAGCATGTGTGGCGTGCGATAGTAAGGGAAGGATCCTCACACGGACCTGGAAGTCTCCAGAAACGTTAGGGGTTGTCGTCATTACACAGTTTCAAACGGGGCTCGCCACTAAAGAGTATACGTCCCAAATCAGCGCCGTTATAAGTTGATCGATCTCGGCACAACTTCTTCTTTTTCAACTATTTTTGTTATGAAGTGTATAAGTTGAAAATCTGTGCCTTTGGTTCTGTGTTTGAATTTTACTTAATTTTTAATAATAAATGTTTTGCAAATTAATTTTTAATAAGAAATGTTACGCAAATTAATTTTTAATAAGAAATGTTACGCAATTTAATTTTTAATCAGAAATGTTACGCAATTTAATTTTTAATAAAAATGTTACGCAAATTAATTTTTAATAAGAAATGTTACGCAAAATAATTTTTAATAAGAAATGTTACGCAATTTAATTTTTAATAAGAAATGTTACGCAATTTAATTTTTAATAAGAAATGTTACGAATTTAATTTTTAATAAGAAATGTTACGCAATTTAATTTTTAATACGAAATGTTACGAATTTAATTTTTAATAAGAAATGTTACGCAATTTAATTTTTAATAAGAAATGTTACGCAAATTAATTTTTAATAAGAACTGTTACTCAATTTAATTTTTAATAAGAAATGTTACGCAAATTAATTTTTAATAAGAACTGTTACTCAATTTAATTTTTAATAAGAAATGTTACGCAAATTAATTTTTAATAATAAATGTTAAGCAATTTAATTTTAATAAGAAATGTTACGAATTTAATATTTAATAAGAAATGTTACGCAGTTTAATTTTTAATAAGAAATTTTACGCAATTTAATTTTTAATAAGAAATGTTACGCAATTTAATTTTTAATAAAAATGTTGTGCAATTTATAATTTTTTATTAGAAATGTTACGCAAATTAATTTTTAATGCGTGTTTTTATATTTATAATCACTGAGCTCTTCAGACGGACCCTATCACTTCTCTCGGTATATTGCGCTGTTTTACTGTTCCCCAAGAATAGCGATATGTCGGGGGTTATTACGTTAGATACAGCCATGGAATATTCCACAAAGGAAAATTTATTTTATGACCACAGAGTTTATTGCAGAAACACACTTCCTTGTTGAAAGGTCTAAGTTCATACCGTCTGCAGTCTTATTTAGGGTCACGATGATTGTAATGAAAGTTGCTAACGTATATAACAACGCATCTATCTAAAATAAGGTAACGTAAATAATAAATAGAGTAACACGATTTTTTGTTGCTTTCTGCAATACCGTCGACTTAGACTTGTAACTTGATTTTGATTTCATAAAAACTAAGAGAATCTATCAAAAAACATTTACAAAGAAACATCTATAACCTAATAAGCATCATCTCCTATGCAAGCAGTGCAGGTTTGAAAATAACTGGCTACAATATTTTTCCTTACTCACTTGTAACTAAATTAGAAATGAGTTGAATTGCAAAAGGATTTTTACTGCCAGCAACTGCTTTGGAATACTAAAATTTATTTCATTCTCCAATTTGCGTAAGTTACATTCGTTATGCTTGTAACACGTTTTGACATTTGCAATTCTTGAGGTATAGTAAGGTAACGTCTTATTATTTTTAAAAGGTGTATCAAGCTCTCTTGTGTCTAATTTGTTTAAGCGTAGTTTCATTCAAGAAAAAAATGTTTTTCTATTCTCAGCTCCTGCTAAAGAGTTAGTTTTATTTTATTTTCCTGTAACTCCTTTTTTACTAAAGGCTTCGTTTGGATATTTTTAAAGGAAAAAGCAAAATGATATCCGAGTTTGATTCAAGTACTGAAATTTAAATTGATTACATTCACATCAGCGTGAAATATAACTTAATAAAGAGTGCCACTTTGTAAATTATTAATGCTTAGAATCTGCATAATGTAATCAACTATCTTCTAACAACATATTCCGAATTTAATGTAATGCTATTTTTGTTAGAGGAATTTGCTATCAAGCTAAATTTGCTAGGCGTGTCGGTGTCTCTACGAAGTTACATTTTCTGTAGCAGTTTGAATGTGACGTTGGTTGGTTTGTTTTTCAAGTATGTGATTCCAACACTTAACCAATCAAAATTCAAAATAAATTTTGAATAATTTTTCATAATTTATTGGTGAACACTAGTTAGGTTATCCACCAAATGTTGCCGAAACCAAGTCAAACTCCATTTTAAGGTAACCTCGATCGGTATCACGCGAAAGAGTGGGCAACAGCAGAAAAATCTTCGCAAACCGTCTGGTCTGTTTATACTAAACATTCATCTCATATGTAGAGGTAATCTTCAAACACATTTCGACAAAGATAGCTAAGTTTTTAAGAGTTTGCCACATTTCCAAACGAAAATAATATGCTAACCATTCCAAACTGTACAAGGTGCTTCAAAAATTCATGTCGAAACTACAAGAGGACGAAAAAGACGCAATTACACAGTATTCGCATAGGAATGTATGTCGTCAAGTGTCATAGGTAAAGGGTGAACTATAGTTCAAAAATGAAAGAAAGATAACATGTGAACAGTTTCATTCACCACGATTTTGAAGTTTTGCAGTAGTTACGTACTTAAAATTTCGCAGAAAATGCTTCAAATTACGTGTACCAACAGCAAGGCATGTCCAACAGCATCCACGCATAGATTGCCATACATATCTGAGATTGCCTGGTTGTTCTTGGACACTTGCAGCACCCACGGTATATACAGCTCACTACGCATCAGCTTCGGAGTCAATTGGAGTGAACCATCAAATGTCTTTGAGGCCTTATTATCAGAGATAAGAGAAGATGTCCTTATTTCGAAGAGATGTTCTTATTTTAGAGCTACTAGCGACGGTCCGGGATCAATGACGTATGAAAACCTCAGAGTACAACACCTAGTAGTTTGAATCGCAGACAGATGACGAGATCAACACCAGAATTGGCACCTCAGTCTCCATACCTCCACACCACGCCAACGTGATTAAATTCGAGGTCATGACAGATTTAACGTAGTTGTTTTGTAGTTGAACTTACATCAATAGAGCAACGCAATTGACTATTCTGGACAGCCCGGATCAATCCTGAAGGGAAAGATACGAAGACCCCTTATAATTTTTAAACATGACTAGATTAACACATGAGAAGGAACCTCACATTCTTCAGAATTCCATACAACGCCAACGCGAGGACATTTGAGTTTACGAAAGATTTAACGTGCACCAGAGCTCAGGTACACGACGATCTATAATTAGATCGAGTTTCAAACTTGCATTAATCCGGCTGCCGATTCGTGACTTTACCAACTGGGCTATCACGTCCTCTTCAAGAGGAAGTGATCTAGATCTATTTATAATCGATAACTGTACATCCCGGTTAACTCCCTTACTCCACTGATGCAGATTCCTCTCTAAATACAGTTAAATACTTAACGACGCGCGTGTCTTGTCTAAAATTATAACTTAACTTATAAATTTCCGTTTTTCGATACATTTATACATCAGGATTATTAAGTTAATATCCACATCTAATAGCTGTATATAACAAAAAGTACTTGTACATTTGGAAAATGTTTGTGGGTGATACTGAGGGCAAGCGTAAAATAATATATAAATATACAAGAAATTTTATACAACTATTTTAATTTGAACTGTACGGGGAAAAAATTGCATATTTAATTACAAACTTAGGCCAACATTCGGGTTAATTATTCATTTGGTACACGGACCAGATATTGCCAAGCTGCACTAAGTAATTCGTTTACAGTAAATTAAATGAACAAACAGATAAAAGGTCTCTTTTGCTGATATATATGAGATAAAGTTGAGTAGGTACATAATTAACATCGCACTGGAGCAACACAACGACTTATTGGTGACGCTGCATCATCCAACCCGAAGGGAAATATCCGAGGAAAACATCACGCAATTTTGAATCATGGTCAGATGACGAGGCCTTACAAGATCTGGTACTCCACTCTCCAAACTTCCCCACCATGCCAACGTGAGGGAATTTGAGGCCACGGCAGAATTAATGTGCACCAGCCCTCTTGGTACACGACGGTCTTTGCTTGGATTTGAACTCGCAACTCTTCGCTTCAATCGATAAGATGTATAACAAAAAAACATTAAACAACAACTCGCCCACATAAATTGAATATGAACCAATTATAAAAAAATGCACGTTTACGAAATGCAAAAACACAGTATATACATGTATTTTATTTGATAGAAATAATTTCCAATTTAAATTAAGTACACAGTACATACACTACCCTACAATAATGGACCGAATAGTAAGATGTGATGGTATAAGGGGGGAAATACATGCTCTAATAGGGGATGGTACCCATTTGTGCTGCAATTACTATAGCAACCCTTATGGGCATACTTTCAGCACGGTGATGCCCGTGACAGCTATTTTCGGAGGTCATGCCTGACCACTGCTTGCTGACTCTCGCCAACTCACGGTAATTGCTACGCATTCCCTTTTGGAGTACTTCGCAAACCAACACCACAGATGCAACCCCGTGTGATGGCCTCAAAGTGGCTATTATCAACAGCGCAAATGAAAACATGCTAAAATCAGAAAAAGTAGCATGATTTCAAATGCTTTAGGACGAAAAACGCTTGTGACTTCAGAGGTCAAAAATCGCAAAATCCATTCCTTGTTCTTTTGAAGTAGGGGTGACGTCACATTTTAAAATGTTCTAGATTAATTTTAAAAATTCCGGCGCCACAAAAATCATATAAAATTAGGACTGCCTTTGTGCCATTTTCATTATTGTAAGTGCCATAGATTCGTCAGGAAACTGTGCTCAGTACACAGAGAAACACATCCTTTTAAAACAGTTGAGAAGCGATGCAAACTCTGCTTGTCCATGTGCAAGATTGATCAAGTACCGATTTTTACTTGGAACGTAAAGCAGTATTTGATGAAGCTTTTCTAGATCTGGTCATAAAAAAATAGCTGAATCCTTTCTTCCTGATGAATTGTTATGCATTTTCTAAATCGTAATTTGGTAGTTAAATGAAACCTTTCATTTCCGCGTCATTTCGTTTATGTAATATCGCATTCTTTCCCAGACAGTCCCATTCAAGCAAATACCAGACCCTCCAAAGAACTCATGATTAGAAGGCGAACAAAATTTCTTCAATCCGAAAGAACCCCCTCATTAAACACGAGGTGAGCGGTTCAGACATGCGTTCGATTACAGGGGAAGTGGGCTTTTGTTCTCACTGACGGAACAGAACAAAAACAAAAGACCCGTCGGCAGTAATCAACTTCAGGGACGCCTCCTTCAATCTCCGTGAAAATTCCTTTTCGATCCACGTAATTGCGCCCTACCATCAAATCTGAAACTTCGTTGAGCAAGTTGTAAAATTTATCGACATTCCTGCTTATGTCCGGGCCTTTTGGGCTAGGTTGCCCCTGCAACACCGGGGTAAGGGGAAAACAATGAGGCTTCCTAATAAATTGCATTGAAATTCGATACCCCGCACCACCGCAGTTGAAGTTAGGGCTTGACGTCACTAGGTATTGAGCGGCGGATGAAAGTAATGTTTCGTGTTCGCGGAGAAGTTTTTGATGGGCAGGTCTCCTTATGATATTAAAGTTCGGGGATGGATGCGAGACGTTCGTCAGGATCAGAACGTGACGAAGGGCCATTGTTCTTGGAGAGTTTTATGGAAATATGGATTTAAATTGCGCGCTCTGTAAAGACGGGAGGGAAAATCATTTTAATACTGCTACCCTTTAAATGTTACTCTGGTACTTTCAAGAACCTGTAGACGGCCTAAGAACCGCGATATTTTTCCTCTTATCATTCCATCCTCGGAAAGGAATCGTAGTTTCGATTTTGATGTCTTTCATTTGACAGGAATAATTCTTTGTAAAATTCAAGTCGTCCAGAGGGTAAATGGAGGACGTTCATCAGGATAATAATGTGATAAAGAGCTATTATTCTGGAAATTTCATTGAAATTTAGATTTTAATGAATGGGACACGAAATGGAAAAGCATTTTAGTGTCGTCATTCCCAAAATGCTTCTCGGGAACTTTTAGGAATATTTAGGGACCCAAATTCCCAATATTTGAAGGTTATCATATCAGTTTTTCACAAAAATCAAAACTTCGATTTTGATAACTCTAATTTGACAGCAAAACTTCCTTATGATATTCACGATCAGAGTATATGTGGAGGACATTCATTAGTCATTATAAGAATTTGAAAATGGGCTATTGGTCTATTACGTTCGATGGAAACGTGGACAGGTAAAGCTTCTGACATGAAAACGCTTTAAAAATACCACTTCATTAAAGTGATTAGTTTTAAAGTCCTAGATCGAACATTGGAATGATGGATCTACTTCACCTTACAAGAAGCTCGTATATAAGGTCAGCACATAACAATGGCCATGACAAATAATACCCTGGTTTTTTTTTTGTTTGTCTAAGGGTCAAAGGGAGATATTGACAATAGCCTGTTCAGAATTCGTGATATGGATTTGTTACCAAGATAGTTCCATTTCTGGCACTACAGAAAGTATAATTTTCGCTAATCAATATTCAAGTGATGGTTTGAACGTGCTGTAGAATAGGCGGATAAAGATAAGATGCAAAATATATACGCTGAAGGAATTAAACTGAGTAAAAAAATTAGCTATTTTATGCACAAACTACATGTTAATAAAATCTGTACCTGAATTTTTTTTTTGTAAAATAGTAAGGCTGTTATAAAAATTATATCACTGTGAAAAAAAAATTATATTACAATAAAAGAACAAAAAACGATTTCAAAGCAACAGTTTGAGAAAATAATATGATGTATATGTCCTTGAAAAGGTGCAACAATGCCACAAAATTGTTCATTAAACAACAGTAGCATTAAAATTCCATCATTAATATCCCGCAACATAATTTCTTAGATATTTAAACATTATTTTTCTTTTTATCTCCGTTCGGCTGCTGAATCTTTGGTGCATGCCTCACATGTCCTCAGTATTTCCTCTCTTTTCACATGTAAAGGACAAACAGAAGCTTCAGCCAGAAGGATAAATCAAATTCGTTAAAATTAGACATGAACAAAAAGGAACGTATCACTGATAATACTATTACAACATATGTATCGCAATGAAATGTACAAGAGTAACATAAAATACGTCCAGTAGTGCAATATTTTGAGAGCAACTTAAGAACAACGTATCCCTAAATATATAGCACAAGGCTTCACACCACCACAAAATAGACCATTAAACGGCAACCGCATTTTTGTGTTAATAACAAGATACGAATCTGAATTCAGACACAACGTCTTTGACTATAATAACATTTGTATCACAATGATATATACAAGAGAAACGCAAAAGATGTGCAGTAGTAATGGTAGGAAAAACTACCAAGCAATAAAAAAAATCTACAAATGTCCCGTTCTTAAAACAGCACATAGCAAAGAAATATTACAAATTCACCAATCAAACAGTAACACCGCTTTTCTGCCATTATTAAGTTCCTACAGCGTCATTTTTCAGATTCCAAAACCTTTTTTTCTCTTGAACTCATTTTTGTCTCTGAATCAGAGATCCCTCTTTTGTCCTCCGGGTTCCGTCTTCGTCCGGATGAATGACGGTCGGAAATCTATCGAAACCATTGAATTCGTTACCATTATATTTCGTTACCAACTCAAACTCCTCATCAATGGGAAGACTATTTTAACATTTATACAGTAATGCGATTGACTAGTTGCGTAAAAGACTTGCAGCAATAATTTGATAGCATCCAAACAACAAAATATCTACAATATTAATGAAAGAGTACAAGGTAAACTAATGCCTAAAATTGACCTTCCAACAGCAAGAGCACATTTCAGGTATCATTAATTATACCTGGCGGTGCATAAATAATGAAATCTGAGTTTGAGCACAACTCCCTTATCAGTAATAAGACTATTACAACATGTATGCTGCATCGAAATTTCAAAAAGTAATAAAAAAAACCTGCAGAGGCAGTAGTTTGAGTACAACCAAACAACGAATCACCCCTGAATGTCCCATCCTTGAAACATTTCAAGACACAACAATGTTACAAAGTCGTCCATAGGATAGCAACAGCACTTTTGCGCCATCATTAATATCCCGCAACATCATTTCTCATATCTCCAAACGTTTTTCCTCCTTAACTCATTTCAGCAGCTGAATCTCTTCAACATCCCTCTCTTCTCCTAAAGGTTCCGTCTTTGTTTGAGTGAAGGACGGGCAAAAATCCTAATTAAATCAAAAATCATAAATTGAATTCGCTACCCCAACGACCTTATCTATTTCTAAGGCTATTATGACATTTATACCACAGTCAGATACACAAGAGTCACAATAGTTTGACAAACTAAATGTCCCAAAACTTCCCGTCCTTGACACAGCACAAACCACACACAATCGTTCATTGAACTGAAACAGAAAGTTCACGTCATCATTAATGTTTCGAGTAATTTATGTGAGATGCATAAATATTAAAATCTAAATTTGAACACAACGCCCTTGACTATTAAAACATTTACACCATAATTAGATATACAAGAGTACTACAGAAGACGAAAAAAGTAATGCTTTAAAAGCAACCAAGCGACAAAATATCCTTAAATACTCCGTCCTTGAAACAGTACAAAGCACACAAAATTGCCCATTGAACAGCAACAACACTTTCACGCCATCATTAATATCTCGTGCAATTTATGCGTGATGTATAAATAATGAAATCTGAATTTGAACACAACGCCCTTGACTGTTACAACATTTATGCCAAAATAAGATGTACAAGAGTACCACAAAAGACGTTCAGAAGGAATAGTTTGAGACCAACCGAACAACAAAACATCCCTAAATGCCCCGTCCTTGAAACTGCACAAGGCGCAGCAGAGTTACAAAATCGGCCATCGAACAGCAACAGCACTATTGCGCCATCATTAATATCCCGCAACATCATTTCTCAGATCCCCAAACTTTTTTCCTCCCTAACTCATTTCGGCCGCTGAATCCCTTCGACATCCCACTCTTGTCCTCCGCGTTGCGTCTTCGTCCGGGTGAAGGACGGACAGAACCCTCGGCGAGATAAATTGAATTCGTTACAATGAGCTGAGATGAGATAAATGATACCGCGCAATCGGACACGATTCCAGAATTCAAACTGCGCACAGAGTATTCATAAAAGAAATGCGGGAGGACGGAAAACTTTTCCTTCCTCGAACGTGAAAGAAGGAGAATTTTCGAATTCATCCCTCGTCATGGTCGGCTGAACGTTCTGGGGGTGGGGATGATTCTACGATTCGAGAGGTGAATCCTCCATTCCATAATGTGTTCCCTTTTCTCGTTTTGTGGAAGCAAATTTCTATGCAAAGCAAACTTGCTTGCTTTTCAAAAGCGAAGCCCCTTAACCTTTTCAGGGTGGACAGTAATATATATATATATATATATATATATATATATATATATATATATATATATATATATATAATCTGCAGATCACTGCACTTTAGTACATACATTTGTTACCCCTAAGGTGTGCCGTGATCTGTTATTATACAGATTATCTAGGTAATATGCAGATTAACTAGTGTTAATCCGTTAAAATGGCGAAAATTGTTTCATTTCTCAAATTACCTACGTAATCTGCAAATGACCTAGGCACTCATTAAAGTGAAAATACGATCTTTGCTTGAACAAATCTGTGGTACATTTAGATTTGCAGTCACATTTTCTAGAAACCCTGCCCAGTAACAAGGGATTGCTTTATTGTTGTTTGATGTAAAGATATTTCTACAACAGGGACATCTTCTATACTTCTACAGCAGGAAATGAGAGAAACAAAATTTTGAACTTTAACGATACGGAAGCCGTTAATGTGCACATTAACTAGGCAAAATGCGGAAAACTTGATTACGCACGTTAACGGAGCAAATCAGTTAATCTGCAGATTAGCTATGTAATGAGCACATTAACGGCTTTCGAGCTTTTGCGGAATATAACATAACAGATAATATATATATATATATATATATATATATATATATATATTATCTGTTAGATACCAGAAAAACAATTTTAAAAAAGTCACATAACCAAAATGAATTTTTTTAAATAATTTCACTAACTTACAACATTCTACTGTTTAATATTGTAAAATTACATAAAAAAAGTCCTAAATTAGTAAGTTGCAAATGCCTATGGCTATATATTCCTATAAAATGTGTCATATTTTGACAAAAGGAATTGTAAATCTACCCATGGCAAGTTATAAGGTCAAACGGGCGTATTTACATTTGATTAAACTTGCCACGTAAGGATATCATTGAATCAAATCATGTGTAATAAGTCGGAAACAATAACTATAGAATATATTAATGTTATGTATAACTAAGAGTATAGTGAAGGTTTGTAGTTAATTATTAATGAGCCAAAATAATGAGTACATTTAATATTTAATTAAACAGCAGGCCCTAGAAATAAAATAATGTAATCTAAATGTTCCTTCCAATGTTAATATGAAGTCTGAATAGTTTGCAAATATGTTCCTGTAACGATAATTATATTTCACTAACAGCCATTTTAATTAATTTTCTAGCATTTTTTATATCGTATTAGGGAAATATAATGAGTGTCACGTGATTTCCGAGTAGTGTTGTATTGTTTGAACCCCGCAGCACTCATGATGACTAATAAACTGTTGAAAAACTCCCAAGAAAGATTCTATTGCACAAAAGATCAATACTAGCTGAAAATACTGCTCGTTACCATAACATATTAATGCGTGTGTACCCATCTGAAAGTCAATATCTAAAATGTCAATCTGTTCATTACTTTGTATTTAAAAAGTTCGATAAAAACATTGCCCGATCCTTCATGTCCGTGGTATCCCCTATATCACTTTCGAAATTTATTTTTTGTGTCGTTTTTAAAAGTGTTTAGCTTTTAAAAAATTCAAATTCTCGAAACCAGCTTTTTTTAGAAACCTTTCAACCGCTGGAAAGGAATAATAATCCTAAGATCATTAGAAATTTTCGGATGCTATGCGTTTCATTTTCCTCAGATCCGGGGTTTTTTCCATTCGCAAAGAGAAGGAAAACTAATTCTTGTTTCAATTCAATTCAATTTTCCGCATGGTGCTTTCATCGTTTCCTTGTGGGAGGGGTCGAGAAGAAGGAAAATGAATTGATTTCAATTTAAAACTTTTGAAAGTTTTACACATAAAGAATGAATACTGGAGATTTGCATTGAATTTAGATGGAATGTACTTTTATTTTTCATGATGACGCAAAGCTAGATTACTGTTAGTGATTTTGAACTAAGTGGGTTCAATTTATATTGAAACTGAATCAGCAATTTGAAAATTTTTGCAATCATAAAAGGGTTTAATAGTAACCTTTGATCAAAGTATTTATTCGTAAAGTTTGCATTTCTCAGAATTCTACTACTGAAAGAAGACTTGATATAATATCTGTTATTGGATGGTATGGATATGTATCGGTTTGGAATCCATTCAAATTCATATGCTATGATCTCTTTCTGAAAATATTGATTTTGTGTCTTTTGAAATGCCCTAAATTGACCTTCTGTTTTTGTAAGAATCGTAGTTGCTTAACATTGTTCCTTTCATACCAAAGACATTTTATTTTGAAAAAAGTTTTTACTTCGCATGCGGAATGAAATTTTCAAGACTAAAATGTACTTGCTTGAAGAGAAATTGAATATGATCTGTCAGCGTTTAAATAATGATGGTGAAATTTAGAAATAGGAATTTGATTTTTACAATTTATCGATGCCTTCATTAAAACAAAAAGCATAAACGTATATTAACAATGAGTGACTTTCTTCTATTTTGTAGTCTCTTGCAAGCAGAACACACTTTTATTCAGTAACAAAGATATAATTAAGATTTTGGAAGCTATGAAGCAATCCATACAGGCCCTATTTTTTCTTCCATTAGAAAAAATATTTTTCCATTCTGGAAAGAAGTTTTATGTTAGTTTATAGTTCACGTCTTACTGTCTTTTTGTAAGGTTTTTGGAAACATATGTTTTCGTCTCAAGACGGATTGGGAAGGTAAATATTAATCCTTTAAAGAGGTTTGAATAAAAACTTTCAAAGGAAAGATTACGAATGAAACATTCCAGTGGATTGTTAGCGCATTCCTTTGAACTGCTCACGAGAGAACGAAATATTAGAGTATGAAATCGATTCTAGGATTAGAGAGAGATCGATTTAATCAAATATACCTTAATTGATCGTCGAGTTTCTTACAGTATAAAGTGTCGTCCACACATAATAAGCAGGTCTTATACATAGTTTATTTCTTAAGAAAACACAACTATTACAAAGGCAATTTAATCCATTACTTATTAAAATTAACTTTGGAGGAAGAAATATATGAGTCAGAGAATTGATCCTAAGAAGAGATCGATCTTAATCGATCATAGAGTTTTATACAACACTAAGTGTCATTCGCAAACAATAAGCAAGTGTTGTACAAAGTAGTTTTTTTTATTAATTTAATCTATTATTTATAAAACTATCTTAGGAGGAAGACATATCTGGTTGAGAGAATCGATTCTAAAAGGAGATCGATCTTAATTGATCATAGAGTTTCATACAATACTAAGTGTCATTCGCAAACAATAAGAAAGTGTTGTACAGCGAAGGTTATTTTACAGAACTACGTTAAAATAGAGTTTCTAAATGATACATTGTTTCTTTAGGAACCCCCTTGGCACAGGGTTTGTCCACTGCGCTAGCAACTTGTGTGTTGTAGGCGGCGCAGGTTCGATTCCTCCCTGGGTATATTTATCTTTTCTGAGCCAGTAAAACTTCCATTACATGTGTTTGTCTATTACTTACAGTTGTCTATCTTCTGCTTGGCCAAATATGGCCATTGTGCCATAAAAGCAAACCAACCACTCTTCTGAGTCAGTAAAGACTTCATTTCCTTTGTTTGTAGTCTTTATTTTCCAACCAATCTGTCTTGTTGTCAGGATGCTGGCTTCTGAATCTGAACTTAAGTTTTCCTAGTTTGAATCAATTGTATAGCATGAATGTTTGTATTTCTGTAATGAATGTTTGACCTATCTATAAAATGATTGTTCCTAGAATGTGTGTTACATATGTGAGATTCAACGTGAACTTCCCCCGTAGTCACGTGGTAACGCACAGTGGTTTGCAAATCCATTCTTGTCATCATAAGTAATGTTCAACTTTACAGCCAACAGATAAAAAGAGTTTTTAAGAGGGATTAAAATTTGAAAAAGAGTAACGTTTGATTATCAAAATTTGAAAAAGAGTAACGTTTGATTATCAAAATTTTCGAAAGTGTTTTAAAACTTCGATGGTGATGCATACATTATTCCCTTATGTGACCTCCAGGCGTCTGACAAGTTTTTGACTTCTAGCCCAATGAAATCCATTCTAGCATTCTTTGAATCAATATATGTTCCTATTTGGTCATTATACATGCTGTAGGATAAAAACAATAGATTTGGAACTATCGTGACTTTCAGAGTTTTAATGATAATCAGAATTATTACATATAAGCGTGTAAAAGTTTCTAAAAATACTCATTAACACCTCGGTTTATTTTACCAACATATTTACAACGCATAGCATAACACCGCTGTTCAGGAAGAAAAATGACCCGAGTGCACAATATGGGATTATTATGTTAAATGCATCAATTGCCTTTGACATGTTTCTTCCTCCATGCTTGCAATATTGGAACAAGTACAGCACTGCATCAACATCCACCCCATATACAACAGAGCATTGCGTCATTTTTCTAGTGTCAACTAATTTTTATCCCCCTTTGAAAGAACGAAGCAATTTTTGTTTGTGAATAAGATTTTAACCCTGGATGTTAGCTTTCCGTAGCAAAAAATATGCAAATATTGTGTAGAACGATTTAACACAGTATATATATATATATATATATATATATATATATATATATATATACATGCATTCGTTGCCATAAAAATTTGCGCACCATAATATAATAGTGGGATCGTAACGAAACTTGGCATGAAGGTACATGTCGGTCAGATATGCAAATGATTGTAAATGCAGCGTGATTGCACATTGCGTAATGCCACTAGAGGGCGTTGAACTTCGTTCTCCTTGGAGTATAAAGCAAGTAAGCAGAGCTAAATCTATGCAAACGGAAATTCCTTATGATTTCCGTTTGCATAGATTCTGGGACAACTAGTAGTTCATAGCCATCAACAAATTTATGGAGAATATCAGCTTTCAAGCAAAAGTCCTTATATGGCTTAGTTTGAAGTACTTCTTTGATAGCACTCACTTCATCATCTTGATTTTGAGCATGTTTGATTTGCAAAAGAAGAGAGTCCTGGATGTTCAGCACAGCTGGGGATCTGCTGAGGGCGTCAACATGCATCATTCGGGAACCAGGTCGGTGTTCCATTTCGTAGTCGAAATCTTCTAATAGCAATGCCCACCGAGCAATTCTTGTACTCAACTGTTGCTTGCTCATCGTTAGTTTGAATGCGTTGCAATCAGTTACAAGTTTGAAGTGTTTGCCGAGTAAATAAACTCTAAATTTTTGCAATGCTTGCACTATTGCCAACACTTCAAGTTCATAGCTTGAGTATTTTCTTTCAGCTTCAGATGTACGTTTACTCATGTAGTACACAGGATGAAGGCAATTGTCTGAAATGGAGGTTTGCATCAAAATACCACCATAACCATGAATACTTGCATCAGTATGGAGTTCTGTATGGCTGTGTTGATTATAAATATCAAGCACAGGTTTATCACATAAACATTGCTTTAAGAGGGTAAAAGCATGGTTTTCTTCATCACCAAAATTAAATTCTTGATTCTTTTTTAAAAGATCTGTTAAAGGGTAAGCAATAACAGAAAAGTTGGGTATAAACTTACGAAAGTACCCAGCAAGGCCAAGGAAACTCTGCAATTCCTTGTGACATGTTGGTTGGGGATAGTTCATAACAGCTGCAGTTTTCAGAGGTGATGGGAATAACTGTCCATTTTCTATCACGTGGCCAAGGAATTCAATTCTTCTAGTTAGGAAGTAGCACTTTTTAAAATTGATTATCAGTCCATGTTCAGAGGCGACTGAGAGGACTGACTTCAACATCTCTATTCCTTCTATCTCACTATTGGAAGGGATGATAAGGTCATCCATGTACAGTAAAACATGACCTTTTAGGATCAGATCCTTGAACACTGAATTGATGAATCGCTGAAACACAGATGGTGATGTACATAAACCAAAAGGTACACGTAAAAATTGGTACTGTCCATTGTGAGTTACGAATGAGGTGTAACGGCGGCTGTTCTTTTCAACAGGAACATGAAAGAAACCATTTTTTAGATCTAAGGTAGTGAATGTACGTGCATCCTGTAGTTTATCCAACAAGTCTTCAATGAGAGGTAACGGATATCTGTCCTTCACTATGTTCTTGTTTAACTTGCGGTAGTCCACACAAACTCTTGGACTGCCATCTTTCTTTTTCACAACAAGTACTTGGCTTGAGTACTCAGAAGAACACGGTTCCACAATTTTGTCGTGTAGCCACACTTGAACTTGATTGTCAACAACATCTCTTTCAGCAAATGGTAAACGTCTAGGTCTGTGAAATATAGATGCATCACTTTTAACTTGAATCTTCATTTCGACATTGGTTGTTTTTGTTTTATTGGGCACATAGTTGGATACTAACTGCTTAATGATATCCTTCTCATCTTTCGATGCATTGGGGCCTATATCCAACTCGGAACTGTCGTCAACTGAGATACTATGGATTAGCACATCTGCATCATTGTGAGCAAGTTCAGTTGCAGGTTTGCGTATGGAAATGTTATCTTTTGTAATGGAAACATCAGCTTGTTTGAGGATATCCATACCAATAATGGCGTCTGATGACATAGTTTGGTTCTTGACAACACAAACATTAGTAGTAAACAGTTCATGATCAATGAGAATTTCGGTTTCAAAACGACCAAGAGGTAAAACTTTAGAGTTACCAAATGACGTAAGAGAAGTAGGATAGTTCTGCAATTTTGGAGAGCCAATATTTCTGTATACATCTTCATGGATAATGGTAACTTGGCTTCCTGTATCAATAAGAGCATAAATTGGAACACTATTGGAGATCACAACAGTATCAGGGCCCATCATCCGGACCATGGAGATCACCATTTGTGATTCCACTAAATTGGAGACCTAGACCTATCCAAACCCAAGGATGGCCACCCCCATTACGAGATAGACCCACAGCGACTTGCTACAAGGCCACTTTGCCGGAGACTGCTGAAACTGATTTCGTGCAGGGGCCCCCACATGTATACACTGTACAGGAAACGTAATTCTTGTGACCGAGATGTGTTTTCCAGATATTGGACAAGACTTACCGGGACTCATTGACACTGGCAGCAATGTGACTATAATAAGGGAGGCTTTTGTCAGGTCTTTAAAATGTAGAGAAATGGGGGTGAAAAGTTGCAGGTGATGTGGAAAACCAGTGGACTAGTAGATATAAAAATCATAGAGGTAAGTGCCAAAATAGGAGAAAATAAAAATAAAGTTATAATGTTGTTACAGATAGTTAGAATTATGATGCGATAGAAACGAGATATTTTTATAATAAGAATTATAATAAACATTATACTAAAATTAGTAAGTGTATTGATAATGTTTATGTACCAGAGGGAAGTGCTGGAGATGTTTAGCTTCTACAACAATTACAGCAATTGGGAATTACACCCCCTTTGATTGAAAATTTACCTGAATTTGTAGAAATGGACCAAAACACAGAACTGGCATCTCTGATACTCTCCTTCCGGCACATGTATTTCGAAAAACAAATTTGATATTGGACGAATTAGAATGGAACTTTGGCCGCATAAAGTCTGGGATGAATGTTAAACTTATTTTTTATAATTATTTTTGTTTGTATGAAATTGGATATGGAAGGAGAATGGTAATACTCTTTCACATATGGGTTTCATATTTTTCTATTAATAGCTTAAACATACAATTATTATCACGAGAAAACATTACTCTGATAAATTAATTGGAATTAAGTAAAGATATATTCATCCAGATTCATGCACAAAGAGAAATTAATGAGATTTTGTTTAAAAATATTTTGTATTTTGTGTTTTTATCTCTCAAGTATCCTGAGATGGAGCAAAAGAAATAAATAAGTGATCACGCAGGATAATTAATTTGTTCAATTGTATTTTGTATTTGTAAGTTGAAAAGTGAATGAAGAATATAAGGATGAGCAGATTTGTTTATTTGTACTTAATACTTGAAGGAAGTGAAATTTATATTAGAAATAAATAAACGTAGAAAGTCGTAGATAATATTCAGTGTTATTTACTATGTAGAAATAATTGAAAGGAATTTGTGAAATTGTATTTTGTTTATTATGAGGAAATGGAACTAAGAAGGTCTTTGAGAATAGTTCGGATGCATCTTAAATCCTGGATTATAGCAGCGCTACTTAGTTATGACTTGTATAGAATTAAATTACAGTGATAATCATTTTATGATTTACAAGAAATGTTGTACTTTCATGTTGGGTTTTTGAACTTGTTCGCGACAGTAGCTAAATGAAGAGATTAATATAAGCCACTGGGTCCCTGATGTTCTGAAGTCCGTACTGGTCACACAAGTTAATGTATTATAGTTGGAAATATTTGTATTATTATTGGATTTTATTGTACGATTATTATAATATGCTGTTTATAGTATTATTGGTTTTTATTATTTAATTTTCATTAGGTTAGTTTTTCAGAACACAATTCTCTGGAAACTGGTTGAATTATTTTGTACAGTATTTGATTTGATATGATTGTGAACTAGTGTGGTATTAATGCTCATTGATAATTCTATTATGTGGTATTAATGCTAATTGATAATTCTATTATGTGGTATTGATGCTCATTGATAATTCTATTATGATAATCACTTATTGTGTTTAATGTTATTTTAATGGATCCTCTATTCTAATTGTTTATTGCGTTTATACTCTTTACCATGACTGAGATAAAGAGTCGTTAATGTTAAAAGTGTTTTTATGTTAGCTTGTATGTCAATAGATAGATAGCAAATGGGTAGATAGAAGTTTTGGGTTATAGGGTTGCTAGTTTATTCCAAACTTTAGGTTTTCATTAACAGCTTCTTCATAGATATCCTACACCTATGGACGCATGGGATGTAGTCTTCTTGGGAAGGGGGATGTAACATTAAAAAATAATTCGTGAGAAAATTGCTTCAAGGTTGGCCGGCGCCTCCGAGTATTTTTTTTCACGTGCCTTTTACAGTTTCGCAGCCCATTGAATCTATATAAATAAGAATGGAGTGTTTGTTTGTACATTCAATATTTTCGACCCATTTCAAGTTTTCTATCCGTTTTGGACCCTTCTGATGCCGAATCCGCCTTTTTCTCGTTTGGTGTCTGTCTGTCTGTCTGTCTGTCTGTCTGTCTGTATGTTGTGCCCTATACACGTCCACGCGGTTTAAGATATTTTCATGGAAATTTGCATACAGTGAGTACTTATCTTGATTTAGTGAGTGGAATTGGTTGCGAAAGTCTGTCTGTCCGTCTTTTTGTTCTATGTTCGATTTTGTGTTTGTGTGTTTGTGTACGCATCACATGAATTGCATTCCAGATATTTGATTGCAGTGTATTTTATTTTATACATTATCTATTAGTTTAGTGAATGCAATATTAAACATTTTTTTATTGTTATATTTAGAAGAGTTTCATGCTAAAACACCTGAGTAAGTATACTTAAATCTTCCACAATTTGATAGTTTTCGAAAAATTGGAATGTAGTTTGAGTATTACGATTACGTTTATTTGCTTTACCAGTAATGCTGAAAACCAATTATTTTTCAAAAAAAAAAAATTTATGGTGAAATTTTAGCTTTGATACTTCATTTATTTCGAGTCTTATTTTTATTCTGTGCGCAATGAAAACGATTTCCGAATATTTGGGACAGACGATATTTTTCAACGAAACGAGAATGAACAAGATCGCGCGAGCAAAGATATTTTTTCTGATTCTTTCGCTCTGAATTAATTTCACATTTCTAAATTTTGTACACTTTTAGTTGTAAGTTGTGGCAACTGTGCGAGATCAAGAGATAAAATTGAATCACAAATTAATATCTTTAGAACAATTTTTTGCGACATCTTTTATTTTGTTTTATTTCGCTGTTTCCTGTTTTAAATATTTATTATTTTAATACATGTGTTTTCCTTCTCATCACACGCAACAGCACCACAAAGTATTAGACTTAAAAATGTTAGGTAAGTCAGTATAAATTTTCAGTAAATTTTAAGTGTAGTTATGCCATTATTGAAAGAATAATGCCGTTATTTGAAGAATAAGTAAAAAAATATTGTTTTGTTGACTATGAGTGCGAGAGCACTCGCCGTAAATCGTAATTTTAATTAATTGAGAAGAACATGAAAAGAACTTAAGAAAGGGAATTCCAAATCTCCCTCAAAATCGTCTTTTATAGTAGTAACCTTAGTATCACCTTTCGTCATTTTGTAGCTTTGTCATACAGCAATTGTGCGATGTATGGGAAATGTATAACATGAATGGATATGCATGTGTAGGATTTGTGTCCAAAGTAAGTTGTAGAATGTAGAAAATATAAAGATGGCGAAAGGTGTTAAAATAAATTTTTATTCTACAAAAAACGTAAGTCATTATATATTTTGATTATCTCTTCAATCTAGAGTAAACCAATTCAAACCGAGTAAGGTCGGGTATTTTGCTAGTCTATATAAATAAGAATGGAGTGTTTGTTTGTACATTCAATATTTTCGACCCATTTCAAGTTTTCTATCCGTTTTGGACCCTTCTGATGCCGAATCCGCCTTTTTCTCGTTTGGTGTCTGTCTGTCCGTCTGTCTGTATGTTGTGCCCTATACACGTCCACGCGGTTTAAGGTATTTTCATGGAAATTTGCATACAGTGAGTACTTATCTTCATTTAGTGAGTGGAATTGGTTGCGAAAGTCTGTCCGTCTTTCTGTTCTATGCTCGATTTTGTGTTTGTGTGTTTGTGTAAGCATCACATGAATTGTATTCCAGATATTTCATTGCAATGTATTTTATTTTATACATTATCTATTAGTTTAGTGAATGCAATATTAAAAGTCTTTTTATTGATATATTTAGATGAGTTTCATGCTAAAACACCTGAGTAAGTATACTTAAATCAACCATAATTTGGTAGTTTTGGAAAAATTGGAATGTCTATTGAATATTACGATTACTTCGATTGCTTTACCAGTACTGCTGAAAAGTAATTATTCTTCAAAAAATTATATTTTTTAATGGAATTTCAGCTCTGATACTTCATTTATTTCGAGTCTTATTTTTGTTCTTTGCGCAATGAAAACGATTTCGAAATATTTGAGACAGACGATATTTTTCAACGAAACGAGAATGAACAAGATCGCGTGAGCAGTGATATTTTCTGTTTCTTTCGCTCTGAATTAATTTCACATTTCTAAATTTTCCGCACTTTTAGTTGTAAATTGTGGCAACTGTGCGAGAACAAGAGATAAAAATGAATCACAAATTAATATCTTTAGAACAATTTTTCCGACATCTTTTATTTTGTTCTATTTCACTGTTTTCTGTTTTAAATATTTATTATTTTAATAAATGTGTTTTCCTTCTCATCACACGCAACAGCACCACAAAGTATTAGACTTAAAAATGTTAGATAAGTCAGTATAAATTTTCAGTAAATTTTTAAGTGTAATTATGCCATTATTGAAATAATAATGCCGTTATTTAAAGAATAATACCATTATTGAAAGAATAATAATGTCTAAAAATCCGAACTAGAACTTTTTCCAACATTAAAAAATTCGTTGTAATAATGACAGGAGAAGATTGCAAAATTTCACAATGTCGCATACCGGAGGCAAGAGTGCCACAAGTAAAAAACATATATTGTTTTGTTGACTATGAGTGCGAGAGCACTCGTCGTATATCGTAATTTTAATTAATTGAGTTTAACATGAAAAGAACTTAAGAAAGGGAATTCCAAATCTCCCTCAAAATCGTCTTTTATAGTAGTAACCTTAGTATCACCTTTCGTCATTTTGTAGCTTTGTCATACAGCAATTGTGGGATGTATGTGAAATGTATTTCATGAATGGATATGCATGTGTAGGATTTGTGTCCAAAGTAAGTTGTAGAAAATATAAAAATGGCGAAAGATGTTAAAATAAATTTTTATTCTACAAAAAACGTAAGTCATTATATATTTTGATTATCTCTTCAATCTAGAGTAAACCAATTCAAACCGAGTAAGGTCGGGTATTTTGCTAGTCAGAAATATTAAATTTTGCAAGCATTTAAATATCACTTAAATATGCTATTATAGTATATTTGACCCTCTTATAACACGGTACTTTTATAACACGGATTCTCTACAACACGGTACTAAAATTGCGATGACCCTCGTATAACACTATAATAGTTTTTGTATTACACGATTTAATTTTTACTTATTGTTGGTCAATTGGACGGTAAAATACAGACCCGTTAGATTTTTTTCACCTGTCTGTCTGTCTATCTGATTGTGTGTATGTCTGACCAGTCTGTCAGTCCTGTCTATCTGATTGTCTGTATGTCTGAACAGTCTGTCAGCCCCCTCTATCTGTTTGTCTGTAAGTCTGACCAGTCTGTCAGTCCTGTCTGTCCTGTCCTGTCTATTTGTTCTCTGTGTTTGTTATGTTTGTCTGTCTGTACTGTCTGTCCAGTCTAACTATATGTCATGTCTGTTATATCTATCATGTCTGTATGTCCTGTCTTTCTGTCCCGTCTGTCCTGTCTTTCTGTCCCGTCTGTCTGTCCTTCTGACTGTCTCGTCTGTCCTGTCTTTCTGTCCCGTCCGTCTGTCCTTCTGACTGTCCCGTCTGTCTGTCTGTCATGTCTGTCTGTCTGTGTGTAATGTCTGTCTGTTATGTCTGTCTGTCATGTCTGTCTGTCTGTCTGTCTGTCATGTCTGTCTGTCTTTTCTGTCTGTTTGTCATGTCTGTCGGTCCTGTCTGTATGTCTGTCCTGTCCTGTCTGTAAGTCTGTCATGTCTGTCGGTCACGTCTGTCTGTCTGTTCTTTCTGTCTGTCTGTTCTTTCTGTCTGCCTGTTCTTTCTGTCTGTCAGTTCTGTGTATCTGTTCTTTCTTTCTGTGTGTCTGTTCTTTCTGTCTTTCTATGCTGTCTGTCTGTGCTGTCTGTCTGTGCTGTCTGTCTGTACTGTCTGTCTATGCTGTCTGTCAGTTCTGTCAGTCAGTTCAGTCTGTCAGTCTGTTCTTTCTGTCTGTCTGATCTTTCTGTCTGGCTGATCTTTCTGTCTGTATGTTCTATTTGTCTGTCTGTCAGTTCTGTCTGTTCTGTTAGTTCTATTCTGTTTGTTCTAACTGTTCTATCTATCTGTCTGTATGTTCTGTCGTTCTGTCTGTCATTCTTGTCTGCCCTGTCCTGTCTGTTTGTTATGCCTGTCTGTCTGTCCTGCCAGACCTGTCTGGCATGTCTGTTTGTCCCGTCTGTCCTGTCTCTCTGTCCTTCTGTCTGTCCCGTCTGTCTGTCCTGTATATTTGTCCTTCTGTCTGTATGTATGTCCTTCTGTCTGTCATATCTGTCTGTCATGTCAGTTTGTCAGTTCTATTCTGTTTGTTCTAACTGTTCTGTCTATCTGTCTGTCTGTATGTTCTGTCTGTCTATATGAATGTTCTGTCTGTATGTTCTACCGGTCTGTCTGCCATTCCTGTCTGCCCTGTCCTGTCTGTCAGTCCTGTCTGTTTGTTATGTTTGTCTGTCTGTCCTGTCTGTTTATCCCGTCTGTCCTGTCTCTCTGTCCTTCTGTCATTCTGTCTGTCCTGTATCTTTGTCCTTCTGTCTGTATGTATGTCCTGTCTGTCTGTCATATCTGTCTGTCATTTTTTGTATGTATGTCTGTGTGTCATGTATGTCTGTCCCGTCTGTTCTGTCTGTCTGTCATGTTTCTCCTGTCTTTCTGGTCTGTCCCGTCTGTCTATCTGTCCTGTCAGTACGCATTATAAAATATATATGACCTCTGAGTTTTAGTTAACACGGTTTCTATATACTAGTTAAAATGTTTTTTAAACTTATATGAATTTACTTATATTATTTAATGTTCCCTTATGTAACTTCTAAATAATTTTAGTAAACCGTATAACACGGTTTTAGTTTTCTTATTACACGGAACGCAATCTCTACTTTTATATCACTAATAAGTTTCGCTTAACACGGCTTCTATACAACACGAACTATCTTATAACACGGTACCAAATATACAAAATTGTATAACCCCATGTTTCCTTATAGCACGGTTTCCTTATAGCACGGTACCATTTGACCGTGTTATAAGAGTTATATTCTATAACAAAAATATCGACGCACTAAGAAGAAGTTGTCCGATTACGATAAGACAAGGTCGATGTGAAGAACATACATAGAAAAACAAACGATTAAAATTTCCTGAACAATTGAAAGATTTATTTCAGATTTTGACCGTTACAAAGGGAGGGAGACAATAAGGCGTTGGTCCACTACTAGCATGGCGTAGCATAGACTGAAAAAGTTCCCGGATTGTGTCCTGTGGAATATCTTGTTTAACTGTCTCCAACTGTCGGGCTAATGGTCAGCATTCCAGGATGGTTGCAATCGTCTTCCCATAAACGTCCTAAATTTGCTCTATGGGAGAGAGATCAGGCCAAGGAAGTGTTGCGAAAGCTTGAAGAAAATTCAGAGCAACACGTGCCGTGTGCGGCAGGGCATTTATCTTGTTGAAAAGTAAGTCCGGGGTGTCGCAAAAGGGACGGTAACACAACCGGTCATAGAATGTCGGCTACGTACTGCTTTGCTGTAAGTGTGCCAGAAATGACTACCAAAATGCTATCAAAGAAGATGGCACCACTTACCATTACGCCCTGTTATGGGCCTGTGTGGCGTATGATAGTATATGCAGGATCCACATGCTGCCCTGGACGTCTCCCTACATGTCTGCGGTTGTCGTCAGAACACAGTTGAAAACGGGAATCTTCACTAAAGACTATGTGTCCCCAGTCAACGCCGTTCCAAGTTTATCAAGCCCGGCACATTTCCTTTTTGGTGCGTCGATTTTTTTTATAGCAAAACCAAATATATATTAAACCAAATAATTTTAATGTTATCAAAGTGTTTCTCTCGTTGTAGTTATTATTTATCATGTTGTTGTGTTGTTGTTGCCAATCCCCAAAGTCCAGCGGGGCTAGACTAGGTCCATGTATCCAAACACCCTGAGGAAGTTCAGGACCAGCAATGGACTTCCAAGGAGATCTTGATGGTTAAGTCCCAGGCACTCCAGGAAGTAATCGTCTTTTTTTTTCAGAACAAATTATTGGTTCACTGTTCTTCCAGTATTGCCGCATGTGACGCAATATTTTATAAAAGTGTTGACTTACTCTCCTTTCTTTCTAACTCCCTCATAGAGTGGCAATCATCGAGAAACTTTCACGTTGCCTGGGATTTAATTAGGAAATATAACCCCACTGCAATTTTAAACTTCTCAACGTTTTAAAAGAATCCATTCAGATGGAAAACAATTCAGTAGCTCGGATACTTTCTTTTTATTTGCTGAGATAGGGGACTCACAGAAGAAAAATATTCATACCCTTCAAAATACCCCTGTTGTTCCGAACTCAACTGCTCCAATGCCGAACGAAAGTAAATTATACCTAATGTTTTCTCAAACGATTAGGGAGAGGGCAGAGAGGAAAAAAATAACTGTTCCTCATGCGATACTACGATTCCAGATAAACTGTGGAAGCTCTCTTTTCTTCTCTACTATGTTCCGAAATCACCCCAGAAGTTCGACTTCCTGAACCCACCACTCTACTAGCGCCCCCAGACGGGACAATCTCCTCCAAGAGGAAGGCTTGCTTAAGTTTCAGTTTTGAAACGGGGACATCCGAAATCATTTATCTGGGGAGTAACAACCAACAAGAAAATTCAATTTCTTTGCTGCCATTTTATTAAAAAAGATAGGCGAAGTATAAAAAATGTTTCTTTATTTTTGCTTGGCTTTTTCTTATTGCTTCTCGTTCGAGCATCGATTTTCGCTGAGTACCGATGTCGTTTTTTTAGTTCTCCGAAAATTTACCCCGTTTTGCGATAAAAAAAAAACATAAATGAAGATGGCCCGTATCGGAGTTAGCTAGCGGTTCTAGGTCGGCAGTTTGTTATTCCTTTGCCCTGGAAGTGATAATAATAATAGTAGTAATAATAATAATAGTTGAGTAAATATGACGGAAAAAATGGATGTTATTTTATGACCGTGGAAATGGGAGCAGGAAGAAATAAATGGTACTATCCCTTGCGAAGTTTCATATTTGTATTCTGGAAATTGGGAAAACCAGAGAGAGAGAGAGAGAGAGAGAAGCAACGCAAATTAATAAAATAATCAATCCATAAAAGTTCTATAATTTAAAATAATAACAATTCGAAGTTCGGATATCCGTGTGTTGGTTAATTATGTAAGATAACCAAGAGTTATTGAAGAAAAAATACATGTCGTTACCAGGAATTATACAGTTTCAAACCCATCAAATAACTCAAACTGAATATGATAAAAATACATTGCATATCATATTCTGGCAGATGTGTGAAGCGAAAGACAGTTCAAACTCAAAATTTTTCAAATGACTGCTTTATAGCATGTTAATTCTCAAGTTCCACATGAGTTTGCAAATTTTTACTTAAAGCAAATGAAATATAACATAAACAACTGAGCTCTTACGTGACTTAATAGAAAATAAGTTTTTACATTTGGAAGAAAATAAATAGTTGTAAACTCAAACGAAATTTTGTAAACTTATAAAATTTTTGGTCACAATTTTTGTAATAAAATTTAAATTATAATGGGATTTTAATCCAATAAAATTGAATTAATTAAAAATTTGCTTATAATTTTTATCGCCGATTTTAAGATAAAACTCGTGCATTTATACATTTAGTAGGGAGTGGGTATTTTACATTAAATTATTCATTTAGGTATCTAAATATTATCTATATACTAAGATAATTTCTAATTTAGTAGCAATAATTAAAACAAATATTTCGTCAATATTGTGATACTTGGTTTTAGAAAGAAAAATGAATTATTTTTGAAGCTAATACGTCTTTGAAATCATGCCAGTACTAGGGGACTAGTAAGGAAAGTTGAGCGTTACAAACAAAGACCGTCAGGAAGGAGCGACTGGTGCACACTAAATTTATCCTGGCCTCATATGTTACCACGTTGGCATGGTTTGGAAGTTTGGCAAGTGGGATGCCATCTCATATGTTGAACTCACTATCAGACCATAGTTCAAAATTACGAAGTATTGTCTTACAATTTTCAAGGACCGTCACCAATAGTCGGGTATGTTGCACCAGTGTGACGTAAATTCAACTACCTTCCACCTTTTCCATTCGCTAAGCAACTGCTTTTCTCCTTTCTCAGAATCCATCTCCTGCAAGCTTGCTATATTTATTCATTCGATGTATTATTTGTAATACTCTGTTTTAAATATTAAATTTATTTTTTTACAATTTGATTTAATTAACCTTTCGAAGACATTGCCAATCCCCTTTTTCAAAAAAAAGTCCTCAATCAACATCTACAAATTATTTTAAATCTTTTTATATACTAGGGGGCTCCGCCCCCTGCTCGCTTACGCTCGCCAACCCCCGGGGATTGCTACGCAATCCCATTTGGTTTGCTTCGCAAACCAACACTCCTTTTACATATGGCATTTGGTTTGCTTCGCAAACCAACATTCCTTTCGCAGAGTGAAACTATCTGAATAATTTGTATTATCCTGATTTAACTTTACGGTCCATCACGTCAGAGTGAGGGCTTCTCCCCCTGCTCGCTTACGCTCGCCGACCCCCGGGGATTGCTACGCAATCCCGTTTGGTTTGCTTCGCAAACCAATACCTCTTACGCAAGTGGTTTCACTCTTATTTGCTTTAACACTTAATGCACCCTAAACTAATAGCCGCATCAGTAAAAAATCTTCTGCATCTTGTTCCCTGTACAATTTTAAGTAAACCCCGTTAATCTCCAAACTTTACGATGTGTACTTTGTACTTTCTCGGTAAAACGTCTGAGAACAGAGGGAAAAAAGCGAGCCTTTTTTCTCGCCAAATAAAAAGAAATCGTTTTTACGGCAATTGTTGCTACGATAAATTTGATATCTGGCAAACCCGATAGTCAAACATACAACCCTCCGCGAATACAATGCTCCGCGAATTTGCTCCGCGAAATAAAAAATACGAAATTTGTGTCACTAACTTTTGATTGCATCGAATTTATTTATGAACCAAATTTAAAAATAATGGTACCGTAAGAAAGAGTACAGTCTGAGGTATACTGCGCTATTTTCAAAATAAAAAACTAATAGTAATCCTATATAGATATGACAGTTTTAGTTAACGGTAGTAACAAAAAGTAGCGAAAATATCCAAAGATTCCGAATTTTGTATGACCCACTTTTGATCGCATCCAATTTAATTATTAACCGATTTCAAAAATAATAGTACCGTAAGAAAGAGTACATTCTGAGGTATACTGCTATATTTTAAAAATTAAAAAATAATAGTAATAAAATATAAATACGGCAGTTTTAAAAAAAAGTAACAAAAATGTCCTGATTTTTCCCGAATTTCAAAAAAATATTATCAAGAACCAAATTGAAATTTAAAAAAAAACTCGACGAGCTGCAAAAATTTACGTTGAGAGGTACTCTTGAAAAAAAACTCACGGCTGAAGACTGAAAATTTGTATGTGTTTTGCTCACTCGCGGAAGAAATTTCGCTTCTTCAATTTTAACATTTAATAAACCCTAAACTAATAGCCGCATCGGAAAAAAATCTTAATAATTGTCCAGGGAATACGATGAAGAACAAACCATGTCAATTTTGTTTTTTTCCGATCAGTACTTTCTCGGGAAACCGTCTAAGAATCGAGCTAAACAACACAGTTTTCAATTCTGCGGCGGCGGTAACATTTTTTTAATATAGAGAGATATCCAAGTGGTTTCCTCGTCCGTTAAGATCTAAACAATTTTACTAATGACGAAGTTTTCAATATATTACCGATTTTTGAATTTTTGATATTGACGAGATCAAGATTTTGTCAATTTTTATAGTGACGATATAACTTATGGAAACTACAACCAGGGGTGCTAGACAAGAAGTAATTCATAAAAGCCTCACTAGTTGAAAACGAAATCATACCATTGTTGCAGATATCTGATTTTAACTATACATAAAGCTGATTTACATGCCTATACGTACTTCAAACAACTCCGTCGAAGGCTCCTTCAAATGGTTTGAATCTGAAAATTCATTCATTGAAATAGACATAAAATATAATTTTAATAGTGCATAGAAGATGCATATCGGTATTCTCTCCATGAACAGCTGGTTGGTGAAATACAATCGGCAATATCTTTATAGAGACACATATGTGCTCGTTCTTATAATATAAGGACGAGCAGATCTATCAAGACATTATCTTTACGGAAATGAAATACGAATATCTTTTAAATATGAAATATTTTAAAAGTGTATTTATGAAAAAAACGCATTGTCACTGATAAAATTCAAAGTTACTTAACAACAAAATACTGCCAAACCAAGTGAAATTTCGCTGTGAGAAGAATTTTCAGTGGAAACATTAAGCGGATATAATATTTTACTTCCACTACCTAAATTGTCTTTTATTATGATACATATCGAAGTTACTATAAAGAGACATTTGTCTCTATTTTGACGTCTTTGGGAGTTTTATTGAATTAGAGTTGATCAATCAACTCTTATACATCAATTCGGTAGGTAGGCATTAAATAAACGTCACACTGGAACATAACAGTGATATATTATATATCAATTCGGAACTTTTATTGGCGAAGGGCCGAAATCGAATTATAAAAACATGCAACTGACATCACGTTCAAAATTCATACAGGAAATACGCATTGCCGCAGACACACGAACGCCACCTACATTTACATTGATAGAAAGTAGCTCTCATATCCACAGAAAATGCATAATTATTAGTTTTCCAGCAAAGGCGCATGGAATCAGCATTAACAGACACAAACTTGTGAAAAGATTCAACGAGAAAATGTACATCTATCGTCGAATATTTGTACATTTCTCGTTAATTGTATCTAACCGTAAAAACTGCTCTTCCATGATGATATGCCATAATGAAATGTTGAACAAAAATGAAAAAGCTTTATTTCAGTTTTGGCAGTTCCATTACAAATCCTTATTTTCTAAATTGTAATATGATGAAAATAACAACAACACGGTAAAATGTTTTCAAATACGTACGTATAACAAATAGAAGTAGTAAACAAGTCATTAAAATGCCCCGAAACTTAATATCAGCAAAAACGTTTTATTTTGGAAAATGTTTCGTTTTCAGATTTGACGAAGTTCATTACGAGTTTTTTTTATTAAAGAAGCTAAAACTTAATATTTTTCCAAATCGTTACGCCAGGTACATTGCCATAAGAATTTCTGAAAAAGAAACTGTTAAAATGCTATAATTATATTTTCCGTCAAAACTAACAGCTAGTTTTTAAGAGGCTCTGCTGTAAAATTTTGCTTTTCGTCAGTTATGAGTTTCTGATATAAGCCAACGATTTGTTTGCAATTGAATACAAAATGCAATTAAATAATGAGACTACCTTAGCTATTCATACAGCTTTTTCCTCATAATTTCAATGTCTTTTTGTTTTAAACTTGTAACAATCTCTCTTTCTTAACATAATTCTGATCGTAGTTATGATGTTTAAATGAGATTATAAAATTGAGAGGTTAGTCCATCGTTACTAACTTGGGTACACATATTATTTTAATAGTACAAATTACAAATATTATCAATATTTTTTAGCTTATAAGATGTTATGTATTGGAGAGACACTTTTCTTGAACTACGTATGTAACCTTCAATATCAACACTTTCAAACTTATTTAATAGTTTTGTCAACTATGTAAATTGTCCATGCAGTATAAATTAACAAAGATTATTCATCGTTATCAGAGCTCAATCAATCGAAATACTCTTTCATTTCCCTAGAACGGAACTTTAAAATCTAACTTCATATCGCATATATATTAAGCCAAACCGTATAACCTATGACCTTAACAATATTTTAAATCAACTGTGAGTTCTACGAACATCATATCAAAATTTTCAGCTCTATTGATAAATACCTAACTTAGCTATAAGGTGTTTGCTAGATTCCCATTTAATTTATCTTAAAATAAGCGTGAAAGTGTCTATGAAATTCTAATAACCATTTTTCTTTGAATTTTGTAGAAACAAGATTGACTTTGAAGTTTACTGACTTGTAGTAGCAATATTGGATTTGAATTGGAAAATTGAAAATGAAACATTTTCCAAAATAAAACCTTTCTTCTGATATTAAGTTTCGAGGCATTTTAATGACTTGTTTACAACTTCTATTTGCTACAAGTACCTGTTTGAAATCCTTTTACCATGTTGTTATTTTTATCTATTATAGAATAAAATAACAACAACTAAAGAATAATCATAAACAATAACTTTTTAAACAACGTTGAAAAAGTACAGGTTTATACGAATCTAGGTAAGAGATACCTATCAAAAGATATTAATATTATAGAATAATCAGGTATTTAAACAATTAACTGCAAACCCTAGATCCAAATATTAGCCACCCTCCGAGAATTAACTTTCGGAAATGAATTGAAATCTCAAAAGACCTTTTCCTATCTCAGGGCGGATAACGTCAAGGGATTGGGAAGATTTCGCCGCGGTCTTTAATAGGGTTAATATCAAGCTTATTCCATCCATGGTGCCTTTTCCCTTATTGCGAAAATGTCCGATTGGTTTAGTAGAGAATTCTGTACTTCCGAAAACAAAATATTTCCTAGATATCTTATTTGCGAACTCAAAGAAGGTCACATTTGATCCTTTTCGAAACACTGATGTCGTTCACTGTGTATAAAAAGTGAGTGTTGAAAATATTCTTGCAACGTGGTCAAACGACTGCTTGCATTAATTTGAAATCAGAACAGCTGTTTGAAATATAATGTAAATAAACTCCACTTTGAAATACGTTTTGGTATATAAAGTTAATCCATCATGCGTTTTGCTAAATTGGCGACTGGTAGACGTCATGTGGACATTACCGCTTGCAAAAACAACAAGCCAGATGGCGTATCTGAAGAATTCAAGATGGCGCTTTCCGAACTCGGTGCTGTGGATGGTAAATGATAAGTTGTTGAACTCCCAATGTTATGCACGTCACTTCCAACGCAATCGTCTCATGCTTTGTGATAAAGACACTGCAACCACTCTTACCAAAGCTTCGCTATTCGTTGCCGCTCATCCTCATTCAAGTGTTTCAAGGAACTGAGAGTTACACAGACACTTGGCTTCAGTAGGTAACACAAGACAATTGAACGGCCGTAATCATCCATTGCTTGACACCCAAATGGAAGTGTAATCGTGATACAATACAGCTCTAACGGACACACATAATTGGCAATATGTCAACTTGTGGTAGTCTATAGAATTCAGCCACGCGAAATTCTGAAGGAAGTATTATCGTAATTTTATCCATCGCTACAGAAATGAACTTATAGTACAATACTATGTATAGTAGTGCATCCCAACTATGAAGTCCAAGATGTGGAGCCTTGTTAACCTTTTGACCACGGCGATAGATATAGCTGATACGATTCTTTCTTGGTGCGATTCTCATAACTTGCAAGGTACAACTGCTATACTGATGACGTAGTCTAAATTCTTTCTTGGCGCGATCAATGTACAACTGCTGTACAGGCCGTTTTCAAAAGGTTAACAGAAAGCTGCCGTACAAAAGCATGAATGGATATTGCTGTGACTGGTTTCTTTCCCCACCAACTTTTATCATTGCTGTCACTTTTGTCACCGAACTACAAACAACCAGAATCCGCACCAAAGACGCCATATTAAAAAAAAAACTACTTTTCCGCCCTTTATGCGAAGCGTCTTGCATTTAATCAAATTGGTGTCAACCAAATACCGTCCTTATTGTCTGCTGACTGGTGACATTAAGTCGAATGGCCTAGTTCTATAAAGAAAAGCAGATAAATTTCTACTTACTAGTTAAAGTCACGAAGTGTGTTTATTAAAAGGATATCTAACATTCATGTGTAGATAAAAAAATAACCTAACCAGACTATAGATCCTCATATTCTGATCTAAGAACGCTGAAATATTCATATCTTGAAAATTTAAATGAAGCATGTTTTTCTAAGTCGACGTTACATTAATTCGCAATTCAATTTTTTAAAACTTACATTATCAAATAATTTTTGTATCTTTGGTATTACTTTCATCATGTTAGAATACTTTTCAGAAAATGTAAGTATTTCATGTGTAAAATAATTTTGATACCAGGTTAAGGGTAAATGGATATAAAGTCTATTGAAATGCTGAACTGGTATTCAGAAATGAGATAACGCCACTTTAGAAAACACATAGAGGAAGCACGTTCCACCACAAAAACACACCCTCTCTACCGACAGTTACCTTGTCATAAAATCTCTCTTATTAATAAACTTCGTACTATTCATGTTGGATTTATACGCCAGAGTTCATACCAGAAATATAAACGGCTTAAGAGAATATAAAACAACCAACTGACACAACATAAAATTAAGCATTTTAAAAAAAATGTTTTTACATTTTGAAAAGTGAAGTTCTAACATCCTTTACTAAATATTTTCACCTTAATAACAACTAAAACGGAAGAAAAATTAGCAACCTCTTTCCCGGTCATTAAATATATTCACTTGAAGAATTTTAAAAATGTTTCTTAAAGAAATCCCTACTTAAGGTGACTGAGATTTTAACAGACTGAAAGAATAAAATCACCTACACAGGTACTTTACGTAGTACTAATTACTCCCACTCTTGTTTGTAGTGGAAACAATTAGAAGAGCGATCTTCGAGACTAAGATTATTTTTACGCCTCTTTGGTTGCCAAGTTGAAGGGTATGACAGCTGAACATTTAGCGATTGCTTTTAATTAGGTTACCGAGTACTCCTGTTTCTGTAATTCCACATTGTAGAGCAACATCTCATTTCTGAAATTAATAATTGACGGTATCTTTATTTAAAAGATGGTCGCATAATTTTAAATGCAACACTTCCTTTTTACCAATTGGTTGCCTACTTTATCAGATCTTACTTTTGGACTCAGCACCTTGCGTTCTTTGTCTTTTAACATTATTTGTAATTCAACAATTTTTAAACTAGATATCACTAAATCCTTGATTGTCTATTAAATCGGGGATACCTTATGTTAATTTTTACATTTGTTGTTGAGCTTTATATCCTCTTACATACTTTTCTTTCTTTAAACTTTTACACGTGTTGTAATTTGATTTTAAATTTAGAGTAACCCACACACTTGGTTCAATCCTCTTGGTAGTTGTCTTGACAAGAAATGTCTTCATTAGCAAAACCATTACCAAACCTTTATGGCTCAGGTATCCTGTAATCATGAGACCATTGCTACATCTCACTAAACCTTTAATTGTCGACTGAATTGGGAATACCTTATATCAATTTTTACTTTTTTTTATTACCCTTTGTATCCTGTTAAACACTTCTATTTATTTTCTCTTTTACATGTTTTATAATTTTAATTTTAATTTAGGGTAACCCACACTTGGTTCAACCCTCTTTTCAGTTGTCTCGACCAAGAAATGCCTTCATCAGCAAAACCATTACCAACCCTTGATGGCTGAGGTACCTAGTTATCAAAAGAACACTGACTAGATCTTGATCTCGTTTTCATAAACAAATCGGCAAAATATCGATGGTCAGATATCTCGTCATTAGCAACATTGAGCAGAACATAATTGACGAGATATCGCATAGAGATCAGTTGGAGGGTTAATGCACTGTCATCAATGCAACTCAGATATTGATTGAATCTTTATTTTTCAAAAATACATTTCGTTTACAGGTATTAACACAGGACAATAGGGTACAAAGTGTCAATGTAGTCAATGAATAATATTGAACCTCGATGAAGTTGGTGTTAGCTTTAATTTGTCACGATGTAGATTTTTACAAACAAGTATTTCAGAATAGGAGAAGACTTTTTCTGTCAAGTAAAGTGTAAGTGGCAGTAGTGATTTTATGGTACAGCTTGCCTCTAGTACGCATTTAAAACTTTAAGTCATTTGCTTGGCTTTTTTCAAAACGATTTTAACACGTCAGTAATAAAAATGACAAAGAATGAACACTGAATTTATGTATGTATGTATATATATATATATATATATATATATATATATATATATATATATATATGTACGACGAAAAACACGAATTTCGGATATTGAAAACGCCTATGGTGGGAATAGTGGGGGACTACCATGCTTATTAATAATACAAAATATGAGCTAAATCAATGAATATCTTCAAGTGCCAAAATCACTTCGAAATTTCGAAATTTTGCCAATTTTTTCACAAAAATAATAATAACGCATTAAAAAAAATTTAATACATCTTATTTAAAGCTATGGGTGGGTGAAATGAACTTCCCTGCGTGTAAAAAAAAGTTTTACAACTAACATTATCCCGGAAAATAAAAAAATTCCCCTTTTTTTAGAGCGCCATCATGCGCGTCTCCATTCCTCTCAATAGACTCATCATTGCGACCACGCGTTTACACGGGCGCTTCCCCTTGCAGCTCTTCGCTTTTTTTTTTTTGCAAAATAAAAACAACCCAGAACTCAGAACGATGAGGTGGTTGCATAATAGAGTTCCCCCGCCCCTAAAAATTTTGATTTAAGTTGCTAGCTTACCCTAAAAAATTAAGTTGAAGTTACTGGCAAGTGGTTCAGCTTAAAAGTGGTTGATATTGGCTTTTGGTTTCAAATTTGGTAAAGCAAGTCTAGAGCAATTCTTGACCGACTAAATCCATCTCGTCCCTCTGTACCACATACAGTCTAGCTAATTTAACGCAACGTTCTACTGCTTGTGAATGGTATGGAAAGTTAAACATGTCACTATTGGTTGGAACGTCTAGAATCATAGACTTGATCATCAGAAAAAGATACTGTAACTGGTGGATCTGTAATGGAATCTGATTGTCATTCAATTAGATTTATGTAATCGTCTGCTTCGAAGTTAAAGTAGGGAATTTTAAACCCTCGAATATTCTTTTCAACTTTATTTATTTTGTCTTAATTTTAAATTCTTCTAAGGCTTAATTCTCTGACGTGTTTTTGATCATCAGCTAACATTGCCAAAATAATATTTTCTGGATGGGCATAATAAGCATTTCTTCGCAAAGTTATATCTACTACAATTTTTAAATCCTCAGGCAAAAATCTCGATTTATTTAAAATATGGTAAAAATGAAGACTCCCGAACCAACATGATGACTGACTTTTAATTTCAAACCACACATATGAGTGTACCTTCACAACATAATCTGTTAATATTTTCAAGTTATAGGTTGGATCTTCTGTTGAAACATATAACCTTACAATTCTATTTGTCAATGTCAATCATCTGGAATGATTCAATTTTCCTGGATCTTTTTATGACAAGCATAATGGAATATATTTATTTGATATCCCTGTGCACATTTCGTAAAGGTATCGTTGATCAGTGCTAAGATCCTTTAGAGAACAATATCTGGCAAAGTTACCTCTATCTTTTCAAAGTTTGTTAAATGCAATTTTTCACAAGATTCTAACATTTTTCCAATTTTTCCGCTGTATCCTTTTGATCCAGTGGCTTTCCCTTCTAAATGTTTCAAAAAATGACGTAAAGGTAGCTGGGTAGCTCATTTGTATGTAATAAACAAATAAACCAATGTACAGGACGTCCTAAAAAGAGCTCGATATGTCAAACGACTCCATTCTGTAAACATGTATTTACCACTGTACCATCACAACCAACCACTTGCATCTTAGAAAAATCCATATTTTTCTCCAAAAAAGTTAAAATACTTGTTTTAATATTTTTCGAAGAGCCAGTCGTAGGAGTGACTTGTCCCATATATTTTGATCCTGGTTCGAGTATTAGAACGATATGTTATTCTGTTACCGTCTTTCTAGAAATCCTTTCTCTTTCTTTAATCATTACTAAATTTTAATTCTTTCGCTCATCAAAGTATATTCCATATTCTGAAAAGAGGTAGTTTCCTCATTTTTTCTTTTTAGGTAGCTGCGGGTCTTTGTCCTTTCTCTTCTAATTTTACTACGATCAAATTTTCCCCATATCCTTCAAAGCAGCATTTATTAGAATTCCTGCCGATCTATCGGAAACACCAATTCTGTTACATGCCTGAGCTACATTTGGAAGTTTAGTTCTTGTTTGTTAAGTTGAAGAAGAATTATTATCAATGATTGTGTTTTTGTGTCATTAGAATTCTTAAGCATATTAAAACTTAAAGTAGCTCCCGTAATAGAGAGCGAGAGTATTTTGGATTGTTTCCCCTTACAATCTTTGAGCTGAACGTTTCGGCTCTCTGCTTCTCTTTCTTTGCGCTGCAATATTTTCTTCAAAATCATTCTGCTGGTTTTAATGTCAATATTTCCAATGACCATTTTTCGAAATGTCCTTTGATCTGTTAAAAAAGCTCTTTCAGCAATAGATACTTTCATTTTGAAAGTACAACTGAGAAAGTTCTTACATTTACATATGCTAATATCAAATAGATTTTTTTCTGCTGTTTCCCTAAGAACACTACCTTTTTCTAGAAATATAGTTTGCCGGTATTTTTAAGTGTTTTTTAATATTTCTATATGCTTTATGGTATTTTTTCAGCACATATATTATTTGTTGGTTTGTTACAGTTCGAATCGAACTTTTCCCCCATAATCCTTTAAGCCCATAATCCTTAAGCTCTCTAATTAAAATGGAACATATATGAGCCAAATACCAACATCTCTTTTAAAATCTTTCTGAATGTAAAGATAATAATTCATAATATCTGCATATGTTGGAAGCACGTTAGGCTTCATTATTTCAGCCATTCCAAACACGGGACATACATCTACTGATCGTGTCCTAGGCATTTCGACTAATTCACAGAACCGTGTATCCTTAACAAACAAAAATGAACTTAAAGATTAAAATTCTATATAAAAAATATCTAAAATAAGTAAAAATAAACAGTAAAATACGCACCAAGAAACGAAAGCGCATCAATTTGAACAAAGGACTTAGTTTTCCTCGATAGACTAGATGGGTAGGGCATTTGCAGGAGCATACACCTACTAGGTATTTAAAAAAAAAGTGGGCGGGTATTTAAAGAAACGCAGACACCTCCACTCCATGTGGTGAAATACGAGTTATTTACCCCTATAAACAAGCGAAGAAAGGGAAGAGTCCGTGCACCCTAGTAGCGAGGAACGCAATGATGAGTCTATTGAGAGGAGTGGAGACGTGCGTGATATAGCGCTCTAAAAAAAGAGGAAATTTTTTAAATTTCCGGGATAATGTTAGGTGTAACACATTTTTTTACAAGCAGGGAAGCTCATTTCACCTACCCATGGCTTTAAATAAGATGCATTAAAATTTTTTAATGCGTCATTATTGTTTTTGTGAAGAAATGGACATTTCCATATATATATATATATATATATATATATATATATATATATAATCTCTTTTTTTCTCCCTTAGAGCACATTTGGAACGTTATGGGAAGCCGATTGCAACCATCCCGGAAAGTTGACCATTTCGCTCGGCAGTTGGAGACAATTTGGAAAGAAATTCTGCAGGACACCATCCGGGAACTGATGATATAATGACGATATAAAATTATTGATTGGTTGAAAAAATTTTAGGAATGATTATGTTGGTTGGTCAAGGTAAAAATTAAAAGTTGAGAATATTGTATGTTTTTGAAGATTGATATATTATCCGTTCTGAACCTGCAAAGTATAGAATACAGAAATAGAAATGTAGACATATAGAAATGTGAAACACCATTAGAGAGGGTTTACAACAGTAATCAATATTTTTCAAAACTTCTTCTCGTAGCAAGCGTGATATAAGGTTTTTAAGGTTAACTAATTTTTTAGGGTTCTGAATTCGAATAGGACTGCACAACATCTCTACCACCTTGAAAACATTTTGTGTACTAACAAATACGATATTTCGAACTATGCATGTATTATGCAATATTTACCCACCTTAAAAATGTCTGTAAATGTCATATTATATTAAATTTTTAGTTAAAGTTGCGATTCAAATTCCAGCGTTTATTTTTTCTGTCAACTATGTAATTTTGCACTGAAAAAATTATATATACCATATTTAGATATCACTGCAGCCAACAAAAAGTAGAGCTAACACATGTAAATGCAAAATTAAATGTACACACGTATACTCGTATACACGTCGTTCCTTTTTTTCTCTTATGTATCATGTCCTCAAGCAATTACCTGAAATACTCACTCATCATTGTGCGATCTCCTGCTTTGATGATTATTTTCCATATTTCGGTAATCTTTGTTGAACCTTTTACCGTGTTCATCTCTGACTGCTTTTAGGTTTTCAGGAAAGAAATCCAGATCAGAATCTAGGAGATTTACTATCAAGGATATTCGGCACCTAATGTTTTTTAGTTATTAAGAAAGTCGTAAATGAGTTGATCGTAGTTAGATATTTACGCAGAGAGCTCCTTACTGTGTTCAGCTATTTTGTAACAGCAGAATCGTTCAGTAGTTTACTAATCTGAGTACCAACGAAGATTTCTTATTTGAGTTTTGCATCACTTCGTTTTGGAAAGCAACCCCTCAAGGACGCTAAGTCTGGGATAAATTCGTAATTGTCGCCATAAATATTCTCATCAATCCGGGATATGAAGTGATAAACGAAAAATATTGACCACTTAAAGTGATCATTTGTTATTAAATGATCATTTTAAGTGATAATGTTTTCGATGCTTCCTTAAGTCTTCTTCATTCTTACAGAATGTATTAATATAACGCAAGACTTTCGGTTCACATTGTATAGAAGGACAGTCTTTCAAAAAATATTTCATTCTTTGAGTTTTGCATCTCTTAATTTTGTAAAACTATCCTTTAAGTGCAAGAAACCTAAAATAAATGTGTCCATTGCCAACACAAAGTTTTTTTCATCAGATTAAATTTTATAGGAAGTGGTGGAGTAAAATTATCGACCACTTAAAATTATCATAATTTACTGCAGTGAGAATTCCAGCCTATCCTTTCATAAGCCTTCATGTTTACAGAATATTTACTGGAATGCAAGACTTTTAGTCCCCGTTGCAGAAAAGGGCAACTTTTAAACTAATCTTGTCGACAAATAGTACAATCCATTCCTTATGATAGCCAGTCATTTCTATTTATAACTATATTGGTGTATTAAAGCTGTACATGTAACGTGTCTTTGAAGTCTGACAGTCTTATTGAATGTCACAAAATCGTAGTTTTCGGAATATGGATTTAGAGAGGTCAATATTTAGAACTTCGTGATAGTCAACACACTTATTTATGCTATAATGATCATGTGCTAGGATAGTTTCCTCTCATAGGTATTAAATGCGTGTTCGGTAACAACAATGTTACGTACCAGGGAAGTGTTTGCGTTTAGAAAATAAATACATAAGTGCATGTCCTTCGATGCAACGAGAGAAAAAGCCTTAGTGAACTGAAATAAATATAAATCACCAACAAATTACTTTTCTCTAGTTTCATGTAGGAACTGAAAGAAAATATCCTACCTGAGAGAGAGATAAATTTTAAAAATGTTCCCAAGTCTCTAAATGATGCTCCACGTGGCCTCATTATAATGGTATCAGGTTTAACAATCCTTTATTCGGTTTGGAAGCAAACTATAATGATTTTTGCATCCGTACAAAAACCTTTCTTCTGGTAGAATCATTACAATTAAACCCATCTTGCTGAAGACAGTAGAAAGAAAATATTTCATCTTTCTGTTTTATGTACTCTCTTTTAAGTACACGTTATCATTATAACGAATATCTTTTTATTTCGACTCAAACTTCTAATTTAGATAATGACTACTTACGGATAATGAAACGTCTGTGCGAAAGACTAGAAATGGAAATGCACTTGCATTTCATATCTTAACTTCAGCTTCAGTTTTTAAAGTGTGTTTCGTGCTCAGTATAAAGTGGATACTTTGGGGTATATAACTACTTTGAAGGTATATTTTAAAAGTACAACTCTTTTACATGAGATAATTCAAATAGAAGTAAAGCAAAACATTCTTTATCTGTACACGTAAATTGGATGAATGATAACCGGAATTGTGTGAACGTTTATTAACTAAATCGTCGCCTTTTATTTTCACTAACGCATATTACATTTAAATACTCTCATTTGCTCTTTCAGTGATAAGGTTTATTTCTGCTGTAGTGGGAATTGTACAAGGATATTACTGCGTTTCAATGGTAATTGTCAATTCAACAAATATCTTCTCGGACTCTCACTACATGGTGGCTTTATTCAGTCTCATTCAAATTGTATAGTTTATCTGTAATTTTTAAAATTGTAAAATTTAAATTTTAGTTCTTGTTACAGATTTGAACTCTACACCAACTACAAGAATGAACAAGCAAATAATTAAACGTATAGTAGCTAAAATTACATAGATTGTGACTGCACTGGCTTTTGGAAACATTATTGTACTAGTTGACAAATATGTACCGACTACAAGCATCAACAAAACGGAGAACTTAGCAAAGTAATACCACATACGAAATTTAAAGGATTCTAACAGAGGCTACAATATCGTTTTAGAGAATTATTAAAGATTGAGTAATTTTCATATCTACACCAACTGCAACATATACGAACAAGCAAGTAATTTAAAATGGTACAATATATATAACATTACAAGGATTCTAACATACCCAGCAGCAGGACCTATTAGTAAAATTGCCTAAGTTGTATTAAAGGTCATACTGACTGCAACAAATATGAACAAGCGAAGAATTCTGCAATACTTTAGCTTATTTTTTAAATTTCAAGGATCCCAGCAGATACAAATACACTCTGATTTTGAAAAATGGCTGAAGTTGGAATAATTTACAAAGATACACCGACTACAACAAGTATGAACTAATGGAAAATCTAACTTAACAGTAATTGCAGCTAAGGAAACAAAAATCTCTTTTCGGAACGTTATCAAAGCTGAAACAATTATCATATCTACACCAGATGCAACAAATACGAACAGAGAATTTAACAACATGACATACAGCTGACATGATAGGGATTTATTCCGAAGTAATCGCACTGCCTCTAGAAAAGTTGTTTAATCTGGAATAATTGTCAAGAAAACTCAATGTAAAACAAGGTTCTAATTAATTAAATAAATTGACTTTATCCCTACGATATTGCAGAAACACAATTTTTACTTATCGAAAATATAAATTAAGGCGCCTACAAGAAACAAGTCTGATTGGTGCATTATATGTTAATCTATAAAAAGAGTAGAATGCATCTGTTAAAGGGCTAAATTGCTCCGCCTGAAATAGTTCCATATTTTTAGCTGATAATTATTTCCATCTCACGTTCGCTATTATTAAAAGCTGCACGGATCAAACATTGGAAGAATACCAAGTAACGCCATTCATTCCCAAAGTGAAACGATCCATTCCACATATCCGACATTTCAGATGACGATTGCGGAAACCTATCACCATGAATCAAAAACAAGCGTTGCCGTGAATTAGAATAATCGGCAAAAGCGAGGCTTCCGTAATCCTTGATTGCATTCACAACCACACAGAGCAAACCAAGAATTTTATTATGCCCCCTTCGCGTGTTGGCGACCGTTTTCTGCAATTAAAGAGGCAAACTTTCTCCGGGACCTGAAATATTTATTTGCCGCATCGAATTCAAAATTACCTGCCTTTCCTCGTTACGTGGCAAACCGGGGCAAAAATAAAGAATCCGGAAACGTCAAAAACTTCATCAAAGGCAAGGGTACGCAGAAAGTGCTTGGGCACTATCTGTGCGAAGCGTCTGGGCAATTTGCGGAGGATTGGCGAGACTTAATGAAGTTAAACCAATTTACTTGGTGCAGAGACTGAAACTTTTCAGTCAATTTATCTAAGGCCCCGGCTGATGGTAAAAATCAGAAGCAAAAGAGAACGTAATTTGAATAAGTTATTAGTAGCATCAGCAACGCAGAGGAATGTGTCTTTCCCCCTCTCATTAACAGTTCCTGGTTTAGATTGCGCTACAAAGAAATAAAGGTTCTGGAAGTAGGACGTTTCGTCACCGTAGACAATTTTTGATCGCATTTGTTGCAGAGATGACGATGTGTCTGTTGGAAAATGAAAAATGGTGCTTTGATTACCGAAGGTTATCGATAGGGATCCAGATCGTAAAAGAAAACTGAGCAGGATCAATGGTGATGGATATTTCAGGAGATAGTTGTTCCAACTCGATCGTGTTTCGACTGGTGGTTTTGTCTACAGCTGGACTTTTGTTACTTAATTTCTAAACCTTTAGAGAAAGGGTATACATATATTCATTAGATGCATTAGTAAGGTCCTCTGGTATAATATACTGTAAACAGACGAAGAAAAATAAGTTACAAATTATTGCTATTTAGAATCGACAGACACAAGCCGTAGTTTTGCCTCAGGTTAGATTGTGGAATAAATGAAATAGACAGGAAATTTGAACGTCTGTTTATTGTGAATAAATATGTATGTTTGCATACATTTAACAACTAATTTACAGTTTGAAACATTAAAGTTCAGTTAAATATTAATATGGAAATGCGATTTGTTGATTAAAGGCCTATGATTGTATAGTAGTTTGGTAACTTTTGAATGAATCCACGCAATTCAAAATTACACTGTTCCAAGGTTTGCACAGTACGTTAGAATTTAATATTCCGGACCCTCTCTCCGTGCACAGTGCGACTGCTCTCTCATTTAGGTACTGAAATCCTTTATCTATACGATGCTATACTTATACACTATCTCTACCAACAAATAATCGGACACCTGTGATAGCAGAGGAAAACGAAGTTAATTCACCTTCACTAATTGGTAGAGCCACCACGAGTGGCTATTGCAACTTCGACCAGTTAGCGCATATTCTCAACCTGTCGTTGTAAGACGGCACGCTGTATGTTCCTCCACTCGGCTTGAAGAAGACAGGTCAGTTCCGTCACCGATATTGGACGGTGGAGGCACCCCTTCAGTAGACGATCTCACTTGTCACTGAGGTGTTCGATCGGATTAAGGTCCGGGCTCTTCGCAGGCCAGTCCATTCGATAGACCTCACTGTCATCATTCGAAGCAATGGTGGACCTCGCAACATGACAGGTGGCGTTGTCGTCCTGAAAGTAAGATGGGTCCACCCCGTAAGACTGACACAACGTAGAATGTACATAGTCATCCAAAATGGTGCAGTTGGTCTTGGAGTTGAGTCTAACCTAGAATTGCGAATAAGTTTCCCGTGCCATATCAGGAGAAACATCATCGATTGCAGGGGTGTCCAATTATTTGTTGGTAGATATTGTATTCTGGATGTTTCTTGTTCTAAAACCACATGAAATTGTATTATTATACAAATTCTATTCAATTATCACCTCGCTTTTCTATTATGTGTACGATTGTTGTCGCCCAATATTACATGTAGCGCAATTTCTGCATCTTTCGAAAGGTATCACTTGCGCAGTCTTCATTCCACGCTATCGAAACTAACACTGGCCCAAACCTCGCCCAGTAGTGTAGAATATAATCTTATTACATACCCCCTACCCGTACTCAGCGTGCGTGCGCACTTGATCCGAAAGTCAAGTCAGGTCGGACATCATATAAATGGCGCGATGGCATTCTTCTGGATGTTTCTAATTCTGAAATATAAAAAAATTATATTTACTAAAATTATACTTTATTATCACCAAATGTCCTTGTGCACGAATGCTGGTGTTCAATACTAGTTGTAACATAGTTCGGTTGCTTTAAAATGACATTTAACGAACTTACTTATTTATTCTGTCCACTCAACATGTAATCTAAAGTTACACTGGCAGAAAGCTCACCCAGCATTATAGAACTTCGATATCCCCTCCTGAGTTCAGTGCCGTATGCATCCTCGGTCTAAAAAACATTCCTTGTCTACAGGAAGCTATAGTTATCTTATTATTACAGACAAAACATTTTTAACACTTTTCGTAACGCTCTACTTTTCATGCATGCCTCCCAATACTGTCAATTTCTCTTTGAAAGTATAAAATATTCCAGTTGTATAGAAAACAAAGAAAGAAATCAGCTGTAAATTGATTAAATAATTCCATTTTTGTTATGGACATAGGCAAACTGTGTTAGTCACAAATGCGTCCACATGTGAACTATAATTGTTCCATCTTAATATTTTCCCTCATTTCCGTTTATGCTAGGAGCATATCGGGATATGAAGCATACCGAGATTGTAAATATAAAGCTACTTTGCAGGTATACAGGTAATATACTTTGCTGCTTATCTAATTATCAGTGGTGTAGCAAAACAATAACCGTAAAGCGACAAATCAAATCGAAGAGAATAACCAAAGACACTGTTCATAGATGGTCATTCTACTAGCGGTCCGTGTGAATGCGAGCATTGCTGAATGATTCCAGTTGTACCAGAACTCAAGTAGGGAAAGGTGGTCAATCAACATCGTGATTTGCACTGCTGTACAGTATGCTTCAAGAGCAAACAGTCAAATGCAAACTGTCAACCTGATTACTATCGACGTTTCCATGATCACCATTTGCATCCTAGCTTAAGTGTGGGAATTCAACTATGTGTGTGGCCCAAATCAAACGTAATCACTATGCAAGGTAAGAGTGGAATTTCAACTGTGTGGAGATCCAAGGACCATACCGTATATCCGAGACTGTGGTGGAGGCTTCTGAAACCCGTATATCAATTCAATTAGGGTACATTTTCTGTAGATCTTAACTACAGATACTTTTAAATATTGTAGATTATTTATATGTGTCTCGGTTCTGATTGAATACTTATTATTTAATCTACATTCATTCTGTTGTTTTACAGACATTTAACTACAATGAGAAAGAATAAGATTTCAAATTTCCTATGCATTAAGTATTTAAATAATTATGTAATATTAATTACAAATACACTGCTGGCCAACATAAATGCAACACCCTGAAGGAAGCATGCAAATAATATGAAATTTACTACATGCATCAACCACATCACGAACCATAGCACAGCACATTCAGTCTGTAACGCATCATCCAGTGTCTCCTCGTACCATTCGACGCCGTTTACAGCAGAGTGGTCTGTGTCCGCAAGACGTCCATTGCTTCGTCTACCCTTGATACAGTAGCACAGACGTCTCGCCGCCAATAGAGCGATGAAAGAAGGATGTGGACGGCAGAATGGAATGAAATTGTCTTTAGTGACGAGTCACGCTGATGTCTGCAACACCACGATGGTCGGATTCGAGTCTGGAGACACCGTGGAGAGAGGATGCTGAACAGCTGCGTTATGCACCGCCACACTGGTCCTGCACCGGGTATTATGGTATGGGGCGGTATTGGATATCACTCTCACACTCCTCTAGTACGCATCGCCGATACTTTAAACAGCCAGCGCTACATCCCCGAGGTGTTGGAGCCAGGTGTCCTTCCTTACCTTCAAGGCTTGCCCACAGCCATATTTCAACGGGATAATGCGCAACCACACGTGGCACGCATTGTCCAAGGGTTCTTCGTCAATCGCCAGATTGAATTGGTTCCCTTGCCAGCTCGCTCTCCGGCTCTTTCGCCGATAGAAAACATGTGGTCCATTGTTGCCCAACGATTGACCCATATTACATCCCCAGCTGCCACACCAGATCAACTTTGGAAACGTGTGGAAGCTCCTGGGTCTGCTGTACCCCAAGAACACATCCAAACTCTCTTTGAATCAATATCAATGCCGAGGCGTGTGGCAGCGGTGATCTCCAGCAATGGCGGCTACTCTGGCTACTGATTTTGGCAGGAACCACATTTCACAGAAGTCTATAAATTTAATCATTTGATACTTGGTCAACATGTTACCTGCAAAATAAATTTTGTTGTGATATCTCTTGTCTTTCTTGGTGTTGCAATTTGGGTGGCCAGCAGTGTAATATATCAAATACTGAAAACTGACAATACTGAATCCTAAATATAGACAAATTTGCATTCAATAAAAATGGTCGAATTTTATTAGTATATTTGTAAAACCTAATCTCATAGAAATTAAAAATCCTTCAAATAGAGTATATTTAAATCTGAAAGATTTATTACTTATATATATACGACAATGTGCACTGAATGGGGTATTTCAAATTGGTCCTTATTGAATACATTCAATTTAGTCACTTTTATTTCTTTAAAATGTAAAAAGCTATATTTTTTAAATAGAATATTAAATACTGTTATTATTTAAAAAGGTATCAAAAATTAAACTGATGTTTGAACAAAATTAACAAACGAACTATTTCATAGATGAAAATGTCTTCTTATAATCGCTTCAAATTTATACAGAATTATAATTATGTTCAGGAGTAATTGTGAGTTTTTAAGTTATTGATTATATAATTTTATAAAAACTGTCCTACTACTTCCCAAGGGTAACATTTAAAATGTATTAAAAATACTTTTAGTTTAGAAAAATTTCACTTTTTTTTTCTATTATGCCGAAAAATGATATTTATTTTATATATATCTATATAAATAAGAATGGAGTGTTTGTTTGTACATTCAATATTTTCGACCCATTTCAAGTTTTCTATCCGTTTTGGACCCTTCTGATGCCGAATCCGCCTTTTTCTCGTTTGGTGTCTGTCTGTCTGTCTGTCTGTCTGTCTGTCTGTATGTTGTGCCCTATACACGTCCACGCGGTTTAAGATATTTTCATGGAAATTTGCATACAGAGAGTACTTATCTTGATTTAGTGAGTGGAATTGGTTGCGAAAGTCTGTCTGTCCGTCTTTCTGTTCTATGCTTGATTTTGTGTTTGTGTGTTTGTGTAGGCATCACATGAATTGTATTCCAGATATTTGATTGCACTCTATTTAATTTTATACACTATCTACTAATTTAGTGAATGCAATATTAAACATTTATTTATTGTTATATTTAGACGAGTTTCATGCTAAAACACCTGAGTAAGTATACTTAAATCAACCATAATTTGGTAGTTTTGGAAAAATTGGAATGTCTATTGAATATTACGATTAATTCGATTGCTTTACCAGTACTGCTGAAAAAGTAATTATTCTTCAAAAAAAAATTTTTTTTTATGGAATTTCATTTTTGATACGTCATTTATTTTGAGTCTTATTTTTATTCTTTGCGCAATGAAAACGATTTCCGAAAATTTGGGACAGACGATATTTTTCAATGAAACGAGAATGAACACGATCGCGCGAGCAGTGATATTTTTTCTGGTTCTTTCGCTCTGAATTAATTTCACATTTCTAAATTGTGTACACTTTTAGTTGTAAGTTGTGGCAACTGTGCGAGATCAAGAGATAAAATTGAATCACAAATTAATATCTTTGGAACAATTTTTTACGACATCTTTTATTTTGTTTTACTTCGCTGTTTCCTGTTTTAAATATTTATTATTTTAATAAATGTGTTTTCCTTCTCATCACACCCAACAGCACCACATAGTATTAGACTTGAAAATGTTAGGTAAGTCAGTATAAATTTTCAGTAAATTTTAAGTGTAGTTATGCCGTTATTTAAAGAATAATGCCGTTATTTAAAGAATAATGCCGTTATTTAAAGAATAATGCCGTTATTTAAAGAATAATGTCGTTATTGAAATAATAATAATGTTTAAAAATCCAAACTACAACTTTTTCCAACATTAAAAAATTTGTTGTAGTAATGACAGGAGAAGATTGCAAAATTTCACAATGTCGCATACCGGAGGCAAGAGTGCCACAGGTAAAAAAATATTGTTTTGTTGACTATGAGTGCGAGAGCACTCGCCGTAAATCGTAATTTTAATTAATTCAGTTGCACATGAAAACAACTTAAGAAAGGGAATTCCAAATCTTCCTATAAATCGTCTTTTATAGTAGTAACCTTAGTATCACCTTTCGTCTTTTTGAGCTTTGTCATACAGCAATTGTGCTATGTATGTGAAATGTATTACATGAATGGATATGCATGTGTAGGATTTGTGTCCAAAGTAAGTTGTAGAAAATATAAAGATGGCGAAAGGTGTTAAAATAAATTTTTACTCTACAATAAACGTAAGTCATTATATATTTTGATTATCTCTTCAATCTAGAGTAAACGAATTCAAACCGAGTAAGGTCGGGTATTTTGCTAGTACGTAATACAAAAGTACAATTTCCTCTAATTAGTACATTAAGAAAAAGCATTTATGCACGCAAACTCTCTCATACCAATTAAAAAAATCTTATGAATGTAGAACGATTGAAAGAAAACCAAGTTAAATTTCTCATTTAGTTAAACGAAATACATTTTTTATTTTCGTAAGTAAATACAACAAAACCACAATGCCTTAATATAAACAGTGTAGGAATGAAATTAGCTAAATTTCTTGGCAATTTAAAAGTTAACTGCTTAAGCATAAAATAAAGTTACTCTGAAGATAAAGTGTAAGTAAGAAGTTTAATGTATTTGATAAAATTAAAATTTCATCAAATATAAATTTTAGTTAGACAGTTATTGCAAGGAAAATAATTTTAATTCTTTTAAGTGTTTCGTATCAAACAAACAACCTCAAAGTTCATTTTACAATGGTCGTTTGTGTTATCTAAGTACCTGAACCCATATCTTCCCAACGAAAAAAATTTACACAGATGCTGCTAATAATACCTAGAGTAATTTGATTTTATACACATTTTTTGGAGCGTGCGTGTTCAGATTCGCAATTTGATGAGCCAATTTACTTTCATTCTCATATTTACAGTTTCCCCAGCTTTCTCGCACGTATTTGAAAATATCCTTAACCGGATTTGCAATTCTAATTCAAAATAACGATTGTCTTCATTTCAGAAGTGTCAGTTCAATGATTGGTGATTTGAAAATATGAGATAGTAAAAGATGTTTTGTGTTTAAATGTAGTTTTTTATTCCTATGTAGCTTCTAGATGCACAATTCAGAAATACAGTCCACTTACGAATTTTAAAGGACATGTTCTTTAATTTCCCTCGTTTGATTGACAACAACGTAAGTTGTTTTGAAAGGCTCTTAAAAACAGCTTTGCTGTTCCTTTTCACGCTTCCTAGCATTTTTGCATATAGTTTTTACGCGTTTTGACAATAACGTTTTCCTGAAAATCTCAAATCCAAAAGGCTGGTTGAAGGGATTCCTTTCAAACAATTGAATAGATTATGGAGAGTTCGTCAAGGGACTTTCTTGATACAAGAATAAACAATTGTCAAATCACAACGTAACAAAGAAATCCTCAAATATCAATAAGGGTAGAGAGTCTGGTATCTACTCGGAGCCTGAGCCATGGAGGACCCATTACGGCACTTCAAAGTAGCTGGGGTAAGGATAAGGAATGAACTTTTGATTTAATTTCATTTGTACTTTGTTAACTCTAAATGGGAATGAATATCCAATTAGGGAAAAAATTGTCCCTTGTACAGAACTAGTCTTATTTTGGAACATGTTGTTCTATCAGCCTGGTCGTTACCAGGCAATTTTCAATGCAAAGAAAAACCACCAGGGCTTAAAATATCTGTTACAGTAATACATTAATGACACATTGGTGATCTGTAGTAAAATTGTTAATATTAATTGAGGGAATAAAGATAACTACGTAACAAGATATCTAAATATAATAATGCACTTAAAGAATTATGAACAGTTTGTGTAGGTGCATATTAACCTTTTGTCTACGGTATAGCTATAACTGGAGCGATTCTAACTTTCAAGGTAGAACTGTTGTACTGGCCGTTTAATAAATTCTTTCTTGGCACGATTCTTATTTATAACTTTCAAGGTACAGCTGCTGTACTGACCGTAGTCTAAATTCCTTCTTGGCGTGGTCAAGGTACAACTACTGTACCGGCCGTAGTCTAAAGGTTAAACGATTAATTTGGTTTACCTAGTCATACAAGTTTACTTTATCATTAGTATTAAATTAAGGACTTCATGTTTTTAAAGTGTTACTTTGGAGATTATTTTTACGACCTCTAAAGCAACATATGTCATGAAAAAACTAAACAGAATAGTAACTTTTGCGTTTGGTATACATTAAATAGGCTTGCAACACACAAAATTCCTCGAGATGTTTTTTTTACGTTTTGTGTGGCATTAGTACCTGATTGATGTTGTATAATCCAGCCCTATCAGTATACAGTGTTGTTTCACTAACCTTTGTCTCTTTTTAATTATGTTTACTTTTCCATTTATTTAATTACTTATTATGTTTTTTTTTTATACATTAAACTGCAAACCTATTTTCTTGGTGCCTTGTTTACCTGTTATACCGGGTATTTACCCCAAGATGAGACTGGGTAATGATGCAAGAATCTATGGGGACATTGAGACCATATCCAGGTTGTGGCAATCTGACAAACCCATGTTTGCCAATCGTTATCTATAAATATTGGGTAAAATGATTAAGAGATGAAAGATTTCCCATCATGTGTTCCACTAGACTTTACTAAATCTCTGCTTGTCGCCAGAGAACCTTTAACACCTCTACCTGGATAAGAGCATGAACTTTTATATTTATATCTTACCTGTTCTTCGGTAAACAAACGGTTTATTTATATGCTCGACACCGAGAGTTTTGCTGCCCAGACAAGAATCACGCACACTTTCCTTTTGTTATTCTCCGAGTTTTTACTGTGGTATTATCCTCTAGATAAGAAGGTTTCTGGTTCGAATCCGGGTCAGTGCGCTTATGTTTGTAATCCACGGCTGGTACACTTTAAATCTGTCGTGACCTCTCGTCGAGTTGGCGTGGAAGTTTTTAGAGTGGGGGTCAACACAGATGTTGCCTCATTATCTGACCGTAGTTCAAATTTACGGGGTGTTGTCCTCAAATCTTTCCCTTAGGTTATTGATCCGTTACTGTCATCAATAGTCCGTTGTGTTGCTCTAGTAAGACTTTAATTAAAAATTATCATTACCGGGTTTTTAATGTAATTTTTATAATTTTATGAATTTTAATGTTTATATAAACTGTTTCTTCTTTTTTATGTTACTTTTAAAATTTTAAGTTGTTATTAATCTTATATAATTAATGTATTTGAATTATTTCTAATTATAATAAAAACTTAGTTTAATTTTTATAATGAAGATATATAAACCGATGCGATACAAACCAGTGTTCGCCTTTATTTTACGCCCTCTATATCTATTTGTATACTGCATGTACAGTAAATTTGTTTTTGTATGTTTTATGTTGTAATTTTGATTTCGTGATTGTTTATTTATAATAGTATTATTATGTATATACTTTATAAGCATTGTAATCATTGTTTATCCTATAATTTGTGAAGTTTAATTAAATAATTATTATCCTTATTCTTGCGAAATTTAATCTTGTGTTCCCCCATTTGTGTTTCAGATCTATGTATTTGTAAGGCTCACTTGTTCATGTTCTGTTGGGCCTGTTGTGAGTGTCACAATATATGCATTTTTAAACTGAAAAGACCCCCGTGCACCTGCTGTAGGCGTGGTGTGGATGTTTGGAGAGTGGGGTGCCAGCTCAAGTCTTGACTCGTCATCTGATCATGGTTCAAAAGTACGTGATGTTGTCTTTGGACATTTCCCTTAGGGAATTGATTCCGGATCGTCGTCAATAGCCTATTGTGTTGCTCCAGTACGACAATTACAATACCTACCTATATTGAGGGTAGACGTGTGCTCTCTCTGTTGCACGGGGGTCTCTTATTGGTCTCCATCTACTGGGGGTGAGTATTTTATCCGCCTCTCCTCTATAATCTCTAAGCCTTCTAGGGAATTGAAGAGGCCTAGAATTGTAATCCCTATCAGTATAGCTGTGGCAAAAATAAAAGAACAATAAACAGGTACTGAGATAAATTTCATTGGTAGTTTACTAATATTGAGATTTTCGGTAATTTTGAAAGCACACGTGGAACTATTAGCATTGATAATATTCTGAAAATATTAACATCTCATATAACAAATTCATTACAGATTAGTTTTATAATTCCAAGATTTATACAAACTATTGCTTTTGTTGGGAGTTAATACAACAGACTAATTCAGATATTTGGTATATTAGAGAAATACAATATATGCGTTGAACTATAGATTTTAATCGAATTTGGCCAGCAGAATCTAATTCCAAGGTTAAATTTTTCGTTGGGACTGAAAAAGGAAATAAACAGCAATAATTGCTGGGGTTTTTTTTGTGGAACTTTTTTGAAGAAATTGTTTACAATAAAAAATTAATTTCAACTAAACATACTAGTTTATAAACTATCTGAACATAAATAAATAGCTGTAGTAGCTGTAGGAAACGAATATGATGAAATTTTAAAGCTATTCAAAAATCTGCAGTAAATTTTTGAAGAGAACACGAAGGAGCTCTTAATGTTGGAAATCTTCATTATTTTGTTCTTTAACTTCAAACTTCATTTTTCCTTCATAAAAATGCAGTTTTTATGAAGGAAAAATGAAGTTGGAAATTTTATAAATTTAATTTCAGAAAAACTGCAGTACTAATGAAGAAAACCATCATTCCTTCAAAACCTCTGCATTGTCTCTGAGTAAAATCTAACTACCTTCAAAGAACTTGCATTCACCTTTAAAAAACTTTCAAAATGGATATTTTTTAGAAGGAAATATGCTGATTTTTTTTTTTTTTTGCTGGGTAGTTTTTTAAAGTTAAGTTAAATTAATTTGAAAGGAATGTTAAGGTGCAATTTAGTTATACAACACGCTGAACATCAAGAAGCCAAAATTATACTACATACGATTTAAACACAACCGTCTAGTGGACAGATTAAAATAAAAAGTCCTTGTGCTGAGCAACAAGAAATGAAATTAATTGTGGTTCTGATAAATAAAATATTTTAAGGAATATTGGATGTAAATGAGTAGGTTGAAGAAACCTAATTAGTACTCTGTTAAGTCATAATTCTGATGAAAAGAGGCAAAGAAAATGGGTTTCTTGTTTTGATGAGCATTAACTTAAAAGTGTTATTTAATTTAGTAAAATCAATTTTCGCATCAAGATCCTCCTTATCAAATAATAAAACCATAAGGGATATAAAATTTTCGGCTCTCAAATGAACCATACAAGTCGTGATAAAGAAATATGACACGAACATAATCTAATTGGACGAAATTAGTTCTCTCAATTTTCAATCTTTCCACACTAGTGTCCAAAATTACCTTTACATGCATAAAATCGTGTATTTTTCAGAGACTATGAACTATAATTTTTAAAATTTCTGTGAAATGAGACATAACATCTTAACACATAAATACGAAGGAAAACAATTTAAGAACACTGCATATGATATAAAACTGTATCATATAGCAATACAAATTATAATAGTATGTGGCAAGGGGAGTTTAGAAAAAAAAAAGAATAATTCAGAAAAAAATTAAGGATTAGAAACTTTATATGGAATGTAATCGCCCCTGACTTGTACATTCATATCACAACGTGATTTCAAGCTGGCAATAATGTTGTTAAACAGAGTTTGGGGAATTAAGTTCCACGCCTCCTGGAATGCGGTTTTCAGGGTACTTATATCTCTAGGAGGAGAATGTCTTCGCGTAATTGCTTTTAAAAGGTAGTCCCATAAGTTCTCTATTGTGTTCAGATCAGAAGATTTTGGTGGCCACGGATCAATACCTTTGTTTTCAAGGAAAAGTATCATATAACGTTCTAAGACCTCATGCCGATATGTCTGACCTGTCACATATCCTCTGTTGTAAACATGTTGGGGCGTACGTCCAGCGATCATCATTCCTCCCCACACCTTCACACATGCACTACCAAAACGATCACAATAAATAATGTTAGAAGGAAGATTTCACGTTCCTGACTCCTTCAGATGTAAAAACATTCCAAATCAGATGTTAAACTGAATCTCGACTCATCAGTAGAGAGAATATGGATTATTTGGTGTTGACGCCAGTTCTGATGTTCTTTGCACCAATTAAAGCGATCCATTGTGTGTTGTGAAGACAGTGAAACTCATGCCTTCTGCTTTCTGGCATAAAGGCCTTTTTCATTAAGCCTTCTGAATACAGTTTGCCGTGATACAACAGTTCCCGTGGCGGTTAAAAAAATCTGAAGTTAACTTCTGAGCAGTAGACTTCATGTTAGAACAGGTAGGTATTGCCATATCTCGATCTCGAGAAGCAGTTGTTATAGGTTTATGACTTTGTCCAGGCCTCCGAACAACAGTTCTACTGTTCTGAAATTGTTTCCATAGCACAGAGACAGCCTGTCTTGAAATATTCAGACATCTCGCTTCCATAATTGTGTGTATTGCTTCTAAACGGCTGATAATGGGCCACAAACCGTTTTTATTCCTTACACACTAAAATCAAACGCTGTATTTCAGAAATTCACTAATATATTCAATTTGCGCATTGCGCTTGATTCACCGTTGAATGACATAACACCTTTATTTACACATCAGAACCGTTTGATCAATTGTTATTGGATAATGCTAATTATGCTTGTCTGACACACTCCCGGCAAAAATGGATTGCATTGATTAGGTATTCCGTGGAATATAATTAAGGTAAGTAAATATAATTTTGGACGTGAGTATATATTAACTAATACATATTTACAGTCAATTTAATTTTTTTACTTAGAACAATATCCGACTGGTATTATGTAACAAAATTAATTAGAGATTCTTTCGATAAGGAATAAATGATTAAAACATGACACAAGTTTTAGTTCTAAAAATATGGACAACAAAAACAAAAAGACAACATAATAATTAATAAATACGCAAACATGGAAATAATTTTATGCTCTGTTACCCAAAATATACAAATAAAAAGTAAGTTTAATATATTATCTCTATCTAATATTTATTATTCAAATTCGTTAATTAATAACAAATAGCAAGGTTTTCAATCAAATATTGAATACCAATACTTCTTTTGAGTAAGGGTAGCGATTCAATCATATTGGTATGTACCCAAACCATACAAGTATGCATAAAAAGTCATAAAGTTATTCAATGCAATTCAGAAGTTATGGTGATAAGTATAATGCCTAAGTCAACAAGGTTTAAGCAACACGCGATGAAAAATAGCACTTTCTTCACCTGATAGCAATTTTATTTCTAAGTTATGTACATAAGGTGATGTTGCGTGCGTGTTCGTAGAATGATTCATTCTCATCATAAAGTAAATATTTATTCCAACTTTAACAGTATAACAACGATACTACCAAGCATGCTGGGTGAGCATTCTTAACTGCAAGAGTGCGAGATCGCGAATGAACATTCTAATCTCGTTTTAAGCACATATTCCTCCACCGATGCCCTCTCATTGGTTAACACAGTGTGAGAGCATTGAAGGAAAGTGACGTCAACTGCTGATGTTACCTTGCTGGTAGCAGTGTTGCGAGATCACTACAGCGTATCCCCCCAGTGACGAAGGAACGATTGTTAGTACACAAGACAAATACAATACAAAAATACAATTGAAAGAGAAATTTATGAGCACAATATAGCATGTTTATGCTATGTACTGAACAAACTTTTTAGGAAAGTGTACCTTTCGTGCAGATCTGTTCACGATACTTTTAACAGGATTGCTACTTTTCTCAAGGATTTTAACAGGTGGTGGTATGACAGGCATTTTGGAAGATTTAAAGTCATCATTGAGCTCGAAAGCAGGTTTTAGTCTATCAATTGTGATTTTGGTCTTTTTGCCATTCATATCTAGCACAAAATTCTTGTCATTGCGATCTATAACCAGATGAGGTCCTGAATAGGGGGTTTTAAAAAAGGATAAATTTTGTCGATTCTTAAAAACACATGAAAACAATCTTTCAATGACTTGTTTACAAAGACTTGACTATTGCCGTGTGATGGTGAAGTTACTTGATTAAGTTTACCCATCACTTAAATTAAATTGGACAATAACTGGGTGTAATGGGTTGTTTGTATGATTCGTTAGATAATAAATCGGATGGTAAACGTAAGGTAGTACCATACCCAAGCTGAGCACTAGTAGCATTTAGGTCATTCTTAACGGCTGATCGTAAGCCAAGTAAAACGATTGGTAAAACGTCTGTCCATTTAAGATTTTCGTGAGCTCTAAGAGCGCCTTTTAAATGCCTATGTAATCTCCAATTCACCCCATTTGATTGTGGGTGGTAAGAACAAGAATTGATTCTGTGTGATCCTGGGATGTTTGTTATTTCTCTGAAAAGATGAGACTCAAAATTTTGACCTTGGTCAGTGGTGATTGTGACAGGTGATCCAAATCTGCTGATCCAATTGTGCAAAAGTGCACAAGCAGTGGACTCTGCCGACATGTCTGCTGTAGGAATCATTTCAGACCATCTTGTGAATCTGCCTATAACCGTCATACATTCCGTCTGATGGTGGCAATGGTCCGATGAAATCAATATTTATGTGAGAAAAACGAGCGTCCGGTTGGGCAAATGTGACAAGTGGAGCTTTCGTATGTCTGAATACCTTAGCTCGCTGACATTTGTCACAGTTACGGACTCTAGTTTTTAGGTCTTTTTTCATACCAGGCCAAACGAAACGACTATATATTAATTTGGTTGTGGCTGATATGCCAGTATGTTAAAAGAAATACAAGTTTTCAAATATTACACTTCTATACGATTTAGGTATAAAAGATCTTGGGTGTTTGTTTATTGAATCACAGTACAATTCAATGTCCTCTAGGGAAAAGTAGTGCTTTTTAAGTTCTAGTGAATTGGATTGAAGTAAGTTTTGAAATTCTTCATCGCGAAGTTGTTCTTCAGCTAATTGCTTATAATCCAAAGTGGGAATTTTGGAAATACTATCAATCTCAATGCGAGACTGCGATGGTTTTTGTCTCATCACTAATGTGTCGAATGTCGGTCGAAAATTGTGAGATAAAATTCAAATGTCTCAATTGACGCGGAGAACATTTTTCCGATTTTTGTTAGAAAGCAAAGATCAGTGGTTTTTGATCGGTGAATATGGTAAATATTCGACCTTCTAGCATGTGCCTGAACTTTTTGATTGAGGAGTATATGGCTAATAATTGACGATCATATGTAGACCATTACTTTTGACTTTTACTTAATTTCAAATAAATACTATAGGTTCCCATGGATTGTTGTAAAATTGCATTAAAGTGATCCCTATAGCTACATCTGATGCGTCCGTTCACAAACTCAATTTTGCATTAGGAATTGGGTGTCTGTCTTCTGCAAGTGCAGATTTTACCTTTAGAAACGCTTGGTGAGTGACCTCATTACATTCGAGTGGAGGTTCCGTTTTCTTGGGGACGCGAGTTGATTTCTTTTTGTTCTTTTTACCCTCTATCAATTTATTTAGCGGGACTAGAATAAGAGCATCTTTATGAACGAATCTTCTATAAAAATTAAATAGACCTAAAACCCGTCTAAGTTGGGTCAAAGTATTAGGTTCAGGAAAATTTTGAATAGCCTTTACCCTATCTGGTAGTGGTATAAGCCATGTTCAGAGCATTGGAGGAAAGTGACGTCAACTGCTGATGTCACCTTGCTGGTAGCAGTGTTGCCAGATCACTACATCCACATGTTTGCTCCCAAACTAAATGTACTAAACTAAATGTACTATGAACTAAATGTATCGAATTACAAAAATGTGACTAATCTCTTCATACGATACGAGCACATGTTTGCGGTGATGGTATTAGCGTTGGATTTTAAATTCAGACTATAAAATAACTTCAATTATCGGTTGTTCTTTTAAAATAGAAGGGCTGAAGATCCATGTATTTTTTTCATCAATACATGTTTGTAAATACCGGACATCAGACCTTATGACGTAAGTCCATGACATCTACTATAGTTTCCAAAGGCACAACTAAAATCTTAATAATCTTAATTAAGTTCAGTACATGAGTTTAACACTTCATAAGTTGTTAACGGCCACATAAATTACAGATTGATAATTATACAATTCCACTAGCGTGTCTTTCTTGAAGTAGCTCCGGATCTGAACCAACGCATTTTCGTGGACGATTCTATTTTGGAACGCAGGTAGGTCAGTGTAGATAATAAACTCGTGAAAATTAACTTTTCGATTAACTTTTGTAACTTGTTTCTACAGTATTACAACAATTATTACTTATTTATTTTGTCTGGTAACCTTTTTCGTGTCTTCAATGATTTTTAAGCAGATTTCTTGTTCGAAATGTAATTCGATTTCCATAACAAGTTACGAAAGTTAATCGAATTGAAAAATCTATTCAATTTTCACGAGTTTAATATCTACCGACCTACATGCGGTCCAAAATAGAATCGTCCACGAACATGCGTTGGCTCAGATCCCATTCGGAGCCACATCAAGAGAAACACGTTAGTCTACAACTCCAAAAAAAACCCCGGATATTTCCCTATGGGAATGATCTCGAACCGTCGTCCACAGCCCGTTGTGTTGCTTTGGTATGACATTGATTAAAAATACCAAATCCCAAAACAAAAATATGACTCCTTAAGCACTGCATGTTAGCAATCTGAAAGGGGCAACGTCTGATCTCCGTGTAGCATCAAGGACAACAGAAATATTAAATAGACCCAGTTCTGATCCCTATACGACCACAAATACTTTGTTTTAAAGTCATTTGTTGTTGTGCGGTTGCTACTTATTCCTTAAGGCCTGACAAAACACCTGTATAAAGTCCAACAAGTTCAAAAAGGCTAATCTTACCATCAGGACTTCCATACATATCCTCCCTTGCCCGATCAACGCAGGCCAGATGACTTGGAGAATAATTTTTAGTGTTTTTATAGACGTTTAATTTTTTTGATATTATGTACCCTCCAAGTGGTTTCGACGAGGTATCACATCCATCCAAGTATGACCAACTTCGATAAACACGAGATATTTCGTCATCAAGATATTGTTGATTTCTTGACGATGACGAGGAGAAGATCTTGTCAGTTTTTTCTAATGACAGATACAACGAGAGCTTGATGAACGAGATATCTCGTCCATAAAATCTGGTCGGTTTTGCTAACAACGAGATACATCGTCCAGACAACCACCAGGACGGTTAACCTTGATGGATGATAGGTTACTGGGCTATAGGGTCTTTGGAGGATCAAAGCCCCTTTTTCGTAAAGAGAATCAAGGCTTTTTGATTGCCACAATGTGCTTATAACCAGTAAAATGAATTCATCTGTGAGGTCCTTTAACATTAATCCGTATTCGAAAACAGACTTTTCATAATTGCTAACTCGTGGAATTGATTGCAGAACTGATTCGCTACAGAAATATAAATTAATTTATTGCATTAAACCTTACCAAAAAAAAGAGAGATTTTACTCTAATGCTGTATTTTTAAACTATGCCTCACCTGATAAAGAATAAAGCAATAATATTTCACATACTGTGAAAAGAAAATTGTATATGTTTCCCTAAATGTGATATAAGGACACTTTCCATGACAGGATGTCTTCTCTCATTTGCTCTATGGGTGAATCTCTACACATAGGAAATGAAGACGGCTTTCAATGGAACGCATAAATAAAGATTCTGAGATTTTTACGGCGACAGCGTTGGTAATAGCATTCGGTTTGAGGTTCCATTATTATTTTTATGGAAAACATTTCTCAAGCTAAGGTGATATTTCCAGCAGTTTCTAGAAGTTCATGGGTATCTCAATATGAACACCCGCGGGTTATAGGCTGAATTATATATCGTTCAAGTCGCCGCTTATGCGAATTGACGAAGTAAGTAGTATTTCTAGTTACAGGAAGTCAACTACTCGTTCCTGTCTCAATTTGTAGGTGATCAAAAAACAAACATAATCTTAAATTACTTAGGGATATATTAATGCTTGAAATGTATGCGGAAAAGAATAAAATGTTAATTCAGAAATATATTTGACACGTTAAGAATACAGTAAGTGTAATAAAAATTTCAAAATAAATCAGTCAATTTTTAGTTTTAAATTTAATTGAATGTAAGCTGCAGAAATTTGAATTTAAAGTTAATTTTATGCTTCCATGATTGGGTTGATTGGTTTAATCAGTTTTATAACATAAATAGTTGATCTGATTATTGAATAAAACTAATAAAGGACAAATCTAAAGTTTCATAAAATATGTATTGTGCAGAATAGAACATTTAAAAAAAGTAAGAATATAGCTTTAAAGATATTTCCTTACCTTTTACAAATACAGTATATTTATGAAAGATAGTTTAAATTTTCTGTTTCCTGTTTAAAAATTATTTTGTTTGCACAATGTGTGAAAGTAAAGCTGTCATAAGACACGGATTTTTTTTATAATTAAATAAAAAACATCTAATTTTAACACTAGAACCACCGAAGGGTTAATTTTGATCCCTCTTAAAATTGTACGCATGCTTTATTAAAGAACCTGGTCATTATAATTTTCATAGTTTAGGTGATCTACCAATTCCACCACAGGATATTCTTTAGTTTTCTGTTCAATTCCAGCTGTCATTTTTAGTGCATGCTCCTTTCATTTGTTCGTTAGATTGGATGCCGTAGGCCTATACTGTCACACCAGTGTGGCTTTAAGCTGTATAGTCCGCCTTACAGAGAGGTTTAGGGGATTAGGGAGAACCGAAAAATCCTATATATAACTAAAACATTTAAGATACAACTTACAAAACATAAGGTAAGTGAAGGCCAAAATATGTAGGCAGAGAAAAATAAAAAAAAAGGTCACAAAATTCATTCGACAAATTTACATGGAACAGAATAATAATAATACAAATTATATTCAATTCATAAGAGAACAACACTCAACGTACAAGAATACATACTAAAAAACAGGTTTATTAGCAAAGCGTCCTTTGAAGAACTACCATAAAATATGAATAAATAAATTCGTAAGAGAGAAAAGCTTTGTTGTTTCGAGAACCTTTAGACTTATCAGCCCTCACAAATATAATCAATGTTGGAGCTGAGAAATTCCGTCTCTTTACGGATTTTGTGGAGGAAGCATCTGTTCTTGGCAGTACTTAGGCAGCAATGAGAGTTAGTTTTGCAAAAAGAGGTTTTGACAAATGCTATGGACTTGTGGGATCACAGCCGGAAAGGTATTTTGAGCAAATGCGACCCATGCACCATAAAACTCAACCAACTTAAAATAGACAGTTTGTCGTCGAGTACAGGGTCAGAACATAATCAAATAATTTCCGTGTCTAGCCAAATGTGTAAATATTCATTAAACCCGAGATGTTTTGGCTTTTATGGCCAATCACTTGATTACAATCAAAATAGTAAAAATGAGGAAAGTCGTAATAGCTACTATAGTAGAAACGCAAGTAGGACGAAAAAAGTAGGTAGGTAGTTAATAAACATCACAATGGTACAAACACAACGGGATAATAGAGGTATTCTATTGGCCCGGGATTAATTCTGAAGGGAAAGCACAATGCCTCGTATATCTGAAGCATGGTCACATGACGTGAACACCTGACGTGGCACCCCATTTCCAACATAAGGATATTCGAGGATCCAACATGAACGTGCATCAGTTTCAGTGTACACGACGATCACAGGCTGGATCGAATTTTGAAATCGTAAACCTCCGGATGCTAATCCGTTGCTTTTCCCACTGAGCTACCGCGCCCCCCCCCTATAAAGGAACGGTGCATTCAGCGTACCTTAAACTTTAAACACTAATTACAAATTGTTTGCGCAGTTAGAAAATAATGTGAAATCACACAGGTGTAAGAATGAAACGAAGCTCATGGAAATTGTTGAATTTTATTTTAAAGTAGAGTGTAAGGGACACACATAGTAATGAATACAAACTTTTCTGTAAAAGAAAGTAACTGTGGCAGATACGTACAGGGAGTTGATAAAAGGTAACTATCAGCAATATCAATACATTATACAAATTTATCCATTCGTTTAAAATAATTGTTACGAAAAGAATATTATTACGAACATTGAAAAAAGGTACCGTACACAAATCTATTTTGATCGAGTTCTTCACATTGATTGTAAAACTAAATTCGTAAATACACTATATGAACAAATACACTCATGTTGTTCAGAAATAGCGCTTTATTATTCTACTATATTTAGTAACGAGTAGGCCCTTCTTTTCTTGTAGTAGAGCTGCAACATGTCGAAGCAAACTTTCCAGAAGTTCTCGGTAAATCTGGACAGGAATAGCTCGCCATGCCTCTTGTAAGACTGTGAGAAGAGATTGTTGTGAAGATGGGCGTGCTCGGTGGTGGCGTACTGGTCTCTCCAGTTTGTCTCACAAGTGCTCGATCGGATTGAAATTCATTTTCAGGAAACTAGTCCAGCACACGTATTGCAGTATAACATGGACATCGATCCTGTTGGAAGAAACAAACAACCTCGCCGTAGTAGTTCCATAATGTAGGCAAGGTAGAATAATCCAGAACGTCGAGGTGCACGTCAGCGTTCATGATACCAGGTACATAAAGCAGTGAACCGAGTCCTAGCCAGGAAAAACACCACCAGTCTAAGATGGATCCTCCTACGAATTTCTGCTGTGTCCAAATACTTATGTCCATGTAATGTAGTTCATATTATAAGTCGTATTGGTATCGTGGGAGCATCATGGAGATTGATAGATAGGGTCAGGGTTTCACTATGAATACATATGATGATTGAGAGAGTAGTATTTACCGACTGGCCTCTGGCATTCTGAGCTTGGCTGTCGTTTATTTAAAGAAGGATGTCGTCACGACGATCCTATGAGGTTAAGGAAAATATTGGAAAGTTTAACTTCTGTGGCAGAGGTCATCATCGGTCACGCACTTTCAGCATATCCAAGATCTCTGTGCTCCCCGAAATTTTTTTTTGGTTGATCCATTAACTATAAAATTCAGTTTCCTACCCAATGCTTGACCAATATCCGCACATCTGCTCATCCCATATTGAATCACTGCATCAGCTTGAACCCTTCCAATTACTCATATTTATAATGACGTAAGTCGTTCCATTTGGTATTGTTTTTATGAGCTGTCGTTCGATTTTTAACCATAGAGAAAATTGCAAGTAGAATGTGCAATGGTAACCTGTTAATATGCCCAGGACCATGTGACCCAAACTAGTAGAAACGCAGCCCTTAGGTACTTTCGCCTGCCCCAAGGAAATGAACATTCATCATATGATTGGTCCACGGGACTGGAGAAGATACCCATCCATTGATTCATCATCTGATTGGTGCCCGCCGCAAAATAATTGACTGGCGATTTCACCACATTTGTCGCCACTTTATAGAAATACTCCTTCATTCACCTACAATGTGGTAAGATGTTTTACCATCAAACCAGGTGATAAAAAATGTCAAATCAGTGAACCAAGTCAACTTGTCAATTTTTCAGAGATCAGTTACGTGGCTATTAGTCCACACGTTGGCGTCACTTTTTGAACTTCTCTCAATAGCAGTACTTAGTCTACTTATATTCCCCGACTATGTTTTTAACTCGTCAGGGTATTGTGACAAGAAAGTTAAAGCTTCTTTTAATTAAATTATTTCTATAATTGGAGCGTCAGACCGTAATATAGGCTTATGTGCAAGTATGTCAAATTAATTTAAGAAACGAAAGAAAGGAATTATGTATGTGATTTAAAAGGGTCCGGGACACATCAGAAAAATTTTATTATTAATTAATTTAGAATTTTGAATTTTTTTGTACTGATTACCCATCTAACTAATAAACAAAATCACAACACAAAAGATTTCCAAAATTAAAAAAAAAAAATTTTAATTAAAATTTTTTGAAAAAATAGGGATTATTTCAAATTGCTAAAACTCAAAATATTCTTGATCAATTTTCAAAATTCTTGTAGAAATTATTCAGAAATTTATAAACTTTAATTCTGATTCAGCAAATTTAAAAATATTAATTCAATAAAAAATATAAATATTTGAATGAAAACATCTAAAAATTTTAAGGTACTTTTTTTTAAGTTATATTTTTAAAAGTAAATATTTGTTTCAAATTTGCTGAATCAAAATTAAAGTATAATGTTTGAAAAAGATGTATTCCAAATTTCAAATCTTTAACTTTATCGGTTCTTGACTTATAACAATTTGAATACATGAAATCTCTTGAAAAAATGCATCATGTAGAAAAACGCATTTAAAGTTTTAAAGACAGATTTACAGTTAATAAAATGTTTAAATACACATTAAGAGCATCCAGATGAGTATCTATCTCCTTATTTCCTCTTAAATCTTTGATTTAGTTTGATTTTCGCAAGTTCTACTTTTTTTGTGCATAGTTTAAAGGTCTCCGTAGACTTAAATAACTTCTCTTTCTTTCACATATGTTGTTGCCAAGACAACAGCTGTCTTGGTGTTAGATTATCAAAACCCCGAACCACAAAAAATTAATTATATCTTTCGTTCTAATTAAGATAGAAACATGATTCAAACGCCATTTTAAGCAGAAAGACAGATAATTTTTTAATACATAAAATTTTTTTCGAAAATCTGACGATTTTTGTGTTCTGGACTCCCTTAATGAGAGAGAGAAGGAGATTTTAGCGAAATAATAGTCTAAGTAATAATATACATTGCTTCCTGAGATTAATTCTCATGACCACCTCTAGATGGTATTGTGGGTAAGCATCTTATATGAAATCGATGTGCAATATCGGTCTATGTGAAATTACCCATCTTCCGATGCAACCGGACTTGTTTTTGTTCACAAGAAAGGTTACGAAATCATTAAACTCTTCGGTTTTCGTGGTTCGGTATAGTAATTATTTTATTTACTGTAAGATGTGTATTTCAAGACCATGTGAGAAAGGTGAACGTTAGTACTTCCACTATGAGATAACAATCACCGCAACAAGTTACGTTAAACTTACGAAAAGGCAAATGGAATATGGTTCAATGTGGTTCATGTAGTATTGTCACACGAAATAATATTGTACGTGTTTTGAGACCTGTTGTAAAATTGCATTGCTAAATATGACCCTTGAACCATAAGTCCCATCCAAACTTTGTAAAATTAGTGATTTGTAAAATAGATTGTTATTCGGCAATAATTTTTTATCGTTATCTTGAACACAATTCTTGCATTCACTAAGTAAAATAATGTACTTATGTCAAATACTTAAAACTTGTAAACATATGAAACACTAGGAATGGGGTCAATTTGGCCTTTTCTGTGATCCTAGGTAGTAAAACGTTTCAGCGCGTGGTAAGGAAACTAGGAAAAGGACACAAATTTGAAAAGAATCAGAATGAGAATTGGTATCTGACAAAATAATTCCAATATGCTGAAAAATTCAGGATTTCAATCACATATAAACTGAAAGCAATAAGGGTTTTGTATTCATACATGTATAGAATAAAATATGAATCACAGCTTGCGTCTATCTTGAGTTTTACTGAGCGAATAAATTCCCTAAAGAAGAATAGTTTACTTGGTGGCGTTTTTTCGGATATGTGAATAAACTATTTTGAAGTTACATTTGCATTTTAAAATGGGACTAAAAATTTTTAACGTAAAAAATACTTGATAAAACTTTTACGGATTGTTTTCAGTTTGCTGTTCTTGGAGGGGGGGGGGAGTTAATGACAAATTCACTTCTCAACTAATACAGACAGGTAACTTCAAAACATTAGGACATACTTTTCAAAAACTCCCGTATTCTTTAATCACTAGTTTTTCTTTTATGAAAGTGTTAGTGACAAATTCACTCTTCAACCCAAAGACAGCAACTTAAAACAAAAGCTAAACGGTTTCCAGGTTCCTTTCACACACTTTTAATATATTCTTGGTTGAAGTGAAAAAGGAGTTGTGTTTGCGTTTGACACAGCGTATCTGCTATTTGAACCTTCGCCATTTAACGCAAATCACCACCTTGAGATTTGCCTAAAATTATCGGCCTTTCTTTTTCAAAGATATTGGAAGTTAAGAGAACTACATCAATGCCTACAGACTGTATAGCTGATATGTTTAGTTAGTTTTTTCTTCGTCTTCTTTTTCTACCACTTTGATGCTTTGTCCCTTTGTTCCTTGTTTCCATGTTTTCAATCTGAGTGTTTACTTTAGTGAAGAAATATATTTCAAGTGCAACTGCTAAAAAACGTCTCAACACAAAACTGGTAGTATACATTTCAATTCTCAAGTTATTTTCTTTTTATTTACTAATTCTTAATTCTTTCTTTTTTTTTAATGGATGTAAATTAAACAAATAAAGATAAATACACTTAACGCCAAAGCAAATGTATCATTTCATAAGGTTTTTTAAACTAAACTATTTGCGATTCCTTATTCCTTTTTTATTCACTGATTTGTTCATGGACAAAAATTGATGGTAAATCCACTTCAACAGAAAACAAACATAGCTTACCTTATTGCTTTAAGCAGTAATTATTTTTTCAATCCCTAATAATTCTTTAATCACTAGTCGGTTCTTGAGTGGAAGTTATAGGTAAATCCACTTCAAACCAAAACAACCAGATCACTCCTTTAATGCATCAAAAGCATAATTATTTTCGCAAGCTCTAGAGAAGTTGAACAAGCTACAATTCCGCACTAATTCTTTATTCACTACTGTAGTTTCGGTACTTCTTTTATCTTCTTGAAGTAGAAGATCCAAACAAGACTTCGATCGCCGAGTAGACTAATCCAATAGAGCAGATAGGATGCAGCCATTGATCCTGCCAGTACAACACCTTTATTGGATTGTCCATTCACACCTGCGCTCACAGCACATGGCTACTCAGAAAGTAGCTACTTCTGCTTCGTTTTACTTTTGTACAAATGTGACTTCCGTAATGCTCATTGGTATGCATTAGTTTCGACAAGAGTCGATACTTTTAGTTTACGTTCGGAAGTCTCGTGTTTTTAGCAGTAAGTTTTCAGTAAGTTTCTTCCATAGTGTAAATAGCCCTCCGTGTTGTTCTAATTCGTTTTAAATCCCTACCTATCTAACCTCCACAAAGTATGATATTGGCTCTTTCTAAGTTAATAAAATAAATTAAATATTCGGGCAAAATACAAACATATTTTCCCACTGTCGTTTAATTCGATACTAATAATACCAATTATTAATCAATGCAAGTTGGACGCTAATTTGGGAATATAGTCTGGTTAAAGGTTGGAAAAAATAGTTCAATTCCGGTTACGTTTTGAGGATTCAAGCAATGAAATCTTTCTTTTTAGCATACAATTTATTAGTTTTAGATCAAATCTATAAATAATCTTTTTTTTGCAAGCAGCATACAGAAAACACTACTTGTAGTAATGATTTAATGATCGTAGTAATGATGATAGTAGTAATAGTAGTAATGATCTTAATATAGCCATGGGAAGGAAGTTAATAGCAAAAGAATACTACAAAAATCACCAAGAGTATTTTGGCTTTTATGGATATCAGGTGAGAATTTTTTGAAGAGCGGCATCCGTCTTAGTCTTTGTGCACACATCCGGTTTTTCAACGTGTGACGCAGCTGCCGCAACGCTAGTGCTGTCTGAGATACAATAGATACAATGGAGTAGTGCACACATGCCTTCGGCGCCGCTGCGGCGAAGCACGTTCAACTTGCGTTCAATTTGTAACGCAGTCCCCCCACGGCGCCGCAAACGCTTCTCCGTTCTGAAGTACCTTGTTTTCATATATAAACGGAATATAAATAACAGTTAATAAATGGTTGTATCCAGTAACGTCTATTTTGTTACAAAATATTTTTTTGTACACCAAGTAAGCGAATTAAACACGTTTTCTTCCATACAATATTTATCTCAAATAGCGCGAAATGAGAACTTGCGTCATTTCACGGTTATGTGTTCATACTTGGACTTCGATGCCGCAGCGGCGCAGCACGTTAAAAAACCGGATGTGTGCACCGGGCCTTATATAGCAATTTAACTAACATCCTTTAAGATTCTTCTTTCCCATGCTGTCGTAAAATTTAAAAAGACACTGAGTTTACGATAATGTATGAAACTGGTGGAATTCTTTTATTAAAACGTGAATTCAGCACCAAAGTTTTGCGAGATTTAGGTTGTAGAAAAGTCTTTGGAGAAAATTCCAGTGCCTGCGAATGGGTTACGAAAAATGATCCTAAAGTTTGAAGACACAAGGTCGCTGAAAGTGAAACTCAAAGAGGAAGAAAGCCTTTTACCGCCCATGTAGTAAAAGATTTAGTCACCAAAAAGGAATAGGATAGGATGGAAATGACATGGGTAGCGTTAGGTTTAATCTCATGGTACAATCCTAGGATCTTTTTCCACGTTATATTTTTTTGCGAAATATTCATTCTGTGCTACAATCCTTGCGAAATGTCTAATGTTTACCATCTGCTGATAAATGATCTCCTAATTCGACATACCTTTGCACAAGAATATTTAGATGGGGTCATGGATGACAGGTCCTGGAGTATTCCAAGTGAATTTTGAAGGTGGTCAAATGGGGGAGATATCTATAACTTGAGGATAAGAAATAGAAAATTCAAGGAACATAATCGACATAGTACGTATAAAGTATTTGGAATTACTTAGATCAACCATCACACGAAATAATAGATACATAGTTTTGTTGGTTCGTCCACAACTCGTAGCTCATCTTCGCTTCGTCATCAACGGCATGCTCTGGAACTTCTTCACACAATCTCAGTCGTTTTCACGGATCAACGTGTAGGTGTAACCACCCTTTCTGTAATTACCGGTTGCAAATAGCCCGCTGTTTTGCTTTAGTGCGACGTTAATTCAACCACCTACCTACTTCTGTGTGATCACAGCTCCTTCTGCCTCTCTTCAGAGCTCTGTCAAGAATCAAGTCAATATAAGGGTCCCTCACCTTCCATAATAGATCCTGCTTTGAGGTTTCTTCACTTTGTGACTATCGCCCTATTCTTACAGGTAAAAATACACAAGTACGGCTTAAAGCTATAGGGGTGTAGGTCATTTTATACAAAAACGAGACTTAGACACAGAACCCATGTATATATAACCAAATTTAACTAAATATAATTAGTTAGAATCAGAAACTAGATCTTGAAAAGTCAATCTGTTACCAAAAAACATGAAGTAAGTCAGATTTTTATTCAACGGCCAACTGATGACAGTTTAAGTTCTGTCTTTTTTGTTTTTCGAAAAAGTGACTTACATCACTTACTGAAACGGAAACTCGTGCTGGTTGATCACGTGCAGTAATATTTTCTGTTTCGTTTGCTCTGAATTAATTTCGCATTTCTAAATTTTGTGCACTTTTTTAGTTGTAAGTTGTGGCAACTGCGAGATCAAAAGGAATCGCAAATTAATATCTTTAAAACAACTTTTTCTCGACATCTTTTATTTCGTTTTATTTCGCTGTTTTCTGTTTTAAATTTTTGTTATTTTAATAAATTGTGCTTCTCTTTCCTCACACACAACACAATCACAAAGTATTCGACTTAAAGTGGCAGTTAAGTCAGAATAAAGCAAATTGTAAGTGTAATTGTGCCATTATTGAAAGAGTGATGCCGTTATTGAAAGAATAATAATGTTTAAAAAATCTGAACAAGAACTTTTCAAGCATTAAAAAATTATTTGTCATAATGACAGGAGAAGATTGCGAAATTCCACAATTTCGCATGCCGGATGCAAGAGTGCCACAAATAAAAATATATTGTTTTGTTGCCTATGAGTGCGAAGCCCTCGCCGTAAATCATCGTTTTTATAATTTGAGTTGAACATGAAAAGAACTCAAGAAAGGGAATTCCAAATTTCCCTTAAAATCGTCTTTTGTAGTAGTAACCTTAATGTCACCTTTCGTCATTTTGTAGCTTTGTCATGCAGCAAGGATGGATGGATGTGAAATGTATTATGTACGTGAATGAATATGCATGTGTAGGTTTTGTATCCTAAGTAAGTGGTAGAAATTATAAAGATGGCGAAATGTATTAAAATATTATTTTATTCTACGAAAAACGTAAGTAATTTTATATTTTCATCATCAATCTAGAATAAACCAATTCAAAACGAGTAAGGTCGGGTATTTTGCTAGTTTATAACAAATATATCCTACCAAGTGGCTTTCTTAAGTTGTTTTCAAACTTAATAAATGTTGTCATCAGTAGTTATTGGAATTGAAAAAGCTCTATTAATATTCCAAGACAAATTTGCAAATCTGACATTTTTGGGGACTAAGTATTATCTATTTAATATAAAAATGCAAAACATACCGAACAAATTTATTTTCCACTAATATGCTTTACATCTCTTACTTTTCTACTTATCATGTTCATTTTAAACTATTAATGACTCTTTAGAGGACATTAATAAAACGGAATTGCATTTTTTGCTCACTAAAAGATATTTTCGATAGATACTAAGAGTTAGTTTTTAAGATAATCATCGCCGATGCTTATATTTTAAGGGATATTTTTAATTTCACACGAAAATAAATACAGCAAAAGCATGGATGGAAATAAAAATTAAAGCAAAGTGCAGTGAGAACATCACTTAAATAAACGAAAGAAAAAGTAATGAATGGAGCAATTTAAGCGTTTTTGATTTTCATGTAGAAATAAATAATTATTTTTTCCAAGGAGGTAATTGTTAAAGCGATGTAAAATCCCGAGTTTTTATTTATCTCCGAGGAAATTCGCTTTTCAATTAAATTCTCTGTTAGTCTATAAATTGCTCCCGTAGACCTGACTTAAGGAACAAGCTAACTAATGGATTTATTTTTCGTGCTTCACAGTTAGAATAAGATGGAAATTTCGGAAAGCTTAAGAGATCGTTGGCAGTTGAAAGTGTTAAAAATGAATAAATGAACCGGAGCTTCAAATAAATGAGCTCTGCATGGTGACAAATGGAGTGCAGTGGATTTAATTCGATAGAGAAATAAAATAAACTATCCAAGATCTCGGTTTCTTTTCGGTTCAAAGAAATAGAATAACTTTTTGTTTTTTAAACAGGGTTTTGCGGTGCATTGGCAATTTTAAGGATATATTATAAAAAGGCGTATTCTTTAGACATTGCAATCATTCGGATTGTAGAACGGACAAAAACAACAAAAGTAGCGCTTTATTACTTTTAACAGCTTTCAATTATCAAATTGAAACCTTGCATGGCAAAAGAATTTCACAGGGACAAATTCCGAACAATGCCAGAAGAGTGTCAGGGTTTGTAGTAAATAGCCTTCACCCCTTTAAATGAACCCTTACTGTCTTTGTAGGCTATGCTTTGTGATGTAAATTTCCATCAAGACAATAGAGGGTACGTTGAATATTCATAATAGTACAGAGATAATGAGTGGAACGACGTAAATTGCTGGAACTAAGTTGAAATTATATTACTCCAAAGGGAGATAATGCTCTATTGAAGACGGTTGGAGATTAATCTCGAAGGGAATCAACCGAGGACTACACTTAGTATTTTTTTATCATGATCGGCTGACGTAGTCAACACCTGAACTGTCATATCACGCTCCAAATTTCCACACCACTCCAAATTCTGGAAATGAGAAATGTAACTTGCACAAGTCTCTACGAATACAATAGTTGTTGATTGTTTCATAATTCGAACTCATCACACTCCAATTGTCAATCCTTGACTATACGAACTTAACTCCATCATGGGGTGCCAACCCTACGGTTGGGTTTACGATAAACAAAATTTCCCATAACGTTAAAGATTACCAAATGAGACAAGGGAAAAAAATGTGTGATGCAAAGTAGAAATTTTGACCGATGAAATGCACACGGCAGGTGCTATTCTAAAAACCGTTTTCTATGAGGTTAAAGAGACAATTAAAGTGTCGAAGTCAAAAAGTGAACTTAAACCACTTGCTTGAGTTCAAACTCAATGGAATGGCATGACTATACCAAATGGGATACCCTGTCTCCCCATTTGCGTGGAACGAATATCAGTATGAGTGGAGTTCCCAAAATAAAAATAGAACCCAACCCATTATTTACCTTCGATTGTCTTTAACGTCTTGAGGAGACCTCTTTTTGAGACATTATTCCAGTGTGTGATAAAACTGTCATGTACAACTACTTTCAACCTTTAAAATTGGAACTGGGAAAAGAAGTTACAGTTTTTCATTTCTGAACCATAATGCAATCTCTAGTAGGCCATAACGACATTTGAGGATATACATATCTATGTCAATAAAGTTTTATTTTATGTTTACGTCCTCCCTTCAAATTGCTCACAGAGTTTTGAAAAACCTACGTACTTTGGGTGTAAAATGCTTGAATAATATAGGTTCAAAAATAACCTGTCAATATGTACTAGTAAAACAAACGTACAATTACAAAAGTATAAAAAAACAGTTGTGTTTATTTTTTAAGTGGTTTCAATGTAATTGAAAGTGTAAGATATTTGTATACACCAAGTAAGGATTTTCCAGAATAGGGGAACTGTTATGTTTAATTATATACTCTTCATTTAAGCTCTTTGTTGTACCAATTACGTTCTTATGTATAATATGAAAATAACATTAAACTGTCTGCATAATACTAAATTACACAATTTAGGGAATGCAGATAGTATAATAGAACCCTTAATGAGAAGCAAGCATGTCCAAACAGTAATATATCTCAATAAATTATATTCTCTGGTTGAGGCAAGCCGCAGCATATTCCACAGCATCCGGCCAATCATTTGATTCTAAACTTATTTGACTCATCCTTCACCTTTACGACCTTTAAATTAAATCATTTTTAATTAACCAAAAATTTTTATAAATCTTTGACTACTAGCCTCATTGATTTTAATTCGTGAATCCAAATTAAATTTGACACGCGAAACGTTAACCTGGCAATGCCATGTTAAGTTTCAGTCACTTTAAAATGTCAGAAATGGTTTCAAATGCAGTGGAAAATGTTGGGCAGTACTTTGCTTTTCTTTACAACATGCAAATATAAAATCAAATGATTTCGAAGGAGACGGATTTATAAGGAATGGGACTTAGCTAAAATAGCATTCGATACGTGCGTGCGATCAGTTTGATGATAGGAAATAGCTCGAAAATTCGAGGGGAAACGATATCCGATACTCGTTTATTCTCCATAAGTGAGTATAGATCATTCTATTAGAATATATCCTGAAAATCCATTGTGGAAAAATTCAGTGCACGACTTCAAAGAGATGATATTTCTTGACTTAAGAGATTGATACATTTCACTGCTCTACTCAAGGTTTTCGAATATCTTAAGCATTGTAAAGATTATAAATATAGTTATTTTATTTTTGTATATTATACTTATATAAAAAATATAAATATACACTATAAATAATGGACCGGACAGCAAGATGTGATGGTATAAGGGAAATAATACATGATTTATTAGTGGTCCCCCACGTGCTACAATTACACTAGCAACCCTTATGGGCATACTTTCAATAAGGATACACAGCTATGGGTGTTTGTGTCCATTCCTGCTGCAAGAATGTCGCCACTTCAGCTGTAGATTTCGAACGTGGTTCCCCGGTCCGTAAGCGTCGCTCTAACGCTTCCCACAAATGTTATACGGGGTTAAGGTCGGGACTCTGAGCAGGCCAGGGAAGACTTTTACATCCATATCTCGATACCACCGCTTTACAGAGGCTGCAACATGACATAGGGCTTTGTCATCCAGGAAGTAACATTCGTCCATTCCATAAGCGGCGTTTTGTATGGACATGGTAGTTTATGCTTATCAAATTTTTCGATTAGCGGAATAGGAAACCAGGTGTTTAACAAACGAAAGAACAAAACAATATTTTTGATTAACCTCTTGGTTATCTAGGTCCACATACGTGTACCTCAACACTTTCGCATCACAAATAATATTTGGGATAAAATGGATAGTTGGACGCCTAAGCTTCCCATTGACACTAATGGATGAAAGTATAAATCGGTAGTTCCTGTGGAATGTTTATTATTCAAAGGCGATTTGGAAAAAACGGCTTCGACTCAACGTGCTCGTAAACGTAAATAAATTTAATTTATTTTTAGTGACTTCTAAATCCTCTAGTTAATGTGTTTTAGTTGATAATTTCTGAGTTCTTTAGTATGAGTTCGTAACCAATTTCTTATTATTTGAAAATTATTACGCTTTCAGCATAATCGAGACTCGAGGTACACTGCTTTTTAAACAATTTTTATATGGTTGGGTAGTGAAGAGGATAACTAAATGCAACAGAATGACTTGACACATGAGATATATTACTTCTTGCTAAAGAGATATTATCTCATTACGCGAAACACATTACTTTTACGTCATGCGGTTTCTAAATTACGCATCCTATCGATATACTCTTAATCCTATTTCGAATATATTCCATAGCTGAGTTCTTTGTTGGTTTTCTCAAATTAAAAAATATATATTTATCGCATATTCGTCTTTAATTTTTGTTGCTCATTTTTTCCCTTTAATATTCAAACCAATTCACTAGTTACCTGATTATAGCATTTCAGTGACTCGGTTATCATTTGTGACAGGATTCAAGTAAGATAAGATGAACTGTCGCAGGACTTCATAAAGAGCCTGTATGACCCAGTACCAAGGTACTTGGCATGCTACATTAGGAATAATGGCGATCATATGCCATACTAAATGTTACCACTTTTTTGACATTTTTCTCAATAATTTTGCATATTTCGGTCTCAAATTTTAATCATTTACTCATTTATAAGCATACTTTAGCAACATTGTATATTTCATTACATTTTTAAATTCCTTCTAGGTGTAACTTTTTTTTTCTTGCAGTGTATCTCTGTTTTCTCCATTAGCATAATATCTTTAATAGATGTAAATCAATGTACACTATCATAGCGGGAAGGTATGTGTCTTAGTATGTTAGATATATTTGTATTTTGTAGTATCGCTTGCTCTTTTAGTGTAATAATAGTGCTTTAAGGAACAGTTTAAATTTATTTAAATTTATTTATTAAATAAATAATATTAAATAATAAATTATATATATTAAATAAATTTAAATTTATTTTATCAAAGAGCTTTCTTAGCCGTAATATACATTTTCATCGTAAGGACTATATATATAAGCTCTGTATAACTACTTTATCCTTAACTTCCCTCATTGCAGTAAAGTAATATTATGTTAGTATATTTTGCATTTTGTAGGACCGCTTCTTCTTTGGCATACTCTTACTGCGGTTAGGCATACTTTTGAATAACTTCCCCTAATAACCATTTATCTCATTATGTATTTCCCCTCAGAGACCTTTGCTGTAAATAACACTTTTGACCTGCGGTCCACACCATTGTGTATTACTGTTTTCTACATTAGAATAATAAAGCTGTAAGAGACCTTTGCTGTAAATAACACTTTTGACCTGCGGTCCACACCATTCTGTATTACTGTTTTCTACATTAGAATAATAAAGCTGTAATAAGATTTAGGTATAAAAATTTTGAATCTTACCATTTTGTAGAACTGGTTTTATTTTTTGCTTAGTATATTTTTATTGTCATAGAGGCATACTCTTGAGTTATTTTACCAAAAAAAAACATCTATAATATTTGGTATAGGCTTTTCCTCCGTTAGAATACTTTCCGTATAACTTTCAATGAATGTGAAACAATTTATATCTTCTCATAGGATTACATACATGGAAAATAAGTTAGTGCATCTTAGATCGTAACAAAGAAATTAAGAAATTAAAAAAATCATTTGAAAGTGTTTTTACTCTACAAGAGGCTCAACTTAATCAATAAACCATGCGTATCAAGTAGATATTTGTCTAAAATAAACACTACTCTATTAAAAACATCATTAATAATTTCTTAAATGTGTTTGTCGTGTGTTACAATAAATTCTTCTTTTTTCCTAAAGATATGCATGTCTGAGCCCTCCCTCCTTTACGTACACAACTCACGGACTGTAGAACAAAACAAGAACACAAACTAACTGTCACTAAAATGCAAAGTTAACACTTTTGTATACTATTATTATACATTATGAAAATATTTAGAAATACTTAATAAATACATACATCATAGATAGAAATATACTTATTAATATATAGATTTGAAATAGTGGAATAAAATACGTGAATTATAATTAATAAATATTTAACAATACTACTAAAATTTTTTATTTTCAATAATCTATTGGAAGTTACTAAGCTACAACTTGAACAATACCTTATACAATTTATAATTTCCTAACTACATGAAACATATTTTATGAAGAAAAACTAAATTCAGCTCATGCAAAACTTTAAGTTCATTCAGAGAAATTCTTGCACATCCAAAGGTTTATTCGAAAGTTCATTAAAATAATATGCTTCAAGGTTCTTTCAAACCTAAAGTTGGAGTTTTGAAACAACCCAAAAGATCCAAATTAGAAGAATGCATCTACTACAGTGCTATTATTCCTTAGTCAAAAGAAAACTCTGTGTGGAATGAGAATATATTTCAAAAGCAATTCCAAAGATGCATTGTTCTTTAGTGCTAAATCAGTGAGATCAGAGGTAAAAAGAGGTACTTTTTTTGTCCCCAATGACACAGCAGAAGGAAAGCTAAAAGGTTTTATGCAAATATTAAAATATGTAGATTGCTTTTGACACTACTTTCAGATCCTTATCGTTGTAAAAATATCCTATTTCTAATTTCAGAGATTGAAATGGGAGGCTTTTTAATTCCATTATTCATACTTTCTTTTAATACCTGGAGCAAGGTAATAAGCTTGGTGTTTATGAAATTGATTTGAAGTGATAACGTGAGATATTAAAACTTTTAAATGGTTTGAAATTCATGTGAATCATGAAAAATTTATTTTCTTCGAAAATGTTGTGTTTTAATTTGTATCCATTGGTGAAAGCATCAGTCAATTGAATATATTTATGTTATTATTTAGACTCTTAAAATCATTGTTGACAATAAATCCACTTTCACTCTTTTGGCATAGATTTCAAAAGTATCTTGGGATAATAATAACCAATATGAAAGAGATATGTAAAGCAGTGTTAAATTGTTTCGCGACACTATTTTATGGAGTGTATTATAATGTTTCCTTAACAGCTTTTTTAACTCCTCTAAATGAAAAAGAAATTATGTTTCGCAGAATGTTTGCTTTATAAAAAAATAAACAAAAGTAAAGAGTATGCATATTATTAACTAATTTCCTTGCACAATTATATAATTCATTACCTCATACATTTAATTTATAAGGAAAATGTATATTCTTTACATTAAAACGTTTCATACTTGTTTTAGAAGAACGCTCACAAAAATGGAATTATAAGTATTTATGGTGAAATAATTGTCACATAATTTACTTTATGATGTTATTATCGTATTTCAGTCTCAAGTATATTAGAGTTACGGGAAAGTAACATAAGTATGGAATGTCAATAAATATGATGTTACATCAGACAAAGTTCGTTATTAAAGATCATGGAATTAAAAAAAGAATATGTTTCAATATGGAAACAATTTTATCATTAGTGACTGACAATTTCGCTCTGCTCAATTGCGTTCTAATAAGTCTCGTTAGTGTTTATTTTCTTCAATTCGTTGGATCAGATCCATGACGAAATCTTTGATCTACGTATATTTGGAAGAAAATATTTATGACGCTTATATAACTTGGAAACTATGTGTGTAGCCCGGAAAAAAATCAGTTAATGGGAAACTTTCAGTTACGTATATATTCTCTATGCGTCTCTTTTAGTTGTACTATAACCTACTGGAAACTTTCATTCGAACAAGTTGACCCACAACGGCGGTTTTAAGTAAGTCTAAAATCTGTCTGTTCGAATGTTTATTTTCTAATGGCGAGCACATTTGACCTGTCATTGGCCACTACAAGGCCGGACGTGATAACCACTTGTGAAGGAGCACCCAGTGGGAGGACCACCATTGCCCCTAACAATTTATACTTCGTAATTTTGAACCATGTTCAGATGACGAAGTAACACCTGTGCTGGTATACGCTTACAAACATCCATGCCCGAATCCGGATTCGAACTGGGGACCTTCCCATCTAGAGGCTAACACCTTAACCACTATACCGGTTGGTCGGCCTGTTCTAATGTTAAAGCATGAATAATGTTTAAGTTTTTGTTTCTTCTGGATTATTCTTGGAAATAGAGATATTATGTATTTAAAATACTTCCTACTTGGCCTAAATATTTTTGGTATTGCACAAAATGAAACTGCTTGTTCCTAAAAGCTAACTCAATTTTAAACATGATTCATACTTCATACATTGACTGAGATTTAAGGTATTTGCCTAAAGTTACAAGTATTTATGATTAAAGTTACAAGACTTCACAGGATGCTTTTTTTGTCAACGAAAGTATTACTAGAAATTTCCGTACTATAAACAACTAGATGTGTTTTGTTCTTTTCTTAACTGTAAAAACCTTTTACTCGAAAAAAAAGAAGCAGATATCTTTGGTAGAAGTTATATCTTTACTCAAAATTCAACGCGTATTCTTTTGTGTGTAAAAAACGGATGTGTTTTTACAACCACACACATGTATAGTTTTATTTGTGTTGCTAGTAAATCAGTCCAATGCGTGAGCTACCTTGGAAATAACCAACCTCAATTTCTCTAGTATGATCATTTTATGAAAAGTTTCACATCACTACTTTTATACTTTAAACTTGTAACCTAATTTAAATGTAACCGAAGAAACAATAAATTCACTACTGTCTGAAACATTGTAGTAAAATCATGAAGATATTTTCCTTATTACTTGCTTCGACGGTTCGAGACCCAGCTTTAATCGATCCTGCTACACTCTCAGCCATACTATGCAGCTTTCATTTTCTGGTAAAGTAGCATTTCGCAAAGAACTCGAATAGCTTTGGCAGAATATGCAACAGGAAAAGGAAATAGGATGTATCTTTCGATAATGTCACACAACTCTTTATTGGATTGGCAATGTGCACCTGCTCAAAGCGTATGCTAAGAAGGAAACTGAATTCTTGTTTCTTTCTTTCCTTTTATAGATTTGTGACAGTCTAGATGCTTTTATGAGTTAGTTTATCGAAGAATATCGCCTGTCCAAACGCGTTTATTTCTTTTTTAATGCGAATCTCAATAAAAGTGGTTTAGATTTAAAAACACTTTATACATAAATTATTACGTGACTATTGAAAGAGTCTGAAGTATATAAATTTTATTTTATTTTATTAATAATTCCTGAGTATTTAAAATTCCAAATAATGTATTGAATCATAAGTAACATGTGTTTGTCACAACAATTGCTTCTTTTACACTGTCTGTATCTGTCTGTTTCCGTAGAACAGAAGCTATCCCAGTTTATATAGGGATTCTGGGAACAAATGCATACATACGTCTGTCGCAATGCCGCCTATACTGATAAATCCGAATTACATTGTTTGTGACTTTTACTTGTTGCCGAGAGGATCTATGGTACTAAACTACCACTTAACAACACCAGTTTTCGCCAGAAAGAAAAGAAAATTAACCCACCAAGTGGATTCAAAGAGATATATGATAAAGATTTGGCTAAATTTCGTAAAGACGACTTATATTGACATCAAAGTGATGCCGATATTTCGAAGATGATGAGATTTGGTCAGAGTTGTTTTTCATAACGCGATATCTGTTTCATAAAGGTCTCTTTAGTGTTGCTAATGACGAGATACCTCGTCGAGAGAACCCCCAGATGGGTTAATATATCCGTCAAAGCCAAACCTCCTTGAAAAGAAACAGTCCTCTTCCACCAAATGGCGCGACAGTTAAAAGACACAATGTATATACTCATGTAGCATTTTCACCCTGCAGTTACATTGGCTAACTCGGGTTTGTTGGCTTGGGGAGCCTCCTACCTCAATCCTCAAATACACTCATGTCCATAAATTACTGATAATGCCAACTCCGGCAAATAAAGGTTCAGGAACAATACAAACGTGACTTATTCATAAAGCCCATTTACTAAACAATAGATAAAGAACAAAAAAGATGGTGTATGTATGATACCATTCATAAAAACTATGATTTTTGCTCACTGGAGCAATTACAAAAAATATCGACCTGACAAAAACTTAACATGACATGATTGGTATGATGGTTAATACATTGTATGTCTCCCAGACGATGAAATATAGTCCGTACAACGCCTAGGCATGCTGATGATCAAATTGTCGAGCTGATCTTGGACTTGGACACCGAAGGTGTCCCCCTTACCCCACGTCTAATAGGACAGGTAAAAGTGGTTTGTGATTGACACGTTGCGGAAAGAATGGTTTGAGCCCACCGTAACGGAACGTGGCAGCTTTAGGCGAACCCTTGGCTGTGCGCTCCTGCTTTAGGAGCATGGTTTTTGACACATGTTTTACTGCAATTTGATTGTTAAATTGAGCTTTAGTGAATTGTCATGAGGAGTGATGCCGAACGTTGGCATGTGTAATCACCCTTTATCTATGTTCACTGTAGGAGTTCCTCTTGAGGGGGTACATTATACATACAGTGGTTGGAGTAAGTAAACATAAGAATAGAAAAAATAATATGAGGGGGCCTGTTGTATAAATATTAACGATGTAATTGCTATTAGCACTGGTACGATTTGAGCAAGGGTGAAGTTTATTGTTTTTAGTTGCGGAGTGATAGAATTTGCCATGTGGCACTATTGTTTGATTAACAGAGAACATCGACATAATTAGCACTATCACCTTCATGATTAGCACTATCTTTGCTTGAGCCTTGCTGTGTTTTTGGCCCACTCCCTGAAGTGTTCACTTGTTGGTTGTAGCAGGTTGTTTGTGGCTGTAAGAGGGCATTCAAACACGTAATGGTTTGGAGTCCCCTCCTGCCCACAAATGCAGTTGCTTGTGGCTGTTATGCGGAATCTGTTGAGGTAGCTGGGGAAAGGACCGTGTCCTGTTTAAAATGCTTTTAGGAATGGTCCGTGTGGCTTCTTTATGGGGTTGACATTTGGGAAGAATGAATAGGTTTTTCTTCCTGTTTCTCCCTCGTCCCATTCCTCCTGCCATCTCTTAAGTGATGTTCTCTTCATTAGTTGTTTTGCGTGGCTCTTGGGTAGTTTTGCGGTGCTTTGGAAGTTTGTTGCTCCTGTTGTTGCTTCTTTTGCAAGCTGGTCGGCCCTTTCATTGCCTTGTATACCTATGTGAGCCTTGACCCAGTTGTTGTATGTATTGTGAAAATTATTTTTAAGCAGTGCTCGGATTTGTTGCGCTATTGGATCCTTTGTTTGGAATTGTTGGAGCGTCTTTATAGTTGAAAGGCTATCCGTTAGAATGTTACAGGTGGAATATGTTTGTTGTTTTTCCCATGATAGGCAAAGAGGATGGCTATTTTCTCTGCTTGCGGTACTGTGTTGTTATTATGGAGCTGAATTTTTTGGTTATGGATTTCTATGTTATTTCTAAATGCCACAAAAGCTGCTCTTACTCCGTGTTGCTTTTAGGAAACGTCGGTGTATATTTTAAAATCTGTTTCGGTTGGGTCTTGTCCTATTTCTTCATAATTTGTTTGCCAAGTATTTTCTTTGTGTACATCTGCCTCTTTTTCATAGTCATTGCTGTTGAAAGCTGTGCCCAGGTAATTTACATCTTGTTTTAATATGATGAGTTTGGTGAATGCTGCTTCTCTGTGTGCCACTAAGTGCAGGGGCTCGATACCACCCAACACTTGTAATGCATTTGTTGGCGTTGTACGATATGCCCTAGAGATTTGCAGTGTGAAGAGGCGCTGGAGGCTTTGCAGCTTTAAGATGTTACGTTGGATGAGATATTGTGCCCATGCACTTGCTGCGTAGCATATTTGGCGTTCTGCCACTGCTTTGTACCATATTTTTAGAAAACGTAGCTTTGTGCCACAGGTTTTACCGACCGTATGAGCCATGCTATTCCTAAGGGTAAGGCTTTTTGTCTTGAGGTGTGCCAGGTGTTGCGCGAAATTAAGGTTATTGTCTATGATAATGCCCAAAAGTTTAAGATGTTTGATTACTTTTATTTTCATCGTACCACTCTGGATGGTGGGTTTTCTTGTCAGCTGTTTGTTGGCTCCAAGTGCTGTTGCCATGGATTTCTGTTGTGATAGTGTAAGTTTTTCTTGCTGGCACCATGTTGGGACTTTTTTTAGGACTTCTGTTGCTGTTGACTCTAATGTGCGTCTGTTTATTCCTGTGATTATTATTGTTATGCCATCAGCAAGGCTTGTATTTTGCAGTTTGTTGGCCATGTTTGTTGTAGTTTTCCATTAAATGTGATTAGCCATAGGAATAAACCCAGACAGGAAAGGCTTGTATTTTGCAGTTTGTTGGCCATGTTTGTTGTAGTAGTCCATTAATTGTGATTATCCATAGGAAGGGACCCAGACAGGAACCTTGTAGACATCCCCTTTGCAGCTGGTGTGTGACTGTAGTGTTGCCTTGATGTAGGAGGATTTTTCTATTTGTTAGGAAGCTTCTCTTGATGGCTATTAGGCCTGGTGGAAACTCGTATTTGTGTAGTGCTTGGAAGAAGGTCGGTTACCACATTGAATCAAATGCTCCTATAATGTCAAGTGATATCAGGCAGGTGTGGATCTGATTTGTTTTATTTTGCTCGATGTTTATGAGGATTTCTTTTAGGGAGTGCTCCGTCGAGCGTCCTGTTAGGAATCCGAACTGCTTATCATTGAAGTCGAGCTGATCTTGGGGAAGATCACTCCACTCAGCAAGTAATGCCCAATGCAGTTCCGGTACACATGCAGAAGGTTGTTGCGGGCTGCAACTCGTCGGCCAAGCATGTCCCACACATGCTCTATCGGATTCAAGTCAGGTGAGAATGCTGGCCATTCCATACGGCTGATATCCTCAGTTTAAAGGCATGCGTAGACAATGTTTGCACTGTGAGGACGGGCGTTGTCATCCATAAACACAAATTCTGAGCCCATGGCACCCCTAAACAAAGGTACATGCTGTTCCAGAATGATGTCCCGATAAATTTGCCCTCTCATGGTTCCGATTTGAACATGTAGATCTGTTCTGGAGCCCAGTATAATTGCGCCCCAAACGAACAATCTTGCACCACCGTAACGGTGTCGTTCAATGATGGTTTCTTGATGGTAGCGGGTACCTGACTTTCTCCATATGAACGTCCGCCGTGAATCAGACTGCAAACTAAACCTGGACTCGTCGGAAAACATCAGGCCTGCGAGCATATAGACCAACATGTCCCAAACGTCTGTAAACGATTTGTCTTGAAACTGTCGTACCCGTGGCTGAAGATAGCTGCCGAGAAAGGTCGGATGCTGTGCTCCGTCTGCTTCGTTTTAGCAGTTTCTACCAAATACCGATCGTCAATTGGCGTTGTAACTCGGGGGAGACCTGAACTGTAACGTTTTCTTAATCATTTTGGAAGCGTTGCCAAAGTTTAGATATGACACTTTAGGCTATTCCAAGTTCCACTGAAACTTCCGTCTGAATATGCCCACATTCCAGGCGGCCGACAATTCTATCACGTAAAAAATCATCGACATGCGTAATCTGTGCCATATCTATTCGGTTGAGGCACTGAGCGGCCTACAGAACGATTGTGAACAATTTTACTTCTTTGCTACCATTCCTTATATACTCCTCTCTTACACTCTCGTCACTGTGACGTACTTTCGGCGTCATCTGATGGTTTCCTGTAATTTAGATATTATTCTTAAAGAAGTGTGCGATAAATCTACAGGTGAAATTTTTACTTTAGAGTTCGATTTCCGTGTGATTCTGAATTATCCTTAATGTATGGTCATGAGTATAATTATGGACTTAGTATGTTTACTGGTGATTATGAAGAATAACATTAGTAGTTAACTCTTTGCTACTAATTTCAACTGAAAACCCAGTATCAGCCATTTTGGCCTTTTAGAATAGGCGTTTTGACGGGTTTCTAGCAAAAGGGTATTTCAAGTTTAAGTGAGGTTATCTTTGTCACACATTCTTGACCTAGAATAGAACGTAATTCTATGTATATTTACCAAATGCGTGCCTTTGGTATCCTTCAAGATCTTACCTTTACCTACCATTTGACCTTACGTTGGTAGGTGCTTTAATTAACGTCATACTGGAGCAAAACATCGGTATATTGACTGTCGTATGACTTGGTATAGACGTGGTATTAAATTAAAGTAATACCGTCAGAGATTAATTTGGAAAGAACGTTTGCGTTAATCGTGTTTGGCCTAAAAGTAATGATCGATAGTGGTATAAAAAGAGTTGGCAATAACCAGGAGTCCTTTTTGTGTAGATAACTTTTTGCAGAAAGAGAATCACCTAGGAATGAAAGAAAATCAACATACCTGGAAAGATGAGAGAAACACCATTTTCATATTAAATCCTCTTTTTATTTAAATTATATTTGGATCTCCAAGCCCATCTAGCGCGTTGTATGAAGGGCGGAAGGTATCCGAACATAAAAAAACGAAACAAAAAAAAGAGGAAACTGAGGGAGAGAATTAGAACACCACGATGGCTCCCGAATCAGGCGCGGTATTCACGCGCATTAGGTTATCGCCTTTTACCGGCGAATCCATAGTCGTTCTTAAGCGAGAGTCGGTTTCAGTGCGTGGGTGAATCAGGAAGGTGCGTAAGTGTCCATGTGTCTCCAAAATTGACGTTCCATCTCTTTATAGGTTCTGTTTTGTAGAGATGAGTTGAGAGAAAGCCTGTCTGCATAATGTGCTCAGAAACGTTTCTTGTTTCAATCTGTCACGTTGAGGTGCAGATTATCCTTCTCCCAACCCAAGAAGAAGATAGCTCTGGCATCTTAATGGGTTTGTTTTTCACAGTTCTTCGGCCAGGGAGCTTCTTGTCGCACCCCTACACTGGGTTCAGCGACTTGTTAACGGCTTTTTTTGTGGGGGTTGTGCGTCCATTGCAGACCGAGATTGTAGGGGTTGTGTCCACGAGGCAGACGTACAGTGACATAGGTCAGTTATATATAAAAATAAAATGTGCAATGTCACATTGACGAAGGTCCGGGATCAATCTCAGTGTGAAAGATTCGAGGACCAACCACAGTCAGATGGTTCCCAACTCCACACCACAGACATTTGAGACCACGACTAATTTGACGTGTACCAACCTCCATTGTACACGACAGACTTTTGTTGGATTTGAGCCCGCAATCCTTCCGGATGATAATCCGTTGCTCTTCCAATCAGACTGCCATTTGACCTTAACCCTTCTGCTGATTGTCTCAAAGACGTGTCATTAACACTTCTTGATGGAAGAGATATCTCGTCATTAGAAAAAAAACCTGTTAAATCTTGATCTCGTCATCATAAAAGAATCAGCAGTATCTTGATGACGAGATATCTCGCAATTAGTTACAAAAATCAGATCTCTACTGTCAAGATACCTCGTCGAAACCACTTAGAGATTTGGAAACTTTTTTCAGAGCATTCGGTCTATCAGAATGAGAGTTGCCATGAATAGCAATAGGATATTATGCATTTAATATGCTCTTTTATTTTTATACTTAAATAATTAAGTTAATCGCATTTAAATTTAATATTTTACATATAATTAGGTATTTTATCCACTGTTCTTGCGGAAATGGCATTTGTGGTAGGTCCAAGCGATCGCTTATGTTACGATAGGAGACGTGCCGTCCCTTCTGTGAAACGATCGACATATTATAATATTCTATTCATGGTATTGAGAAAAGATTAGAACAATTTAGTACTTTACTTTTTACTAAAAAAAACTATCTAATAGAATACAGTTTAATAAAATTTTACCAATTTTCATTATTCGTAATTGTATTAAAATTTGAAGTTTTGTTTTATGTGATATTATAACTATCTCAGTTAGAAATCGTCCTTGTCGAAAATACACGTATGAAGTATATAGAATGGATTTAAAAAGAGCTACAGAAGATTATATTCATACAATGTGCAATATAAACATTTCAAAAGGAACTAAATTGAAATTATTTTCCGCATAATGAAATCAAAAGAACATGGCTTATCAATACATAAAATTATAACACATTTTTGAAAATATTATTTTTAATTTTTTAATGCTAATGTTAAATTAATTTAATCTTATTAATTTTTTTTCTGAAAACCTTTAATAACACAAATGACTCTGAAGGCTCAAGAAAAACAGCTCTTAAGAAATAGTTTAATCTTTAATTTTTTCATATTAAAATTTAATAATTAATGCAAACGTTAGTATATATATATATATATACAATAATGGACCGGACAGCAAGTTGTGATGGTAAAAGGGAAATAATACATGCTTTAATAGAGGGATGGTCCCCCACGTGCTGCAATAACACTATCAACCCTTCTGTGCATACCATCAACAATGCTTTGATACACAGCCATGGATATTAACCAGCAGAAACATGCAAAGGTCCCAGGCTATACCACGAAAAACACCCCCAAACAAGTAGTGTCCGACTCTATGCACATACGTATATATATATATATATATATATATATATATATATATATAATAGTAAAATAAAGAGCAAGGGTGTTCAACCAGAAAAATGAAATGAAAGCGGAAGTTAAAACTACGCTTTAAAAACAAAATTGCAATGTTTCACTCTAGCTTGAATTTGTATCGCAACGTTAATCACTTTCAACAACTACCGTCTGAGGCTCTGATGGCAGACATTGATCATTTTCCTATCACGGCTTCACTCTAATCGTTGCTGCTCAGTTTTCTCTTTACAATGTGCATCACAATCTAAAAAACCATTAACCACTCATGGTGTTTGTACATCGTGATCCTACTACAGATCTCACGGTCTCATTCAATCATTTAATTACTATCGAATTCGGCTCCCGCTAAATTCTGGCGGGGATTATTGTGGCGTACGTAAGCAGCACTACAAAAATTAACTTACGATGCAATAGTATATGTGGCAATGTAACCCAACAACATAAAGTACTTCTTTGGTAGAAAAAGGTGTACTGTTTCCCTCTAGCTTGCCAAAAGTGATTTTACCGGCTTAGAATTTAATTTTTTTAGCATGAACTAGCCATTAAAATTCTTCCCGATTGTGGCAATCGCCTTTTGGATTGTTTGAAAGTGCAAGTGCTTATCAAGTCTTGGTAGCATCCAAATACAATAATTCCATAAAAGGCATTAGCTAAATAGCCCTAGTTATACCAGGATTATATGAAGCATAACACCACAGTTTAAAAAGTAACGAATTTTAATGTAATGTAACAAAGTATTTTCACACAGTTCTGTTCATTTAAAAGGTAAGTGTTAATGGTGGCATCATTCAGAAAAGAATCATTTCCATGATTATATAAAAATATTTAAGATTACTTTATAATAATGTTTGAAGAGTTTGGATGTAAAGCGTTTGCATTTACATTTTAACTACATTTCTTATACACTGCCTCTCTAAATGCTGAAATCTATGCTCAGGCTCTTGAAATGTGAAGTAGATCCGATTTTATAATGAAAATACTTTAGAGCAACTCTTTATGCAAAAACAAAAAGCACACGCTTTAAAAAAATTTCAGAGAAGCCTTTATATATTACTTCACTTTAGTTTGAATTGAAAAATGTCGGTTGTCTCCGTAAGCATGTGAACGAGTAACACAAAGTGACAAGAAATGTTATTGGCAAAGCATCGCGTCTCGAAGTCTAGACGCAAGACAATTTTTTTACTCTTACCAGGTTGATTAAGAAATGTATCTTCATTGCCACGACTTAGTTGATATTGATCACGAACTTACCGATCTAAACAGAGTTGCTTTCGACGGTTGACAGAAACTGACAAAAACAATTTATTATGTCAGTTAATTCGTGATTTCATATATTTTAAAGTACCCGAAACATGGTTCCATATTTTTCAATCCAGTTTTGTAACAGGTCATTAAATATACGTTATGTAAAAAATAATGAGTTTGTCTTAACTCTAAATCATGTTACGTATAACGACGTTAGACAAAAGATAAAAAAAGACAGCAAATCGGTCGTGAATAACGTAAAAACTTCAATAAACGACTCCTCAGGAAAATAAAAGCAAAGCAATAGGACTGTATACAACTAATTTTGATAGAACGAAACGAATTTTTATGTGCGAAAATTCATCGAAGTTTTTTTTAAAAAACGAATGATGGAAATACTGTTTTTTTTTTTTTTTTTTTGAGTGAATCAATTTAAATTCCAGGTTGCCACTTGTTTTGGTTAGAAGAGTAACAGATTAGCAACAGGTAATGGTAATGGTAATTTTAATTAACGTCGCACTAGAGCAACACAACGGGCTATTGACGACGGTCTGGGATCAGTCCCTTAAAGGAAAGATCCGAGGACAACACCTCGTAATTTTGAACCACGGTCAGATGACGAAGCAACCAATGAGCTGGCACCCCACTCTCCAAACTTCCACACACACCCAACGTGAGTACTTTCGGCCACGACAGATTTAAGGTGCACCAGCCGTCTCTACACCATACGCTTACAAACATCCATGCCCGGAGCCGGATTCGAACCAGGAATCTTCCGATCTAGAGGCTAACACCTTAACCACTATACAGGTTGGTCGGCGTTTTAGCAACATGAGGTTTGTTAGTTTGTTACTCGATCTAATCAAGATGTACTCTTGCATCTTAGATCTATCATGGATTTCAATGTTCTCAAGTTGGCGTGATGTGAATATTTGAGGAGTGGAATGCCAGCTCAGATGTTGATCTCATCATCAGACCATGATTAAAAGTGACTAAACGTTGTCCTCGATTATTTTCCTTCAGGATTGATCCCGGACCGTGGACAATAGCCCATTGTGTTTATACGGTGCGAAGTTAATTCAACTACCTACCTCATGTTGTTCATTTTGGACCAAATGTTACAAGACATATAAAGCACTTGAATCTGAGTCACTTTTCTACTTTGACTACGAAACACAACAGTGAATTCCAACACAATGGGGAGTGCATTGTAATATATTGACACCAAAAGTGTAGATGCTAAATTATTGAGATAGGTATTTCAACGTATATTTATTGTTTTTAGAAGTCTGATTTATGTTGTTATAGGTTTTATAAAAATTTCATAACCGAAATAAATAAGTTCGTTGAAATTTTTTTATAATGATACTGTGGAGACTTATCTACAACTGCACAATATGTGGGCCATATGAACGTAAGAATTCCAATTTAAAGTCAAATTATTGTTTTAAATAAACAACCTGTTTGAAATACGGAACGCTCGAGAGACGCACTTTCACAACGAATTCCTTAATGAAGGTAGACAATCCAGGTGATGTATAGAGTGGTAGTACATAATGTCCATAAATATCTTTCACAATTTATAGGCTTTCGTAATTAAATAGAATGAAAGGAATGAAATAAAATTTAGTGTTGTGACTTTTGAGGATATGAAGGTAGGTAGGTAAGAATTTAATTAATGTAACACTGGATGAAAACAACAGGCATTGGTGACGGTCTGGGATCAAACCCAAAGGGATATGTCCAAGGACAACCGCAAGTACACTCTAAGACAAAACGAAAGTTACACCTGGAAGGAATACACCTGTATAACTGAAATTTGGAGGAGTGGTACGTGTGCTTTGGAGATGCAAATGATCAAATTTTCAGAATCATTTGAGTATGCGCCACGAGCAGGGCAGCACACAAACAAGCTGCATACCGGGACATAAAAGGTCCTCAAGTAGCGCATACAATTCATTTCGACTCACACTCTTGTGTTGGTTATATCGTTTCTCATTGAGTTATATCTCCAAAAAAAGTTTACAATCAATATAAGCAACTGGGAAAGTTTGACAGAGGCCGAGTAATTTACCTACTAGAATGTGGATGGTCTAATCAACGGATTGCACAACATATTGGTTGTAGTTTTGTACGCTGTTGGCAACGGCGGATACAACAAGGCACATGAACGTGTCAACCAGGCTATATAAGGCCTAGAGAAACCGGACCAAGAGAGGATCGAAGTGTTGTAAGACAGATCCAGCAGCCACCCTTATAGACATCCATTGGGCAGTGGAAACCTCTCTCAATCATCCAATAAGTGATCGCACCATTTGTCGACAGCTTGACGATGTGGGACTAAACTCACGTAGACCGTTACGATGACTGCCTTTAACAGCATTGCATAGCCGAAAAGACTGGAATGGTGTCCTGCCAGATGGACATGAGGCGTCGAATGACATCGATTCGTCTTCACTGACGCATCGCTTCTGTCTGGGTGGATAAGACAATCGAATTTGTGTAGAGTGGCAACGTGGTCAGCGCCAAGTTTGACGCTTTGTTGTGCAGTATCACACGTCTTGAAGACCTGGTGTCATGATTTGGTATGCAATGGTGTATGATTCCAAATTGCCTTTAGTATTCGTTACGGGCTCTTTCACAGGGCGTTACGTACACAAAATTTTACAACCAGTGACGCTTTATTTCTGAAATCCCACGTTCACTCACTTTTTCAACAAGGCAATGTTCGACCCCATATTGATGCCGTCTCCAGAGATTGTCTACAACGATATCTTACGTTGGTGGACGATGGACGGCAGGCTCACCGGACCTGTCCCCGAACAAAAATGTATGGGAATCCATTGGAGGAGATGTCACCACTGCACCCGTACCTCGTAATCTGCTGGAACTACATGACAGGGTTCAATTAGCATGAGATGGACTGTCGCAGGACTTCATAAAGAGCTTGTATCACTCACTACCAAGGCGCTTGGCACGCTGGGTTAGTAATAACGACAGCCATACTCCACACTGAATGATACCTCATTTTCGAATTTTTCGCAATAAAGTTTGCATAGTTCAGTCTTAAATTTTAATAATTTACTCATTCAAACGCACTTTAACAGCCTCGTAAATTTCATTGCATTCTGACAACTCCTTCTAAGTGCAATTTTTTTTAAATCTTAGAGTGTACTTTGAACCACGGTCAGATGACGGAGTCACACGAGCTAACACCACTCTCTAAATTTCCATCCCATGCCAACATAAGGACATTTGAGGCCAGTCCCTTCTGTACACGGCAATCTTTGTTTGGATTAGAGCCTTCCGGTTACTTATCCGGTACCCTTCAAACCGGTCTACCGTTGCCTATGAGGTTCGACATGGAAATACTAACGACATGGAGAAATGTATTCTGCGAAAAGAATTTGGTAAGATGGAGTTATTGGTAAGTCATTGGTATGGAGAAATACTCTACCTTACAATAATCGACCGGACGCCAGTGGGTTTGCATTAAGTCCGACTTCTTGTTTGGGGGTGTTTTTCGTGTATGGCCTGGGACCTTTGCATGTTGTTTTTGGTCCATTGAACGCCGACGCCTGCAGGAACATTTTGGACAGTCAGGTTCTTTCTACGATCTGGCAATTTTATGGAATGGGCGAATGTTACTTCCTGGACAACAACGCTCTATGTCATGTTGCAGCCTCTGTAAAGCATTGGTATCGAGATATGGATGTACAACGTCTTCCCTGGCCTGTTCAGAGTCCCGACCTTAACCCCGTAGATTATTTGTGGGACAAGTTAGAGCGACGCTTATGGACCAAGGAGCCACGTCCGAAATTTACAGCTGAGCTGGCGACATTCTTGCACCAGGAATGGACACAAATACCCACAGCTGTGTATAAAAACCTTGTTAAAAGTATGGTCATAATGGTTGCTGTGTAATTGCAGCACTTGGGGTACCACCCCGTTATTAAATAATGTATTATTTCCCTTATACTATCACATCTTGCTGTCCGATTCATTATTGTTAGGTTCTATTGCAGTTGGAAACAGTGGAACATTTATAAAATCGCCGATCACATGGATTATACAAAGTTTCGACTACTAAGGCAACAAATACGCCACTAATTTCAACTGGATTGGTGGCGTGTTGAAATTTAGAAGAACTGGCAAAGAACTCACAAATTCAAATAGACAATCTATTCGGAAACAGGCTTTTATTCACCAGAATCATGACTCAAAGCCGAAGAATTTTTGTGTACACCAGAAATGTTGGCACATTGAAATATGTATATGATTGAAATATATCTGAAATGGATCTAATAAAAAATTGAAGTACTTACAAAATAAATTGACTCACGGTCCTTTTTGCACAACACTTTATAATTGGCGTAAAGTAGATATGGAAAATTATCTCTTATAACGACTTAAAAAAAAAGATTTTTGCTATTTCAAATTTTGAAAATAATTTCTAATTAAATATGTTGACGAACTCTTTATGACAAAATGAAATGAACATTTAATTGTTGTAGGTATTGTCCAGTGGCACTTATTATTTAACTGTTCAGATTTCAAGTGCGGTATATAACAAGATGTGTTCCTATATATTGTTTTGATATACAAGCTGTTCAAGAGTTTTCTCTAGGTGTTATAATAATTTTAATAATGTGCAAAATAACTGTGTAATATATAAATAAAAATTAACTTTTAACTATTTACAACGGCTAGATGTCTCTGTAACAAATACCATTATACTTTGTCTAGTATTATGTTCAGAGTATGCATTATAATGTTTATCATATAAAAGTACATTTATGTAAAATTTCCTTTTACGTACACTTTATTACAGTCCCAATAAAAAACAGCGCACCCACCTGTTTGTAACATTTTCAACAAATCACGTTTGCCTTTTATACCTTTATAATCCGAGATAGAACTATTTTAAATAATATGGGTCTGTACTCGTAGGTTATGTGAGGTTACTGAACTGTGGAATGAGACATACAATTCCCAATGTAGAGATAAAACAAAGCCAAAAATAAATATTTATTCTTCAAAAGTTTAGTTTCGAAGTGGGTACAAAATCGATATGGAAATTTAGTCACTATTCTGAATAAAGACAGCGTATATGAGAGGAAGTCGTAGGATAGCATCTGGTAGGAAAAGATGATGAGATAAAAGTATGAAATATGCATGTGATTTTGTACTTTTTAGTGTAATAATGGATTGAAGATTTGATTACCTATTGGAATATTCATATCATTCCTATTATTTTATCCTTGTTTCTAGAAAACTTACAACATGTATTTTCAAATGTGTATACGTACGCATTTGGGAAGAATATACCTCTCCAGTAAGTAATCGAATATTTATATACACTATATGGACAAAAGTATTTGGATATTGCATAAATTCGGAGAAGGATCTATCTTAGTGTGGGGTTGATTTCCTGCTTAGGATTCGGCTTATTGCTATATGTACCTGGTACCATGAAAGCTGACGTGTACCTCGATATTCTGGATAATTCGACCTATGACAATAAATACCAAGGCGATGATGGTTGTTTCTTCTAACAGGATCGATCTCCATGTCATACTGCAAAACGTGTTTTGGACTGGTTTCCTGAAATGAGGTGAATTTGCTAGGAAACTGGTAGAGCAACGCATACAACAACACCACGCACGTCCATCTTAACAATAATCTCTTCTCACAGTCTTTCAAGAGGCATTGCGAACTATTTCTGTTGAGACTTACAGAGAACTTGGGGAAAGTATGCCTCGACGTATTGCGTTATTTGGTCTGCTGGACGGCAAATTGTCCAAACTGAACTGTTTGTACTTGGATTGCGAGCCAGATAAACCTATTTGAATTCTTACATTTGGATTTGGTACCAAAATTAATCGGTCCGGAGGGTCATTATCTGGCCATCTGAGCCAGTAAGCCAGTTTGAAGGACAGCAGGGCAGGTTAAACCAAACTGAAGGGCCGTATCTAATCTGACAGAAGAATGCTGTAGTGAAATCTCAATCAGTTCTGCTGAGTTGAGAACAATTTATTCGGTACAACTGACTTATGTTGTGCGTAGGTAGTTTACCTTGCATGAAAGCTTGTGAGAACAACAACTAGTTCTAAAATAAATGAAAACGGTCTGCGCAATTTTTTGCAGGGAATAAGTATTCACTTTTGAAACTTATTTATTTATCAGTTAAAATCTACATTTTTGTACAATACCATGGATAGATAATCGTTAAAAATGCGACAACAAAAAAACTTTCAGGATCAAGGGCTCCTCTATTAAAAAAAACACTCGGCGTTTTTCTATCTTTCTGTCTGTTCTCTATACAAATCTACACCGTTTCACCAATCCACACCAAATTTGGTACACTTATACTTGAGAAAACTATGGGTAACATATGGATATGATTGGACGCCGTAGGCGGATACTGTTTCACCCGTGCGGCTTTCAGCTGTATATTGCACCTTATGTAGGATATTCGGTAATAAGGGAGAGCCCAGTAATCCACAATACATAAATGAAACATTTAAGTACACAGAAAGAGGAAAAGCAAGTGAAGGGCAAAACATGTAAGCACAGAAATACGCAATGACAAAAGAAAAGGATGACAAAATTTGAAAACTTACGCAGAACAAAATGAGAACAAAAACATAAACAAGAAACAAAAAAAAATACATAAAAACTTGAAATAATTTTCAGAAGGAAAAAAAAAGTTAAATCCTAAAATCAGAACTCTTTAAGACAACCAAAATGACATATGCTAGTGTCGAAAGAGAATCAAAGTTATTTTGAGAACTTTCGACTTCTCAGCTCTCACAAATGTAATCTATGTTGGAGCTGAGAAATTCCATAACTTTAAGGATTTTGTGGGGGCAGTGTCTCTTCTTGGCTGTACTTTAGCATCAATGGGAGTAGTACGGGTAACGTATGAACTCTGTTTTATATCTCATAGGTATGCAGAGGGAGATAAAAAAAATATCGAAATAGCCGTTAGAATAGACGGCACACATAAAACGAGTGCTGCACGCAGTTCAGATTGTTTTAAACATATCGACAGAAAAACAACTTTTCGAATAAAGTGTTTTGCCAGTATTGGAATTTAACAATTTTTCCTAGACGCCAAACCAAATTAAACAGTAATAAATTATACTTATAAAACGTAACAATACAACATGAAAAGAGCGACAGCACTGTACCGGGACTCAAATGAAAGATAATGTTATTCTTACAGTTTATATAATCCGTTATAAAAATAATAAATCCGTTCATAAAAATAAATAAACTGTTTAAAACAACACTTTTTTTAAGTAAGGTCATTAACTTCTTATTTTGACGTGACAGAAATTTAGTTACTATTTGTCTTAATGTGTCCCAGTATTTTTTATATTGCAGATATATTATTTAGGAATTAAATTCAAATTTATTTTGTTTCCGCAATGTCATTACACATGTGTAATTTCTTGGCGGTATATGCGAATTTCGACTAAAATTCCTTAAGAATGGTAATGGTTCATAGAATGTTGTTTCATAAATGTAAATAAAATATTTACGAGTAATACAAAAATTTTAAAATAAGGGTGAAATTTCTATCATTAAAATGACCCCCACTAAGCAAAAAAAATCACTTTAGAATAAAATGGGTGGTGTAAAATTCAAACGGGTAGTCATACATTATAGTACAAATATATTTCAAAATTTTTACACAGGTTTTTCTTTACAAAACAGTTACGATTAGTAAAATTTACATTTGTTTTTCGATATTCATGGGTGTTATTGAAATCTGTACTCCATAGTCAATTAACTACATATATCATTTTAAATAGATAAGTGGTTTCCAGTTAGAAAACGAATCTCTGAATTTAAAATGTACCATATCAATTCGATTAAAGTAGAATAGATGTTGGAGTAAAGGGAATTTCAAATAAGACTTTGCTGATCTTGAAATAATATCACACTAAGGACATTTTTAAATTTCCTCTTTTAAGTGACACGATGTCAAAGTTTCTTACTATGGAAACTGCAGCTGTTTTTGCACAACTTAGGTACATGAGAAACATTCGTTGAAAGCAGTGAATTTCTTTCTTAAACTCTGTAAAATCATCATTCTGTTTTTTGAAAAAATTGTAATATATTGAGTTTGCTTTGTCTACACTGATAACATTTATTTTTAAAACAAACTCTATTATTCCATGTGACGCTGAATGGAATTTTCTAGAAAAAATATGTGTTTTCTTTTAACTAGTTTAATCAATTATTATTATTACAATCGAAACAATTTTATTGTTATCCTCTTACATTGACAATGAAATTCGAAACCATCGCATATCAACTTTAATATCACAAGTAAATTATAATCATCGGAAAAATAAATGCATGACTATACACCGAAAATTCGCCATTTTTTACTGAAAATGAACATTAGGGGATATTCGTTATGACTGGAGTGAAAACTCAAAACCGACTTCTGTAGAAGTCCCATTATGAAAAAAATTTTACAGTTTGCCTTACAGAACAAGTGCGAGGACTGTGAAATAGATTTTATGGACGGACATATCATGTATACATATCATCATACATACATGTATATATACATATATCATGTATACATATCATCATACATACATGTATATATACATATATCATGTATACATATCATCATACATACATGTATATATACATATATCATGTATACATATCATCATACATACATGTATATATACATATATCATGTATACATATCATCATACATACATGTATATATACATATATCATGTATACATATTTGCGTGTAGCATGGATGGAAATGTTAAAACGCTATTTAAAATTATTTTCCCTACACTTAATGATGCTAGTATTATTTTACGAAAGAGAGATGATTAATATAATTACTTTTCAATCAACATTTAATTTATTAAACCCCGAGCAACGTCGATTGATACTGCTATTAGTGTATAATCAAAGGTTGACAAAAGACGGTGTTTTGAAAATATAACTTGTATGTGAATCTCACAATGGGAAAGTTTGTCCTAGCAGTAATAGTTTCCAAAAGACAATTGATATATCTAAGCATTTACGATTTGCTTATGTTAGTTTGGACAATTCCAAAATGTTCAGATAAAATAAGATAGTTGCATTTTTCTAGTTGATAAGAAATGTGATTATTCTGGTCACTTCTTCATTTATTAATGAATCCAATCCGATAATACTGCTCAAGTAAACTAACAAGTAACATTATATATTTTATACACATTTGACTGGTTAATGCCAGTTTCTTAAGAGCTGTGTTTCCTTGAACAACATTATTTTAAGATCGATTTCTGATTTTTATTTCAGAATCATCAGTTTACGGAGATAACCTTCATACGGGTATCATCTGGTTGTATAATTTATGAATAATTCCAGCGTGTAATATTATTTTAAATGGGGTATTCAAAATTTAATCCCAACTCTCTCATTAAAATGTATTTGACTGGCGCGTTTCTCTGAAACCTTCCAAAAGTTTTTAAATAATTGAATCAATTTGTGCATTCCATTATTAAAAATACAGAAAATAAAGTTCCTCCAGTCAAATAATTATTAAAATATTCACATCTTGTCTCCATTGTTTCGAAATTCCCTTCGAGTCTTATGAGATACAAAAATTCTTAGAAAGCCTAAACATACTCTGAAACAATGGCGAATTCAAATCCAGTACCTCTATACAAGGTATTCAAAGATTTGGAGCTATGGCAGTTTGTAATAAAAAGTAAATTCGTTTCCAGGAATACAGGTTATTAATATGGGGGTTAAAATGATTGCAAAGCAGTAAAATTAAAGGGAAACAGAACTCAATAGTAAATACTTCATGAATAGTTACCCTTTAAAATTCCCAGAAGGATTTGGTTTCCAAGTAAATGCAAAGATGCACTCACAAATTTACATGTCAGTCCTACTTATACCTTAGATTGATTACATTTAGATAATTTTGTAAATCATGAATTGCAGCGGCTGTAACATTTATATATATATATATATATATATATATATATATATATATATATATATATATATTTGTTCCAAACGGGTGAAAAAGGGAGATGCACCATGTTTACAATAAAGTTCTTTCACCTGTCAGATGTCACGAGTGCTTCCCTCGAAGGGTGTCTGGTATCTGTCAAGTAACGTGTAAGATTCCGATTGGTTTCGGAGTGTCACATGACCGTAATCCCCGTCTGGGTTTGGGGCTAGCAACAGAAGAAAGACACACTTGTAATGATATTGTCTTGCTGACATAACGTATGATTCTGTTCCTCTCGATTTGGGCGTTGGCTCGATCTTCATTGTACATATTCATCCCGATGATTTTGAAAATAGTGATTATGTGTTTTATAGAATAAATTAATTTGTTAAAGAGAATGAAAATATTATTGGAACGACTGCTATAGCACCACATAATTAAAGTCGGTAGGATATTTCCACGCTGGAAAGATCTGCCGTGAAGATTTGGCTTCGAGAATGGTAACAAGCCCTCAAACGTTTCCCGGTCGCGCAGATGACATGTATTCCCCATCAACGAGGTAGCAGTTTCGTTTTGCTGTACTTCCGATTCTTCAAATTGCTGTGGCTGTGATGATCCTGGCTTGCCCTCGTCGTTGCCGTTTGACCCCATTGACCTGCCTGAAGCCGAGAGGAGTGATTTTCTTCCCCATCCCCCGGAGAGTGATGCAGTGTGAACAAAGAAAGAAAGGGTCGGTCAACCCAACACCTCCTAATCGTGCGGCTCTTGTGTCATCTTATAGTGCGTGGTTTCGCAGTGGTCATGAGTTGTTTTGTGCGCGTTTTCGTAACTCCACTTCTGTTCTGTCTTCCATCATCTACTTCTGTTCGTTGAGGGAATGACTGATTCGTTCGGTTTGATGGAAAAGACTCTGCTATGCAAGTGAGTTTAGTGTATACTGCACAGTATCTTGTAGGAAAATATAGCTAATATTTTTGATTTATGATAATTAATATTTTTGATATATGATAATTAAGAGTTTTGAAATGATATCGTGTTTATTGAAGTTACTTATGAATAGTTTAGTTATATGATTCAATTTGAAGGTAACGCGTAACTGTGCATGATTATGGTGGAAAAAGTGTATTAGAAGTGTATTTGTAGAAATGTTAAGATTATATTTCAGTGTTTCATATTGATTTATTGTGTGGGATGTTAAATTTATGAGATTAAGAGGATTGTAGTAAATTGATAAAAATGGCAGGTTTGGGACGTTTAAATAAGTCGGAATTAATGGCTCTGGTTGAAGAATTAGATATTGTATTGGATGAAGGGATCAAAGCATCTGAAATTAAAAATGCAATTTTATCAAAACAAGGTCGGAATGATGAGGAAACAATAAAAGAAATAGGTGATCGTTTGTTACAAGAGAAAAGAGATAGAATAGAAGCTGAAAAGATAAGTTTAGCCCATCAGAGAGAGTTAGAAGCCCATCAAAGAGAACTGGAAAGAATTAAACTTGAAATTGAAATTAAAAATAACGGCAGCGGAAATTCTTCCAGGTTCAACTTAATGAACATTCTTCAAAAATTTGATCCAAAGGTAGATGAGATTGTACTTTATTTAAAAAACTTCGAAATAAAAACAAATCTAGCTAAGATACCGTGAGAAGAGTGGACTGCCTATTTATTAGGAGTTTTACCTGCAGATTTAGCTAATAAGGTAGCTAGGGAACCCGAAACAAAGATTAAAAATTACAATCATGTCAAAGATTTACTTTTAAAAAGATACAAACTTAATCCAGAACAGTTAAAAGTTCAATTTTTTAGCTCACTTAAAAAACCTCAGGACACTTGGAGGAACTTCACTCTTGAGATTTCTACCTTCTTTGATGACTGGTTAAGAGAGTTAGAAGTTGATACTTTGATAAGCTTAGAGATTTGATAATTACAAATCAAGTCAAATTTAGGGTCCCTTTACTAACAAAAGAGCATTTTATCAATGAATGGATAAAAATGAACAGTCCTTAGAGTTCGCATAAAAGCTAGATGAGTACGAGTCTTTAAGGGTAGGTCTAGATAACAGGCCCAATTTAATGAAGCCAAAACCATCTAGTTCAAATTTTAAGGAACATAGTTCTTTTAAACCTTTTCAAGGGCAAAGATCCTATCCCAGATAGCAATGTAAGCTTGTCACAAGCTTGTGCCAACCTTGTCGTCGACAAGGATAGAGGGTTTTCACAAGGTTGTTCATGACAAGGGTGTAACCTTGTGACAAGCTTGTGTAAAGGTTTGCTAGTCAACAGAAAAAAAGCTTTTCAACAAGGTTTTCTGTAAGGTTTTCACAAGCATCGTTTTTAAGCTTTCCACAGGCTTGTTTCATGCTTTTCACAAGCTTGTTTTAAGCTTTTCTTATGCTTGTCGTACCCTTTTCATATGCTTATGTTACCCTTTTCATATGCTTATCGTACCCTTTTCATATGCTTATCTTACCCTTTTCATATGCTTATCTTACCCTTTTCATATGCTTATCGTACCCTTTTCATATGCTTGTCGTACCCTTCATACCATTTTTATGAGTAATCTGTACACATTATCTAAAAACCTAATACTCAATGGTTTTTTTTAGCTCAAAATTGCAAAACTTAGGAAAATCGAATTTTGTTTTCACTGCATTTTTTATTTACACCTAAAATAATCAAAAATTAATCTCATTTTGTTGGAAATAGTAAAAACTTTTACTACTTAAATTTTACTTCATTTTATTTGTGTCAAAATTTTTTTTCAGATTTTAAAATATTATCTATTTTAAGAAATTGGTTTTATCTTGCATGAACATACCCCAAACCAATCCTTAAGCACTTCTGGGCAGTAAACCATACACCAGGTGTAAAATAATCTTTTTTTTTTAAAATTTAAATCAGATTTTTGACATGACATGTGAATCAATATCTATTTTACTAAAAATCATAGTATGTAATATGGTAAGCCATTAAAAAAAGTGAATTTTGAAAACAAAAGGTAAAACATTTGTCTAACTTTAAAATACAAGTTGCCATCCTACATAGTTTTTCTTGAGTAAATTACACCATGTTAACAAATTTATCAGCAAGTGCATGTGACAGACCTAATGTATAGATATCAGACTTTTTTAAGTGCAACAATAATATACAATATTTTCCCAAATGAATGCTTTATTGTTTGTAACATAAAATTATGCATGAACATTGTCAAAACTTTCAAATATATGTCAACTTGTTTTTTACTTTACTGTTTGGCAGAATCCTTTACTCTACACTCAACAGATTATTTGCAAATGTCCAGTGCAAACATTTTTTCAAAAGCTCATCAGTACTGGGTGTATTTACTTAGTTATAAAAATGTAAGATTAGTTGCGATTTAAAATCAATGATTTTAATAATTGATTAAAATCTTGACACCCATTGACAGACAGTTGAAATTTTAGTTTAGGATTTAATACACATGAATATATTTATTTACAATTTTACAAGAAAAACATCTCTAATCAGCAGATTACTTAAAGTAGCTTCAACAGTATGCTAAAAATGAGTTGCTAATGCTAAATGAAATTCAATGAAAATGCAAGATCAAAACTTTTCCTATGGGTTATGTTAAACCCCAAAAATCATAGTGCATACAGTATTGATTTTTTACACAGTATTTCTTTAACACACAGATGAGGATATTATTCCTTAAAATAAAGAAAAATTTCTTAATTGGAAAAAAAACCCTTTTTAGCACTTTTTGCTGAATTAAAATAAAATAATGAACTTCTCGATACTTACTAGATTTTCACAGGACTGCTTTTCAGAAACACGAATAAAACTAAAAAGTTGTTTAAAAAATCATGGACTTAAAACACTCCCTTTTCATAATTTAAAAAATTGTTACATTGATTTTTATTCATTCTGATACTTAAACTTATTTGAAAGAACTAACACACAAGACATATATAAAATAAAATGATTTTATTGATTAATTTATAACCATCAAATTTACAACAATTCCTACATATAAAAGTCAATGTCTGGACCTGCTCTTTTCTCTCTGCAAAAAAGAATACTTTAGAATTGGCATATATATATTTTTTTACATGGGAGCTAGTATATTTAAGTGTTATCAACTGAATATGGGAACCCTCTTAAAACTATCAAAGTTTAAAAAACCATGCAGTAGACAATTTTGATTTAAGCTTGCACAAAAGAATTTTTTAATGACAATGGCACTTTTAAAGATAATGAAATATTTTTTAAGCAGGAAATATTATTGTTTGATGGTTATTCAGTAATTAATTTATTTTGAATTGCTTAAATCTTTCAATATACAGGATGTTAATTGTATGACATGACAAATAAATTTTTTTTAAATTTTACAAATCATTGCATTAGGGCAAGGAATTGAGCTTAGTTAAAAATTAAATTTCTTAAATAAAAGCTAGCCGTATTTTATTAATACTTTCCTCCTGCTCTTCCAAAAATTTTGCTTTCAGATATATATATATATATATATATAAAACAAATACTTCTGACAACACTAATATCCTGTTCATTGCTACAGGACTACAAAAATTTTCTTAATACCCTATAGGACATGCTACTTTCCTCATTTCTGACATTAGGGAACCAGGAGTTATTTACCCCATCAATCCACTGTGTTAAAATTATGCCTGTAGCATCTTCCTCACTTGTAAATCTTACTGTCGTAAACATACAACGGATTCAATATCTTTAAATTAGTCTGAAATAAAATAAAGTGCCAAAATTACAAAGGGGTTATCAAACATGTGAATCATCGATTAGGATGAAATTGAAGTGTTCGATTTTCACTTGGTATTTAAATTTGTTCCAAGTTGATGATACACATGTTTGACAGTCCCTTAGTTTGTTATGTACAAATATAAAAAATTAAATTAAATGTAACAATGCAAAAACAACTTGATTATCCTTATAGGGGAGCAAAACCATTTTTTTAGGAGATTGGATAAATTTGACACATGCACACCTAAAGCAGAACTGTCTAAAAATGGACTTAAAAAATTTCCTTCCAATAACAACCATCTGTTGTTTGTCTTCAGATAACCTTTAAACAACTTGCTACAATCATGTTCCAGATTAAATTGGATATCTCAACAAAATGTTTATGCCCTTTATATTTTCTTACACATCTACGTAAATTTTACGCATGGGAAATAATAAATTGCTATTTAAATGTTCATTATATTTTATTACTGGGGTAAAAATTAAAATTTTCTGAGCACAATCAGTCTTGAACAATAAAATATGCATACAAAAGAAACTGACAAAATCAATGCATAAATATATTAGATAAATTATTATTTCATAAATCTGAATAATAAAGAGATGTCTGATGAAAAGGATTCTAAAAAGAATCCTATAAATAATAACAGTTCTTGACAACTATTGTATTGTGATTTAAACATGTTAGGTGTTGATGGCAGCAATAAAACTGTTCCTGCTCTCTGTGATACAGGAAGCAGTGTTTCAATAATCCCAAAAAAATTTTTGAAAGGGGTTCAGTACGAAACAATTAGTAGTGTAGAAAAAGTGCCATTACAACAGACTCAAGGCACTATAAATGAGTTTGAAGTGATTAAAATTAACGTAAAAATTGGGAAGATTGAAAAGTCAGTTCGTATGTACTGTTTGAATACTAACATAGACTATTGCTTGTTATCATTGCCTGACATGTACATTTTCAATGTAAGAATTGATTTTGATAAGAAAACAGTAGTGCAAGAAAACCATGTTTTACAAAGTGATTATAGTGCTTTAATTTCAAGTAATTTGTGTCTTAGTGTTATAAGAGGTAATCTTTGCCCAACAACAACGGGCACCTTAAAATCAAAACCCTCTGCCCCTGTGGAGATAACTGCACCACAGATTCAGATGGATGAAAGGTTATCCTCATTACTAAAAAGGTATTGCAATGTCTTCAGTGAGGACAGGTATGATGTTGGTTGTATCAGACTGGAGCCTCAGAAGGTTGTCTTAACTTCTGAACTTCTTATCTCTTTGCGACCTTATCGATGTTCTCCTCAAGATAATAAAGAGATTGAGGCACAAATTAAAAAGTTATTGGATGCTAAAATAATAAAACCATCACATAGTCCATATTCAGCCCCATTAACGATGGTTGTAAAGAAAGATGAAGGAAAAAAGAGCAGATTGTGCATAGATTTTAGGAAATTAAATTCAATAACTAAAACAGATGCTGAGCCTATACCCCGAATTGATGCCGTTTTAGATGATTTGACCCATGCTAAATATTTCTCAACGATTGACCTTTGTTCAGGGTTTTGGCATTTAAAGATAAGAGATGGTGACACAGAAAAGCTTGCCATGACCACCAACTTTGGCCTGTATGAATGGTTACGACTTCCTTTTGGCTGGAAAAACAGCCCCAGTATTTTCCAAAGAGCAATCAGACAAATATTGCAAAAACATAAGGTAAATTTCGCCATAAACTACTTTGATGATATCATCATATATAGTGACACGATTGAAAAACATTTAGAACACTTAGAACAAATCTTTGAAATTTGTGAAGTCGAAAATATTAAACTGAAAGGATCCAAGTGTACTTTTTGCAAAACAAAAATCAAATTTTTAGGTTATGAGATTTCTGAAGGAAAGTGTTCTCCCAACGATAGTAATATTGAGACTGTTAAAAAGTTACTCCCCCCCCCTCATAATGTCAAATCGTTACAGAGGTTTTTAGGCAGCATAAATGTGTACCATAGATTCATTCCTAATTATGCTAAGCTGAGATTACCTTTAAACAAACTTCTCAAGAAAGAGCCAAAATGGGTTTGGACAGAAGAGAGTGTCAGAAAGCTTTTGAGAATCTTAAATTTGCATTAATTTCAAAACCAATTTTAAGTCTTTTCAATCAAAATCGTAAGTGTCATTTGCATGTAGATGCTTCAGGTGAGGCCATAGGTGCTGTACTTAAGCAAGAGCATCCAGACGGAACCCAACATCCCATCTCTTTCCATTCTCGCCAACTAAGACCCTATGAGAAAAACTACTCAATCACAGAGCTTGAATGTCTAGCTATAATAGACGCTTTAGACAAATACCAACATTATCTTCATGGGACACCATTCAACATACACACTGACCATGCAGCTCTTGTATGGTTACGTAATGTTAAGCATCTTACAAGAAGTCTATTTCGTTGGTCTTTGAAATTGTCTATGTATGATTATGAAGTTAAGTATCAAAAAGGCTTGACAAATTAAGAAGCAGATATGTTATCTAGAAATCAAATATCACATCACAACTGTCACAAAGAAGAAGAAAGATTCACAGAGAAAAGATAATTGAACATCAAAGGCTAGATAATGTTGACAGTGTTAAGTTTAAAAAGGTCAATGATGTTTTAACCATTAGTAAGAAAGGATTGATAAAGGTTGTTGTCCCTTTTTTACTTAGAGAAGAGTTAATTTCTAAAACCCATGAGGAATTTGGTCACCCAGGGGTAAAGAAAATGATAGCTCTAATATCCCCTTATTACTATTGGACAGATATCATCACTGATATTTCGAATTTTGTAAAACACTGTGAAACATGTAAACTAAACAAACTATCCCATCATAAAAAGTATGGACTCTTACAATCAATGCCTCCTTGCAAAGAACCATTTGAGATGTTTTCACTGGATTCAGTGGGTGGTTTTAATTATTACAATTCAGCAAAACGCTATCTTAGCATTTTAATTGATCATGCTACTAGATTTGTTTGGACTTTTCCAAGCAAAAATATTACATCTGAAGTGTACACTAATTTATTGAAACATGTTTTTAATTCTAGAGCTCCTAAAGCTCTTTTAACCGATAGAAATCCTGCATTTACATCAGGTAGGTTTCAAAAGTTTTTAAGAAACAATGGTTTGAAACAATTGTTGACCTCTTCTCATCATCCTCAAACTAACGGTAAATGTGAACGGGTGAATCAATCAATTGTAACTAGACTGAAGTGTAAAGTAAATAATTCTTCCAAAACAATTCCATGGACTAGGTATTTAGAAGAAGTCACTTTAGAGTATAATAATACCCCACATTCTGTAACCACCTTTCCGCCAGCCTGCTTAATGTTTGGAAAGCTTCCATTTGACTCTCCTATTGATCAAAATTTGTATCCGCCAATCCAAGAGGCAAGAGAAATTGCCTTGGAAAAAACAAAATTACACCATCAAAAGAGTAAGAGAAAGTATGATTTGAAGTACAAAAAAAATGCTGAGTTTAAGGAGGGTGATCTTGTAATAATGGAAGAGTTTAAATACCCTAACACAAGGAAATTACACAATTTTATCCGTACACAATTTAAATCCGTACACAATTTTAAGAAAACTTTCTGAAGTTAATTTTGAAATTGACAAGCACGAAAATCAGACTGAGATTGTGCACTCGTCTAAATTAAGATATTTTTATCCACACGATAGGTTTCAATTGAGTCGAAAGGATAGTGAATTTTCTCTAAAATAAACATTTCTTGTGAGTTAAAGACGTACCTTTGGAACTTCATTACCCACTGTTGTATTTCGTCTCATATTGAAAAGTTTTGTCATTGATTTATTTGAGTAATTAATAAATTTTATATTTATTGTGTTGAGATAATGAAAGATATTGTCACATATTGTGTGAAATGTAAAGTATAATGGTATTGTTTGAAATTATGGTACTTGAGAGTGGAATTTTTAATCTTATTGCGTATTAAGGTAATTAAGGGACAATGAAGTCACATGAAGACACATGAAGGTATTTAAGTGACAATGAAGTCACATGCAAGTAATTAAGTGACAACGAAGTCACGTGAAGGTAGTTAAGTGACAGTGAAGTCACATGAGTGAAATTCATTGAACATGAAAGTCACAAAGAAATTGAAGTGTAACAGTTTGGTGAATGTCCAAAACTTGGATAATTTAGAGAAATTCTTCATGATAATGTATTTGAAACATGTGTATGAGCTCAAAGGACTTTCCAGAAGAGACAGCCGGCATACTTATTTTGAGATATTTTATTAGTAGTAATTATATTTGTGAAATTATTTGACTAACAAGTTGTAATTTGAATATTTTTAAAGTGTTGATGTTTTATACTAGAAGTTTGATTTTGAGTATTTTGTGAAGATATTGTGTTTTGAAGTATTTTTCTAGTTAGTATAGTATTTCATTATAGCTCATGAATATTTTGAAGTTTCATTGTAACGTGAAATAATGATCTAAGGATTTAAACTGTTATTTAGTACGTAACTGTTGGACTCGTGTGACATTCCTAATCTATCATTACACAGAAGTCAAAATTTTAACTTGTGACTCAAATCGTCCTTCTCATTTCGAGTTGTGATTTGGAGACTGGCCGCCTCCGAGTCGACTCGCTTTGAGTGGGGGATATGTGAGGGTAGGAAAATTAATTTGTAACTTAAAAGCAGAAAGGAACTCATCTCTATTTTAAATACTAAGCGGTGAGATGTTTTGTTCCAAACGGGTGAAAAAGGGAGATGCACCATGTTGACAATAAAGTTCTTTCACCTGTCAGATGTCACGAGTGCTTCCCTCGAAGGGTGTCTGGTATCTGTCAAGTAACGTGTAAGATTCCGATTGGTTTCGGAGTGTCACATGACCGTAATCCCCGTCTCGGTTTGGGGCTAGCAACAGAAGACGCACTTGTAATGATATAGTCTCCTTGGCATAACGTATGATTCTGTTCCTGTCGATTTGGGCGTTGGCTCAATCTTCATTGTACATATTCATCCCGATGATTTTGAAAATAGTGATTATGTGTTTTATAGAATAAATTAATTTGTTAAAGAGAATGAAAATATTATTGGAACGACTTCCATATCACCATATATATATATATATATATACACTGCTGCCCACCGTAAATGCAACATCCTGAAGGAAGCATGCAAATAATATGAAATTTACAACATGCATTAGCGGAGGTCAGATATGCAAATGATTAGAATTTCATCGTAGACGCACATCACGCGCGCCTGTGGCGCCACTTCAAAGCGCTATTTAAGGCTTGGAGATTTTGACGATTTCAAGTACGTTAATTGTGTTTTTCTTGTGGTTTAAAAAAAACGATCAATTATGCGTCGTAGAAAACAGCGATCATCTTTTGATCAAGTATCCGAGTTCGACAGAGAAAGGATAGTGGCCTACCGAGATTGTGGATTATCTTTCAGGGAAATCGGTAGTCGTGTTGTACGAAACCAAACAACTGTAATGCGGATATGTGATCGTTGGATGCAGGAGGGTACGACGGACCGACATGTTCGATCGCATCCACCTCAGTGCAATACTTCACGTGATGACAGGCATATTGTGCGTATGGCAGTGACGGATCGCTCAACCACATCACGAACCATAGCACAGCACATTTGGTCTGTAACGTATCATCCAGTGTCTGCGCGTACCATTCGACGCCGTTTACAGCAGAGTGGTCTGTCCGCAAGACGTCCATTGCTTCGTCTAACCTTGACGCAGAACCACAGACGTCTCCGCCGCCAATGGTGCGATGAAAGAAGGATGTGGACGGCAGAATGGAATGAAATTGTATTTACTGACGAGTCACGCTTCTGTCTGCAACACCACGATGGTCGGGTTCGAGTCTGCAGACATCATGGAGAGAGGATGCTGAACAGCTGCGTTATGCACCGCCACACTGGTCCTGCACCGGGTATTATGGTATGGGGCGGTATTGGATATGACTCTCGCACTCCTCTAGTACGCATTGCCGGTACTTTAAACAGCCAGCGCTACATCTCCGAGGTGTTGGAGCCAGTTGTCCTTCCTTACCTTCAGGGCTTGACCACAGCCATATTTCAACAGGATAATGCGCGACCACAGATGGCACGCATTGTCCAACGGTTCTTCGTCAATCGCCAGATTGAATTGCTTCCCTGGCCAGCTCGCTCTCCGGATCTTTCGCCGATAGAAACATGTGATCCATTGTTGCTCAACTATTGACCCAGATTACATCCCCAGCTGCCACACCAGATCGACTTTGGACATCCAATTCAACATCAAATAACCCTGAACAGCATCAATATAATACCTTGGTTTGACGGCTAAACCTGACCTGGAAGTCATCAAATATCGAAGTGATCTACAACATCAGCGTCACGTTTCCTTGGTTGCACAGCAAGAGTTCGACTGACGGCCATCATATATCGAATCGTTACGTTACAGCAACATCACACCATCTTAGTTTGACATAAATACCTGTCCTGACATCCAATCAAACATCAAATAGCCTAGAAGAGTATCATCCCATTATGTTGGTTTGACAGCGAAACATGACCTGGAGGTCATCAAATATCGAAGTGATCTACAACGTGAGTGTCACGTTATCTTGGTTTGATAGTAAGAATTCGAATGAAGGCCATCATATATTGAATCGTTCTGGAACAACAACATCATACTATCTTGTCTAACAACACGACACTACCCGACGGCCGTCAAATATAGAAATGATTTGTAGCATCACATCATCACGTTATCTTGATTTTACAGCAATAGTTCAACTGGTTGTCAACAAATATTGAAATGATATATAGCAGAAACATCGATTTTATGTTGGATTGACAGAAATGCCTGGCATCCAATCAAAAATTAAATCATTCTGGTATAGCATCATACCACTATCGTGGTTTTACACAAAAGCGGACATGGAGACCATCAAATATTCAATTTATCTGTAATAGCAACATCTTATTATCTTAGTTTGACAACACGATTTGACTGGGGATCATGAGACATCGAATTACCAGATAACAGTACCATAAACGTGACTAGCATAAATTGAGATTTAAAGATTTCAAGGTATGAGATCGAGTTTTATGACAAACACAAAGTGAGCTCTACAATTATAGTTACAGCTAACAAATTTCAAAAAATTTGAATAACAGCATCTACTTTTTCATCGGAATGTATCATTAGTTGACCGTGGTTCATATTTACCAGCAGTTGATCTCAGACCTGTTTTCTGCTACTCTGTTCGTATAAGGCCCGGTGCACACAACCGGGTTTTCAACATACTGCGGCAACGAAGCCCAACTGTGCACACATAACCGTGAAATGACGTAATTACTCATTTCGCGCCATTTGCGATAAATATTCTATCGAATAAAACGTGTTTATTTCGCTTACTTGGTGTAAAAAATTATATTTTGAAACAAAACAGACGTTACTGGATACAACCATTTAATAATTATTATTTATATTCCATTTGTTTATGAAAACAATATTCTTCAGAACTGAGACTCATGTGCGGCGACCGTGTGTTGCCTCTACGGCGCTGGAGGCATGTGTGCACTGCTCCATAGGATCTAATGTATCTTAGACCGCACTTGCGTTGAGGCAGCGGCGTCGCACGTTGAAAAACCGGATGTGTGCACCGGGCCTAAGTGGCGAAACTACTGTAGATACTCTAGCTTTTGCAGTATTTACCAATATTCTTTGAATTGTGGCACTACTCATGCTCTTAACTTTTTTACCATAAATAATATTTCATCACTCGAATATTTATATTTAAACTTTTTTTACTCTAATTTGTATGCAGTTTCCAAATTGAATCCTTTCCGGAGTTGTTACGCGTAATGAATAGAAATTACAAGTTGTAGAATATATATATATATATATTGATTAAATTTACTACCACAGAAAACATAGCTAAATAAAACTAAAGTGCGCGGGGACGTAGTGGAAGCAGTTACCTGCATTCCAAATATATTGATTCATTACTATTTTCTATATAATGTTCTCGCGTAATTGCCCCAACATACATATAAAAATCGAATACAGTTGTAAAATGCAAACTTTTTTCCGACCCAAAAATATCAGAAAGTTATCTGTATGCACGTTGTCGACGTAAACGAGCATGCGTTTAGTTCTGTAAATTAAAGAAATTTCTGCAATTCGAAGAATAATTTTAAATGATAGACACGTAAATCAGAATGATGGAGTTAATAGCTTGATGAGAGCATGTTTCAATAAAACCATGTAACTTTATTTGAAACATGCAAAATAAATGTAAATTTTAATGAGTTAATCGTTTTCTAAAGGAACCTATGACAAAAATTTAAAATACTTTGAATAAATTAAATTAGCTTCCAGCCTTGGTTCAAAATGTTTTCTGGTGTATGTCCTTAATAGTTTCATAAAATGAAATTCTACAACCACGGCTGTTAAAAAAGGGCGTTTGAGGAAAATGATGAAAATGTACACATACCGTCTAGAAAAGGAACATATGTGTTAAATAATATTAGGTATAAAATAACTCATTTCTGAAAAGTTCTATAGCTAAATTTTAAATTTGGAAGATAGAGATCTGCAGGGTGAAGCATTATATTCATCATCTATGTAACGAGAGAAGACGCTTATCCATTCGTTCATCATCTGATTGGTCAGCGAGACATAGTAATAGACTTTGGCAATTTCTCCACTTTTGTCGCTACTCTATAGAGAAATGCACATCCACACACATACTCTGTTGGTTTCTCTATAAGATCTGATAAAGAGAAATGAGGTGATAAGATTTCAAATTGGTCAACCGTTTTAAGCCGTAGATCTCAGTCAATTTTATCTTGCCGTTAGCAGAGAAAATCTTAAGACTTTTCAATCCATGTATCATTCACTATTCATTTTTAACTCAAGCAGCGATCGTTGCTTCGTAAAAACAAATTTTAAGATGAAACTGTTGCAGTAAAACAGACTATTTGTTGAAACAAACAAATGCGGCAAAACCACTTTATTTTCTTGCATGAGATATTTTGATAAAAAATAAAATGGTTCAAGAACTTGAAGTAAAACCATATCGTATAGTCGTTTATCGATACCATCTCAAATCTATTATCCAAATATCTTCAAATTCTTTTCTAGAGAATCGTAAATAGCGAATAAATAAATGGTCGACAAAGTAATGTTTTAAAATGATCCGAACGATCTGAAGGATTTGCATACTATACGTATATACACAAATAAAGCATGTATAAGTGACCCGATTCAATGAAAGCTGTTGTAAATAATCGAATTTGAATATTTTCCCTCGATTTGTAATCCAAAACAAGAATATTTTCGTTTTGCAAAAATATCTAAGTCTTTGTTGGGTAGTTAGTGAAATTTAGTTTCGTTGAATAGGAGTGACATATAAGCTATAGACGTCGGGCGGGGATCCATACTGGAGAAAGATCCGAACACAACACCTCGTCATTTTGAATCTTTGTCAAATACCAAAACCAACACGAGCTGGCATACCACTCGCCAAACTTTGACACTACACCAACGTAAGAATATTAAAGGCCACGAGTGGTTTAATGTGCACCAGCCCCCACGTACAGGAAAGTCCTTAGTTCAATTGAGTTTCTTACTCGCAACACTCGGTTTTTTTTTCTTACTTGGAAGCAACAACTCTCCTCAGAACCATCCGATGAACGGACATAGTGGATTTGCCACTGGTTAGGCTGGAAAGGACCTCTATTAGAAAAGATTGGCGTTGCGTTCCGATGACAGTAGAAGAATTGGTCACTAATAGTCTCTCATCAAGCCAAGCCTGACCCACCACTACGTCGACTACCGCCCTGATCCTCCACTCTACATCTCCTCCACCACCAGCGGTTATGCAGGGTACATAAGCGAGGCCATCTGTAGAAGATAGTTACACATAGTTTTTTCGTGGCGCATACGCTCCAGAGTCTGCTCTTCCAACCGAGCTACTGAGACCTGCACATTTTTGAATATTAAGCTTTAAAAACCAAATCAGCGAATTGGCCACTAGAGTTTTTAACGTATTATGTCATTCAGAATGTAAGTTTCCCACGGCCCGTAAAAAGAAACAGAACATAACTACCTGTAAAGATTTATTGCAAAAGATACAGCACCACTTCAGATTCTCTTTAACAAAAAAAAACCACCGGAATCGTATCACTTGTCCTATCGTGGAATACGTTCTTGTAGTCCGGTGTCATTGAAGTCTGCCGCCTAGGAATGAGTCAGCGTGTGTCACAGTTGTCACATTCTGCCTACCTTCGGAAAAATCCCGACACCGACGACGAACCTTCCAATTGCCGGTCACACACGGTCCATACACTAAACACAATTGACGATGGATTTCGATGGGCGCTACCTTCTGTGCGATTAAAAAGTTTACCACCGACCTCACCTCGCAGTCCGAAATCTTCGAGCACCAGAACGACGTTAATGTTAACAATCGGGAAGTTCAAATTGCCGCATATGATAGCCTCACCCACAATCTGCACGGCTTGTGCCTTCGTGTTTCCTGCATTTTGCATCGCCATCTTTTGTCGATGTGGGATCTTTTGGATGACCCTCATACTATCGTTTTGCTCGTCTTTTGAGCCCTGTAAGGCCAAATTAACCTTACCACCAATAAAACGTATTCGTCTCGGATATTGTCTGGGCGTCCTTTGATGGCAGATGATATCTCGAAATAATGTACCAACTTTCAGAAATCCGAACATTCATGAATGGACCGCTGAACTAACACTAATTGGCCGATTTCACAGCATCTGTCCTAGTAACTCGCTTAAGAACTCCTGTTAAGTGGGGAAAAATAATTCACCAGAATCGCATCACCAGTCGGAGATTAGTGACTGGCTCCAATCGTCGCCGTGTCCTACGTTAATTAATAACATCCGAGCGACCTATACGGCGTTGGGACAGGGAGAGTAATTAACTAGCCCGGTCTCATGCTGAGCGGGGAAGTCGTCTGAAAGTCGATGAAGACAAATCTATTGAAAATCCCCTCGGTTGATTAATTAAAGATCCCGATTGAGAGAAAACTCGAAAAGCGACCAATGAAAACGAATAAGTACGAATAACGCAGGAGATCGCTTGTCGCATCCATTGCTAATTAAAATGTTACGTTTTCCGACTTTTCGTCGTCGGTTACAAAAGGAAACGCGATTTTCTTTTTTCACTCTTTAATCCGATGAATGTTTGTATGCTTTTATCGGGTGTCGCCAGCTTTACAAAATGAGCCTTTGTTTTGCAGGAAGCCCTCTTTTGTATTCTGAAGCGTTTAACAGAAAATTAAACTTTCACTCCATGAGTTTAAGAATTGGACTACTTAAAAGTGTATGGAAATTTCGCTCTAACAATTATTTACAGCTTTGCCTATTTTCTAATCGGGTGTAGAATTCAGACAATAATCAATTGAAATTACAGGTCCAATTAAATACGTTTTAATGTTAATTAGGTACATTTTGAATAGTGCTTGATTCATTGAACTTTCATTCTTCCTTTTGAGCAATATTGTATTTAAATTTTATTTGTTATGCAAAATATCAAACGCAGAGAACATAAAGTGTTCTGATAATTTGTCTACGGATTAGTTTCAATTTGAATACACCGCCTTTGCATGCAGTGGACTTTCATTTGCTAAGCGATATTATACTTAAATTGTAATTGATACGTTATGTGTTAGGGTTAAAATTTTCGAATGACGTGCACATTTTGTGCTACTCATTTTTATGCAGTTTATCACACAAAACACTTTCATTCTTACATTTATTACGCATTATTCTATTTAAATTTTATTCTGCGTGCCAAATTTTAGATATGAAATAGCAAAGGAAATTTAAGGGGTATTTGTTCCATATTTAGAAAGGCCGTAAATTACTTTATTGATCTTGTGCTTCTAAAGCCGATTTTACATATTCTGTAAAAGTGCTTTTGTGTACTTTATATTTTCTATTCACTCATCACCTTTACATGGGTCGGCAGAAAAATTAAAATTCGTTGAATTTATTCATGCATTATTCCATCTTCGATTACTTTTTGTCCTGTGCCAGTATACGGAATATTATCCATTTATGTTCTTGCATACAGTAGAAGCACGAAGTTTCCGCTTATTTAGTAAGAGAAGTGGTCACATCAACAGAATATAGCTTTTGAGACTTTAAAATGATAGGTCTTAAAATAGTTTCTATAGCAGTCATGTTCCATTGGATAATGGCATCATCTGGACTCCGCTTAAGTTATCTTCACTTCCTTATACATTTACGTGACTTTCAATTCTTGAGTGTAGGTCAGGCACACGAAAGTTTTACTAACCAAGGCATCTTAATGCCCACCTTTCTTTTCAACGAAATCCAAAATCGTATAGTCCTCTTACATCAAAAATATTTTTTGGCTTCGAACAACATTTTTTTTTTGAACCTAGGCAATAAAGATGATTTAGGTTTTACAAGAAAAAAACAATTCAAAATACAAGTGTTGTTCAAATGAAAACGTACGAAACGACCCTGTGGGTATAAATGAAGACTTTATTCAAAGTATACACCATAGGCCTGAGCGCAACAATCCCATTGAATAACGAGCAGAAGGATTCCTTGTTTCCAGAATTCCTGTGGCCGTGACGAGACCCAGTCCTTCACAGCGTCCTTGAGTTCGTCATCTGAGTTGAAGCACTTCCCTTTTAAATGTTTTTTCAGGGGAACAAACACATGGAAATCGCAGGGCTACATGTCCGGGCTGTAGGGCGGATGGTCAAGCTGCTCCCTCTTAAACTTGGCCAGTTACGCGTCTGTGACCCTGGAGACGTGTGGACGCGTGTTATCATGGAGTAGAACCACACCCTCCGTGAGCAGCCCCGGTCTTTCGTTCTTGATGGACCTGCGTAGGCTTCGAAGTGTCTCACAGTACACATCGGAGATAAAAGTTCTTCTGTGCTCTAGGAATTCAACGAGTAGCGGACCTTGGACGTCGAAAAAGACGGTGATCAACATCTTCGCTGCTGACGCGACGGCTTGGAACTTTTTAGGGGGAGGTGACGACGCATGCTTCCACTGCATGCTGTCACCCTTTGTCTCTGGCTCGTAGTGATGGCACCAGTTCTCATCACATGTGACCATCCGCTCCAGGAAAGCGGGGTTTTACTAATACTGAATCAGATTTTGAAGTGCTAGCCCCATACGCAGTTCCTTTTTCTGGTCTGTGATCTGCTTCAGGACCCACTGCGCCCACACCTTCCGATAACGCAACCTGTCGTGAACAATTGTCCACACTGTTCCAACGCTGACATCCACATTCACCGCCAACATCCTCAATGTGACAAGCCGATCACTTCTCACTAGGTCGTCCACCTTGTCGATGAGATCGGCAGTGATGACTGTGTTTGCTGGCCTGGTATCGGGTCATCAACCAAACTCTCACGGCCTGTACGAAAACGGGCACTCCATTTTCTCACTGACTTGTCGGCCACAGTCTTCCCCGTATACTATCCCCATCCGGCGATGAATAACGACCGGTTTAACACCTTCCGATGTCAGAAATTAGATAACGCCTTGCTGCTCCTCAATCGTCGAATTTTGCAATGTGAACGCCATCCTGTCCTCACACGCACTGCCACGTCAATTGAACGGCGATCTTTAAAAGAGCCTCTGCTCTCTCCTGCGCATGCGGGCGCCCGCGCATGCTCCGATCTACGCCGGAGATTTCAATCGCATCCCTAGATCTCTCGCTACATTCTCCTATAGCGGCATAGGCAAATATGTTAACTGTTACGTTGTTACAACGTTTCGTACATTTTCATTTGAACACCCCTTGTAAACCAAGCTACGTGAGCTGAAGAATACAAATACATTAATCAAAATTCAATACTTTTAATAGTACTATATACAAATTTAATTCGGATACAATAATCAAACTTTCGTCCCAAATAACTGACCTTTAAAATCCCATCTGCTTTTAAACCTCATCGGAAATGTTAACGGGAAAATGCAAATAACACAACATTATTTACTGAGGGATAACAGTCCAGAGGGAGCACTGGGCAGCAAACCCTCCCTTTCCATGCAGTCTGTAACAAGTGTGTCTTAAAATAATCATAAACATCCGAAAATTTGAAATTTATTGTAAAATCTGATTTGGGAATCTGCTGAAAGTGGACTCACCCGTTAATGCCCCCACTTTTTTTTTAAATAGCATTTGTCAACTGGTCACTCCTGTCAATATGGTATACCGGTTGGAAGAATATCTGATTGGAAACCGGAGGATGGCGAGTTTGAATGTATTCAAAGACCGTGTAAAAAGAGGGATGGTGCACGTTAAACCTTTCGTGGCCTTAAATGTCCTCACGTTGGCGTGGTTTGATAAGTGTTGCCCAGCATGAAATAAATTAAAATTGAAATGTTTTTAATTTAAAATTTTATTTCCAACTCTAAATTCAACTGAATTTAATACTTAAAAAATGAAATTTGCAAAAAATGTCTGGTGGAAGTGTAACTCAATGTAGTCTCTATTTGCTAGTTCAAATCCAACCAAATACAATGTTAAAAGGAGCCTGGTGCGCGTTAAGTATAAATTTCCTCACGTTAGCGTGGTGATGATGTTTGGAGAGTGGTGTGCCAGCTCAGGTGTGACTTCGTTATCGGCTCGTGTTTCAAAATGACGTGGCGTTGCCCTCGGATCTTTCCCTTCATCCAGGACCATCGCCAGTAGCCCGTTTCGTTGTTTCAGAGAGAAGTTAATAAAATACCGACCTACCTGCTATTCTCTCCTTATATTTAATTTAGCTACATTGATAAACGTCAGTTAAGCTTGCTGGTATGGTATATTCCTCTTACCGGACCATGCTACTGCCTTTATTTGCCAATTGGCGCTTATCCAGAGATTCCGGACTGGCTTTGGATCCATTGCTACCCAAAATTCCTGCTTGCTTTGATAAGGACATTTATCAATCTTTTGGTGTCATTGATTTTACAGTCATCGCTAAGGCCAGCATTACTCAAATCTACTGATGGTTTATCTTCGTGTCGAAAACTACATTGTAGTTTCCAGACTCTGATCACAACACCCGCGCCAAATCGTCACCCGTTCTAGCAAAGGTAGCTACATTTTTCGCATTTGGATCTCTATCACTTAGAAAAAAGGTATCTGACATCAACAAAACACCAGATCTTTATAGGAGACATCTCTTCAAAGCAACTTGGAGGGAAAAAGAAAATAACATCTTCACTTATATACAATCTTAATACTTGCGATTCTCATTTATCGATGATTCCTCTTCAACTTAGTATTTTGCTGTTATCAATACCTACTTGTTTTATTCTCACGGCCCTTGTGTTTTTATAGAACGAGTCAATTTACCATGTCCATGAAAAAGGTAAAACTCCACTACACTACTTATTTTTATACTCTGTCTCTAAAAAGGTTTACAAACATAAGTATCCAATACCTATGGGTTACAATCCCAAAATTATAAAAATAAGCCTCTAGTGATTGGAATAAACGAGGATAACCAGTAGAAAGCTGGTGTCCAATCAAATTTCGGAATCCCTACGTCAGAGAAATCCTAAGATGGGAATTGGTATGGAATTTTCTGAAAGCGTTTGGGACAGGTATAAAAATATTCCAGTTATTTTAATGCGACCAAAATGCAGTGCTATCCTCTCATGTGATTTTATAATGTAACAACTCCTACTTAGACTTTTTTCATTAAAAAAGAATTTCATTTGTTAGGACTCTAGTAAAGCTTGCTTAATACTGTCTTGCTACCTATGGACCAATTTTTCAAGAATTGAAGAGCACAGGACGCTTTGAAAAAATATTTCTTACTGAATATATCTACAGTTTGCTTGCACATTGTAGTGTGGAGGAACTGAAACAGCAGACGTTTCAGCTAAAAAGCTGATACGATGATGACACAATTTTCAGACTGACTTTTAATTCGTCAAAACTGCACATCAATAATCTGATCTCCGTTTCTGTAAGCGAAAGCCATGAAATATCCTCTGCAATGACATTTCAGCTGTTCTCGACAGGAAGTAGTTGCCAAGTTCAGAAACATTATGTGTAAGAGTGTCTTCAGTTCTATCGTTGTGGAATAGGAGAGAGTGATTTGCTGATTACCCAAACATTAATTTGTACCACCTAGGACAGTACGTCAGGTGAATTTTGGAAGAAGGGGTCGTGTACTAATACTTTTTAATCGCCATGTCGAAAACTATGGACGAGCACTTCATCTAATTGCCTAAACTGGTCAGTTACAAACAAAGGTCTAAGACTGTAAATGGGTATAAATGGAATATAAATGGGTCCATCATACCTCTAAAACAACTTATCTATTTTAATTGTATTACAGGGAATAAAACCTTTCCTATACGATGAGAGATCTTAGCCAAAAAATATCTTTCACAAACAATTTCAGCATAAAACCGCTCAAAGGATGAGAATTTACTAATTAAAAATAAGTATTCGTATTACCTGGGATTTTTTGTGAATAAATTTGAATTAACTGGAGTATTTTTATGTTTGTACAGCACTCATAAAGCGGAATTAGATTTGAGAAATATTTCCAAAGGGAAATCTTATAATAACCGCACATAACCAAAGCTTTAATTAAAACATATGCTGTTCATATATTGTTGTTATATTGTGTTCCTACGTTTAATAACATAACACGGTTTAGGAATAAACATATTTTACACACTTTACTACCCAATCCTGAATATTTCTAATTCCAAATAAATTATATACCTTGTAAGGATTCTGAAAATTAAAACTTAACATTTGCATGTATGGCTAAACACACTCTATAACAAAAAAATCGAGGCACCAAGAAGGAGTTGTCCGATGGAGACAAAAATTGGTGGATAGAAAAATTATGTACAGAATAGAAAATGATTAAAATTTCAGAACAATTGAATGATTTATTTCAGAGTTACAGTAACGAGCTCAATAAGATGTTGACCCGCCTCTAGCCTGGATGCAAGCTGCCACACGACTTGGCATAGACCGATAAAGCTCCCGGATGGTCTCCTACGGTATTTCTTGCCAAATTTTCTCCAACTACAGGACTACGCTATCAACATTCCCTACCGGATGCCGCCTTCCCATCATATCCCAGACATTCTCGATGGGAAAGAGATCTGGTGATCTGGCTGGCCAAGAAAGTGTTTGACAAGCTTGAAGACATTTCATAGCAACACGTGCCGTATGTGGTCTGTCATTGTCTTGCTGAAAAATAAGCGCAGGGTACTGCGAAAGGAACGGTAGCAAAACAGGTCTCAGAATGTCGTCAACGTACCGCTGTGCAGTAAGTGTACCTCTAATGACGAACAAAGGGGTCCGGTTATCAAGGGAAATGGCACCCCATACCATAACTCCTTGTTGAGGGCCCGTGTGGAGTGCAATAATGAAATCATGATCGGCACGCTGCCCTGGGCGTCTCCAGACACGTCTTCGATGATCGTCAGGACACAGTTGGAAGCGGGATTCGTCGCTAAAGACTATACGTCCCCAGTCAGCATCATTCCAGCCTGATCGAGCCAAGCACCACTGTAATCTGGCTCTACAGTGTGCAGGCATGAGTGGCAGGTGGCGTAACGGTCGGTACGAGCGTAGATTTCGCTCTCTAAGCCGTCTGTGAATGGTCATGGTGGACACTCGTGTGTGGGTCGCACGACTGATGGTTGATAGCGATGAATCAGGCGCTGTGACAGCTGATCTGACAATCCTCGCGATCAGTTGTGGCCCTACATCGATCGCTACCATCATGACGCTGAAATCTACCACTGTCCACCCACTTTTGCCAGCATCTTCTAATCGCCGCATAGCTTCGACTCACATGACGATCGATTCTCCGATTTGCCCAACCTGCCTCTTTCAATCCAATGATACGACCTCTTTTAAGCTATGAAAGTTGCTCGTAATGAGCTCGAATCCTGCGGCGAGGCATTTTTTCAGTCGTTGAAAGGTATCCTAAATCGCAAAGCATCAGAAATGTTTAACACTTCAAGAACAACTCCTTATATACATCTGCTGGATGCGCAGTTCCGATGAGCAGGAGATCGCACTATTCATTCATCGGACACCAAATTTTAATCATTTGCATATTTGGTCAAAACATTTTTGCATACGAAATTTCAAAGCAATCGGATGATTCCTTCTTGGTTTTTTTGTTATAGATTGTAATATCTCTGGTATTGTGTATAGGATTCTCTACAAATGCTGGTTTGGTGTAACTAAATCCTAAATATGTGATTTTCACACAATTATGACTCTAAATTGATAATGTTTATAAGGTATACTGAACATTAAATATTTAATTTGTATCGTCGCATGATAAATATAATACTTACATACAAACCTTTAAACACAAAAAGACATTCTTCTCATGAACCGGTTGGAACACAATATATCAAGCTCTTTAAAAAATTTTACTAGCTCTTATTTGTACATCTTGATATCACATTGTGTTACCTAATTTTTTTCGTTCGCATCTTTTGAAGATACTTCTACAGTGTCGAGATGACAAAGATATTTCTTGAATTAGGAATCGATGTATGGTGACGCGGTTATTATATTCATATTGCTACAAAACAAATCAACACAGCAGTGGTGAAGGCTTAATTTTTAATTTAAGAACACTCCTGCAAATACATTCGACTAATCTGCAAAGCTACGCCTCAAGTAACGAAAGACAGTTGAGAAGTCTTAACTTTTAATAAAATAACCATTCTACAAATACATTCAACTAATATGCAAAGCTACACCATAGGTAACGAAAGACAGTTGAGAAGACTCAACCTTTAATAGAAGAACCATTCTGCAAATACATTCGACTAACATGCCAATAGCACCTCAAGTAACAAAATAAGTTAACAAAATACTAGACCCCTCTGTATTCAGCTATATAACAAAAACCCTCACGTGAACATTATCTATTAAATTTCTCTTTATTGCGAAATTTGAAGTTTAAACACGTCTGTAAACACAAAAAGTTCATTTTCAAATAAAACTCTCGGAACACCATATAAGAAGCTTTCCGAGAAGCGATTACTCATTTTCTGCAAATTCGTTACTACAGTCGAGAAGGCAGAGTTATTGGTTAATAGAGAGATAGATTGATATTATTGATAAAATACATCAGTTGTAAGAAGCAGCAAAGAGAGAGAGAGAGAGAACCACGAGGAGGCCAACCGCATTAAAATATAATGCCTATAGTTGTCTGTAGTGCATTCCCTTCTTTAGCGACGTAGTCCCAGATTCTTTAATGAAGGCTGCAGTTTTGAGTGCACATGACTGTCTGCATGGACATTTGTTGTATTGCAATATTGTTAGCTATCCTGACTATATTTAATATAGCAGGATATATTTAATTAGCTATATGATGCAAACGCATTGGGAAGTAAAATGGGGAGTGAATGGCGAAAAGTCAAGTGCCTGGTACTTGTTTCATTTTAAAAGAGAAACTTAGCATCAGTACTTATTGTCAGTTAACAAATCATTTGAATGTTGACCGCAAAGGCACTATTTGACGTTATTTTTTAATGCATGTCATATACTTATTCTATTCATCGCGGAATTTATTTTTAGTTTACATGTCTACAAACAGTTCAATCTCAAAACAAACTGCCGGGGCGCAATCTATCAGGCTCTTTCAAACGTCCTACTAGCGATTACTCATACTTCATGATCTGCATTGCGGCATTCAGCTTGCCCTATTAGTCTTTTTTGGAAATATGTTGCTTGAGAGGGCGGGGGATAGTTTGTCTTTTTGAAAGAGAAACTTAGCTGCAGTACTTATTGACAGTTTTCTCGATATCACTTAGTTGTGTGAATAAATAGATAAGCAGAATTGCAGACCTGCTGCCCTTCATTGGCAACTATGGATTATTTTTCGGATGTTAGATATTTAAATTTGCTGAACAAAGGCTATAAATCCTATTTTAGTCACAGGAAATAAACTTGGAGTGAATTTAGAAGCAATATACCTGTAAATCATTTTTATGACGGTGGTTATACGTGTATAAAAAATAACGATCGGTGTTATTTTGTGTTGCAAATTTTAATTTTAAAATATCTCTCCGAAAGTTATTTATTTAGAATAAATTGTTTAAAAATCCAGCTACGCATATTAAATAAATTAAAACTAAATATTTTTCTACTTTATGGTAACGTATTGATATATAATATAAAGTTGTTGGGAAAGTTGAGATTAAGAAGACAAATACATTTTCTTTTTAAGTATAGAAATTTTAAAAGACATTTGTGTGATGATTCCAGACACAGCTACAAAATAAAATGCAATTTGAGATTAAGTACCAACATTTTTTAAACACGCCTTATAAGGATTACATCATCTGATAATGGTTCAAAACTTCGAGGTGTCTTCCTTGAAACTTTACCTTCAGAATTGATCCTGGACCTTCTCCAATAACATGTCGTGTTGCTACCAATACTTTTCATTACCAAATGCATCCATAATAACGACTAAGAACGTAGACAATATCTTCAATGCTCACTTATGTAGAGTGCAACGTCCACTAACATCAGGTCAGAAGTAAGTCAAAAGAGCAAAAGCGAGGAGCGGATGATATGTTGTTATAGAATAGTTTTGCCGCACCTTAGTTTTTAACTACCACACTTTCTATTTACATGCAATGGGGTCCCCATTCAATTGTACGTTTGATTACGTAAAAGTTGATAACGCTTCTCTGATGTTTATCTCGAGAATAGATTTAGATCTCGAAACAGGGAGGAGTTCCAAATATCGTCTACCCTAACTATTTCTATGTTTCTCAGCCTCGTGGGTTGGAAAATCAAGAGATGGAAACTAAATTAATATCACTAGGAACTATTCTCCTTTGGTTTCTAGAGATAATATACCGTCTTTACTTATGTCAGTTTACGTTAACTAGTAAAATGTTTCCCAGGGGGATTTTCAAGACTGAGTTTCTAATATCTCCTACCCCGTTCCTATTACCATCCACTAGCCGAAATTCGGAGATACTACAGTAAGATCCCATTACAACGAATACCGATACAACGAAATATTACGAAAGTCATGGAAGTCCCCATCCGAAAAGCAATTAAAACAATGTTAAATGAATCTCAATATAAAGAAATGATCGATTTTTGAAAATCCCGATACAGCGAACTATTTGTAAAGGCAAAAATATGTTTTCCTTTCATGGTTCTCTCAACTGATAACAAGCATGCATTTTCTTTAGATTCGATGAATTTCGTCTAAGTCGGGCTGAAACCAGCTGCCAAAATAAAGATTGGTTTTCAAAGAAACAAGCAGAAATTTGTCATTGTCGTAACCGTATTTCCCGCCTAATTGCACAGCAAAACTTCAGCCTCTTGACCAAGGCATCATCAGAGCTTTAAAATCACGCTACAGAAACTTTTGGTTACGTCAAATTCTATGCGATTTGGAGAAAAATATCCAAAGAAAATGCAACGTGAAGGAAGCTATCGAATGGATATGTGGATCTTGGGATGACATCAGTCAATCAACAGTAACAAACTGTTGGAAACATATGCAACCGTAGCCATAGACGCCAATTCAGTTTCAGAAGAAGCCGAATTGAAAGATGAATCAAATATGCACGACATTCAGCAATCTGAGTTGGAGAAAATTTGTAACGCTACAAAAAATAAAACTTTGGTTCCTGAAGAGGTGAATTTGAAAAATTATCTCAGTGTAGATGGGGGGTGGGGAACAACTTTTCAACATGTTATGAACTGACCGAAGCAGACATCATCCAATTCATTAAAGACAGCTAAGATGAGGCCAATGAAAGTATTGAAGATGAAGAGGCTGTGGTTGGAGATGATGTGAGCATTGTCACTTCTTCAGAAGCCTTAGCAAGTTTGGAGACAATGCGGACATTTATTTCGTCACGAAGCAATGTACCGGACATTCAACAGCTGCAAAATTATTTACTCTCAAATACAACAATAAACCTTGTTCTGAAGAAAATCGTAGATTTTCTGAAATAAAGTTCTGTTTCCTCGCATTTTGTTCATTTAGGATTAATTTTTCCCAAAAGAGGTAATTCAATTTTTTTTCAGGTTTTAGAAAATGCTACAACAATGTATTTAGTTGAAAAAATTATTTTTCTCTTGCTGATTTCAATGAATTGCAATAGACTTTATAATTGCAGTAGCTAATCATAGTATTATATGTAGTCTTCTTTCGAAACAAAGGCCGAATTTACGTATTTAAAATGTTCTTTTTTTATTCGAATTCGCAAAATTTCGTTACAGCGAAATTTCCGTTGTAACGAAAAAAACGAGTTCCTAGTAGAGCATACATACCTACCTTTAGTATTTAATGTACACCCGTTAAAAAAAAACGACTCACGCGATCACAATTCACAATTTAAATGGCTGAACAAAACGGAAGGTAGCAATCAATAGGGAGGAATGTTTTCTACAATTATCAATATTTAAAATTTGTATAAGGGGCTGTTTTCATAGTAAATTGGGTGCTTGCTCCGAAAATTTCAATGCGAACCCCCATCTTTTATCACAAATTTGGATTCTACACACAATTTCATGCTAAAATAAAAATAAGTTCTTAAATTTTATTCGATTTTTCACCGATTTGTAAGTGTTTGAAAATTACATCTCCTAATGTTAAATTGGTGTTTCATGTTTTTTATTATATTTGCTAAAAACATTAATTTTCTTTGGAAATTGTTTTTCCATCCTTTGCTACCCAAAAACCCAAACACAATCTATAAACATTTTAACTATAAAACAAAATTTTACTATTTTTTATTAATTATGAAATTAATATTCATAAAAATTATGAATAGAAACCTGGGAAAATTTTGACTCCATGCGATTCAACTGTTACTCAAACATCGGAATTCTAAATTTCAGCTCATCACGTGCGTAATTAGTAGCGCAGTGAGACTGTTTGCAAAATTCGATGATTATTATCTTTATTGGGGATTGTTCACAAAGTGAAAACATAAATTTATGCCAACAGATCCTGGGATTCAATCAGAATGGGTTCTGACTTTGTCACCATCTTAATGGACTCCATACTAAGGCGCCTGCAACAGGTCATTGACTGCGATGGTCACTATACGTCTTTATTAGTATTTATAATGTGATTGAACTCCGAACATTTACACGCTCCCTCAATGGTTTTTATACATTTTATCCGTCACTTTTACGCCGTTTTTCATTATTTTTTCTTCGAATCCGCCTGAAATTGAGTGTAGAATTCAAATTTGTGATAAAAGATGAGGGTTCGTTTTGAGAATATCGGAGCAAGCACCCAATTTAATATTAAGACGACCCCTTAGACAAATTTTAAATATTGGCATTTGTAGAAAACATTCACTCCGATCGATTGCTACCTTCCGTTTTGTTCTGTGATGTAAATTGTGCAATTGTGATCGGGTGAATCGTTTTTTTTTACGGGTGTACGTTCGAGTCATATAAACGAAATTAGGATTTAGAAACACTTACCTGGATATTCCCTGAATGGATTGGAGACAAAAAATACGTTGATCACAGCCTCAAGTACTTCAGATCCAATAGAGTTGTTGATATAACTGATAGGAAACTTGTCGGTAGCGCTACATGTGGCAAAACCCTACACCGTCAAAGTAACTACATAAACTCATAGATGTAGTAGCATAGTAACTTGCAAACACCAGTATGTGATAAAAAGCACACGGGCGTTGTTTGGAACACCTACCTTATCTGTTCTCGTGTTTAAACATCAGATAAGCCTCATCTATTTTCACAAAGTGGAATACACCAGTGCATTACTCCTGTGTTTCCTCTCCCTTACACATAACCTGGAAAGGTTCGGTTAAAAATTAAGTTGTGGAACCATTCTAGAACAATTTTCAAACTCGCGTTTTCTTCTTTTGACATGTTTTAGAAGTACCGTAGAGAAAATAATTTAGTTCAATTTCTTAAGGGGGTCCGGACGCGATATTCCACATTGACTAACTCCCGGGCACTCGCGTCGCCAAGCTTGCCAAACCAGTCGAATTTTTAAGCTGGCTGTCGTTCCGCGGTAATCCCACTCCCGTAAGTTGGCAACCCACGTCCTTATGTCAACGCGCCCGTCTCGTACCGCGAACTATTGTTTGCTTGTTTGTTAACCAGAGGCTTGATTATCAATTATCATCAAAGATGGACACGTTTAAAGACAAATATTTTCGCGAATTGAAGAAGGAATTCTTTCTTGCATTAGACGAGAATAGTTGCACCGACGAAAAAAATCGCTTTTGGTGTGCAATCCAAACCGAGGAGGAAATAGAATTTTGGAAAGCTTCAGCTCACTAACCACCACGTGTTGGATAGAATGCCATCGTCGCAAGAATTTGAACAGGACAAAATGTTATAGCAAAACATTAAATTCACCGTAAACAAACAGCGCGCGATCACTGCGGTTCGCGAATAAACTCGTGAAACGCGAGAAAGCGCGAGGTTGGCATCAGGGATTGGCGTAGTTGCGAAATCCGAAGCCAAAGAGTGCCCGGGAGTTAGTCAATGTGGAATATCGCGGTCCGGACACCTTGAAAAAAAATTTTTATGAATTAATTTAGAATTTATAATTTTGTTGTACTGATTACCCATCTAACTAATAAGCGAAATCTCAAAACAAAATTTTTCCAAAAGTTTTTAAAAATTTTAAATTAAAATTTTTTGAAAAAAAGAGAGGTAATTTTAAATTGCTAAAACTTAAAATATTTTTGATCAATTTTCAAAATTTTTGCAGTAAATTATTCACAAATTTATAAACTTTAATTTTGATTCAGCAATTTAAAAAATATTAATTTAATAAAAAATATTTGAATGAAATTTTTTGAAAATTTTAAGGTACTTATTTTTAAAAGTAAATATTTGTTTTAAATTTGCTGAATCAAAATTAAAATATAATGTTTGAAAAAGATATATTCCAAATTTCAACCCTTAAACTTTATCGGTTTTCGACTTATAGCAATTTGAATACAGGAAATCTTGAAAAAATGTATCATGGAGAAGAACGCATTTAAAGTTTTAAAGACAGATCTTGTTGCCATGAAGAGTGTTATATTTTCAAAACAACGCACAACAAAAATTATTATATCTCTAGTTCTAATTAAGATAGAAACATGATTTAGACGTCATTTTAAGCAGAAAAACACAGATAATTTCTTAAAATAATAAAAAAAAATTCGAAAATTTGACGATTTTTGTGTTCCGGACCCCCTTAAAGGGACAATGGATATTCTAAACATTGCAGTGATTTTCCAATTGACACGGTATGAACTTTGCACATTATTTGGGTTATTTTAAAAAGCCTATAAAAATTTTTTGGTCCCAAAACATTAAGGTATTCTTAATTGATAGGTCCGATGCGTATTAATTTCAAATGTATTGTTTAAATTTTAAATCACATAATAGTTTGTAAACATAAATGAAAATTGAAATTATTTGATAAGCGCACAGATAGCTTAAAATTAAAAACTGATAACAAAATATTTAAAATTTTCAAAAAAGGCATAACCTAAAACACATTTTATACAAAATTTGGAAGCATAAGAAATTTTTTATTTGAACTTTGTTATAAGCAACATACTTTAGGGATTATTAAAAAAACAATTAAATCAAGTAAATCAATTGAAACCAGATATCCAGGGACCATTTTAAAATCAGAAGAATGAGTAAAAATATCAATCGGAGAAAAAAAATGTTTTTGTTGTAAACTCTTAAATACTCATTTACTATGTATCTCATGTTGTTACATATGTACTATTCCTGTAAAAATAGCTTAAATTTCATGTTACGGCTATCAACATAATTCAATACAAATTAGTTTTTAATACTAAAAATTTTTTCGCTCGATTTGGCAGATAATTTTGTATATAGTCCAAATGTCTTGCATTGCTTTGCTTGTTCTATACACTAGAAATTTATTTCAGAACTTTAAGGATTCTTTGAGCTAGAAATATTCAATCGTTGAAAATCAATATGCCGTTTGTAGAAATAAAAATGATTTGGCTATATGTTTTTCAAACATTGGTCGAAGTGATTTTGTACTCATTATACCTTTTTTCGTTAAATTCCATTCTCTAGTGTTTGACTTTATATCTGAACAGAATGCACTTTAAAACTTTATTGCAGTTTTTTCTTCAAATTTCATATTTTTTGGTTCTGCGCCGCCATTAACATTATCATCAAATATTACTTCGTAGGGTGTAAGACATCGCATCTCAACAGTTTTCCATTCAACCTTTTAATGCAGTTGAAGTATTTTCCCCTTAAAAGGTGACACACGCGTACAATATTTTCTTTTAAACTTTGGTCTATCTAATTTAGCACTCATCATTACCATTTTTGTCAAACAACATTGTTTCGTTTGACAACAAGTCTCAGCAGTCTTCACTGCAATCATTTCAAGAAGTTGTAATTCCAAATTTTGGACACTTTTGTTCTGTACTCAATGTACGTAATGTTATAGATTGTTGTGCAACATGCTCTACATCTTGAGCTAGAGGTCTTGTTGCAGTACGATACATAACAGCCACGAGCACAAGATGTATGATACCTATTTCAATGATGCGATGAAGGTTGCTATAATCGTTCACATTGATCAAATCCTCTCTCTAGCACCCAAAGATTGCATATCCGCATCACTGTGACTTAATTTCGTCCGACATGAGCACCAATATCTCCAAAGGATAGTCTTCAGTTTCGATAAGTCACAATTCATCCTCTGTGAATCTCAGAAACGTGTTCGTTTGACTGAGGTGTCTGTCCTATTATGCTTCCTATACACAGTAACATTGGTAAAACGCTGTACCAATACTTAAATATACCTTGTTAATCATGAATATCCTTCCACTATCTACGCATTGAGCAATTTCAAGGAAGGCAATTAAATGCTTTCTTCATGGCGTTGCATTTTAGATGGGCAGCAGTCACATTTCTACGTCAGTGCTTATAACTCATTGTCATTGCTTATTTTTTCTGTGTGTTTCTGGACATGAAAACAATTTATATACACGTGTATTCAAAAATATGTCAAATGCAGAACCACGGAATCATTGAAAATTCCACAGGATAATTTATAACAATTAACGTCAAAGCTTTAATGAAAACTTGAAGTAATGTATTCAGTGAAGTTTATCGATGAGGACCGAAACTAGTAAATACGAATTTTCTCAATGCAAATTCATTTTATAAGGTAGACGTATTGACGGTTAGAAAATTCCATTTCATGAATGTACATAAGCTAGTGTTGTAGATTCATCGATAGCGTAAAAACTATTATATTTACTTCATATACGTAGTGCTGAAATGCAATGAAAGAATGGATTTTTTTTTAATCTTTGAATTCCGAAAGTTTTTAAGAAAATATGAAAGTTTTATTCGTAACATTTTTTTTATTGTTTAAGAGGTATTTATCTATTAGAAAATGTTTTGCGATTGACACAAACATGTTTTGTTATTAAAGTATCAACAAACGTGTTCGTTGGGAGCTTTATACTTTGAAGATGCTTAAATACACATTGCTTTGATATAATTACGAAGTACGAAGTAATTAAGTACGAAGCATGCCAAGTATAGTTTTGATTATATACTGAAAAAAAGATTATTCTTGTTTTGAAAGCATAGGTTAAAATGATTCGTTTCTTCTTATTTTCTAGAAACATAAACAATAAAATGCTATTTTTTATTGAACGGTATTTTTTACCCTGTAAGAAACAACATAAAATGATATTTTAATTGACAGTTCGTTAAATTATGATGGCATAGTTATAACTCGATTTACTTTAGAAACATAAAAAATACTAGGGCGCAATTAGAAAAAAATCCAACTACATTCTTACAAGTGCGTTTCTGTGTATCCATACATAATTTATATGTTCTAAACAATATAATACGAACAAAATTTTTGTTAAAAAGAATCCTCTTTAAATGAAAAGTGCGTAATTAATGTTAATGTCAGAAGCCTAGCACAGGATTTAATTCGTTGTAAGAACAGTTTTACTTCTTTTTTTCCACTCCGTGTGAAATATTCAATTATTTACTTAACACATTTTCTTTAATCTCTTAACTTTCTTATAATTATCCCCTTCTCTCTCTTCTTTTATTTATATTCTAATCTTTTACAATTACCATAAAATATAAATTGGTACACTGAGTGATAGTGGTTTTGTCAGTATATTTTCTGTACTCACCCACTTTAAATTGGCATCGCTTCTCTACTGGCAGCAATTCAACTGCTAAAATTGTAAAATATAAACATATATACATATACACATTAATATTTTAGCAGTTGAATTACTGCTTTGTTATGCGTGTTTGCTGAACTTTAATGGATCAACTTACTAAAATTGACCTTATCGCCTTTGATCCCGATAGTACTTTTTGTATAAAAGGTATGAAAATACATTCAACGAGTATATGTCTTAAATGGAAATTTAAGAAAGCAAAAATATTAATTAGATGAGTTTAGTTGAATTTCTGTTTAATTGAGTTTTGAGCTGTTAGTTTAGTTCAATTCTATATTAATGAGTTTTCTGAAGCTATTAGAGTGGGATACATTGGTGTGATGCAAGATTAATTGATATTGACTAAAGTTATATGAGTATAGTGAATTACAAATTATTTATTATTTCTTGCTTCAATTATTTTTGAATGAGTTGATTTCAAATTTGGAATCCCGATTATAATAATTATAGCGGAAATCGAACTGCTCGAGCGCTTAAATTTGCAAACTGTGCCCACAAGTCTGACGTAAGTTGAGTAATCGCTACAACGCCAGTGATACACTGTTTTACTTTTGTGCATCATTTAAAGTTTACTTTGGTAACTGGATTTTATTGGTCAAGAAGGTAAAAACTGGGTAAACGTCGTTATACAGGAACGACTGCATGTTGCATGTTACGTGTGACCCTCTCAGAGTTAAAAATGACGAGCTATGGGAGGAAACCTTTAACGGAGCATTGGTTCGCGGCAAATCTCTACAAATACGATTTATTTAAGTAAAATTCATCTACTAATTGATTCATCAATATATCAAGCATTACTTTTGAGTCTAGAAATCAGAAACGTGCCTAATAACTGATCGGTTTAACCGATTTCGTGTATTTTGGGGTTGTGTCACCGTATTTTACAACGCAGATAGAGTTTGTCTAAAATCTCTAAGTAAAGGTATTTCGGCACCGAAAGCTCTCTGATATCTCATTGTTTTTTTCAGTATTCAGTCAACTACAATTAATACATTCATAGTAACTTTGTCGCAAATGATAGATTTGGCAAATCGAATAATTTTAATCCTACAAAGCATAGTGTAGTCATTTGTCTACTTATATATTTTCTCCAATAAATGTTTCCAAATGGCAACACTATGCAGCAAATATGATAAAAATTTCGATTCGTGTCATCAGCTCTTAAAATTGACAATAGATGGAGGTGGATGTTCTATTTTGAGAAATGTGTCTGTTGTTTCCAAAACATAAGTTAGAAGCAGGAAACGTTGTACTAAAATAACAGAATTCTTCGAAATAATAATTGTTTTCACGTTAAAAAAAATTGATACTGTTTGATCAATTGTTTTTTTTACATTTTTTGGTGCATTAAAATGTTAACAAAATGCCAGTTGAAGTGTGTTGATGCATGGTGCAGCCAATTGGCACAGTTTAGTTTTTTGTCAAAAAAAACATACCAAATGATAGTTTATTTATTTATTTATTTTTTTTAATAACTTACACTGTTCTAGAAATCAAATATATTTTTTCAGATGAAATTAAAAAATCATGCATTGTAGGGTTAAATTAGTATTTATATCCAACTTAAATGTTTCATTGAAATGTGAATTCATAATTTATGCTGGCTGAAGTAGGTTAGGTAGCTTCTTTAAGACATCTCGTCGTTCAAGATCTGGTCAGCTTCTTTAAGACATCTCATCGTTCAAGATCTGGTCAGTTTTTCTAAGACATCTCGCCGTTCAAGATCTGGTCAGTTTCTTCTAAGACAACTCGTCGTTCAAGATCTGGTCAATTTTGCTAATGACGAGATCCTTCATCGAGATAGCTACCAATAGGGATAATTCGATCAGTTTCGGGATTTTCAAAGTATTTATTTAACATTAATGCATTGAAATTACGTTTCATCATTCGAACCTCTTTGTTGAACGTTTCTGAGTGAACTTTCCGGCAGCTTATTCGATATTTCCAGCAGTAAAACATAACATACTATAGTTAAAAAATGATTACCATTTTTCTATTGACAACTTCCACCCTTTCCGAAAAGTACTTAATGAAACGTTAAAAATAAAGGACATAATTTAAGCACGCGTGACTGATTTATCTCCAAGGACAACAGAAACTCCAGTACAACAATTCGTTGCCATGTCAGCAAATTGAAAACTAGGCAATTAAACATGTTCATTGAAAAGCACTAGTAGTCAGTTTAGGAGCTCCTATATTCACGTAATATATTTATGCCGAGCTCATTTTCCTCCACCTCTAAGCGAATCTGCTGGATTCCGAGCAGTTCCACTCACAGGGGGAGTAGATTGCTTCAGATTGCATTAAACTATAGTGACTTAAAACTCTCCCCTGGGGGACTATAAATAAAACATAAGTGTAAATATAGAGATAGGATGGAGGGTGGTGGTTATTAAGTTGATAAATTGTTAAACTTCTCAGTCATTTTTCTTCTGTCGGAATGATTATGAAGTCTCCAGTTTAATCTCTTTGTCCATGAAACAGATTATATTAGAGTCATATTATATTTCAGTGGTGACAATATGTTCTTAGAACTTCAATATATTGTATTGTAAATGTGTTGTTGTTTTTGAAGTCAGATGTTCTAGTTACGAAACAATATAACTTTGGTCGAAAGTCTAAACATTTAAATACAAAATGGAAAATAAATTTGAAACACAAGTGTCACCATGACATAATATGGTCGAATATAAGGTAGAAGGACTTGAATTAGTAGTTCAAACGTCATGTGATTGATTCTATACAGACAGTACACTAGATTTGAAAATTTTTCGATTTCAGATAGAGAAATTACACAGGAAATGAATATAAAAAGATTCACTCCAATAATCCATCTGAAATTCAAAATAAATTCTTGTTGTAAACACTGTCACTATGACGTGACGAATAGAAAATTGAAACACTTATGTAGCAAAGGCATGTGATCAAACACATAAAGCAGCATGACTTACGTCATTGTGCCTTTAAGCAATTGGGAAGGGTCAAATTATGAGAATACGTGATTACGAAATGAGTGGATTTTCTAGCATTGATTTTTAAGCCGGGTTTCAACAAGGATGGAACCAATTGGAAAGATGTTTGGAATTTTTTGAGGAAACGAGGACAGATCTTGTGAACGATGCACGTGATCAAACATTTTAAACAGTATATCCCGAAACGCATTACACCATTCTTGAAACATGTAGCCGAAATCACAGCGCTCTATCTCCTAATTGCCAGAGTCAAGAAATATGTTAGTACCACTCTCCTATAAACTGTGACCACTCCCGACATTTCCCCACCTACATGACAAAACTACTGTTAAACGAATATATTTAGTGCGCAACGTTTCGAACTGATTGCTTGAATGATCACTGTTTAGAGTTCCATTGAACATAACTCGTTACAAGAGATATTTTCCTAAATGATAATGTGTAATATATGTGTGTTACGATATCAATAAGAATATAATATTTCGCACCATAACACCATTCACAGTGCCTGTACGTCAAAACGATCGCGAGAAACAAATGTGAAGTCACAAACAGCTGCAAAAATAAGATGTGTAGTTTGATGAAATTTAACCTCAGTACTAAAGTTGAGTTCAGTTCATTTCTTGAGTTAGGAGGCACATGCTTTAGAATAATTGATTAAATAATTTATAACTGTTTATAGTGTTGCTCATAGTACCTACCCCTCATAAAAATATTTGTAAAAATAGACAACAGTACTACATACAAAACCGAAACACACCAGTTTGGGAAATATTTCAAGGAAAAATGATTAAACTACGTATTTGAAAAAATTTATATTTGCAGCAGTATGAATTTTAAAACACACATTGAAATATTAAAAATCCAATTTTTAATTATTGCTTGTGTCAAAATATTTTTAACTTTTGTAATGTATATTTCATATCTATTGGAATAAGGCACACTAATACTTATTGTGAAATCAAAAATACAGTAAAATAGTTCTGCGTCGTCTTAAATAATAACGAAAGTAAAAATACTCAATATAGTGCTTCTTCATCTCTTTCAAGTGAAGTGGAAGGGCTAAAGTTCCAAACCGATTGTACCTCCACTATTTAACGATAACATATTTAATAAACTCGGTTAACTTTTTCTGGTTTCCTATTTTTGTGACAGTTTGGTTAAACGGCATCCCTATGAGCACCATACCATGTTTCTTAATTAGTCTAAAAGTGGGACAGAATTCACAAAGTGAAAGGATAGACACACAAAGTGCATAGGTACACAATGTGGATAGATACACAAAGTGGATAGATACACGAAGTTGATATATAGATATGAAGTTGATATATTGACAAAGTGGATGTATACATAAAGTGGATAGGAACACAAAGTTAGTTTCATGAATGGGGATCAAACCTCAAGCTTCAATTAATTGAAAAATTGATAAAATTGGCTCAAACAAAACAAAAGAAGGATATACAAACAGGCAGATGACGAAGCGACGTTTAAATTTATGTTTCTAATTGCTCATATAAATACACTTTATACCTGACAAATGTGAAGACCTATGTCAACTTGTACTGGCTCCCTCCTAATAACACGCTTTAAATTATGCTTTTTCTGATCATTTTCCAATGTTTCAAACTTCAAAGGATTTTTTAAATACCTCGAAATCAAACAGGAAACATGTTGAGGCTTTAATTATTCAAACATCTGTGTTGATTATTTTTATAAAACAAGTAATACAAAAAATAAAAGTGAAAGTGTACATACAGTAAATTTTTTGCACATTATTAGGTGACGTATGTATTATTATTGTTATAAAAATATAATAAGACATCTGATATAAAAAATAGTGTTTTAGAGAATGACCATGTGGATGTAATAAAAATTATTTTACAAATGTGAAATTTGTACTAAACAAATTTTGTATAATCACTCAAATAATTTAAATTTCTTTTTAAATTAATTAAATACACAAAAACAAACTATGATTGGAATAATTAAAACTGGATAGGGGAAAACAAAACAGTTTTAACACATCTAAGACAAACTCTACACATATGATTTATTTCAATTTGATTAAATGCCATACCTGAAGAAACACATAGACTTTTGTATAACTCAAATATCAAAGCAAAACACATTCATTTCAAAAACACCAAATAATTTTTTCCGATTTCTTTTGGAATCTGAAATTTATTTTTCGAAATTATTTTGACTCGTACCTTGTTTTAAAATCCACCCCATTATCAATCGACCAGACCTTCCCAGAAAACAAACTCCAAATTGATATCCGCTAACGATACACAAGCTCCAAGGTGTCTGAATGGAAACATTTTTCGCACAGATCTTAATTTCCTGCCTATCAAATAAGTCTCTTCCACTTTAATGCCCCTCTTCGTCTTCTCCGTGAAGCTCTTTTACTTCCAAACGCATGAAACTGGTGTAAACTTTTATACCAACTAGGATCACCTCTCCATTGCTGGAACGCTGGTTCAATTGAGATTCAATCTGTTTGTTCAACTCGATTCAATTAGCCAAACGCGATTGTCGGGACCAACTCAAAAGTAAACATACTTCATCTGTACGGCTGGTTGGTTATCAACAGGGATGTTCAGACGAACAAAGTGTAATCCGCACGGTCCCTTCCCCCCTCTTACAGCCTGGAACTATTAATTAAAACACGTGGGGGCAAGGGGTTCTTTTTTAATTTGTTCTTTTTTTAAATCTAGCTCTTTGTTTGATTTCTCTTTTCAGGATTATTTGAGATCCAAGCCTGATTATGCAATTAAAGTCATCGGCGAGCAGGGAATGGTGGTGGGTTTTTCGGTGGTATAATTCATTATGCACGGATTGAGTGGGATCGGCAGCCTTTTCGTTTTGTTGTTGCTTTTTTTAATTTATTGGAATGAATAAATTATAAATAAGGCTACACGATGGAGGGCAGTGTTTGTCAGCAATCATCAAGATGTGTACAGAATTTTCGTCGTTTTAATCTCATTTGCATAATCAAATTAAAGTGGTTGCTTTGAGTTGATAATTGAATTAATTGGGAGAAGTGAGGCTTGACTTTGTTATCGAACCCTTCATTGGTTTTGCAAGCCTCACAATCCTAGTTGTGTTTGCGTAGTACGATGGTGAGCCCGATTGAACCCTCCTTATGGTTGCCTTGACGAGGTATCTCGTCATTAGGTAAACTGACCAGATGAATTTTATGATACAGAGGCTGTTCACACATTTTCTAGACAATGTATATCGTATTCACAAAACTAAATTACATAAAATTCTTGTGTTTTAAATGTTCTATTTGATAGCCCTTATTCTGAACTATCTCTAGATAAGTGTTTCTCACAAAGAATTCGGCAGCGTGGCCTGCGTTCAGCGATATTCTTTGGAGAAAAACGATGCACATTGCGTTTTTTCGCTTTCTTAATATTTAAATCAACGTTTATCATTTTGTATATATTGGACACTGAGCATTTTAATGATTTTGCAACTGTCCTTTGACTAGGAGGATTTTATTTTAGCATTAAACAACGTACCTTTGCAATAGTCGAAAATGTCCGTTTCTTCCTTGGGTACTTGTTTGGAATTTTTGTCCCACTTGAGGCTCCAATTTGACGTTTTTTTCCTTTCTTGTTGACGATAAGACCTATCGACGCTGTAGATATCACAAACCCATGACTCTCACATCGTTTTTGGATTACGGAATATGAATATATCTCTTCGTAAAGAGCATAAATATAGCCTTTGAACCATTGCGTCGTTAAAAACGCCATTTTGAACAAAAAATAAACCTCTCAAGCCGCAGACGATAATTTTGAATTTTAAAAACATAGTACAACTGCAGTTATTTCTTTTGTTGCAAACGATTTTTTATTACCGCTAACCAAAATCGTCTAAAAAATGTGCGAACATCCTCTGTATTACATCCCGTCTGAAGTAAAAAAAATCTGACCAGATCTCAATTTTGTCATCACTAAAAAATGCAAAATCAAGATAACGATAGATCTTGTAATTAACAAAATAGGTCAAAATTTTACTGCCAAAATATCTCCTCCAAACCACTTGGAGGGTTAAGAATAGAAAAAAGGAAAGTTACCTCACCGAGAAATATGGAAGTGCCAGTGCGCCCACGCGTTCTCATCGATCACTGCATCAGATCAGGGATATTATAATAGTAGATAAGAAATAATAGATTCAATTTGAATATTCATATCACGCTGACAATATTTACTTATTCAATGTATTACGTAAGTAAGACCAATTATCTAGGCATTGAACTCCCACTTCATATTATATTCACTTGCACTACAATAGTAACTTCTCTTAAAACCATCGATTCATACTTATTCAATGCATTCAATGTATCCCATGATTAAGGCCAATTGCCTAAATCATCTACCTACCAATAGTAGCTGCTCTCCAAACCATCGATCTGAAGAACAGCTTTAGAGCCAGAAAAAATACAATATCTTCAAAGTTGAGCAAAATGAACCCCTCAACATCTGACTCAGAAATAGACGCAAGAGCAACGTGAGTAGGGTATTCCAAACTGTGAGGAAAAAATTACTAGTCAGACGGCAAACTGCCGCCAAAACACAATATTGAAACCCGGGGAGAGTAAAATAAAGTTTGTAAATAGAATTTAAAGGTGAAATACAATGTGCTACTACTTTTAATGTCATTGCTGGGTAATATAGCCGATCCCAAACCTGAAGCATTTCAAGTTATCAGTGCGAAGTTCCACTCCGGCCCTCCCTTCTTTCAAACTACTTAGTTCTCTCTCTATATATCTGGTTCTAGAGAGCTCAGCAAGTTTAATATACAATATTCAGCTGAGCAAATAAATATAAATTTTAATATAAATTTTAATAAAAATATAAAATTTAATATAAATATAAATATAAATTTTAATATAAATATAAATATAAATTTTAATATATAAATTTTAATATAAATTTTAATAAAAATATAAATTTTAATATAATTACAAATTTTAATATCAGTATAAATTTTAATAAAATTATAAATTTTAATATAAATACTAGAGGAACAAATGCAATTTAATTATCACAGACGTAAAACTGATGTAAGGGTTTTTAAAATAAATTTACGTGGATGAACATTTAAATAAATTAGTTTGAGTATTAATTTTTGGTCTTAAAATCTAAATTTTTGAAACAGTAATTGAATTACTTTACCGCACTTCTTTTTTTGTTGCATGATATAACTAATTATAATAGAACATTCAGTTGATAGCATTAAAGCTAGGTGGATTTTTAAGAAAGGATTATTTAAAAACAAATAATTTACTTTTAAAAACCCTCCGGCATCAAGCATCTGCTCTAAAACCTGACGGACTCGAACCAACAATCTCAATCTGTTCCAATAATCTGCTCTATAACTTGTGTGCTCCAAGCAACTGCAATATAACTTGACCCGCTTCAAACATACTTCTATGTGTTATAACGACCTTCAAGCATCTAGACCATGGCCAATCTTTTACATACCAATTTTTTTCGCATACGAGTTCGGATGCGCCTTACTACTCAAGCACTTTTTTTACCTTTTTACGTTCATGGTTCAAGCATATCCTTAACAACCTTTTTAATAACAGTACATTTATAGACATAATTAATATTTTAAATTACTTAATTATTGTACTTAAAACAATATCTATTACAGCACACAAACATAACTTATTTTTAATGAAACTTTTGAGCCTGATAGGATTTTGCTAGCCTTTTAATGTTTGGCGTTAAATTTGTTACTGAGAGCAGGAGCAACCGATAATTATTCAAACTTGAATCAGTCATTTGCGACCTCGTTTTGCTTTTAATAAATTTAATGGATAAAAATGCTTGTCCATACCTCCATGTCGTTATATATCTATTGCAAATCTTCTTAGTTCTGGGAAATGTTCATAGGATAATGAACGTCATAAATTAATCATGTCAGAAGCATTTTGATCGATAAAAAGCTAATAAATTCACTAACAATTCGTTTAAATCAATAATTTCCATTTGCATGTTAATAGGCATCTGCATTACGTTTTGTTCACTAAGTAAAAATGGGTTTATAAGTGCGAGAATGCAGTTTTCTTCTTTAACCAATTCCTGAAAACGACTTTCAAATGACTCTTGCAATAACTTCATACCTTTTTTTCAATATATATGGTCAAATTCCTACTATCCGCAGAACATTCACTGTGCTCTTTCAAGTGTGGAAATTGACTCAAATCCTGATTTTTTTAAAACTGAAAGATGATAAGTTTTAATTTCATTTTAAATGAATTGTTGCTATTTACTAAGCTAGGAGCTTCTTGCCTTGTAGTTTCGAATTTAGATCATTGATATGGCTAGTAACATCAACTGAAAATTCCAAATCAAATAGCCAGTTGTTATCAAATAATAGGGTTCATTCATCAGGTAGTTCATATTCCTGTTTAAAAAAAATTATAAACAGTATTTTTTCAGTTTCCGAAATCTACTCAGAACCTGTCCTCTAGAACGCCAGCGCACATCACAATGAGGGACAATTTGACCACATGTTTTAGCTAAAATATTTTATCTTAAGATTTCTCCATTTTTCTTAGTCACGCATTCATTTGTTAACTCAAACCCACGTACGAGCTTCATTTTTCCTTCTAGGTTAGTCTGATTTTTTTTATTGTGTCCGGATTATTTCTTCTATTATGTGAAAGAGTTATTTCACAAACGCCTACTTTAAATAATTAGGCGCTACTTAAAACATCCTTGCGCCTACTTAAAGTAAGTAGGCGCGTGGATGTAATGCGCCATCTGTTGGCTTCCCCTAATCTAGGCTGTAACTTAACCGGCTCCAAGCAGCTCCTTTATACCTTGGCCTGCTCCAAGACTATGCGTCGTAATTTGACCTTCTCTAAGCATCTACGCTATAATATGACCTGCTCTAAGCATTTACGCTATGACTTGACCTATTCCAAGCATCAACCCTGAAGAATCTTCTCCTTTTATAAACTGGTTAAAGTTATTAAACACATTTAATCTCTCGTACGAAAATTTGTTTCGGCTTTAGTCAAAAGGGCAGAGAAAATTAATCATTTATGACCCTACAATGTCTTAAAATTCAGCGAATTTCATATCCACTTAAACTGTCTATGATGATCTCTAACTTTCTATATTGCTGAACCCGGAACCCTTTTGTTGCTTTTCTTTTTATGGCATGGCGCAAGGGCCATTTTTGACCAAGCTACGCCAAAGAACACCAAGTAATTAGAGAAACACACAAGGAAAGTTTTATTACACAGAAGAGAGAAATAAACCCAATGGGTAATCAAACCAACGATGTGTACAACTCGTATATTTCTATAGCAGCTGACAAACTGAGCTGCGTGTTTATGATAGGACTGCTGAAGAGTTTTATTAAAATGGTGATGTTTTACCATTTTCTTCCATAAGTCACAAGACACCTGACTTTAAGCGGTTGACTCTTTTTCTTCATACACATTTGTTGCCGTAAACCAATATACACAGTCCAGTCACATTAATGTGACCACCTGTCAAAAGCCAGAATAACCACTTTGGCAGAGCGGATCGCTGCGAGACGTGCAGGAAGAGAGTCAGTTAGGTTTCTGAAGGTGTTCACTGGGTTGTTGAGCCATGCCGACTCCAGTCCCCTGGCCAGCTGCGCAAGACTACGCGGTTGAGGATCCATGGCGCGAACAACCCGATCGAGGTGGTCCCACATATTCTCGATTAGGTTTAAATCCTGAGAGTTTGCTGGCCAGGGGAGTACGGTAAACTCATCCTGGTGCTCTTCTAACCACGGACATACAATGCGAGCTGTTTGACACCTCGCATTGTCCTGCTGGTAGATGCCATCATTCCGAGGAACAATAATTCGCATATAGGGGTAGACATGGTCAGCAAGGACAGATGCGTACTTGTGCTGATCCATCGTGCCCAGCCCATGAATGCACCCAGTAAATGCCAGAAAAACATTCACGAAATCATAATGCTCCTTCCTCCAGCCTTGATTCTTCCGGTAATTGTTGCAGGGTGTTTGCTTTCCGACGTTTCACGCCGTATACGCCAACGTCCATCGGTCCGATGGAGCATAAAACGTGATTCATCGGAAAAAGCCACATGTCGCCACTCTGTGGACGTCCAGTTGCAGTACTGGTGTGCAAATTCCAGCCTTCGTTGCCGACGAACAGCAGTCAGCATAGGTGCAATAAGCAGGCGTCTGCTGCTGAGGCCCATGCGCAGCAACGTTCGCTGAACCGTTGTTGAGGATACACTCTTGGTAGCCCCTTGGTTCATCTGGGCGGCTAGTTGCTCAACAGTTGCACGTCTATTCACCCGAACGCATCTACGTAGAATTCGTTCGCCTATGTCATCTATAGCCCGTGGTGTATCACATGTGCCACGCCGCTTATTTTGGATAGTGCCATTTTGCCATGAACGATATACTTTTACCACGGCGGCACGCAAACAGTTCACAAAATTAGCCGTTTCCGAAATGCTTCCACCCTTGGCCCGAAAGCCAATAATCATGCCCCTTTGGACGTCGGATATATCGCTACGTTTCTGCATTACTCCAACAGTTGAAATGCTTTCCGATGCCCTAGGACATTCTTTATATACACTCCACTGCAATGTGCTGCCACCTGCCTTTTGTGATTGGTTATTTCACGTTGACGTCGAAAGTAGGTGGTGGTCACATTAATGTGACTGGACTGTGTACAAATAACAAAGATTAACACAAGAAAAATTAATTTAGCAGAGGAGTTTTCTGAATTCTGCCTTATAGGCATGAGTTTTTAAATAAGTATATTCTTAGGCCGATCTGGATAAGATTGTGGGATTGTTACCTAATTGTAGCATATTCTGTATAATCAAGTGTTGACTTTTATCATAAGCAACAGTTATTCATGTGGATAATACGAAGTTATTATACCATTATTAGTAATTAAGTTAGTATTACATAGTTATTAAGTTATTGTTACAGTTATTAATTTATTATTGTAGTTATTAAGTTATTATCGTATTTATTAAGTTATTATTATAGTTATTAATATATTATTATAGCTATTAATTTATTATTATAGTTATTAAATAATTATTGTAGTTTTTAAGTTATTATTACAGTTATTAATTTAGTTATTATTAAAATTAGGATTGTTATAGTTGTTATAATAAAAGTTATTAAATTATTATTACAGTTAGTAATGTAGGTATACTTAAAGTTATGATTATAATAATTGTTATTATTATAGTTATATTATAATAGTTGTTATTATTCTAGTTATATTATAATAGTTATTTTTTATAGTTAATATTATTCTAGTATTATTATAGTAGTTAATATTATTATAGTTGTTATTAAAGTTATTAATTATTAATATAGTTATTTTATTATTATTATTATTTTATTTATTATTATATTTATTATTATATTTATTATTATAGTTTTTATTAATATAGTTATTAGTATTACAGTAATTACAAAAAAATTATATAAAAAGTTATTATTATAGTTATTAGTATTATAGTTATTATTAATATATTTATTATTTATATAGTTATTAGTATTATAGTTATTATAAAAAGTTATTATTATTGTAGTTACTATTATTATAGTTATTAAATTGTTTTATCGTATGTGCCAGAATAAACGACATTGTTAACATAATCCACCATTTTTAGTTTTCCTAGAACTTGTTAAAAACATAGATTAAAAGATATCCTCTTCCAAAATATTTATCTAGTTCACATGAGAATGAATGACAGCTGGTAATGTTTTAAAAACACTCCATATACACGTATATTTTAAAGTTTTTACGAAACTGATTAATTATGGCTAACACGTAATCCTGGTTGTCCAAACCACGCTAAACGGCAATTTCCCTAGCATTAGTTAAAAGCTAACATTTATTGCGTCATTTTCAAAAGATTCAATGAATAACTTATTAAATGGTAAAAGACGGAAAGAAAATACACATACTATACTATGTAAGACACATCTGATAAATGTGATGGTTGTCAAGGGAATGCTAGAAATCTGGGTTTAAAAGTATGTAGTAAAAATGTATCACGTAAAAATATTTCGTGCGTGCAATTTTGTGTTAGAAATATATAGATGGGTATAAATAAGAAAAACTATCCATTTCATAAATTAGAGAGGCTTGTATTTGAATATGTTGAACGGTATTTGGGTTTCCTCTATCACCGTTTATGCAAAATTTTAAGTTATATCTCGTATATATTTCAGCTGTGGAATTTGCTTTAAATTAATTAAGTTAGATTTAAGATTAATTTTGAATAATTTTCAAAAGTATTTTACGGTCATTTTTCAATTTAAATCTTACATCGATTTAAATTATGCAAGTTTAACGGTAATAAATAAATCTATTATAGGCATTAAACACACATGCATTTTACGATGTCAGAATGAATATGCAAAATAACAATTTCAAAGAAAAACACGCATATATAAAATCTGTGGTTTTTTTTTACAGAAAAGCTTGTTTCATTAGTAAGTGTAATTAGTTTTAAGTTAGGGAACTTTGGTCTAGGACTTGGTTATTCTTTAGATTTTATAATACATCTAAAAACAATATTGTGGTTTTTTTTTTCGTCCTTTGCAAAATAAGCAAAACCATTGTTTTGAAGAACAGCAGCCTCAAATTTTGTTTTTATATTAAACCTTGTTTTACTTGTAGGAGTAGGTAACAATTTGAGCTTTTATTCTTTGGGATAGTCTAAAGCATAGAAAAGCAGTTTTCAATGTTTGTCGTTGGCATGATTATTCAAAATCACTACTTCAAGCAAAAATCATGTAAAACGTGTTTATTTTTTAAGTTTTTTTTTATTTGTAATAGGTATCAAGATCAGGTAATAATCTTTAATATAGTATTTGAGATGTTTTGAAAAATCTAAAATATTTAGAAGCAAACAGCGAAAGTGGCGTTGATTCGTACTTGTGATGTGATCGGAATCAATGAATTTACTAAATCAATGTGCTATTAAAATTTTATAGTAACAGTTTATTAATAAACACAGCATAATACTATGTAAAATATTAAACGATCGGTATTTGTTGATTTTCCTCAGGGACGTTTTAGGTAGAAAAATAAATTAACTATGAGGCAATTTAAATCTTTTTTTTGACAGTGATCTAACTAAAATTTACATAAACCAACATATAATTTTTTGGTTTATTAAGTAATAGTGAAACTAGATAAAACAACACAATTACCTGTATTCTAATGAGTACAGGTAATATGAATGATTTATTGTACAAAACGACTGAATTATCAAATTACCATATATACTAAAATAAGCGAATTGTATAGAGAATCACAAGACTAATCAACCGCTAAGATGACTAGTAATGTTTTTATAAATGTTAATTTCTATTAATGTTTTTCGATATTGCATTGCATATTTTAAACGTAACTTATCTGAAGGAAACCTAATGTATCTAGAGGTATATCCAGAGACAATTACTATTCAAACTACAATTTAAAATGTGCTTTTCCAAAAATAGATGAAACAAAGAAAATGTGGAAAGGAATTTAAAATTGTTTTATAGCATTTAAAATACGTACCATCACATTTGAAGTATTTAGTATAATCTAAATCATTGCACTTGCTAATTAGTATTACTATGGACATATAGAACGAAAGGTAAATGTTATAAGAAAATTGCTTTTGAACAAGTCACTACATTATTTCTAAAATGTTAAAAACTAAGAATCATGTTTGTATAAATGTACAAAATTACAGCGAATGGGAGACAACCACGAGATTACATTTTCCTATTCATGTTGCAATCCTCAATGTTTTTGTATTTTATTTAATTTATGTTAAAAATCGTTATTTTAATCAAAAACTCCCGTATGATCTTCAGGCTGGAACTTCTCCTTTCGTCTCTTGGGACCAGTGCGCTAAGAGAATCTAAATGATTTCTTTCAAATTTTTAAAGGGATCGAAATCTGGTGAGTTTGCTGGAAAATGTTGCATTTAACTTTTTTTTTCGTTAGTTGTAAAGCTAGGTATTGGCAGTGTGCCAAGAAACAGGATATTAAAGCCAAATTAATAAGCATCACATATTATAGAGTCGTTGATATATTGTGTTTGAAAATTGAAAGGCAGATTAGAGACGTGTATTAAGCCACATATTGTACTAACATTAAAAAAAATGAACTGTTGCAGCCATAGGACACACATTTATGAATACGTCGAATGATAGCATATTCGAAAGCTAAAGTGTATTAAATTTTTATAAAGAAATCAGCAGATCTGGCCAAGTTGAGCCAAACAATGTTCGGAAGTGATATTGACTTAATTCACATCTGAGTATAGAAAAGTGTTTTATTTTATTAATTTCCACTAATGTAGCATTTGTGGTTTTAGTTTCTATTCTAGAGGTTTTTAGGTCTTTAATTTCTTGGTACTCATTAAAATTGACTCTTTCCGCTTGCTTGTACCTAAACTTATAGTATAATTTTTAAAACATTTTTTTAACGTGATCATAAATTTCTCATATTGAGTAAATATACAACTGTACCCGTATTACTAAAATTTAACCAATTAACCAATCCGGGAGTGGGATTTATATTAAGACTCCCAGAGAAGTCAGAAAAATTAAAATAAGGAACACGGATAATTAATTGCTCGTTGTTTAGAAGTGAAATGTTGGCTATAGAGACCGGACTTGAGGCCATTTTGAATAAGGTCAATTTTGGAGCGGTATGGATATTATCAGATAGTAGAAGTTCAATTGAGCACTTGAAAGACTGGAACAACGTGGGAGACCGTACTGGCATCTCTATACTGAAATTACTTAGACATATAGGCCTCGATCATGAAGTGCACCTCCAATGGATACCCTCCCACGTAGAAATTTATGGAAACGAGGTTGCTGACGATTTGGCGAAGCAGGGTTCGGCTGAACCTTTGAGTTCAGTTTCCTCCTTAACATTTGACGAGCTTTACTCCATCAAGAAAAACAAAGATTTAAAGACATGAAGGGTCCCTCCATCCCATAGTTGGTATAGGCGGAGCAGTCCTGGTGGCTCCATTCGCCTTGCCTGTGATAGGGCCAACCAGACGGTATTGTCCAGATTTGCTAGTGGTCACCTGAGGATTTGCTCCTACAGCCACGGTGTCAAGGTTTTTTCCGGTCTGCGCAAAGTGTGGAGTGGAGAGTGCGTCTCAGGAACACTCACTTGCCTACGCTTATCTAGGGAGACTTTTGAGACGGATCCTTTGCTGGCCCTGGATTTTTTAAGGGTTTATGGTCTCATGGACGATGTCTAGCTGCCGCTAGACAGAGAAGGATTAGTAACAACAACTAAAACTTATGAGAAATGGCAAACCATTTACAATGTAAAATAATTGTCATAATAAGCTCTATAGATCGAAGTTTAAATCTATGCTCACACAGTTTATTGCAAATTGAAATTAAAATAATCTAAGCATTTATAATGCATTTAAATACATTTTTTATTCTCCATTTGATGTTTCCTGTTGCAACAAATAAACCAGAACTAGATAAAAGTATTTCGACTAAATTTAGTTGTGTTTTATTAGTGTTTTATAAGAAGAAAAATGTGTACAACCCAATCTGGTTTTTGCAATGATGCACCTAAATGTTCATCTTAAATTGCATCATCCACTTATTCAAAGATTATTTGTTGTTTTTAAATGAATTGTGGAGTGTTGATTGAACCCTTTAAGTGCTTTTTCGACGAGATATCTAGTCCATGAAGATCCTAACAATTATGCTAATGGAGACATATCTAGTCAACAAGATATTTGCAATTTTTTTATGATGAAGAGTTTAACACCAGGTCAATTTTCTGCTGAAACTGAGATATCTCGCTGAGATCTGTTCTAATGAATGACGAGATACATCGTCAAATTTTCTGTTATGAGTCAAACTCACCCTTTACCCTTTAATATTTTATCGTTGTCTATCCTTCACAAGACTACTGGATTTGTATTACAAAATTGTGAGCTCTATGCATGTTCAACATTTTTTTGTGTTGGAAAACTCAAAAATTAAACAACTTTTGAAACAGAGGTAAATAGTGCAATGTAGCTGTTGATTTTATTCCTTTATAAATGTTTGTTGTGATGCGCCAATATATAATAAATGTCAATTTCTGTGTTAGTAAAATATCTATAGTTTGCTCAAACTTTTGTTACTTGTATCAGTATCCAGCAATTTAAAAATGAACTATAAAGGATCTCTAAAACATAATCATTAAAATGTTCTTTTAGGTAACACCGAATATTAAAAAATAAAGACAATAAGTGCACGCACAACCTTTTCCTTGATATATTTGGGATACTTTTTTTAAGGTAAAATATAATCAGTTCGTTAAAATTTTCAGTTTTAATGAGTCTGGGAGGCATTTTAGTTTTAAATATTTAGGGGTTTTTAGCAAACACTTAAATACTTCCCAAGGGCATTTAGTATCTGCAGAAGACTTTAAGCTTAACAGCATTTTTTATTCATATAATAGATATCTTATACGCTTTTTCCTAACGAAATTGTTTTTCCTACGTAAAAATAAGAACTTATTGTTAAAGTTCAGATGGCCAGTTTAAAAAAATTTGAAAAATTTATACTTGATACATCTAGAAAATTTTGCTTTAAAATCATAGCAAAAAACAATGAGTCTTAGACATTATTAAGTAAATAACAAGCAATTAACGCTGTAACTAACGCTTATTTTTATAAATGATGATACGAAGATGCTGCCTAGCATTTATTGTTTTAGAAAGAAATTTAGAAACATCTTATTTCCTTAATAATAAACAAAACTTATCAATTTTAAACTTGTTCGGTTTCTATGTAAATAAAAAAAGCATATGTCTGATTTCCAAGAATAAACACAATTTCCTAACTTGTTAGGTTACTATGAGAAAGAAGCAGGTTCAATTGCCATGGTAATGCTGACGCGCACCAGGAACGAGGGCGCCACTTTCTTTGTAAAGTCCCACATTATTTCATGGATTATTAGTTTCGATGGCATTGAATATCCTCTATGCTTGTATTATGTACTCTGTGAACAGTGTGTTGTAATCTGTGTAGACGTAAAGTGAAATAAGGTGTAAAGTAAAGTGGGACGTAAAACAGTTACTGATATAAGAACATTTTACCTTTTTCATGTATACTATAAAACACATTGGGAAACATTTGTAAAAACACCTTCTGTAAATTTTGTCTTTATTGCTTACTCTACATGTACTTGTATCCGTCCCTCATCCTATAATTAGTTTGTGAAAAGTACATAATCTCTAATTAAGATTTTCTCAATAATCGATAAATAAACTCAGAATCATGAAACTTTAAAAAGTTTTATATTTATCTGAAACATACTGCATTTTTATTATAATTTAACAAACCAAAAAATATTTAACTATGTTTTGTAATATTTAGAAAGTACTCACAATTCATTTTGTCTGAAGTTAGATATTTGTAATATTAAATCATAAGATAAGTACTTTAATGCATAGTTTATATTTGTTTAACTGAAGTACTTTCTTCTATTATAAGTACGTTTTCTATATCCTTTCAAATGTTTTGTCCTTCAAGAAGCGTATGTTATATGCATAGGTAAAACTATATTCACTACTTCATTGTAAGTAACAAATAATATTTAAATAACGCACGTGGGATAGAAATCGACTTTATTTGTATTATGGATTATGGCAACAAACGTTACAAGCAAATAAGATGATTTTCAAGGAGATTGATTGTATGCTTTTACACTTCGTTCCAGCCTGACTGTTTGTCTTTCAAATGAACAAAATATTTAAAATACTTAGATCTCACCATTCTGATATGCAGGTAGTTGATCAAAGAATGCGAATACCTATGACACGACTCAAAATATTTATTACTCGGGTAATCACTCATCTTTGGCCTATATTACAGCTTGCATCTATCGAGTGACGGATAGATATAGGCCAATCGCATTTTCATGGGAAATAACCATTCATCACTCGTGTAGATAAATCTAATTCTGAAATGGTGAATGGAAGGGGAAGCATAGCACTCACTTTAGCATACAAATTATCCTAAAAAAATAAATTATGTAATGATTAGAAGTCGTTTGTCTGGGAACGCAATCTGGAGCGCACGACAAAAAATATCACCACCAAAATCTGCGACGTTTCACTGATTGTTCTTCCTCAGCAGCATTAGAACTGGTCTGAGACCAGTTCTAGTGCTGTTGAGGAAGCATCTCTCACTATTAGCAAACCAGATCTGGCTGAGCGAATATATCTCATCATAAGAAGAAAACTGACCTGATCTTGATTTCTACATCATCATAGAGCGTCAATATCTTCAGCATTCAGAATTCAACCGGAATTCTTGATGACGAGATACTTAGTTAGTAGTAAAGTTGGTTAAATCTGGATGGATGAGATATCTCGTCGAAAGCAACTGGAGGGAAACATTTGATAGGAGGCAGTCAACATGAAAGTCGTCTTCTAGTGTTCTCAAGACATAAACAAGCCTGGTGGTCTTAAATACTTAAATGTAAATTCACAAAACTGCATAACCTGTCAACATTGATTTTGTGTCCAGAATCTGTGCTCTCGGCACCATTGTCGACACTTCAAACTGTTGTGCCACTGTTTTTTAACAGGACGTTTTACCGTAATTTGTGGTTTTGTGAACACTATCATATCTGTTGACGCAAAGCTCCTTGCAGCACCCACAAGGTTGGAAGTTTTTGTCAATGAGGCACAAGGTTTCTGATTATGAAAGTTTCGTCATGTATGTCTCTTTGAAGTATGAAATCGAACGTAATGGCATTTGACATCAAAGCATAATGATCACGTACAACTGATTCTTCTGCCTTCTTGAGCACGAAATGACAGACTTCTGTGTGTTGGTGGTGTGGCTGTATTGCAACGAAGAATCAAGGCCCATATTCTTAGGGTTGTTCATTATTTTATCCATCACATGTTCATCATTATAAATTAACTTAGTCTAATTAGAAATGTACTAGTATCAATTAAAATTTACTGTTTAATTCTTATTTTAACTGTTTTTTTTTTAATTTATTTATTTTGAATTTCTTTCATAACTCACAATTCAAATTTGTAACTTATTAAATACATAATAACGCATGTACTCTAATGTTTGTTTTGTAAACTCATAGTTAACACAAATTAAGAAAATTTATAATTTTATTTTTTATTTTTATTAAAAACAAAAGTATTACTGTCGCATTCGATGCAGATGCTAATAATATTGTTAATATAAAGATTAACAAATTAACTCACGGAAAGGAGATTTCGAATTAGTTTTCTGAAGAACATAATTATATTTTGTGACGTAAAATTTGGAATACAGGCTCCCTCATGTAGCGAGTGCACAGTATTTAACGCAATTCATTTTGCACAAATGTACCAAAACTTCATAATTGTAATTAGTTCTATAGAAACATCACACACATAAAAAAACATATTTTTCTTTAAAGGCAGTAAAACTATTTTTTAAATGTTTGCTGTGTACACAGGAGTAATGACAAAATAATATAAAATTGGTCACAAAGTTTGATCTAGACGAAAACAATTCAAGAATAATTGTTTTTTTTTTCTTCTGAAATTAGAGAAAGAGGCTATCTACGAAGTATAAAATTTAAGAAAAACAAAAGTTGAAGCTTGTGAAGCTTTTCTTTTGTAATTAAACGTGAAAGTATAAAAACAAAAGTCTCGAAAAAAATATCTTAGTTGAGATTATGTATTATTGTATTTACTTAAATGTGTTCTTTTACTTTCCTTTGAAATACATGTATGTTTTGTTCATTATCTTTCAAAGAAAGATTGCATGCATATATGATTATTTATAATTTCCTATTTCTTTATAAAAACTTATATCCTTAAATATCTTATAAAACTTAATTATCTAAAACTTAAATATCCTTCCATATAAGAAACCAGTACAATTAAATACTTAGTTTTAAGTTGGTGAGGTTATATTATTTTCCCCTAATTGGTATATGCTTTTAACAATTTAAAATTACGCTCATTATCAAAACTGGAGTATTACTTTCTTATTCTTTAAGCACTTGTGCAATTTATAAAACCAGGCTGATGAATTCTGATTAGCAGACTTATGTATCTCTACAAAACTTTTGATCTATTGATGATTTTGAAATATTTATCGAGCTAAGATATAAAAAAAATTACCATTTGAATCATGATTTTATTAATATTTGTATAACTATCAAACTTAGTGTAAAACATGGCAGTGTTTTCAAAATGTGAAACAAACTATATTTAAATCTGTAAGAAATATTTGTTTGTTCATTTTATAGCTGACTTTAACTCATAACCTCTCACTATAAGAAAGACTAATATTTGTGTTACCTTAATTGAAGTTAAAAACATTTATCTAGGTATAATGCGTTGCATAGTATCAAAAATTCAAAGCTTTTTCTTATAAATCAATATTCATGCCCTACTAAAGTTATATATAATTAAGGAATGAACGAGTTACTAGTCTATCTTGTGTTATTTAAAAATTTATATATTTGAAACAACAGTTATACATATCATGTTTTTTGCAACAACAAAACACACACAAAATTCCACGAACTGAGAAAAACCTATTTAAAGAAATATTTCAATTATATGACTATTTAATGATTAAGTATCGTACATAAATTTCAATAGTTTGTAAACTGTACGTAGAAAAGGAATGAAACAGTTTCGTAAGTCTAAGAGTACACTCTAAGAACCCTTGCGTGATATAGGAATGAAATATAAATATTTAGAAGAAAATAGTTTTAAGTACATTCGGTTCTCTAAATACTCTTTTCATCCATTTTGTATACGAGTAATATAATATCGATTTTGTAATCAATAATAAGGCTTCCAGTATAGAGAGATATACGAGAAATGAGATATATCTATATTTATTCACTGCTATTAGCTGTATATTTGTTATTTTGTACGAATTCTTGATTGATCACTATCAATCTTTTGTAATAATATCCAATAATTTCATGTATTTTTAATATTAACTAATATATGACTGCACTTGCAAGTCATTTTTTTATTTTTCGAATTTACGGAGTTCAAATCAATCTGCTCTTTGGTAGCTGATTGCTCTATTACATCGTGTATGGCCCAAATTGAACAGCAACCACCTACGATGACAAGCATATTTTTTCCATTTTCAAACGTAAATATATTTTGTTCATTTTCAAACTTAAATATATTTTTTGAATCACAATTGTTTGTCATGTTTCAGTACAGCATTCCCTAAATACATCGCGACTCCATATATCGCGTATCGACATATCATACACGCAATATCGTTTTTATTTTTACTCGTTTTTATCTGAATTGGAAGCTTGTAAACAGCAGATGGAATTCTTAATCGGTTTCATTTGAATTGGAATTCAAAAGTAGTTTCTGTCTGAATACCTTATAATACTTAAAAAACATTCCATACTAATCATACGTTCAAAAGCTTCTGCGTCGATTTAGTATAAATTTCCAGTTTATATTACTTTAAATAAAAAGCACTTAACTTACCTTTTAAGTAATTCATGCTACCTTTTTCTAGTGATCAAGTATATTATCTACCATGTTATAATTGTTCCCCTAGGAATGTTGTGCTTTTTTGTTCCACGAACAGTTCTAGGGGTCACGGCATTAGTGCCAATTAATTGGTAATGATTATGAAATATAGCAACCCGTCTTCGGCTTATGCGAACAACAGCCATACGGCATTATAAACTAACATTTTGTCGTCATTTTGGCGAGGGATCGGTACCGTGTTTTTGAGTTTTACCATACTGTTCGTTGGAATATAAAATAATTGTTTCTCTATACGCAAACCATAAGTATTGCCAGATATATGTGTGATTTGTATTCGTTAAGATGTTTGAAATAGTGTGGATATAAAGTTTTGTCAAAAGTGAATCACAAGTTATGTTTAAAAAATACTAGAAAATATGTACCAAATGGCAAAGCAATCTGACAAAGATTATTCAACCAAATGATACCATATGAATTTGGCATGTGACGCCTCACTGTAAGGCACCACATACCGAATTCATAACATTTTTGTTAGCTTAAATTAAAGTTAAAAGTATTTACCTCGGTATAATGCATTGCATAATATCAAAAATCCAAATCTTAAACTCGCAAATCAATATTTAATGCTTTACTAACCTGATGCAATTAAGAAATCAGCTAGTTATTAGTCCATTTGGTTCTATATACGGTTTTGAAAAGTTAAAAACAAAATTTTACACATTTAATTTATAACATTTTTAGTTACACGAACATAACATAACGCAACAAAACATTTATAACATTTACTGTCGGAAACATAGTGCTGAATCAGAGAAATAGAGTTCCGGAATGAAAAAAATATTCATGATGATTAAAATAATCCCTGATTTTTGCATGAAGGTTTGAGATAACATAACCACCTGAATAAGAGATAAACCATTAAAATATTTTGGAATTTTTTTAACTTTTTAAAAACTTGAAAATTGCTCTCCTAGAGAAAAGTTTGTAAAGTGGCTTATCATTATGATACACAGTACATTTGACTTGCATCTTGTTGAGTTTTTTTTCCTATACTTTGTCTCTAGATATAAAATAAAAAAATTATTCAGAGGACTTGGTATATTATAATTGCAGTATACTGCTTTTGTGTTATAGAAAAATAAGTTATTGCATGTGTATAAAACCCACTTGATTGTCTACGAAAGCCTGTATTATTTTGAGGAATTACTTCTTCGTTTCTTTCAAGCGTTAGCATGGATAGATGCTTTAAAAAAAAACAAGTTTTATGTGTCCCTTTATGTGATTGCGTGAATGAAAGTAGACACACATCTCTGTAGTCGAACTGCCAAATTTTCACTTTGGAAACAAGCCAACTGCTTTACTATTCGCTTCTGAATGGTGAGATTTAGTGTCCTTTCAGTACCATTGGCAAAATATAACAGTCGAAGCAAAATTAAAAGCACTACTTTACTTTATGCTTACAGTGCGGTTTTTTTTTAATTCCAATGCGCGTGGCTTGCGTTTTCAGATAATATAATGTTCTAAGTAAAGCACTTTAGTTCCCCTACTATTTAACTATTCAATCTGAGGAAATAGAAAACTATATTCTTCAATATTCTTTAACCATGGCGTAAAAAAAGTTAGAGGCGTTAAGCTGTTTATTTGCTTCTTATTGGGGAATACTGTCCTTTCAGAGCTATTGTCAACGTAAGCTGTTGACGCAAAATTAAAAGCTCTATTTTACTTCATGTTTACAACATGGTTATTTTATGAGTGACAACACTGGACTCTTTTCGAAACATTTGACATCCGTTTCTTCCAACTTAAGAACTTGTACTTTCCTGAATTATGTCTTAAAAATAAAGTAACAGTGTGCTTATAGAAGTGTATATTAATCGCTTATCTTTGGGTCATATAAAACTTTAAATAACATTTGCAGCATAAAACTGTCGAATCACACTCAAAAACCCTATTTTGTTTAAAAAAAGCAGTTTAGTTGTTATTTGAAAGCCAATGCGTGGAGTATCTTCTGAAAGATACTTCAATCTAACGCCCTTATACTGTAAAACTTTAATTAACCGTCACTCCTTTAACCGTAAGTCTGTTATTACGGAACATTGCCGTTCGGAAAACATGAGCCTCGAAAAAATAAAAGAAAATGACAGACTGATTTGTAATTTAAATATCCAATTATGTTAGTCTAGAGGCGCAAATTCACACAACAAGATGCACATGTATACTATACCGTACTTAATGTAAATTGTATATTGTTTGTTTCTGTAAAAATAAATTCATGTATGTACAGTGTAATTCCAGTTCGTAAACGTGTCTTTTTTAACATTGGTTTATATGAAATGGATGGTGAGAAGACTTTCACACTACCTTCTCACACCTGTCGGAATGCCAAATGTATTCTGACTGTGTAGTGAAGTCTCTGTATGAAGTTTCTGTGGTGAAATCTCTGCTGTGAAGTCTCTGCTGTGAAGTGATACTTCATATGTAAAAACGTAACTGCGAACTGAATTGAAGTAGTGGTTCACCGAAATGAATATAAAACCAACTGTGACAAGAACAGAACATCCATATCAATACCAGGCATTAAGGAATGTAAAGTGTCAGAACGGTTCACGAATAAATAATTTGAATGTTTTAGTCGTTGTATTAATTCATATGGATTAAATATTCTATAATGAATCACGTCCGGGTCACCATTATAGAATATTTAATCCATATGAATTAATACAACGACTAAAACATTCAAATTATTTATTCGTGAACCGTTCTGACACTTTACATTCCTTAATGCCTGGTATTGATATGGATGTTCTGTTCTTGTCACAGTTGGTTTTATATTCATTTCGGTGAACCACTACTTCAATTCAGTTCGCAGTTACGTTTTTACATATGAAGTATCACTTCACAGCAGAGACTTCACAGCAGAGATTTCACCACAGAAACTTCATACAGAGACTTCACTACAACTGATTCCACGTCATTTGCGGTAACAACGACTTGAGTAGAGCTGGTGGTGTTCGTCCAGAAGATCTCTGATTGCATCTCGAATTTTACTTTTGAATTCTTTTTGAACTACTGACGAACGACGGTTACAGAGACGAGAGAGAGAGAGAGAGCACAAGAGACGATAGGTACGGTGAGGGTGACGCAGGTGACCACGCTAGAATTTGAGAACAAATGGTGATATGTATTTGTGTACTGTAATTAATACTATGATGTAAGTATTGTACATATTCTTAGGTTCTTCAAATAATAAGAGCTTAAAATCTTAGCTGTTTGTTGTCCTCTTCTTGTATACGATTAGAACTGTTTTCATGCTACCGCTCGGGGTGATGACACTACAATAGGCAAAAGTTGTTTTTTAAGGTTTTTAAGTTATCCATGTATTCTATTAACCGTCAAGGTCCTGGTCCAGAGCCTGATGGATAATTGAAGTTTCACTGTACTATCATTCGCTGATGTTTAATTATTCCCGCTGTGAAAACAGATGTACAGAAAATTGCACTCTCCCAACATTTATGAAACACGTCATACAAATAAGGTAACAAACAAAGTGAATAAAAAAATGTTTCATTGTTGCCTTCTATATAGGCGGTACTATCCTTTCAGTGCCATTAACAACATAAAACAGTCAAAACACAATTAAAAACGCTATTTTATTTAAAATAATTAGTTCGTTTGCTGTATGAATGCTAATGCGTATTCTGTACTTTCGAAAGATACCTCTAACTAAATTATTTATACTTTACTTCTACGCTGTTTATTTACCCATGGTGTGAACACACATGTACAGAAAATTGCATTCTCCCAACATTTATGAAACACGTCATACAAATAAGGTAACAAAGTGAAAAAAAATATTTCATTATTCCATTCTAAATGGGCGGTACTATCCTTTCAATGCCATTAACAGCATAAAATAGTCAAAACACAATTAAAAACACTATTTTATTTAAAATAATTAGTTCGTTTGCTGTATGAATGCTAATGCGTTTTCTCTACTTTCGAAAGATACCTCTAACTAAAGAATTTATACCTTACTTCTACGCTGTTTATTTGCCCATGGTGTGAACACAGATGTACAGAAAATTGCATTCTCCCAACATTCATGAAACACGTCATACAAAAAAAGTAACAAAGTGAATAAAAAAATGTTTCATTGTTGCCTTCTATATAGGCGGTACTATCCTTTCAATGTCATTGACAGCATAAAACAGTCAAAATTAAAAGCACAATTAAAAGCACCATTTTAGTAAAAATAAACATATTGTTTACTGTCTGAATGCTAATGCGTATGCTGTACTTTCGAAAGATACCTCTAACTAAAGCATTTATACCTTACTTCCGTGCTGTTTAATTATCCATGGTGTGAACACAGGTGTGCAGAAAACTACATCCTCCCAACATTCGAGAAATGTGGTATAAAAATACGGTATAAAGGTGAATACAAAAAATATATTCAAGACACTGTTACTTTGACTCCATAAAAAACTTAACTTCCTAACAAAAGCAGAAGTACCGTTTGGGATTCTTTTATTACTTAAGTACCATTCATTTATTACATATAACTTTGTTATGGAAAGACCTTTTTAGTACTAAGTTAACTTGTTATTCGCTAAAAACACGCAATTCGATCATTAGGGTGTGGGTCTGTTCTTTATTACACGTCTAACTTCACAAGTGATGTACAGCCTACTATGTGAATAGTTTGAATAATTCAAGTTAACTCGTAAATAGAATAAAAACTCTTCTCGTATGGTAATTTGGTTATGCGCTCTATTAGTTCTACTTTGTTGTGTAATTAAATCCGTGCATACGAATTTATTATGTATAATAACAACCCAAGCATATGTTTTGGCTACTTTATTATGTGCAAATGGAATGCTATGCATTTCAGTCAGAAAAAGATCTCAGTTTGGTCTGTTCATTTTATGTTACCATGTTGTGATTACAATACTAATATATTCGATAGAATGATACTTAGTTCAATAATATACGAACAGTAGTTGAAGACTGTTTTGTTCATTTTCTATAACACATGTTAGATTATATTATTTTGAAAGCATCGAACATATGTATATATATATATACACACACAGTAAAGTCACATTAATGTGACCACCACCTACTTCGACGTCAACGTGAAATAACCAATCACAAAAGGCAGATGGCAGCACATTGCAGTGCAGTGTATATAAAGGATGTACTAGGGCATCGGAAAGCATTTCAATCGTTGGCGTAGTGCAGAAACTTAGCAAACTTCCAAAAGGGCATGCTTATTGGCTTTCGGGCCAAGGGTGGAAGCATTTCGGAAACGGCTAATTTTGTGAACTGTTCGCGTGCCGCCGTGGTAAAAGTATACCGTGCATGGCAAAATGACACTCTCCAAAATCAGTGGCGTGGCACATGTGGTGCAACACGGGCTATAGATGACAGAGGCGAACGAAGGCTACGGAGATGCGTTTGGGCGAATAGACGAGCAAGTGTTGAGCAACTAACTGCCCAGATGAACCAAAGGGCTACCAAGAGTGTATCCTCAACAACGGTTCAGCTAATGTTGCTGCGCATGGGCCTCCGCAGCAAACGCCTGCTTAATGCACCTATGCTGACTGCTGTTCATCGGCGACGAAGGCTGGAATTTGCACGCCAGTACCGCAACTGGACGTCTACAGAGTGGCGACATGTATTTTTAAGGTATTTTTAAAACCTTTTTTATAAATATTTAGAAAAAGTTTCAGTCCGTTTTATAATATGCCACTACAAAACGACATTGCAATTAACATATTAGTATGAGTAAATATTCAATAAAATTTTCGGATCCATTTTATTTTTTCTGTCGACTTATAATTAATTAATAATTATCCAATTAATAATAACAGTACTTAAATTGTAAACTTCTTAATATTATTTGGAATTCTAATTTTGTTCAATAGATTTTTAGTTGTATACTAGCTGAATAGCTCGGCGTTGCTCTTGTTTCAAATATGACCGCTACAGGTAAAACATGATCGCGACTTTTCTCTGTGTTAACTCAATTACACAACCTTGTAGAACGTGTTTGTTCATGTCCATTTATTGCCGGAAAACAAGCTTTAGATTTAAAAATTGGGGCTCCGAGTGGCACTTTTAGAACAACGTATGTGTCAATTCTCATGGATAGATTGTTCTGAAGATAGGAAAGAAATAGCCTGTGTTTTCCGGAGTGTTAGAAAGTATAAAAACACCAATTTTGGTATGGATTGGTTCAACGGTGTAAATTTGTACTGAGAATATATACACACACATCCTTTTTAATCTGTGTAGTTCACGTTAAGGAGATGACTAACCTACACAAGCCACTATGTATTTAATAAAATATAATGATAGTGAACTGCACATAGAACATGATCCGCTTAGCTGCTATAGTGTCCTACTGTTTATCTTCCTCCCTGTGGTCCCAGGCTCAAAAGGAAAAACAACTCTAAAATCGAAACGTTTAAGGGTTTGTGTAATGATGTAATTTAAGTAGGGAATAAAGGGAAGAAACAAGATTGGAAGGTATTTTTTGTTTGAAAATGTTTTATACAACTATTGTGGAGTTAGTCGATTAATCATATGGACGGTAGGTAGGTATTTTAATTAAAGTCGCAGTCGAGCAACACAATGGGCTATTGTTAAACGTATGGAAGGCCTGATCAATGATGTTTGAATAGAACCCTCTGTCAAAAGCTACGTCACGTAAAAAACCAAGATCTTCTTAGATAAATTATCCGCCGGTACATAATTTAATAGCTATAAAACATATGTATACAAATCTACCGTTTCCTGCTTCAGGGGATGACATGATTAAAAAAGTGGATAGATGAATTCGGAAAAATCATTCCGATAGATACATGTAGGATGCTGCCGGGTAACAAAAAAAGACGTCTATTCGAGCCTTCAAATTCAATAGTAAGTTGTTTATATTGGTCTAGGGCAGTGGTTATCAAACTTTTTGAAGTCGTTGCACACTGGAAGTCCTACAAAACATCGTGACACAAGTTGCAAAGAAATGAAATGCAAAAAACAAAGAAATATCGAAATAACTGGAAAACGACTTTGAGCAGTTGCGCTTTCGCATTATCTCAAGCTCTGTTTGAATACGTTTCAACAGTTTGAACAAGTATAAAACCTTCTTGCTAATTTTCTTTGCTGCATTGCCTATTCTCCCCGTTCTTCTTAACAGAATAATAATGATCGGCAGCCAAGAAGCTTTTAATGCTGAAAGGAAGATATACTCGTAATGTACTATATGACAATAAATTCATTTTTATTTCTCCAGACATATCTATCTGGAATTTCATAGGGGGGCACACCTAGTCATGTCACCGTGTACACCAGTGTTCGTGGCTTACCCTTTCAGAAGCACTGGTCTAGGGGATCGACAAAATTTCAAAAGTCAAATAAATCTTCCGTCTTGTATATAAGATAAACATAATACATGATATATAATCAATTTATACGAATAAGTAGGAATCGTCACTTCACGCTTATGCTTTAGGATACGCGAATCCAATTCAGAGAATCCAACTCAATAAATTCGAAAATAAACCAAATAAGAGATTTCACACGTTCTATTATATCTGAAATTGCGCAATCAACAGAGGTAGCTATTCTAAATTCTATGTAGTCAGCATTTTTAGGTAGGAAACAATGCATTCCTGTATTGCACAGAATGCTTTTAAAAGCACTCTTTATATAATGGATTACTGCTTATTTTAGATAGAAACCAGTGATAGAAATCACAATAATGCATTGACCATCATTACCGTTTCTCACAGAATTGACATGATATCAATCGTTCAAGAAATGGGACATGCGCTGGATAAATATTAATTTGATCGTTCGGAATTTCTTGTTTGTGTGCCAATTTGAAAGACGAGCCGCTGTTGAAATACTGACTGACACAGTGGACCTAATTTTTTCCCACTAGGTGCACGCAGTGCATCTAACGTTAAAAAAAGGGAAGAACGTGTTTTCTGTTATTTTGATGTTTGAACAAAATATTAGTATCGAACTCTCACGCTCCAAAGGAACGTAATTAAAATTCTTAAATACACAGTATGAGAAAATAAAATTAACAGGTAACGACCTTAACGGGTTTATACAGGAGGAAGGTTTACTTGTGCCACTGCCACAAGAACTTTCTAATGATCGAAACATTCTCCAAATGGCTCTGTAGAAGCTACTGTCGCGACAGTCACATGAGAAGGGAGAATTTAGATGTTTAAATATTTTTATTTACTATCTACTACTAACCAATCGAAACATACCTAACTAATAAAGTAGTTTACATTACAGGAATGCTCTTATATTAAGTTTTTTTTTAATGTGCTCCTAAAATATAACCTGTGCATCTAATTTAAAAACTTGGGTGTACCTGTATTAAAAAATCTATTTCGAGGCCTGGACTAACAATATAATACCCCATAATTTTTTTTATTATTCGTCCTCAGATTTACGAAAATAGAGAAATTACTGTTGAAGTTTTATGTAAAGAGGAATATATAAATGCTGACATGAGATTTTACCATTTGGAATACATAAATACTGATAGATTATTTTACAATTGGGAATATATAAAATGCGATGGGGATGTAAGGGTCGATTTTATTTTTTGATGTGCATTAGAGTACAAATATATTTCCACGTGTTTAAATAAAAGAATATTTTCGATATATTTTATATTATATGTATTTGTATTACGAATTGAAATTGTAAGCTTTCTCATTTTATTTTGTCTTTATTTACTATATCATGTCAGTCAATGGAAATCGTATACTCCATTTCATTTACCTTACTTTGTGTTCGATGAAAGCGTCATTGTAGCTGTTAAAATAATATAAATTAAAAATTTTAATGTTATTCACTTAATTAAGATTTTTCAATACAAACTAAAACTATCTTCTAACGCATACAAATCCATGGTTATGAAACCTTGTGAAATTATGTTCACAGAGAGATTCGAGAAATAGCATAAAAATATGATTATGAGTATATTTGTTTTCTAAATAACGCCGAAAAGGAACTTGATTTAATTTTGTGCTAGTTAAAAAAGTATCACGGACCCTTTTATAAATTACGTAAAATCATCATCCAATATTAGTTAATCAATATTAAAAAATGTCTTAGGTCGTTTTAAAACATGTTTATGGCAAGTCATGACCTAAAAAACAATGACATATAAATGTAACACGTGGGAAAATCTTATGTGATTAAGATAGAGATTCATAAGGAACATTCAAATAGCAGTTTGATAGAAGATAAAATGTAGCAATAAATGTAGCAATATTAGAAAGCGTTAATTGTTCAAGGTGTATATGCACAAGTAAAAGAGTCGATTCAGGTAGTTAAAGAAATAAAAGCTTTCCAAGTAAAGAGAGAGATAAATGCAAGTAAAAATAGAGAAAGCAATAAAAGAGAAACTATACAAGTTATTAAGAACTTCATACATGTTGCGAAAGGTATAAAAGAAATATGTGCAAATGAGAGAAAAATTTGAAGTTATATATCTCCATTTATCGATTTTCCTCAACGATACAAATGCCAGAATAGTATACGTATATTTGCTAACGAATACATTCTGTCATTTCAATTTATCACTCTTGAACAGGCTATCTTTTTGCATAAAAGAATTGAGAGAAGCGTCAACAAAGTTTAAGAAGGAACCATACAATATCTTTTTTCTCCTCCTTTCTAGATTTTATCACGACTATCATATCATGTTAGTTCTTTGCTACAGACATGTCGTATCTGTAGAACACTTTGTAATAATCTCTTAAATTCTCCTTGCGCTTTATAATAGATTAAGCTGATACTTTTGTTTAACTTTGGAGATGAGTTAATGAAAAAGAAATATTTTGAGTTATTCAAAAAAAGATGCAATATTTATTTTGTATTTACTTCAAGACAGGTTGAACTTCAAATGAACATGATAGCTAGCTAAGGCAAGGTCATGTTACTAATCTATTTTTTTGAATAGATGATAATGTTTTAAGCGATACTGAATCACAGCGAGCTGTCAATGGAATTGACTCACTCAAACTAACAACATTGTTGACAACATTGATAAGTGAAAGAGAGTGAAGCCCAAATAAAATGTACTACAGTTATACTAAATAATATGATAAACATCAACTCGGAGAACTTTTGTAGTGGTCCTGTATACACAACCTACAAACTTGATCTGAATCATTTAAACTGTTAGAATTCCGTATAACTACATGTTTTATTTTTCTCACATATTTCAAATTAGCAGCACAATCCATTTAAATATAAAAGCAAATATATGATTAATTACTGTAACTTATACCATAACTATATGCTGTCCATTTTAATCATATATATATATATATATATATATATATATATATCGTGTATCTGGTATTCATAAAAAATTCTATTCACAAACTTTCCAATTCTTGCACAAAAAGATTAATGAATTATTTTATTATGTATTGAATACACAAACATTGTTAAAACAGTTGATTCTTTTAAATGGAAGGATTGTGTGTGTGTTCAATGTTTCAATTATCAAAGCAAAAAAACGTAACCGATTCTCTAAACTAATTTTTATGGGCTATTTAATAGAAAATTAAAGAAAAGTTACTTATGAAACAGACAGGTGTCAAAGGTTATTGTTCGAATTGTTCATGAAATAATAGTACATAAGTTTATAATGCAAAGTTTATGTACAAAAATTATGAAAAAATCAATGCTTAAGTTATAAGCTCTGTTATACATAAGTTAATAGATACTAATGGGTGCATTGTGGCATAGTCGTACAACGCTTAAAAAGCAATTTTGTATGAGTAAATAGTAGAAATGTATCGAGAGTCAAAAAACAAAAATTATTAAATATGTAATACAATTTTAACAAAATTACAAGAATCTAAGTCCCAAGAACTAAATAGAACAGGAGCCATCCATGATTCTCCCATGAAAATCCACTCGACCCCATGTGCTCAACAACACCGACCCTCCTACGTGATGGATGGAACATCCCATAAGAAACCCCAGCATTACGTTCTAAGTCCGAATCACAGCCAAAGGAGGTTCTCAGCGATCCACTATCATTTCATATCAGTTCTTTTCCCCTAAGTCCGCAGATTCCGAACGATCCCTCCTCTCCCCCACCGTGACCCCATCGGAAAACGAAAGCTGCGCATGCGTGACCGGAGGACCGCTCCGTCGGCAGAAGCCATCGGAACTTCATAAAGGTGCTGAATTGTGATCGTGGAAGGTGTATTGTCCCGACCAATTGAATCCGCCTTGGCTCTCGCCTTAAGCACTCTTTTGCCGACCCTTAAGCATTCCTGAAGGATCATGTGACCTTCGCTTGCTCCACGGAGACGGGTGGTCGCGTGTTTTTATCCCACCCCATTTGCGTTGGTGCAGCGAAACGGAAGTTTTGGTTTGTGATTGGAACCGGTGGTTTTGGGTTTCGGACGATACTGATGTGATGACAGATGGATAATCGGCGCCACGTCGTGTGGCGATGGACAATTGATTGGTAGTTCAGTGTAGTTAAGCTTTGTTTGGAGTGCAAGTGTCGTATATCGGCGTCTCATTTTTGCCAGCGAACAATCTTTTGTTTCTATAATATGGGTACGGTTTATTGAAGTGAAAGTGTTATATATATTAACATCTCAAATGTAAATAGCACTGATTAATTTCACTTTACTCGCGTGTATTGAAGTGGCAGTCACATACTGGTATCTCATCTTGAGACAGTGTACATCCGATTAAAAGTTCTATACAGTCGGGTTTTATTGAAGTGAATGTGTTACATAGATTTTTACCGATCGAACCTGAGTCAACAATTACAGATTGATTTCTATTTTACCACGCTCGATTGAAGTGGAAGTGTTTATATACTTGTACCACATTTTGAGACAGTACAACTGGTTAATGATTTTATGCAGGTTTTATTGAAGCTCATGCGTTATATATTGGTGCCGAATTTGTGAGTCACCAACTACTGACTAATTTATCTTTGCTATGTTCTAATGAAGTGAAGTGCTATATACTGATATCGCATCTTGATGCTTTATAAAACTGGTTAAAAGTACTATGCCACATTTTATTGAAGCGAATGCTTTACATATTGATGGATAATATTGAGTCGAGTACTACTGATTCATTTCTCTTTAGAACCGTTCTACTGAAACGGGAGAGTTACACGTTGTTGGGAGAATTACTGTATCTTGAGTCAGAGTGCATTTGATTACATTCTTAATGTAGCCAGGTTGTGGTGATAGTAAGAATTCTGTATCAAAATATAACTCGATTCACTTGAAACTTCTGAATTAGAATGAAGGATAATGTGTGCAAAAGTGTTGTACGGAAATTGCCAAGTTCCAAATAAATTAACCACCAATTCTACACCATAGCAATCTAATTCAGATGTGTGTTATTTCATTTGACAGTCCCAACGATTAATACTTTATGAATTGGTGGAAAGAGCATCGCAACAATCTCCTTGTGCAACACTATAGCGTATATAATACATACTGCTTCATTTGACCGACTGTACATTTTCAATGGATACATTTTATACACACAGATAGACTACCGGATGCTTGATTACATTAGAGTTTCTCTTCTTATTTTTACTGTTGATCAAGAAACCACAGCTGCTTGCACAACTATTTATAGAATTATTGACATCAGTATAACGATAACTATTTTAAAGATAATTATAAGTTTAAATAAAAGAAGGAAAAACTGTGATACAGAGATTTATGTGTTGCTTTGATTGAAGACGATTTTGTTTCACCATGTAAACAAACCCTGAGTGCAATATTTGAGTACTACAAAAAACATTGTCTGAATAAGCTCAATTGGACAAATAAAATAATATCGTTTCCCCGCAGTATGAAAATATTATCCGTAGAAACAACATATAGTTACCTTTGGTCAATACAGTATCTCGAAAGAGTTTGAACCAACAGAAAACGATGAGAATGCTGTCGAAGCTACTGACATTTAAATGCTGTGCGTTTGCCCTGGGGATTATACTGACCATATGTGGATTTGCAACACCCAAAGGTGAGTAATCTCGATTTTAATCTACTATGGAGTATATTTCTATGAATTATGTTTGAAGCGTATCAAATGTTAGAAAACAGTTTCTGTGGTTATTAGAGAGTACTCATTGATTGAATTACTATATTTTGATAAGCATTATCAGCATCAGCGTGCTACAGAATTCACTATTACAATTTTTTTTATTTTGTTAAAACATTTTTCTATCTAAATGAAGTATAAAATTAATTATAACAAAACGTATCCAGGTGCCAAGTGAAGCGGAATGTGATCGATTATAATATTGCAGTTGCTAATAAATGTTTATCTGATATGTTTTGATTTACCACTATGGAGGTCGGTACATAGAATCTATTCTTAAAACTATTATAATAACTTAATTAGAAGTTAATGGAATTAACATACTGGAATGAAGTATATGTGTGGATTTTGTATTACAATAAACTGTATCTTAGTACTAAGGTATGTGGAATATGATTCCTTATATATATACATTTACTTATTATGTGTTAATACACCCAAGTCTATAAAATGCTTATCAGCTCATAGAATACATCTGGGCATAGTATTTAGCTGAATAATCAACAGAGATATATCCATTTAAATTTGTATTACTGATTATTTAATTCACATGCGTGATACTTCGCAATCTGATAGCATTTTTTTTATATCCATATGAAATTCAGTTATAATTTATATTTTATAGTATGACAAACCATATTTTTTTTCAACAACGTACTGTAATTTTTTTATTTGCTTTTTACTCCGAACCCAAATGCTAATATTTATATCTACATCAAAGAAATCGTTCTTAATTTGTATAATCGCTGTATATTTCATAATGTGAAATATAACGCATTTAATAATTAGAACATATTTTAATTAGTATTTTTTACAATCTCATTCAATTAGAATTACTCTTTATATTGATGAATTATATTAGACGTTTTTCAACAAAGGCAGAAATATCAATGAAATTTATATGTACTTGCATGAGATTTGAAATGTTGTTAAAAATAAAAACTCTAAATACTTGAATTTCTATTGAATTTTTGTGAAAATGTGCTTAAAAAAAACTGTAACACTAGATAGTTCTTGTAAATTCTTCTATAACTCTATATCGAGGGTATATTATATGAGTCTTGCAGTATTATTACTCAACATAACATAAAATAATAAATTTAAGAAGTTTTTTCCAAGCCCTGATACTTAATGTTTAATAACCATGATACTTAATGTGTAATGACCATGGTAATTAATGTATAATAATCATGTTACTAAATGTTTAATAACCATGATACTTAAACCATGACTCTTAATGTGCACAAAAGATGAGATAGCTACAAAATTTGAATGTTTTAAAAATAAGATATTATAAAATTTAGCTTCAATAATTACTGAAAACAAGTTATTAATATGCTTCTAAAATTACATATCTAAAAAAAATAAACTAAAAATAAATTCCATTCCGTTTAATAAATGTTATTAAAGTTAATATACATTTATTTGAAGGTATTTCAAATCAATCAAACGTGAATACTTGCTCGAGAAAAATATTCATCGCTCGAGAAAAATATTCATTTGGAAGATTTTCAATGAATGTGATTGTTCTTTTATTCGTCCTCAATAATTTATTCATCGGTATTCAGGATGAATGAATTACTTTTGTGAGCTGTTGATCTTCAATTGAATACAATGCTATTCATTGTCTTTTAGCATCAATTCCAAGAAATATCTTTATGGTTGCAAGTAAAAAGTTACTGTATAGAATTTGTATATGTTTCTATAAGAAAACATTTCATAGAATGAAGTTTTCGCTACTTTTATTTTACAATATACAGTATGTTTTAGTCATTTTTAATCAATGCTTCCTTTAAAAAATGTTTTAACTACGAAGAATCTTTCAATCAAATAATATCAAATTATTATGTTGTATTTATGCATCTCTTTATTATTATAACTATTATAAAATGGTAGCAGTATAAAACAATAAATTCATAAAAAGTAATTGTATATTTCGAATGGTAAAATTCTTCATTGAAGCATCTCGTTCCTTTTACGTTTTTATTGTTATCAGAAAAATATCTCTTTATTTTAAAAATAATTTTTTATTTAGAGTTAAAAAAATTATAATTTCGTTCTGTTCCTTGATGTCATATTTCTTACTAGACAACTCAACTATACAATGCTTACTTTCTCCAACCCATATTATTTTTTTAGTTTTGAACAGTGAGCGTACAGTTCTATCTTAATGACCATATACATTTCTTCCATTCAGTAAAATATAGGTTCAAATGTTGTTCGACTTATATATTACATCAATTCTTTTACACATTTAACTAGAGAAATATGTAACCAAATTGAATTTAAACTCTTAATTTATTCAAGTAAGCTAATTAAGTCTATGAACTTAATTTAGAATTTTGTTTCAAGAAGAACATTGACGTGTAATGAAATATAATTAAACTGTTTTGACGTTAATTATAAAAACGAAATCAGCCACCTTACATTGTCTAAACAAGTTCTCCTAAATTCATATCTTCCAAACAGGTTTACCACTAATTATTCTTCCCTTTAAATTAATGTGTTCACCTGAAGTAGCAGATTACACTAATGCCATAAATAATGCCCTGTTTTATATGCTTCATAGTCGTTTGAAAGATTAAAGCAGCTTAACTGAATTTATATTTTAAATTTAGTGGAAATAAGTTTATTTTCATCATTATCTTTAGAATCATCTCTAAAATGGTTTAAAAAATTATAATTAGTTTTATTATGAATACACATGCACAGTTAAGAAAACTTTCTGCATTCAGTCTGGAAGTGTACGCAACAGTTTTAAATTAAGAAGGTTGAAAAATCTGTTATTTTTAATGTAGAATCTTAACGTAAGACAAAAACAAAACTATTTCTCAAAACAAACACACGCTCGAAAACATTTCTTGAAATCTAGATTATATTCCTAGTCTAGATCTTACCTAAAAACATTGAAAAACTGTAGAAACTACATGACAATCAGTAGAAAAAAATCTTGAATGAATGAAAAATACACTAAACAATTACAAAAGTACAAGGATATTAAATTTTCTACTGAAATCCTAATAAAATGTACGTAATATAGTAAGGTATGGTAAGAGTTAAATTCTATGTAATTCTTGTTTTAGAATAAATGCCATCGTTTTATGTAAAACAAAGTATACAACTTAAATCTAATCAAATTTTTTAAATTGTTTCCAGAGGTTACCTAATATATATTTACATGAAACATTAATAAATTACATACAATGTCAAATGAAAATCGGTAGAAGAACTAGGTTAGGCACTTACAAAAGTATGAAAAAGCTACCCTGTCCTCTCTTTCAAAATACGAAAAGCTCAAAGTTAGGACATACAATTCTTATATATGTAATGAGCTCCTGCAAGTGCACAAAACAAGGTTAAATCAGATATAAACGTAATGCAACAATAAAAGTCGAAAAAATACTTAATTCTTTGTTTAAAAAAAAACCTCTTAGCATTATGTAAAATAAAGTATTTCTGTACTTCTTAAGCCTAATCGAAATTTTTTTAATGCTTCCAGAGATTTCCCCAATATCAATTCCCGAGAAACATTAAACTATACAAAATGTCATATGAAAATCGGTAAACAAACCTTAGATGAACTAGATTAAATATTCACAAAAGTATAAAGAAAGCTATCCTGTCCTCTCCTTCAAAATATGATGAACTAAAAGTCATTACATACATTACTGATTTACAAAACGAGCTCATACAAGTGAACAAAACAAGCTTAAATAAGAAGTGAACATAATTGTTTTGAACAAGTTGGAAACTAAGTAATTCTTGGTTTAGAAAACTTGACTTGAAACGCAATAGCTTTATGTAAAACAAAGTATACTTCTTAAATCTAATCTAATTTTTTTAAATGTTTCCCTAATATATCTTATCGAGAAACATTAATAAACTACACAAAATGTCATATGAAAATCGGCAGACAAAACTCAGGTAAACTAGATTAAGCATTCACAAAAACTATAGATAAAGCTATGATGTCCTCTCCCTCAAAATACGATAAAAAAAGTCATTATATACATTCCTGTTTTACAAAATGATCTCATGCAAGTGCACCAAAACGCGGTTTAATAAGAAATATCTCTTCAATCATTACCCTCCTCAGAAAGCCTGAAACCGAAAGACTTTTCCTTATATACCACTTTAGATAAATTCCAGCTTTAGTTATAAATCCCTGGAAGTTAAGCTCAATCTTATGGACGAATCATTTTTCTTGTATACAGTTGTGGGAAGACAAAATTGCGAGCCATTTCTTCTTTATAATTTCGTAAGAGATTTCTTTTGGAAGCGAAGTTCCTGCCTAAGATGGATTGTTTCCCAGGGAGTGGAGGATAATTTATGTTCCTTTCACTCTTCGCCTTTTTTGCCTTCTTCAAAAAACGCGCATTTATCTAATTATGCATGCTTTATGTAGTAATTAGTGAAGAGGGTTACGTCACTTTTGCTTCCAGAATGATTGTTTTCGCGAATGAAGTTTGTTAAGTATCTTCGGATCACTGGCCCGTGGAGTTTGGGTGTGCTTAAAAATGTACCATGTCTGCGTCTTTTTTGGTTTGGGGATTTGAATTCACTTTTCTTGAGAATTGAATAAAGTTGCAGAAATGGTCGTTAATTTTGTTTTTTAATTCACCCCGTTCAGGAGAAGAATTTCAGAATTAATTGATGGCTGGATTCAAAGACAGTAATAAAACAGACAAAGATAAGACATAAATTCAAGAGAATTTGATATTTATCGACATTTTAGGGGTGTATTTTTATTTTTTTACTAGTAAATCATTGTACTTGCATTGTTAAGTATTTTTAGTTGCGTTTAATGTTTATGTTTATATCCAATGTCTTAGTGCGTTCATTTTATTAACAAACAGTTATAAAATAGGCGTGACCTGGAAAAACTTGTTAAACCCAAAGTGCGCATTGTTAATCGACATAAAGTATGCTTGTATTTAACCTTTTGAACTAATCTTGAAATTAATTGCATATCTAGTTTGCACGAGAGTCTATAGTAAAGAAACAAAATCGAAATGCGAAGAAAATTTAACTGAATATGGTAATTATCGATATTTGTGGGTTCTTAGTGTCTTTTTACTTATCTTTAGTCTGTATTTCACCTACGTTTTAGTTCATTGTAGTTGAAATGATTGTTTTATGTTATTGTTTAAAATCTGCGTTATAGTCAACTGTCATGGTATTTGCCTCATAAAAACTAATTTTGAAATTGGCATGGATATTTTATGTATTGAAATTCCAAAAAGTATAACCGGCTATACCGTTTAGCGCCATTTTGATACAGTCAAATTTTCCACAAAATGGGCCAAACAGACAACCAATTGAAAAAGGGATCAGTGAAGTAATGATTAGTAGACTTCCTGGATGACACCAAAAAGATTCTTCAGAATCCGGTTGCGGGTCTATTTCAGTTATAATCGTTTTTTATTGACAGTAAGAGTTATATCGGTTGGAGTCTGCAGAAATTTGTTCTGATTGTTGGAGCATTTGGTCTCGATTAGGTGCTAATTAGGTGAGGTTAATGTTCCAAACTAGTAAAAGAAACAAAATTAAATGGTTACAAATAAAACTATTTCAACTTAATAAGATAAATAATTGAACAAAGAAAAACAAACAAAGCTTCCACTAAATTTATTTCAATAGTGGCTTGAATATAATTTTGAAATCAGCTATGGGCCGATGGTTTAAAATAGTTCAAAGCGTAAACATACCTGTTATATGGCTTGAAAAGATTGTACAGTACTACTGTTAACTATTGAGAGGTGCGTGCTTTTTCTACTGACACGCGCACTATAAGATGGTTGTAGAGTTAGATTATATCAGTTCATCGATTCTTTGAACTCTAAATATATATTAAGAAAAATATATTTCGTGAAAAATGATGCGGATGAAAGTATAACGTCAGATGAAGAATAGATCTTAGAATTTGTGTCACTGATGACATTTAAACTTTATGCATTGTACTTATGGTACATTATGTACTATTGGTAAATACTTGATAAAAAGTTATAAACTTACTTTTATATGTAATGAGAAAATCGTTAATTGATTCTGTCGAATATTGATGGGTACGTGCTGTTTATATTGGCACGCACCCTAGGTATGGATGAGGAGGTGGAGGTTTCAGATGAATCTTTCAACAGTGTGTAAAAAATAAAACCGTGTATTTTATTGACAATATTGCAAAAGCATGTGGCGTGAGGTAAAGCATTTAACACAGAATTTGTCCTACTAGTGCCATAAGAATTCCTTGCATTAGTTTGATCAAGTCTATATAATGTTCTAAACTTACTTTTTATATGCATTGAGAAAACTGTGAAGGTGATTTAGTTGACAATTGACGGGTGCGTGTCCTTTATGCTGGCACACACCCTAAAAGATCGATGAAGTTGAATGATTTAAATTTGAATAGAGGCAGGCTTTTAGCTGCAAAATAAAGCCATATTTTTAATGTATAATTATGCGTAAGAATGTAGCGTCACACACAGATTTGCACCAGAAATCGTACGACTATTGGCATTGGAATTCCTTGCAATAGTTTAAACTAGTAGGTAAAATGTTCCAAACTTACTTTTTATATGTATTGAGAAAACTGTGAGTCCTTTATATTGGGACACACCATAAAGGTCGATGATTTGGATTTGAATTAAGTCAGGATTTCAGTTTAAAAAAAAAAAAAAATATATATATATATATATATATATATATATATATATATATATATATATATATATATATATACTGTGCACACTGCTGTTTGCAAAAAATACAACACCATGAAGGAATCATCCGAATGAAATGAAATTTGCAGCAAATGTCAACTATTGGATGTTATGCAAAGTAGTAAAGTTTCAGAGCCACCACGCATGCGTGGTGTGAGCAGCGCCCTCTGAGCTGATGCTAAAAGCGTATAAATAGAGGGCTGTACCGGGACGTTGAAAATAATGCATGGTTAATTTTTAGTTGCGAACGTTTAGTTAGACCTAAGAATGCCTCCACGCCAAAATAGGGTGAAATTTCAACAACATACGGAGTTTGAACAGGGGAGAATCATCGGCCTTCGTGAAGGAGGATTTTCCTATCGCGCAATAGCAGCTCGTGTGCAGCGGAACAGTTCCACAGTGATGCGAGTTTGGAAGCAGTGGACCAACGAGCACCGGACAACTCGAAAAACTGGGAGTGGACGACGGAAGGTGACGTCAGCGAGCGATGATAGACACCTGGTCCACATGGGGGTGAATGACCGTACAGCTTCCTCCAGGCAGATAACAGCACTTTGGTCTACTATTACAGGTGTACTAATGTCGGCTTCGTCAATTCGCCGACGCCTGCTGCACCGTGGACTGCGTGCAAGGATTCCTTTATACAGGATCCCCCTCACGCCATAGCATCAACGGCATCGATTGGCAACAAGGTGTCTTTTCTGACGAATTTATTTGTGCTTTAATTTGCTTAATTTGTGGAACCATGATGGCCGCATTCGTGTGAGACGCTATGCCGGTGAACGCTGCCTTCCAGAGTGTGTTATAGAACGTCATAGTGGCCGAACACCCGGAGTCTGGGGTCTGGGGTGCGATTTCGTATCATGGACGATCTCAGCTGCTACAAATTGAAGGTAATATGAATAGCAACATGTACGTTCGTGAAGTGCTAGAGCCCGAAGTCGTTCCCTTCCTTCAAGGCATACCTGGAGCTATCTTTCAACAGGATAATGCAAGCCCACATGTTGCAAGGAATGTTCGAGATATCTATTCAGTCCAACACATGCAACTTCTTCCTTGGCCTGCTTATTCGCCGGATATGTCACCTATTGAGCAAGTGTGGGATTTGGTTGGTCGGTGTCTCGCTCGTGATCCGCGTTCTACAGCTTCAAAAGACGAACTTTGAGTGCGCATACAAACAATATGGAATTATCATCCGCAAGCAGACATTCAACATCTGTTTCAATCCGTGCCATGTCGTATAGCAGCACTTATTGCAGCGCGTGGTGGCTACACCAAATACTGATTTCGGACACTTAATATTGTTTTTTTGCTTTGAAAATTTATTCATTTATTTGTACTAATACAAGCCGTTTGTGTATTAAATTTCATTTAATACTGATGACTCCTTCATGGCGTTGCATTTTTTACAAATAGCAATATAAATATTTGGAAATTGATATAAATATTTTTGGAACGCTATTTGTGAGTATATAGTATAAATATTATTTTTCATAATCAATTTTCAACAAAAATATCTAATTTTATAAAAACTGAATAGATTCAGAAGTTAATGGAGTAAAATAAACAATACAATATTAGATTTCTAGAAACAAATGTATGATTATAATGATACTATAATTGCACCTTAAAAGTACATTAGATTAAAAGTCTAAGTGGATATTTATAAATCATTGTAATAAATATTATATCTCCCCAGGCCGTTAATAAAAATTACTGTTTCCCTAATTACATAATAACAGCAAGAAACGTATACATAACGAAAAATAGTAGAATACGTTTTAAAATATTAAACATCTATTATAATTAAATAAACGTACCGTTCATGAAACTATATTTGATTTAAATGTACTCAGAGTTTTAAAATGAATGTTTTTTGCATAATTTTTTAAATACTTTCTTTCCAGATGAATACCAAACATTATAACTTGAGGCTTTGAAAATTACATTTTAAAAACCTAATTAAATATATGTTGGACTATTTTTTAATGAAAATAGAAAACAAATTATCCGTGCATTTATTGAGAAAAATAAATATTTTCCAAAATTACTGTTCATTTATATGTAACGGATAAATTATTCCTCTTTATATTATACAGTTATATTGTGTTAAATATGCATGGGAAATAGCTGTGTTCATATGTAACATTATTATTATACTTAATTATTATCATTATTTTGCTATTGGTATTATTTAAATTATTATTTTAACTTTTGAAAGCTGTATATTGTTTGTAAAAAAATGTTACGGTAATAATTTTGATTATAATACATTATTGTGCAATCCTCATAATAACAGTTGAGTGTATGCTTGTGATGTGTTTCAGACTCCACTACTAGTACTTTTTACCAATGCATTAACAATATTTAAATGTCCTAGTTTAGATAAGACCTGAGAAACCATGAAATATTATGTAAAATGCTTTTTAGAATGTTTAATTTTGAATTCAAATGGAGATAAAATTCATAAAGGAAATATTTATAGACTATATAAAATATAAAGGACAATATTAAATATCCTAGATGAAGTGATAATATGATAATATTGATGTATTATTGGATATATATGCCTTCGAAATTAGTCCTCGAATTCTAAATTTTATATAGTCACTTTTAACTATTACTGGAATTAAAACTTATTTGTGTTAGCCTCTTGTAAAACTAACAGATTTCTAGATAAAGGCAAAATAAACAAAGTTCATATCAAGTACAATTGATAGGCTTAATTTATAAATGTAATTTAATTTAAATATATTGCTAAACGTTAATGCCAAAATTCATTGTAAAATTTCTAATGTACAATTGTCTCGTGTTCAACACAGCTTATACTCTTGAATATTCATTTAAATTGCATTAAAATAATTGGTTTTATTGCCTCGTTTTAGGATTGTAAAATTTGGAACTTGAATAATGCTGATACAAAAGTTAATACTTTTACTTAACAAATAATATGAGACTTAATCTCACTCAGAAGTTTCAAAGGCTGGATATAGCTCACGCAAAATTTTAATAGGAGACTTAACTTATGAAAATTAATTACACTCAAGAGCTTTGTAGTTATAAAATATCTGTACTTGTTATTAATTCTAAAAGAACACATATTTTTGTCCAGAACAGATGTTTAAGTTTCACTGTGTGCTCTGCGTAGTTTGTTTCGTATTTCGTGATTAGGTTTCGGATTTACGTTCTTCACGTTCCTGAATTAAGATACTGTAACGCTACACTTAGTAATTATTAGAATAGTTCGAATATCGCGTCTTTCTAAAGATGCGATTAACTAAAATGTAAGCGATTTGTAAGCAAGCCCACTTCGAGCAAATATAATTGTGTTTGCGTCGTTTGCGTGTGAACCTAAAATCATACTTCGTGATTTTTCTACATGTTCAATATTAACATAGTATTAAAAGCACATTATAAGAATAAAGGGATCTTCTTTTTATCCACACATGTCGTGTGCTCAGAAAAATCTATTTTCCGCTCAACATCAACTCATTTTATCCTCTACTTTGTTCACATACCCTCGTTTGTACCAAAAGGAAACTTTCAAATCTAGTGAAAGGGGGTGCTAAAGGGTTAGGGGGCCCACAAATTACAAAATTTTTTTATTTTACAATGGACAATAGAATTACTAATCATTTCACTATACTTGTAATGTTAAGGTGTGTACAAGAATAAAAAAAGCAATATTACGTTTTGTTTAAAATTGTTAAAAAAGGAAGTAAACATCGAATCTGGTACCGAGTACCCAATTCAGTACAGTGTCTCGACGATCATTACGATGAGTTAGTGCACGAACTCCTGAAATTGTGTTTGTACTTCACTTTTGTAACTAGTTACAGGAATACTCTCTACAATAGATTCCTTAACATTTCGTACTTTCATTTTTTTTCTAGCAATACTCTTCTCAATCTATATATAAAAGGACCTCACCATATTTAAGCATACAAAGTATCATCATTTAATTTAGTATATTACCCCGAAGTGCTGATGACTAGGCCAACCAGATTTAAGTTCGCTTCTGTTTGTAGTTATGTGTTCCGGTATATTATGTACTGAAGATATATTATTTAGGAGTTAGATATTAGTGATATATTTATTTACTGTAAAATATCATACAATAGGTAATTTCTTGCCTTTATATGTATACTTCGACCAACTTTCTTTAAATATTTGATTGAATGCGAACTGATTTGTAGAATTCTGTTTCATAAAAATGAATAAAAAATGTACACAAGAAACTTTTCAATAAGATGTGTAAATTCTTATTTTAAAACATATGAATTTCATTTTAATTTTATTACTCGTTTCTAATTTTATTTATGGTTTCTAATTTTATTTTCCTCATAATATCATTTGACATGGGTAATCTCTTTACGGTATATGTATATTTCTACCAATGCGTAATGGTTTATAGATTGCTGTTACATAAAAATAAAATACAAATATTTTAAAGTAATTTCTGTAATTTCTTATATTAAAATGAAAAGTAAATTTTAAAAAAATCACTTAAAAATAAGATTAGTTACGTCCAAGCAAACAATTGTGTACCGTCATCTAATTTAGTACAGAGTTGGTGAGGTTGGCAAGGTAACTAACAAGCACCAACCACAGGTAATGAATGAAGTACTGGGTGAAGGCGCTTTTAACAATTCTTACACTCTGAAATAGATTCCCTAACCATGCGTATATTCATTTCAAGTCCTATCACTCAGGGTCTTGCCATCCATCCATGAACGAAAGGACCTAGCTCATCGATCTATCTCAGCGCAGGTGGGTTCCTCCAGTCAGAGGAGCATGTATAACGATTCCATATACATCATCCGTATGCACATATCGATAACGATTTAATGGAGACATCGATTTTAAAATGGCCTTTTCTTTAAAGGAGTGATAAGCGTATGGCAGGATCAATTCCTACAAAGAGGAATGAAGGGCCCACAACGATGTTTCAAGACAATGAATGAGTAAATATTAGTTTTCCTGAAAGGAAATCATCATGTGAAAGGAGTGAACTTCCCTCCTTTGGAACGATTAATTCTAACAACGCCATAGTTCTATGAGTTAAACATTGTCTTCCGGGTATAACCTTATTATCGATGACAGTATTGAGTATCACAAGCCGGATGGGCATTGATCACATAATTTTAATTATTAGAGACTTTCTTTTGGAATTTCATTCCTTTAAGTTCCATGGATATTATTTGGTAGGTTTTCATCAATAAAATTCGTTGTTCACGTGGACAGGAAGACTTGGAAACAGGAAGACTAAGACAATAGTGTACTAACATTCTTTGAAAGTCATATTTGAGAGATTTTGGATTTTATGAATGGAAGTCTTAACTCCATTCATTTTAATTAGTAAATAAAATAAACTATTGGATGCAATAATGAATGATAAGGAACAATATTTTCATATAGCTGATAATTTAACATAACATTTGTATCAAATATCGTGTTTTTATCTTATTAACTTTGAGACTATGGTCGGTACAACAGTTGTACACCTTGATTACTCCAAGAAAAAATTTAGAATACAGCCAGTACAGTAGTTGTGCCTTGAAAGTTATAAGAATCGTGCCGAAGAAAGAATTTAGAATACGGCTTGTACAGCCAGTTGTACCTTGAACGTTATAAGAATCGCTCCAGTTATATCTATAAGTGTAGTTAAAAAGGTTAATCTGATAAATCTCTTGGGTAAGGTGAATAAACAGGCAAACTGATTACACTTAATAATACAAAAAAACTAAATTAAGCATTACTTTAAAGTTCTCAATTAATAACATTTTAACCCTCTGATCGTGAACCTTCCGAATCGTGTAGTATTGATCTTACTCAACAGCACTCACAGAAGACTATAAAGTCACATCTACAAGTTAAAAGATTGATAGTAAATATTCTACAGTTCAAGAAGTTTAAAGGCCCGTCTACGATTCTGCGTCATCCGTATGTGTTTGGCTCCGTCTCAACGCAAAAGCAACGGGTAGGTGTTCAGTTTCAAGTAATGCAGGAAAGACTGTGAGTTACAAAACGAATATACGCTTGCGAACCCCACAGAATGTTAAAATCAATGTTCTTAAAAATTAATATTAATAAGAAATTTCACCAACTCTTAAAAATCATAAAAACCATTCCTCTTAAGCTTTCATTAGATCATAAATCATTGCAAGTACGCCTTTAATTTTCAATTGTGAATATTTAGTAGAAAAAGTATTAAATTAAAATTAATTATATGATGAGTTCATTAAAATTGTTAATATCTCCTTGAGAAACTAGAATCGATTGATTAATAAATTGTGGCACGTTTAATTCTCATAAAAACTAGAACATATGTTCTATGTTCAAATTCTGTTTACATATACTTTGAGAATCTTAATCTCAAACCTTTCTTCGTTCATCTTTAATCTCAAATATTGTATATAATACTATATTGTTTATATAAATATTGTACATATACATAAAGTTAAGCGGATTGGATTTTGGGGTTTTATGGCGCAAGGTCCAAAAGCGGACAAACTGCGCCAAACGCAAGATAATATAAAGTTAAGCGGATTCATCAAACTATCAATTTGCAAACAACTTAAAAATAATCCGTCGTTTCGAACAAAAAATAAATATATACATTTGTAACAATCCTCATTTATCTTAAATCATTGAAAAACAATCATTATCACTCATTGAAAAAATTCGTTGTATCTAACTGCAAACAATTTAAAAAATTTTGTCATACTATTCAGTTACTTTGAAGCGTTCCAGAAGAGCATATTTGATGCTCCATACATTTTCAGTGTGAATAAAAAAAACCAGATCGTTTTTGAACAAGATAAAATTTATTTTGAGCAGTCAACCATTTGTCTCAAACCATACATTTCCGACCCATCGGGCAGAAAGACACTATATCTTATTTCTACTAAACAGTATAACCATTTCTTTTAAAAAAGCAAATTCAGTTATATACTATCGATTACGTCTGTAAGTGAAACAAGAGCACAAAATGGAAACATTTTTACCATTTATGTAATAAATGAATTCATACAATTGAATACATACTCGTTTTCAGCCTCCCAGCAACACAGTAGCTGAACCATCAGTTTTTCTAACACCCCTTCCTATCTCTTAACTGGCTGCAACCGTTGAACTTCCCATATAACGAGCTATTTATCCTAATAAGAATTCTTATGGATGGCACAAGGATCGTTGCCACGGGCGATGCCCAAATAAGATAAATGGAAAAAGTCGCAGCGTATGTTTTCCCTGAAGTTTCTACCCAATTACGAATGAAATGGGGAACGTTTAAAACGCAACGTTTCGCCGCGTCGTGAAAGCGAAGGGCATTTATAAAATAGTTAAATCGATAGTTACTACTTCAAACTGTGTGCTAGAGAATTGAACTGAATCACAGCTAAGTGTTATAGCTTCAAAAATTACACAGTCGACAGTTCTGCATTTATTTATAAAATGAAACGAACATTCTACTTTCAATTGCTACTTTAGAAATGGGACAGTTCTCAATAGTGTCTGGCAATCGCTATAAGCTAATTTAATGAGAGAAGACTAGGCAGCATATTTATTTTCAGAATAAGTATTTAGAAATAACACATTTATTTCATGTATACAGTAGTGTGTAATTCTATTTTTTACAAGAAATCATAATTTTTACAAGAATACATAGAGACTCCCTTTTGCATACTACTTCTGGCTTCTTTAGCGTATTAGTTGACTTTCAATTAATTCTATTGTGCTGTATTTGAATTTTATTTTTCAAATTGGGGCTGGACACGAACATATTTTTTTATTTAATTTTCTTTAATTATAGAAATTGAAACACTCTCGGTTCTGAATAACTAAACATGAACAATATATTTTTACATACGAAAACTACCATTTTTATTTTTGTACTGTTTCAATGCTATAAGTTAACTGTTATTAGTGTTATAGTTTTGTTGGACGAAATAGAGAGATATAATAACATTAAATGGCGATCTTCGGGTTTAGTATCATCGGTCTCCCAGCTGCTGTTGTGGGTTAGATTTCGTCTTCTTCTTTTTACTGTTGATCAAGAAACCACAGCTGCTTGCACAACTATTTATAGAATTATTGACATCAGTATAACGATAACTATTTTAAAGATAATTATAAGTTTAAATAAAAGAAGGAAAAACTGTGATACAGAGATTTATGTGTTGCTTTGATTGAAGACGATTTTGTTTCACCATGTAAACAAACCCTGAGTGCAATATTTGAGTACTACAAAAAACATTGTCTGAATAAGCTCAATTGGACAAATAAAATAATATCGTTTCCCCGCAGTATGAAAATATTATTAGAGACTTTCTTTTGGAATTTCATTCCTTTAAGTTCCATGGATATTATTTGGTAGGTTTTCATCAATAAAATTCGTTGTTCACGTGGACAGGAAGACTTGGAAACAGGAAGACTAAGACAATAGTGTACTAACATTCTTTGAAAGTCATATTTGAGAGATTTTGGATTTTATGAATGGAAGTCTTAACTCCATTCATTTTAATTAGTAAATAAAATAAACTATTGGATGCAATAATGAATGATAAGGAACAATATTTTCATATAGCTGATAATTTAACATAACATTTGTATCAAATATCGTGTTTTTATCTTATTAACTTTGAGACTATGGTCGGTACAACAGTTGTACACCTTGATTACTCCAAGAAAAAATTTAGAATACAGCCAGTACAGTAGTTGTGCCTTGAAAGTTATAAGAATCGTGCCGAAGAAAGAATTTAGAATACGGCTTGTACAGCCAGTTGTACCTTGAACGTTATAAGAATCGCTCCAGTTATATCTATAAGTGTAGTTAAAAAGGTTAATCTGATAAATCTCTTGGGTAAGGTGAATAAACAGGCAAACTGATTACACTTAATAATACAAAAAAACTAAATTAAGCATTACTTTAAAGTTCTCAATTAATAACATTTTAACCCTCTGATCGTGAACCTTCCGAATCGTGTAGTATTGATCTTACTCAACAGCACTCACAGAAGACTATAAAGTCACATCTACAAGTTAAAAGATTGATAGTAAATATTCTACAGTTCAAGAAGTTTAAAGGCCCGTCTACGATTCTGCGTCATCCGTATGTGTTTGGCTCCGTCTCAACGCAAAAGCAACGGGTAGGTGTTCAGTTTCAAGTAATGCAGGAAAGACTGTGAGTTACAAAACGAATATACGCTTGCGAACCCCACAGAATGTTAAAATCAATGTTCTTAAAAATTAATATTAATAAGAAATTTCACCAACTCTTAAAAATCATAAAAACCATTCCTCTTAAGCTTTCATTAGATCATAAATCATTGCAAGTACGCCTTTAATTTTCAATTGTGAATATTTAGTAGAAAAAGTATTAAATTAAAATTAATTATATGATGAGTTCATTAAAATTGTTAATATCTCCTTGAGAAACTAGAATCGATTGATTAATAAATTGTGGCACGTTTAATTCTCATAAAAACTAGAACATATGTTCTATGTTCAAATTCTGTTTACATATACTTTGAGAATCTTAATCTCAAACCTTTCTTCGTTCATCTTTAATCTCAAATATTGTATATAATACTATATTGTTTATATAAATATTGTACATATACATAAAGTTAAGCGGATTGGATTTTGGGGTTTTATGGCGCAAGGTCCAAAAGCGGACAAACTGCGCCAAACGCAAGATAATATAAAGTTAAGCGGATTCATCAAACTATCAATTTGCAAACAACTTAAAAATAATCCGTCGTTTCGAACAAAAAATAAATATATACATTTGTAACAATCCTCATTTATCTTAAATCATTGAAAAACAATCATTATCACTCATTGAAAAAATTCGTTGTATCTAACTGCAAACAATTTAAAAAATTTTGTCATACTATTCAGTTACTTTGAAGCGTTCCAGAAGAGCATATTTGATGCTCCATACATTTTCAGTGTGAATAAAAAAAACCAGATCGTTTTTGAACAAGATAAAATTTATTTTGAGCAGTCAACCATTTGTCTCAAACCATACATTTCCGACCCATCGGGCAGAAAGACACTATATCTTATTTCTACTAAACAGTATAACCATTTCTTTTAAAAAAGCAAATTCAGTTATATACTATCGATTACGTCTGTAAGTGAAACAAGAGCACAAAATGGAAACATTTTTACCATTTATGTAATAAATGAATTCATACAATTGAATACATACTCGTTTTCAGCCTCCCAGCAACACAGTAGCTGAACCATCAGTTTTTCTAACACCCCTTCCTATCTCTTAACTGGCTGCAACCGTTGAACTTCCCATATAACGAGCTATTTATCCTAATAAGAATTCTTATGGATGGCACAAGGATCGTTGCCACGGGCGATGCCCAAATAAGATAAATGGAAAAAGTCGCAGCGTATGTTTTCCCTGAAGTTTCTACCCAATTACGAATGAAATGGGGAACGTTTAAAACGCAACGTTTCGCCGCGTCGTGAAAGCGAAGGGCATTTATAAAATAGTTAAATCGATAGTTACTACTTCAAACTGTGTGCTAGAGAATTGAACTGAATCACAGCTAAGTGTTATAGCTTCAAAAATTACACAGTCGACAGTTCTGCATTTATTTATAAAATGAAACGAACATTCTACTTTCAATTGCTACTTTAGAAATGGGACAGTTCTCAATAGTGTCTGGCAATCGCTATAAGCTAATTTAATGAGAGAAGACTAGGCAGCATATTTATTTTCAGAATAAGTATTTAGAAATAACACATTTATTTCATGTATACAGTAGTGTGTAATTCTATTTTTTACAAGAAATCATAATTTTTACAAGAATACATAGAGACTCCCTTTTGCATACTACTTCTGGCTTCTTTAGCGTATTAGTTGACTTTCAATTAATTCTATTGTGCTGTATTTGAATTTTATTTTTCAAATTGGGGCTGGACACGAACATATTTTTTTATTTAATTTTCTTTAATTATAGAAATTGAAACACTCTCGGTTCTGAATAACTAAACATGAACAATATATTTTTACATACGAAAACTACCATTTTTATTTTTGTACTGTTTCAATGCTATAAGTTAACTGTTATTAGTGTTATAGTTTTGTTGGACGAAATAGAGAGATATAATAACATTAAATGGCGATCTTCGGGTTTAGTATCATCGGTCTCCCAGCTGCTGTTGTGGGTTAGATTTCGTTTTTTTATTATTTTTAATACGGTTTAAAAATTATATTGTTTTGTATGATTTCATTTTAATGGTGCTTGGGGCAGTGTATGAGCAATGTTATAGCGTATCGCTGCTCATACGTAGAAAACGCCATTTTGTGTTGTCTGGATCAGGCTCCTTTCTGATGACGCCCTGATCAAGTAACACTTTTATTTTCAAAAATAACACACACACAAAATTTTGCAACTTAAAAAAAAAATTTTTTGGTTCTTACATTTATTTAAAATTTAATTTTTTTTTCTTTAAATTATGAATACATGCATATATTAAACCTTAGGTTTTGACGTTTTTCTTTCAAATTTCCATAACTTACTGAGTTTACGCTATTAATCCACGAAATGGTTTTTCTTGTGATTTAGATCTGTGTATGCTATAATATTCTTACCTGAAAATGTGAATACGTCTCCACGTAGTTTATGAGAATTATTTAATAGAAAGAAATCAGTGATTTATTGCAACAACAAAATTAAGTATTGTGTGCATAATAGAAAAAGAGATTGTGTGCATAATAGAAAATGCAGAGAGATGAACATTCATTTTCATATTAAGTAATTTAGTAATATTTTGCTCTTCACCAAGTACTATACATTTAATTCTTAGACTTTATTAGTTTATCCACACCCGAAGAATCTCATTTGCAAAATGACAACATTGTGCCAAGATCATTATTGATAATACAAAGTACTTGAATTCTATTGTAAGTGCACATCATTAGATTCTAAAGTGAAAGGCTTTAATGTCTAATTGAAAAAATAAAGTGTCTGGAAGAACATTTTCTGAATGAATGAACGAATGGCGTTATCTTAAATGAAATTCGTTCATTAATTATAGGCGAGGGTGAAGGTTGCTTGGATAGTTAACGATGTGTGTGCTCTATAATACTTTTATTTACAATTTACAGGAAAATTTATTGTTATATGGACAAAACAGCTTGCAAGTGTACGACATTTGTGTTATAGGAACATAACTTGCTTAATGTTGATATGACGATTAATATTAGCTGGATTTGGAGCATGCGTGTTTCAGATAAGATACTTTTGTTGACCACATAATACTATAAAACATTTAACTTATTTCACTAAATATTGCTACGATAAATTTAATGTACTTTCATCCGTTTTAATGAACATTTACCTAAACACATGTGGCAAAGCTATTCGCTTAGAATTAGGACATAGCGTTCTTTAACGAGTGTATTTTAAGCTTCTGAGCGTCACGACACTTCAGAGTACACTCGTTACTGTTCCGGAGCTATCCTGATGAAAATGATCCAAGGACAACACCACGTAATTTTGAGCCACGGTCTGAAGACGAGGCAGCACCTGAGATAGAAACCGCTCTCCAAACTTCCACACCACGCCAACGTGAGAACATTTGAGGCAACGGCATATTTAACTTGCACCAGCCTCCGTGTACATAACGGTCTTTGGTTGGAACGAGTTTCGAACTCGCAACCCTAATGTAGCTAATCTTTTACTCTTCCAACTGGGGCTACCGCTTCCCTATTAAGTGATAAAATATCTACATGTAGGCTGAAAGCATCGCAGGAAAGATTGTGTTGGTCGAAAGGTCGTATGTCGTTAGAATTCATTCACGGAAGACTGCAGGGTGCAGAAAGGATATACGAGTGTGATAATCTGTGAACATTCCGCAATGAGAAGACCTGGTTCCAATCCTTTCGAATTTATCAGCTTTGTGGTAACCCTTGAGAGTTCACCCATTTCTCAATCCTCCAAGTGTTTCGACGAGATATCTCGTCAAAGATCTGGTCAGTTTGCTATGGACGACATATATTTAGTCAAGATAAAACTAGCCTTTTTACTCCAATGGAGAATGGATATCCAAGTGGGAAGAACAAAATAATCCTTGCCCAGTACTGGTGATAGTTGAAATATGTAGGTTTTACAACAGAAGCTTCAGGGTAGTTTTAAAATCTTAGCTAAACCACGAGGGGGATGCCAACACATACTTTTTTGGGGACAGGGGGGCATATTGATAGTTATTTTTCGGCTCGTTATATGTTGTAAAAATGAAGTTCCGGCCATTCATTAATTTTTATCATGATATCCGCACCTTCTAAGTAGCAGTGCTAGGTTCAGCCAAACTAATGCCGCGTTTCCAACGGAGTTGTAAATATTTTTCTTCCACTTTACGTGGCGAGGACGTTTTACATTCCCCTATGCTGACCCATTTTTGACGCACTGTGGTGTAAACACTTTTTAGCAACACCAATGGGTGAGCACTCTTATCACCCCTTCGTAAAGAAGAGCGATCACCATTTATCACGCCACGCTTTAATCGAATAGGTCACTCACTGACAGTTTGGCGGGAGATGTGATCAGGCAAGCGATGAGGGCCAAATGTCACAACGAGCAAGCAAAAGACGGCGGGAGCGACCACGGGGTGTCTAAGGGCAGAGAGGAGCGGTGGTTGTCAAGCAATACCGAAATTGGATCATTTTCATCCCATATTTCGTCTCATAGAAATGTTCCCAAAAAATTGCAATCTTTAATCTCTACCGACTCTTGGTGGAAAACGAAATTGGAGTTTCAAACTCGCCACCTCGACACGAGATCTTGACGATAAAATGAGTGCCGTTTCCCGGAATAGCTTCCATGTTTAGAGGGGAAGAAGTCTGCTACTCCGGTGTAAATGCGGCTTAAGAGATGTCATGAACATGTACAACTGCTGCTTATGTTTTATGGTTCATGATCCATTTTTGGCGCAACTGTTCTAAATACTATAGAGAAGAAGTCAGGGGGATAACACAAGGCAAGTTTTGCTGATACAGAAAGCATGATGACACCCAAGCTAAGATACAGATATCGTTCCTGCACCTCATACTATTCACAGGTTGTTTGCACAGAGAGCAAAACCGTTTGGCCATTGTGTCTCCAGTAGGCGACTCAGGTGGAGGAGTGAGCTTGAAAGAAGATTACTCTTGGGCAGCAGTTTGGCACCTTTTCATCTGATGGCATACATGAACTAATAACACAAATTCTGAGCCACATGAAAAATATATTAAGGATTAGGCCAATTTGATAAAAAAAAAGTACAGATTTGATTGATGTACGAAAATAGGAATAGTAGTTTTCTACCATTTTCCTTTAAACAAAATATGTTTAAAAGCAAGCATGTTAGGTAGGTATGTAATTAACATCGAACTGAAGCAACACCAGAGGGCTGTTAATGACAGTCCGGGTTCATTTACTAAGGAAAACATCAAAATGAAATGTTTTGGAAATCATTGGAAAAAATGAATTTGTGCTTCATATGTTTCCAGCAAGAACAAAAAATTATTGAAAAAAAAATCAATCGACATAAAACGAGCAATTGACATACTTGGCAAAACAAGAAACCGAAAACTCGTGATTATACGAGAGCCTATCTTAGGGAAGGAAATTGTGATAGATGACCTAGGAGATCATGATGACAACCTCTTGAGACCACTCTAAGTGATTTTGCTGCAGGATTTACATTACACATCAACTACCAGATTTGGTGACCACAAATCTAGCAGTTCTCAGCTTTCCAAACACACGGCAGTCTTTCTCCACATGGTTTTCATTTGAATACTATACAGTTTAGTCCGGCTCAAACGAGTTGTGATTCGAGTCATGTTATTTTTAACAAGTCTACTCTTTAAAATAGGAGCAAGTAAACCGTAAGAAAGCCTTTCCGTATACTACTTGAGTAAAACAGGTGGTGCACGTCCAGCAGATCTCTCATTGGATCTCGAATTTGCTACTATGGAGCTAAATAATAACTAGTCAGAACTAGGGATTCCAACAGGTGTGAGAAATTCTAACAGGTGTGAAAGTCTTCGCAATGCATCTAGATAATGTATAGTTTATGTAACCCTCTGGCGGTTACAAACTTATATCCGAGTTGCAACCTGCAGGTATCATTTGATGACTTTTAACAAACTTTGTTTTGCTTGGCCAATATAAAGTTTCCTATAATTACTTCAACCTATACTTACATTAATTTAGTCATTATTAGCTGTGAGGAAAGAGCAATACTTACTTAATGCTCAGTTTGTATATATCGGTTTGTCGGAACACCTTCAATTGATTAAGTCTTGGCATTCAGCCACATGATATTTAAACTGTTAAACAATTGATCTAGTTGTCCATTACTTGCCTATGTATGAAAAGGTTTCTAGTTCCAATACAGGATAAGACATAGATGTCTGTCCTTCCGGAATGAATATCTGTCCTCTATGTTAAGGGCTGTGTCTATGGTGTGTGTTAGGAATTTGAGATCCAATGTGAATCCCTCTCCTATGGTGCACCAGGTCGTAGCAAAGTCATTTACAGTTCAATCCTTAGAGTGCCATAATATGGCCGGGATTAGAAAAAATGTATATTCAAAATATTTGTTAGTATTTTTTAAGGATACGTAGTTAAAGTTTTGCAATTGTTTTCAACTTTATCAATATTTTGGTTGGTATATTCAAATTTATAAATATTAATTACATTTTGGCATTTATCATTGTCTTTATTTATAATTTTTGTTTGCTAAAGGAGTCATATAGTTAATTTATTTTCACTCGAGGGCTTCGAATTTCGTCAGGGAAGTTGGGAAGTCCAAAGAAAGCGTAGGAACAAAATTATACGACTTTGCTCCACTTACAATACTGTCACTTCGCAAATATGTAAATATAAAAACAATTCATTGTAATCGTGTGTGCCAAGTGCAACGCATTTGAAGTTTTATATACAGAGGCTGTTCGCACATTTTTTAGACGATTTTGGTAAGCGGTAATAAAAAATCGTTTGCTGCAAAATAAATAATTGCAGTTCTACTATGTTTTTAAAAGTCAAAATTATCGTCTGCGGCTTGAGAGGTTTGTTTCTATTCAAAATGGCGTTTTTAACGAAGCTGTGGTTCGAAGGCTATATTTATGCTCTTTCCGAAGAGAAATATTCATATTCCGTTACCCAAAAACGATGTGAGAGTCATGCTTTTGTGATATCTAAAGCGTCGATAGGTAATATCGTCAACAAGAAAGGGAAAAAAATCGTCAAATTGGAACCTCAAATGGGACAAAAATTCCAAACAAGTATCCAAGGAAGAAACGGACATCTTAGGCTATTGCGAAGGTACGCTGGTTAATGTTAAAAGAAAATTCCTATAGTCAAAAGACAGTTGCAAAATCATTAAAATGGTCGGTGTCCACTGTAAACAAAATGATAAACGTTGATTTAAATCTTTAGAAAGCGAAAAAATGCAATGTGCATCGTCTTTCTCCAAATCATATCGCTGAACGTAGGACACGTTGCCGAATTCTATATGAGAAACACTTATCCAAAGAAAAATGGAAAAAAAATTGTCACAATAGATGAATCATGGATGTATTTAAATGATTGCAGCAAAAAAAGAGCCATTTATTATCATAAAAGGGGGGGGGGGATTTAAGTACATGGTTCACAGAATCAAAAGAAAGTTTTTCTAAGGGATTCATGAGAACTGCTGTTTTTTCATACAATGTCAAATTAGAAATAAAGAAGGTGGAAAAAAATGTCAATATTAACTCCAAATACTATCAGGAACATATTTAACGCCAATTTTTCTGAATGAAATACCATTACTTTACCCACAGTGCCATCAATCTGTGGAACTCCGTCAAGACAAAGCTAGCAGTCACACATCAAAATCCACTGTAAATTTCCTAATAGAAATGGAACAAAAAACCGGTATCAAGGCCATACCCTTCACTGATATTCCTACTAAATCTCCCGATGTATCACCTATGGATTTTTGTGCATTCGGACTTTTAAAATCTGTATTATCCAAACGTCGTCCCACAACCCTTACAGGACTCTGGAAAGCTGTTCAGGAGGAATGGGATAGAATACCTCTTCTGACACTTCAAAAGGCATTATCAACATGTAAATTACGGTGTCGAAAGATAGTTCAGAATAAGGGCTATCAAATAGAACATTTAAAACACAAGAATTTTATATAATTTAGTTTTGTGAATACAATATATATGGTACAAAAAATGTGTGAGCAGCATCTGTATTATATCTATAAGTTTATATAGATAAATATAAGCATATTATCATTTCAGATAGTTTCGAAAATTTCGACAGTCAATATTTGATCAATTTGCTCATAATAAGATATCACGTCATCATGATTTGCCATGTTTTGTAGATAAGATCAAGATAGGGTCAATTTTGCTAATGACGATGTAGATCGTCAAGACAACCACGCAGATAGTAGGGGTTTGGAATATGTAGTAAAAATATGAAACGTTAAAAACTTACTGGGACATAGAATTTAAAATATTTGGTTCCACACTTTCCCCTTCACACTCTCCATAAAGAACAAAGAAAGCCGCACCAGCATTCGATCACTGTGTTAAAACTCAATACACTTAACTTCAACACGGGTTGTAGAAGAGCTATCCATTTATCCGATTAGCCAAACGGTGCACTTTTTGACAAAAAACAAAATCCGAGCAGGAAACGCATGTACTAGTTAGATAAGTGCAGAGAAAGCTGGCACAGACCGTGATTTTCTAGATCAATCCCTCCACAACTGGCAGGAAAAGGAAACAAAACTGTCGATTTTTCACTCCGCACTGCAATAAATCAAGAGAAAGTATCAATTTTCAGCAGTATCAGACTGGAAAAGAAATTAGAAAGAAAGGGGGAATATCAAGAAACCTGCTGTGGAAGCCACAAACAAAAAAGGCCGAAATTCTGTATACATATAGCGCAATTTTATTCCGGAGTTCCCACCAGACTCCGAGTCGGCTACAACTATTAATCTTTAACAAAGAATGCTTTCCACTTTCTCCCCTTGCCCATATTCCTCGCCCTTCAATGAAAAATTTGCACAAGACAAATTGACGCTAGGTATGCAGAAAAGTGTCAGTTCGCGAGATGGAAAAAGTTGGGCAAAAACAAAATGGGTTTGCTCCTCGCCATTATGGCACGTTTTATATATCTATTTCATGCTGGTTATTCTGCTTCTGTGATTTTTCTTTAAATTTATCTTCCACATCTTGTGTCTGAATTGCTATACTAGGGGTTATTTTATGTAAATTAGAATTTTTTTTTGGAGTATTAAAATGAGTCAATTTTGATCTTATATATTCTCCCTTTTATTTATACCTTAGTCTTTACCCGGTACTTGTCCTATATTTAGGTACTTACTTGGTCCTAAAACGTATATCCATTCCAGTCAGGATTATTTTATGCATATTTGGATTTTTGTTGAATATGAAAATGTACCACTTTTAGTGCTATGCAATACGCCTTTGTTATTTATGACCTTAGTTTTCTTTCGCTACTTGTCGTTGCCATGCAATGTACGTGGGCGTAGAATTACATGTGTTTTACTAGGGAGGTTGTATATCTTCTAACAGTTTTTTTATTGTATTCGAAAATACTCTACTATTACCCTCTATGCATGCTACTTTTTATTCATGATATTTGTCTTATACCAGTACTCGTCTCATCGCCTTCTAATGTAATCCATTGTAAAATTACATTTTATTTATCTAGTATGTATTTTATCTATGTGATAAGAGTTAAGTGTGCAATAAATACACAGCTTTTCACCTTGGTGTTTAATTCATGAGCTTGGTCTTTATCCTTTTCAATGCACTGCTTTATAAAGTTCTGTATTGAAACAACTAGGTTATTTTCTGTGTACTAGGATAGTTTCTTGGGGTATTTATGTATGCATCTTTTTATCCTTACGCATATGTCTTTTAATCGCGACATTTTTATGGACTAGAGTACAGAAGAGCTTGCTTGTTCTTAGTAGATTGTGAACTTCATTTCCTTGACTCAATCTAAATGTTATTTTTCTACTTTACATGTATTGAAGTATTCAAAATGTATCATGTGTACTCCGAATTAAACATTAAATATACATAAAGGTTGTAAAGTTTTGACGATAAACTCTAGAAACAGGATTCATCTTTTTATCAACCCTAGCCAGTACGTTTGATCACATACTGAATAAATGAATACGTATTATACTTTTATGTAATCCACCAATTTTTATCAAAACTGACTCACAGCAAATGCAATGGCCTCAAACAGGCCAATGACAGAGAGCAATATTCTGTAATTTGAAAACAAATAGCATTAATTACATCGTTACAAATAAATGTTTCGTTATGGATACTGTTACTTTCAATTCAATCAATCAACGCTGAAACCCTTTAAGCATCATACGATTTTAAGTTACCCTACATTCATTACATACCCATATATTTTAACCCTCCAATTAGCTTGGACGAGATATCTCGTCCAAGATATTTCTCATCGATTCTTCTTCAAACAAAGCACTAACGCTTCTTCTCATTAACCTCCAACTACTCATTTAGTTCATATGGTCTCGTATATAGAAGTAATTTAACTTTATTACACAGTAGAAAGATCATTGAATTAAAATTTTCCCACTCAAATCAATAAATTTAGCTTCCAAACGTAAAAAAGCAAACATCTATTCACACTTCAAAAGTGGATTCCAAACCTTTAAAACATTACCATTCACTCTAACATCCCAATTGTCTATTTTCCATCCAACAAAAGCTGTGTCGCTTCTCCACCTCATTTCTTCAAGCAAAGAACTGACGCATCTCCCCATTAACTTCCACATAAGCATTCATTGCATGTGTATGTGCATGGAAATAAATTGCCTTTTTTTGCAGCGTGACGAGATCACTGAATTAAATTTGTCCAACTCAAACTAATTCATTTAGTTTCAAACAGAAGAAACAACAGATTTCAATTCACACTTCACAAGGACAATATATTCTAAATCTTTAATGTATATCACACTAACATCACAATCGTATCCCTTTTCCTCCACTTTCTTCCAAGAATAGTTGAACCGCTTCTCCACCCCATTTCTTCGAGCCAAGCATTGACGCCTCTTCTAATTAACCCCTTCGACTATTTAATTGTATATGTCCTCGTATATATAAAAATAATTTGCTGTTTTTATACTGCTACGAGATCACTGAATCAAAACTGTCCAACACAAACCCTTTCATTTAGTTTCACATAGAAAAAAGAACTTTCAGCACTTACTTTACAGGTGGATTTCAAATCATTAATCCTTAACCATCCACCACTAACATCACAATCGCATCCTCATTTTTCCCAGTTCCCTTTGAACAAAAGTTACATCCCTCTTCACAATAACCACTTCGATTCATTAATTGTATATGTCCTCGTACATGTAAAAATAAATTGCTATTTTTATTCTGTGGCGAGATTACTGAATCAAAACTGTCTTACACAAACAAACTTATTCATTTGGTTTCAAACCGAAAAAACTTTCAATTCTGATTTTACAGGTGAATTTCAAACCATTAAAACCTATCCATCCATCACTAACATCACAATCGCATTCTTATTCCTTCCACTTGCCTTCCAACAAAAGTCCCAGAACATATGTGCCTCAATTATTCAAGCCAAGCGCTGACCCCTCTTCGCATTAACCTCTTCGACTCATTGGTTGTATACGTTCTCGTATGTATAAAAATTAATTGCTGTTTTTATACTTTTGCGAGATCACTGTGAATCAAAACTGTCGCACACAAATCAATGCATTTGGTTTCAAACCGAAAAAACTTTCAATTCTTCCATCCATCACTAACATCACAATCGCATTCTTATTCCTTCCAACAAAATTCTTACCACTTCTCCACCCCAATAACTAAAGCCAAGCACTGACCCCTCTTCGTATTAACCTCTTCGACTCATTGATTGTATACGTCCTCGTATGTATAAAAATTAATTGCTGTTTTTATACTTTTGCGAGATCACTGTGAATCAAAACTGTCTCACACAAATCAATTCATTTGGTTTCAAATAGAAAAAACCTTTCCATTCACGCTTCACACTAGTATTTCAAACCATTAAAACCCATCCATCCTCAACTAACATCCACAATCGCTTTCCCATTCCTTCCAGTTCCCTTGCAAGAAAGATCGCACCGCATATCCACCCCATTTCTTGAAGCCAAGTACTGACGCCTCTTCCCATTAACCCAGTCGACTCATTTATTGCATACGGTAATGGACGGACCTCCAGAGCGACGTGGTAAACTCGATCTAATTATGATTAACTCCCAAATTACACGCGGTTCTCTCAAATCCGCTTTGAACTGGAGGACCTTTCCCCGGGAGATGCACATCGCTGATTGACGACGAATTGTATCGAATGGATCATGGGAAGGATCACGTATCGCATTTAGAGCATCATTAATGAGACATTACGTGTAATCGGTTTGATCACTCCTTACCTCTGCGACACAACTTCACAATGTCTATTGATTGTATGTAAATTTGCGCGTTTGATGGAGCAGCTGTGTAATTGATTTCTAATAGCACAGCATGAGCTGGATTTGTAATTGGATTGCACTGAAAAACATTTAATGCTCTGTACTTAGTGCACTATGTAATAGAATTAAGTACAGTGTAATTAAAACATTACGGGGAAGCATGCGGCTAAATAGCAAATCGGATTACATAGATTATTCGGTTTAATGATCTTGTTATAGTAATTATATATAATACAAACGCGTTTTATAGTTTCTTAAAATTGTTTATATAATTTATCTGTAAACCCCTGTTTTTAAAGTGCTTTGATAGAAATTTTGAAAGGCGTAATTTACTTTTCAAAATACTCTATTTCTAGCTTATGGGAAAAAAGTACCCTTTGAACAATTTATATTTTTTTTCATATTCACATCAAAATGTTTTAGTGTACCTTATTTCAGTGCACATTAAATATACATTACAAAAGAAAAAAAAACACTATTTTATTTCATTCCCAATAATTAAATTAAATTTTTTAAATATGTCAATGCTTTTAAATTCCTGCTCCATCTGTAATTTTTAATTTTTTTTCCAATATTTTTTTATACAGAGGCTGTTTACACATTTTTTAGACGATTTTGGTTAGCTGTAATAAAAAAACCTTTACTGCAAAAGAAATAATTGCAATTATACCATGATTTTAAAAGTCAAAATTATCGTCTGCGGCTTGAGAGGTTTGTTTTTATTAAAAATGGCGTTTTTAACGAAGCAGTGGTTCGAAGGTTAAATTTATGCTCTTTCCGAAGAGAAATATTCATATTCCGTTATCCATAAACGATGTGAGAGTCATGGTTTTGTGATATCTAAGGCGTCGATAGGTAATATCGTCAACAAGTAAGGAAAAAAAACGTCAAATTGGAGCTTTAAGTGGGACAAAAATTCCAAACAAGTATCCAAGAAAGAAACGGACGTATTCGACTATTGCAAAGATACGTTGTTTAATGTTAAAAGAAAATCCCCCTAGTTAATGGACAGTTGCAAAATCATTAAACTGTTCTGTGTCCACTGTAAACAAAATGATAAACGTTGATTTAAATCTTAATAAACCGAAAAAACGCAATGTGCATCGTTTTTTTCCAAAGCATATTGCTGAACGCTGGACACGCTGCCGAATTCTATATGAGAAACACTTATCCAAAGAAAAATGGGAAAGAATGGTCACAATAGATGAATCATGGGTGTATTTAAATGATTGCAGCAAATCAAGAGCCATTTATTATGATAAAAGGAGAGAGAAAATATTTAAGTACATGGCTCACAGAATCGAAAGAAAGTTTTTCTAAGGGATTCATGATTGTTTCTGGTTTTTTTCATATAATAACAAGTTAAAAACAAAGAGAGTGTGAAAAAATGTCAAGATTAACTCCAAATACTATCAGGAACATATTTTATCGTCAATTTTTCTGAATGAAATACCATCGCTTTACCCACAGTGTCATCAATCTGTGAAACTCCATCAAGACAAAGCTAGAAGTCACACATGAAAATCTACTGTAAATTTCCTAAAAGAAATGGAACAAAAAACCGGTATCAAGGCCATACCCTTCACTGATATCCCTACTAAATCTCCCGATGTATCACCTATGGATTTTTGTGCTTTCGAATTTTTAAAATCTGCATTATCCAAACGTCGTCCCACAACCCTTACAGAACTCTGGAAAGCTGTTCAGGAGGAATGGGATAGAATACCTCTTCTGACACTTCAAAAGGCATTATTATCCTGGAAATTACAGTGTCGAAAGATAGTTCAGAATAAGGGCTATCAAATAGAACATTTAAAACACAAGAATTTTATATAATTTAGTTTTGTGAATACAATATACATTGTCTAAAAAATGTGTGAACTGCCTCTGTATTTATCTTCTTTTAAGTGTTCCTCATAATTTTATTTACATGTACCACAGTTATTTGTTTTTTACAATTATGTGTGCAACACAAATACTGCAAAAAACAGCAAAAACAAAAAAGTCATAAATAATTTCAGCAATCTTTGAAAAAATAACTATCTTTCTCAGCCCTTATTTCATACAGAGTTGGCTGTCTATAGCAAAATTGACCAGATATTTATGAACGAAATATGTCGTCAAAACCACTTGTAGTGTTTAAGTGGAACTTAGAAATATGCGTTATATACTACTTGGTTGTTTTAAATAATTATTTTACTCTCTTATACACACGTAGTGCATACTTCAATTTTCAAAGGAAATAATTGCTGATCTTCAAATAGTTTATAAAAAACGATTCATATTAATAAATGGTTTTAATTTTTAATATGTATGTATCGTTATAATGATTAACATATCTGTATCGTTATAAATATTAACATATATGCATCGGTACAACGATTTACAAACATGTATCTACTATTATATTCATCTAATTTTTTCAATAAAATTTAAAGATATATTGGAGATTGTTACGACGATGTCTTTACGATTAGAAGGTAATATTAGAAATATGTGTTATAAAATTAGGAGAACACTTTAAGATACATTTATACTTAGTTGGAATGTTCCAGTAACTTCCATTGTCCTCAAAAAGCACAAATTATTATCAGTCAATAAAATGACCATAAACAAATTTACAAAGTAAAAAAGTGCAGTGTTTAATGACACAGCATTTACTATTTATCAAATTTCAGATATTTTGCTACATTAAGATCTGTATTACATTACGGTAAATAATAGTGCACGTAGCAGCACAATATACAAAAATTAGATATTTACATAAATAAGAAGAGATTGAAACCAGAAAACAATATTATTGTTTGTAAATCAAATACGGAAGTTAAGAAAATCCTTGATTGCATTCACCGGTTCATTGCCTAAGCTTCTACACAAATGAACCATTCCGAATGTACTGAATATCTTCTCATTATCGATGGGTTGCTAACATTTCTACTTCAATAGATCTTCGTCCGTCTGTTGTAGTTTTATGTGCTCTTTCTTAGAGCTGTATTGTGATGGATATCACGTTCATGAGAACTATATACTTCTATTTTTTCATCCATTGTCTGGAATTTTTAGGAGACAGCTCTTATCTTGAATAAATTCCCTCTTGAATAAAATTCAGTAGAATTTATGATTTGTCCGCTTGTTTTTTGTTCTTTCTGAATATTTTAATGATTTGGTTCTCTAAGTATATCCGTGGAACGTTTTCTTAAAAATTGAACAAATATTATTGATGTTTTTGTAAAACTATTAACGTTTTAAATAAAATCACAGTTGTATATCCGCTTGTAAGCTATTAATTTTTAATATACTAATAATTTGTGCACTTGTTTTAACAAAAATAAACTATACTAACTATACTTCCAGTTTTCCAATCTTCTCGATCGGTACTGTTACTTTAAAATGTAGTCTGGACGTTACTTACAACATACACTAAGAAAACACGCTATATAGCATAACACTAGCATATCTATATTGATAGAGAAACTCTCAAAAGAGGGTTTACCCAGAAAAATATTAAACCAGTAGCCAGAAAAAGAAATACTGAATTATGCAATGTAAATAAATTGTTAACTATACGCAAATGCACAGTCATACCACCACGTACTATACTTAGCTTTAGAAGAAACAATATATCATTTTGATAGCTGCCTTAATGTAAGTGCACAAAACATTATTTCATTTTAGTACCACTCATGTTATAAAAAAAATACGTTTTGTTACAAAATCAATATTTAACATTTTTAGTAAGCAATTATACTATTTATATGATATTACAAGAATGTTTTTTTATAAACAATCCATTTAAGATGATCACGCATAGGCAATTTTCGATTTAGTGTGAATCTTCGATTAGCCTTCAGGATCGGGACAATGTCGGTTAATCGAAAAGGCCGATAGCAGAAAAACCTTAAACAATCCACCCTCATCCATTGTATATGATAAACGAATGATAACAAATGCACGTTTTCGAACTGAAAATACACTATACATACAGGTATTTTATTTTCCGCGGTAATCTAGTTACTGTACATGTAGTACAGGTTGAACTTTTACAGAGAGTAAGTTATTAGTACGTATATGTTAACATACTAATAACTTTTAATATTTCATGAATTAAAATTATGTTTCATGAATTATTATATTTCATGAAACTACTGCAATCGAAGTTTCACTGAAATAATTTCAAACATCTATGAAAAAGTGGAAATTATTGATATATTTCAGTATTCTCATTAAAGCCCTTGTTTCATTATACTCTACCATAATTTTGGTAAGTATAGTAGTATATCTCAAAGTACTTTGGAAGTTTAATTTACTCGTATGTTCCAAAATTATATATATATATATATATATATATATATATATATATATATATATATATATATATATATATATATATATATATATATATATATATATATATATATATATATATATATATATATATATATATATATATATATATATATATATATATATATATATATATATATAAAATATAAAATATAAATATATATAAAATCATTGTATTTTAATTGTTCTCAAATATATACTTAATATATTTAAAATTAAATAATGTGATATAAATTTACAAAATAAGTTTAAATATTTCTTGAAAAACCACCGAAAAATCTAAAGATCATATATTCAATTCACTGGTATTCTTTGTATATCACAATTAAACTGTACTCTTGATTTGATACCTGTAATGCAGAAAGGGATCTGTTGAAACACCGAAACTCGAACGTTTGTGTCCTTTAAAGTTTCGGACAAAAGCTTTTTGAAATGATTTCGAACAAAGTATTAAAATATGTAACATATAGATACTATGATATTCACATATTACAGCTTTTAGTATTGGTGCTTTTAATATGTATTGTAATTTAGGGATTTAAATTATATTATATAGCCTTCATAAATATTCCAAGATATGAATCTTTCATGAATTTTTGTACCTGTTTTCTATTCACACAATAAAAATTATAAATTTAGATTTTGTTTTCATGTGTGAAAGAATCAACAAAATTGAAAAATATGCTCTATACACAAATATTGAACATCTAAAACTTACAGTGTTGTAAAACACATGCCTTTCGAAATATTCTATAAAAAATCCATCAGGGAAAAGGCGACATGAAATCTTATTGCAGGTCGTTTTTTAATAGTCCAGAATGCTTAATATTATATACAGAATGCAAATATTAAGATATAGCATAAATACTTTATTGAGAGTAATGTTTATGTAATCGAATGGTTTCATACCTGTACGACACGGGAATCATGAAAATGGTGAATTTTAAAAACTACTGCAATGAATACAAAACTCATCTTTCTCACTATAAATGTTCATAATTACACCCTTTTCCCATTGGTTCGAATATGTACTTTGAGTAAAATTGCCTAAGTGATTTGATTATTTTTTTATTCCAATAAAATGTCTCGTATAGGAAAAAACTAACATAGTATTAAAACAATCCGAACTAATAAAATGAGTTTTAAGTTTATGTTATTCTTTCTTACATGATGGTACATATTTGATAGATTTAAAACCTGAGCTGTGGTAAAAATAGCATTAAGAAATGTATGTCATCCAATCCAAGAAATATATCTTATAAATGCTACTTACAAGATATTATACTTATTTCAGATATTTAATAACTGAAATAATAAACCCCCATATAAGGCAATAAAAACTGCATTATAAAAGATGTCGATGGTAATCCAAATGGTAAAAAAATTAATACATCTTCCCCCTTACAAATGTCTATTTCGCTCTCTTGTCCCGAGTGGTACACATATGTACCACATATTTTTAAAATGATCTAGAAGGGACATACTTAATTGAATACATGTTTCGTTTTATCATTTATGCTGCGGCGTATTTTGCTTGCATGTCCGATCCCCTTACCTAATTACCTAAGTTGAGTGATAGAGCCTTGAGTGGCGTTCACGACTGACGCTTTCCTTTCATAGTATTGCGTGGCATATCGTTTGGCGTGAGATAGATATCACCGGAGACACCTTCTGCATTTAACACAAAGCGTTCACACCTCACGGTTGACAGGATAGGGTACCCAACAAAAGGAGGATCCTCTAGATGGTCAGTCGCTGACAGCTCGTAAAGGGTGATCGATGTCAGGGGTCACTTAAAAAGGGGATGACATCCACAGTACATAGAGCTATACCATGCCTCTGTTTTAAACGAAATTTAAGTGGTAACAGTTGAAGTTAATAAACTGATTTTTATGTCATCGATTTTTACTTGTAGGTAGATATGGTAACCTTACCATAACCACTAATGTTACAAATATGTAGCATACTTCTCGCACGAACAGGTTCATACTATAAATCTTCAACTGGACATCAAAGATAGTAAAATAGGCCATAAATTTTATTTGATTAACATCATTTATATTCAGTGACAAAAGCTTTTAGCAAATCTACTAAAAAAACTCTGATGTGAAACTAAACTATTAAACTGAAATACTTTCCATTTTAATCTATCGTCATCCAACCGTAGTTCAAATTTTGAGGTACCCCCTCTGATGTTTGATTTCGGAACATCACCAATAGCCCGTTGTGTAGCATCAGAGTGACGTTTATTAAGTGCCTACCTAAATTTTAATATAGTATTTCATATTTATAAACAATTTACGAAACGAAATTACTATAGTGAGATTCAGAATACGTGAAATAGCAGAAACCAAAAGAGGACCAATTGGTCTAGTTGTCAGGGTGGCTTCTGGATCCAAAAGCTTGTGGTTCTAATTTGAGGTAAGGCACGTTTTTTCTTTGTCCGCCTGGAATATAGTAGGATGGTAGCTGAATTAAATCACGCTATATAAAAAGAATGCGAATGGTACTGGATCAATCCCGAAAGGAAAGCTCAATAGAAATCACCTCTTAATTTGGACCCAAGATCAGATATCAACCCCTGAGCTGGCGCACCCGATTTTCTAAACACGCTATCGTGAAGACAATTCAAGCAACGGCAGATTTAACTTGCACCAATGCTCATGTATATTCCTATGTTTCGTTGAATCGATTTTCCAACTCAAAATAATCCGTTTCCTCATCTGCGATTCTACTAACTGGTGTACCACGGCTACCTTTTTGAATGAATTAGTGAACATTGTGATGATTGTCTCGTCATTTGAAAATCTTACTAAACCTTGTTGGCGACACATCTCGTCTGTCGTCATTTTTCTTTTTGCAAATATTGATAAATCTTGTTGGCGACACATCTCGTCTGTCGTCATTTTTTGTTGTTGCAAGTATTGATAAATCTTGTTGGCGATACATCTCGTCTGTCGTCATTTTTTTGTTGTTGCAAGTATTGATAAATCTTGTTGGCGACACATCTCGTCTGTCGTCATTTTTTGTTGTTGCAAGTATTGATAAATCTTGTTGGCGATACATCTCGTCTGTCGTCATTTTTTTGTTGTTGCAAGTATTGATAAATCTTGTTGGCGACACATCTCGTCTGTCGTCATTTTTTGTTGTTGCAAGTATTGATAAATCTTGTTGGCGATACATCTCGTCTGTCGTCATTTTTCTTTTTGCAAATATTGATAAATCTTGTTGGCGACACATCTCGTCTGTCGTCATTTTTTGTTGTTGCAAGTATTGATAAATCTTGTTGGCGATACATCTCGTCTGTCGTCATTTTTTTGTTGTTGCAAGTATTGATAAATCTTGTTGGCGACACATCTCGTCTGTCGTCATTTTTTGTTGTTGCAAGTATTGATAAATCTTGTTGGCGATACATCTCGTCTGTCGTCATTTTTTTGTTGTTGCAAGTATTGATAAATCTTGTTGGCGACACATCTCGTCTGTCGTCATTTTTTGTTGTTGCAAGTATTGATAAATCTTGTTGGCGATACATCTCGTCTGTCGTCATTTTTTTGTTGTTGCAAGTATTGATAAATCTTGTTGGCGACACATCTCGTCTGTCGTCATTTTTTGTTGTTGCAAGTATTGATAAATCTTGTTGGCGATACATCTCGTCTGTCGTCATTTTTTTGTTGTTGCAAGTATTGATAAATCTTGTTGGCGATACATCTCGTCTGTCGTCATAGTAAAAATACTGACTAGATGTTAAGCGTGTGATCATAAAATCATCATTCGGCAATAGTTGGATGAGATATATTGTCACTGATATAATTTCAGATTTTCTTGGACGATATATCTAGTCGAACCCTCTTGGAGGGTTAAATAGATTGTGCCTTGAACAAATACACTAAGTTGCGACGTGAAAAAATTCACTGGATTACCATGGTAACAGAAAGAAATTTCCGAATCCGTTCGTTTAGTGTCATATTGAGAAAAATGTTAAACTGATGGGAATTAGAAAACAAAGATATGAAATATATTCCATAGGTTTTGCATACAAAAAGTATGTTCAAGAATTTGAAATGAAACTTTCTACTGGTATACCGAAAGTCTTGATAGTGTATACCACCGAACAAAATGTCCACCACCTATTTCAGACCAAAAGAAGTCGTGCAGGAATAAAATACTATAGTTTGTCGAACATGAAATCGGTAGGTATGTTCTTTATAGAGCTTCACGGTTCCAAATAACACAATAATAAATATGGATGTCTATCTTCGCAGCGTCACGAAACTGAAGGCAACGGAACGTATGAAAGAAACATTCGGATTTTTATGTCACAAAAAACGCGTTTCTGTGCGGAATGCTTATTCTTTCAGAAAGAGATCGGGATAATAATGTTTATTCGAAACATATGTTGCGGGGACTCAGTTCTGCCGATCTGACAGTTGAATATTTTACGAATTCTTGAGATTTTTCTAGGGAAGAGAAACGGATTGGCCATCTCCCCATAGAAAGTAACGAATGAGAGGGGGGGGGGGGGGTTAGACACCAAAAATCTGCAAGATGGAAATTGCTGATCATGTCCGAATTTTGAGATCTTGGGATTGTTTGATATGTGTAGTTCTTAGAACTCACGCGCTTTAGTTTGAAGTATTAACCTCTGAACCTCGAAGAAAGATTATTTTCTGATGATTCACTATTTTTAACTGATATATACTTATTAAAAAACACTATTAAATTTTCATCTTTGGGCCATTTTAAATACATAAATTATGTAGTATATAGGAGATATGGTTTCTATAATGCACCCCGCTCGCGATTTTCCAAACCCTCATAGGTACTACAACTGGGGGCGGGGCTAAACGTAACGGCCAATGATCGCAAGCGCTGGATAGGAATCTCCTTCACTACGCTAAAGACAACTTAAATCCTGTCTGATCCTGTTTGCAGTGTAATAATTATATAAGTTAGTGTTTTATGTATGCTTTTTGTTACATCAGAATGGTCCTAAACCAGGGTTGAATACGACACCATCATCCTAAAGCAAAGGGGACGGCAGAGGGGCGGGAAAATATCAGCTGGTAGTGAGTTCAGGAGTGGTTCTTAGTTATTTATGTAAAATCAACGGAAGCTTGGAAAATATAAAAAGGTATTAAAAATTAGGAAAAGTAATTTAGAATCAAAAGGAATTAAATTGGAATTTGGAGGACCTAAAATTTTTTCCGCCAACTGGGTTTGAACTCGGGAAGTCATACTCCGCTGCCGACGCCAATCTGAAGATAGGTGACTTTAGCCATTAGGCCATTGTTGCTTCACGAAAGGAAGCTCTTTAAAAGAAGAGATCATTTTATATTTGGTTGATTTCAGTCTCATTTGCCGTTATTGTTAGCCCCGCCCTCAGTTGTAGCAACATTGGCCGTTATGGGTAACCCCGCCCCCAGTTGTAGTACCTATGAGGGTTTGTAAAATAGCACCCCGCTCGAGTTGATCGTCACAGAAAATGCATAGTCGGATTCTTATACAGGTGGTATCGACGAGATATATCATCCATCAAGGTCTGACCAATTTTATTTCTACCGCGACATCTTGTGCATTTTGTTGATTTTCGGATGATGATCAACAGACGGTCAGTTCTCGTCTAATGACGAAATATATCGTTCATCAGTATCCGGTTAGGTTCGCTGTTGACAAGATACCTCGCTGAGATAACCACCAAGAGGGTTAAGACTGTAACATGTTCAAATTTCACTGAGGGATTGATAAGCAGCTATCCGTTCCGCAAATTGAAGCATTCTCTGTATGACTTCGAACCATTTTTGACCTTCTTGATCACTATATCGTTACAAAGATTATTTCAATCCATTGATGGGCTTGTATAGTTATTATATGTGTTGTGATGCAACAGGAAGACTACATTGCTCGGAAATATCACAGTAAGGCTCATACGATAAGGAATCTAGGAACTTTCGAAGAACCACCCCGAGTAATATAGAATAGGTGAGCTAAATAATCAAACGAATCAAATTAACCTGATGACATTTATAGTATTTTACATTTTTACTTTGAATTTTTCAATTTATTTCAATTTAGGCGCTACTAAAACTTTCCATCCCCCTTCGTTTTCAATGCGTTTTCTTACGTTAAAAAAAATTTAAAAACGAGGAGTGTTTGGAATTTTTACAAGAGGTAAAATTTTTTTATTTATTCTCTTAAATGCATTTGATTATCGAAGAATTAAAGAAGCTCAATTCATACAACCAAATCTTTATTAGCACAGCAATGATATTACACAGTTTCATTTCTAACATAGTAATTTAATTAGTAAACAGATGATCTGTAGCCTGCGCGAATGTTAAATGAGGTTACGAAATTAATACACAAGCATGGTTGTCTATATTTCTAAATACAAGAATAAAAATTGCAGGAAATCTAAATTAAAACTCGATAACCTATTTTTGTTTTTTAAACTTCTTTTTCTGCTATAAACTCCTTAAAGTCCTTTTGTGCACTACTGATTTTAAGGGATACGGTAGATAATTTGAATTATTCATTTCAGACTGCCATTAATTTGGGTCAGTAACTGAACCTTAGAGTATGCTGAAGTACTGTAATGCCTACCACTATCAATATTATTTTTGAGTACCCGTAACCGGTTCACCACGTACCCCCAGGGATACGCGTATCCCAGGTTGGGAACCGCTGTACTAGAGTAATATAACGGGCTATTTACGACGGACTGGGATCAGTCCACCAATGTAAAGATCACGTGACAATACCTCGTAAGGATGGAGACTTGGAGAAGCAATACTTGGTAGAGAACGAATTTCGTGATTCCGCTATTTTTAAATTATTCCATTCCGGTCAATACTTTGTGGCATCAACTGTCAGTAATTCTTTATAAGTGTCTTAAAAATAGGTGATTTATTGTGTAAAATTTATGTGTTTGTATTTGAATAAAAAATACGAGTTAATTCCGTTAAACGGAAAGCATTGGAACTAAATGCCTCTAAAAAAAGTGATGTTCAGCTGCAATAAATATGCTTCTAGTTTATGTAGTAGTAAATATGAAACACTAGAACGAGGGCGTTTATTTCGTTTTCTTTCAATCGAGATTTGAGATTATGGAGATTGTCCAACACAACAAAAGATAGAAAGGTCAATAGCGTCTTACGCCCGTGAGGGATGGACTTGATGGAATTCTTGTTATTATGTTACACCTTCAAATAAAATTTCTCAGTTTCGTGTACTTCAATGAATTTAGAAATGATTGCAAATATGTAATCTTAAAGAAAAAAAAATATTATCTCTTGAAATTCTATATATTTTCACGAGGTTAGTGCAAGGAAGGTTTTTATAAGACATTTTTTTTAAATTTCTAATAGTCAGACATAGGTGCTTGTACAAAACATACAGCATATATAATTTACGCCGAAAAGGGATTCAATGTTAGAACACAAATATTTTTCATTACTGCACTTTTAAGACACACATACAGACAAAACAATTTTTGTGACACGTTTCATACGTTAACTCAACCATTTTGCTACACACTTTTTGTGAATTTATAATTTTAAACCGAAATTAATAAAACTGTTAATTTTCTAAGCAAACTTGTGTGGTCATCATCTCATTATTGTTAAATTTGTACAGATTAAATGTTCCTGCTAAAAATATAAATAACTTGGTAAGAAATGTTCGGTGCAAAGGAAGTTACTACATAAAATATGGTCAAACATTTTGATAAAATAATAAAAATTAATAGGTTAATACGCTTTAATTTTCTATGTATTGTCAAATTGTAATTCGTTCCTAGCATAGTTTGTAAACATATAAATTAAATTAACTCAATTCATATTCCTCAAACAATGTAGAAAATAACTAAAAAATATTCCTAAACTCTGTCTATTTCTGTCTGTATGTGTGCGCGCACACTACGTCCAAATGAATGGGTATGTATATTTTATGAAACTTGGCGAACAGTGAGTACTTCACATATTTAGTAATTAAAATTCATTACATCAGTCTGTCTTTCAGTTATATGTCTGTGCACAAATTGAATGAAATTCACTCAAAATAATAAAATATTTTACTAAGAATGCATAAAGTGAGAGAATATTTTACACAAATTTTCTTTGCCTACATTTCTAGACACGTTTCGCATTAAAACAACTGAATTACCACACTAAAATCATTCTAAATTTTATAGTTTTGGAGAATGTAGGATGTAATTAGTAGAATCAGTTGGGTTTTTAGAAAGCTGCATTCAATAAGCAAGTAACACCATTAATCTGACTTGTTTTATGTGGTTTGTAAATTTAATAAATATTTACGTTTAAATAAATTACATTTTTTATTCAACACACGCAACAACAGCTTCACACATGATTTGATTTGAAAAACTGAAAAACCAAATTTTAAATGAAATCTGTCAATTTTGAAAAATATTAATGTTGAAGAAAATCTGAACTACATTTCCTGAAGTATTACAAATTATTTGTCTAAGTGACAGAGAATGTCAAGGTTGCCTATTTTACATTCAAGCAACGTATCGTTTCTTAATAGTTTTTTGTAAACACTTATTTTCTTTAAGGAAATGATGTCAAATTTATCTATCACTAGCAAATTACCCAACCCAACTCGGTTTTAATTGGTTTACTATAGATTGAAGAGATGATCAAAATATATAATGACTTCGTTTTTCGTAGATTAAAATAATATTTTAACACCTTTCGCTATCTTTATAAACTCTACCACCTAGTTTGAACACAAATCCTACACATGCATATCCATTCATGTAATACATTTCACTTACATCGCACCCTTGTTGTATGGCAAAGCTACAAAATAACGAAAGGTGACATTAAGGTTACTACTACAAAATACGATTTGGAGGGAAATTTGGAATTCTCTTTCTTAAGTTATTTTCATGTTCAACTAAATTAATGAAAACGACGATTTCCATCGAGAACTCTCGCCCTCATAGTCAACAAAACAATATTTTTTTACTTGTGGCACTCTTGCATCCGGCATGCTGCATTTTGCAATTTCGCAATCTTCTCCTACCTTTATGACGAAGAATTTTTTAATGTTTGAAAAGTTCGAGCATGGGTTTCAATAACGGCAATATTTTTTCAATAATTGCATAATTACACTTAAAATTTGCTTTATTCTGACCTACCTGCCTCTTAAGTCGAATACTTTGTGGTGGTGTTGCGTGTGATGAAAACAAAACGCAATTTATTAAAATAATAAATATTTAAAACAGACAACAAAATACAACAGCGAAATAAAACAAATAAAGGATGTTGGGAAAAAGTTGTTCTGAAGATATTAATGTGTGAATCCATTTTATCTCTTTTCCTCGCAGTTGCCACAACTTCCAACTAAAAAGTGCACAAAATTTAGAAATGCTAAGTTAATTCAGAGTAAAAGAAACACGAGTTTACGTTTTATTTCATTTCTTTGCAAAATATACCCCAATATACATTCCCATTTTTACAAAACTACTAAACTATGGTTGATTTAAGTATACATCTTCAGGTGTTTTAGCATGTAACGCATCTAAATATAACACTAAAGAAATATTTAATATTTCATTTACTTAACTATTAGATAGTGTTTAAAAGCAAGTATATTGCAATCAAATATCTGGAATGAAGTTCAAGTGATGCCTACACAAACACACAAACACAAAATCGAACATAGAACAGAAAGACGAACAGACAGATTTTCGCAATCAATTTCACTCACTAAATGAAGATAAGTACTCAATGTATGAAAATTTCCATGAAAATATATTAAACCGTGTGGACGTGTATAGGGCACATACATACAGACAGACACCAAACGCGCAGAAGGCGGATTTGGCATCAGAAGGGTCCAAAACGGATAGAAAATTGGAAATGGGACGAAAATATTCAATGTATAAACAAATACTCCATTCTTATTTATATAAATTTGTTGAAAAATGGCAATTGTTTACCTTTGCTTTGTACATAAAACATTAAATTTTCTAAACAAATACTTGTGCCATGAAATAGAGTTATCTAGAAAAATGTATTAGTTTTAAAATATGAGTCATGAATATTTTATGAAATAAATTGGTGATATTTTCATAAAATGGTAAAATTCGAAAATGTTGCATGCTTGGTATGAGAGACAGATTATTATTCGGAAATTATCAGTGCAAGAATATGCGCCAAAGAATTGTCAATTTTACGAATTGAGTTTACAGCAGTTTTTTCTGGAAACGAACTTTAAGAAGTAAATAGTATAATCCGGGCAAAAAACTCAAAATGGTCACTTGTAGTTATCTTTGCGCAACCTTTTATAGTTTTATTATACAACAGGGTTTCGATGTATGTGTATGAAATGTATTACTATGGATAAACGCCTTTGAACCAAAGTAAGTTGTAGATATTATAAAAATATTCAAAAGATGTTAATCAGCTATTTTGTCAGCTATGCTACTCTACAATATGTTTTATGTAGTTGTACGGGTAACTCGTAAAATATGAGAAATGTTTTTGCTACTAACAGAATTTGATAGCAATTGGTTTTCAATGCTAAAATTAAAACATTTAATTTTTGATCAATTTGGATGATATAGATGTTTAATTGTCCCTTTAAAGGATCTTAGGAATAAATTATAACTATTTTACTGTCAACAATGAATTTGTTATTTGAGAATGTTCGGATGAAGTATAAGTTGATTAAAAACTATGATGTATTTTGCTTTAAAATAAATCACATATTTTACTATAATTTATAGTTTAATTGAAAGCAATAAACCTCAGTAGCCTTGTCTCGCTGAAATTCGGATAAAATGTGATTTACATAAACATATGTAGTTACTTTCTAACTTTACAACATTATAATGCATTACGAAAAACATGATAATAAACATAATATTCTTGAGAAATACTTCTAAACCTACTTAAACCCTTATGACAGGAGATTTTTAAAACCTTTCAAATCCTCCTTTCTTAAACACCATCCATTAAAAATTATTTTTTTCTCTCAGCTTTGTTTCCAAACTAAGAATTAAATGTAACACTTACATGAGGTCTTAAAGTAAATGTCAACAGCTTTAGCGTATTGATTTTGTAAGTGAATATTCAGATCGTATGCATGAGAATCCATCTAGCTCATTATTTAAAGAAGTGTGTCTCCTTATTGTTCAAAATTTAATTAAGTGGTTCACAGATTTTTCAAAATTTAATACCATCCAATATGTAATATAGCTATTTTCTAATAATAAAGCAAATAAATCTTTTTTGAATGGAATATGAAACAAAACACGTGTAATAGGACACATTTTTAAAGCATTTGACGTTCAATAATCACTTGAATAATAAAATGTATTTTAGCCTAACGGTATTTCCATTTCTATTATTTAATACAACTGCATTAGCTGATTCCTCTACATGAGAGATGGTCTGTCTATGTATGTCTACATTCCTAAAGAAATGATAATACGCAAATAAAACACACATAAGTAAATAATTAAATGAAAACCTTAGGTAAAATAGGTAGCAGAATTTGAAAAATTTTCAAAACAGTTACTAACGATTTGAAAACTTGTATGTAAAATCAATATAAAGCTACTGTCATGACATCATTTGGTGGACGCCTTGTTCCTCAGAAATGGCTTTAGACAATTTTACATTAATGGTTTTATAATGGTTACATAAAACTTTTAATGATTTTTAAATCATTAAAAGTTTTTAAATCGTTAATGGGGGGGGGTAATTTTTGAAAAAGTTTTTCATTGCTTACAAACACTACATATACCTGAAAAATATCGAAATTACATAATCTGATAGGAAATTAAAATTACGTACTTGAAATCTTCTCATTCTACTGAAAGTCTAATTTAAATATTCAGTTAAATATGACGGTAGAAAATATAATTTTGCGTGTCAGATAAACATGAAATTGGATCCTTGTGTCAAGTTTACAAAAGTGTGTGTTCCATCCGTAAGCTAATTTTGATATTCTGTGATGCATAATTTGGTAAATGAAAGGTTAACTTAGGGGAATTTGAAATTAAAGTTTACTTAAACTGACATTAACTAATCTGAAACCTTTCCAAGTATCGCGCAATGTCAGGACAGTGTAAGGAACTACATATAACCAGGTAATACCAGAATTAGGTACCTGGAATTACACTTAAATTAAGAAACTTCCAAGCACAGTTTCAGGAATTCAAGCATATTTAAACATCAACATGGAACTGTAGGTCCAGCATCATCCTTAAGGTCACATAGCTCATTCAAATTAACGTTTCAACCATGGTCATTCGAAAGCATTCCGACCTAATATTCTCTCTACTACCATCAAGCACCAAACTGCTGAAGCGAGTTTCCAAGCAGTTCCACCCAAAGCCCAAAAGCATTTGGGAGATGAGAAGAAGAAATACATTATGAGTTCTTCTGCCCAAATCGATGCCTTTTCGCTTCAGCCCGGTAGGACTTTAATCTTGGTGATCACAAATCAACTAAATTACAGGGATTGGGAAAGGAAGATATCTTTGAGATAAGAGTCAGGATCTAGACTTATGAATAGAATGCATCAGTTACTTCGGGAGATTGTTCTAAGTAGTGTCTTTTATCTCTTGAGTTTAAGTCGAAGATGCATCGAGGACGATCCATTTGGATCTAACGGTTTATTATCACTTTCTGTTTATAAGGATTATGGCACTACTGATGGCGATGTGTTGGAAGATGTCATTTTCCGTTCAACTCTCTTGGCAGTCTAGTGGGAAGAACAGCGACCGTAAAATTATTAAAGATTCCCTTACTGAAGTGCGAGAACATTTTGTGAAATGTGTAGTACACAGAAGGCAAATAACATCAGATACATTTATGAAGCTTTTATCATATTTCTTTTATGTAATGACTTAGCTAAACTAGTTGACCCTCTCAGAAATCTACGCTAAACGGTATGCGGCTTGTATCTATTGGTGTGGCACTGTTATACAAATTTCACACATTTTGTAAGTTGGCTTTGAATTTGTCTTAAAGTAACCTTGATTTCCAAATTTGTAATTGGAAATAAATCACTTTATGATTATATTGTTATTTTGTTTTTATTGTGTTTGACAAAATTATTTTAAAGAACATTTTACACGATTAACATTGCTTAAATTATACATAAAAATTTTATAATTTGAATGTACATTGTGTGTAAATATGAATGAAGTGTTTGTACATTTAATCTTAGTGCCAAATTTCAAGATAGTTATCCGTTTTGGGTCCTAATTCAAAATCAGCTTAGTATTTAATCTATTTTATGTTATGAAGTATGCAAAAGTTTTCACATGTCAGTAATGGGTTTGCAATTATGCTGCCAAAAGTCTAAAATAAGTGGCATCCCTTTAAATCCTTCAAAGACTATTCAGTGGAGATCAATGCCTTGAAAATCAGTGAATTTCAAGTTAATTTAAATTTTCCGTCTCTAGTTGATCTCAACCATTTATCGTGTGTTACATTACCATTCTTTTATCTAACGGAAGAGGAATTTGTGAATGTGGAATTTCATTTGGATGGTGAGCTCGCGGTATTATTGATATACTGTTTTTGCAAAACTCAAACAGTCGCATTATTATAAAATATAAAATTACCTGATGTTCCTGAGTTACTTTTTCATTTCATGTATAAAGTTAATTTAAAATTATATATACTTTCATTGACCTGTAATCGACTGTAGAATAAATACAAATTCGTGACAGGTGGTTAAAATAGGAGGGTGTTAGCATGGAAATATAGCAATAAAAAACAAAGTCTGCCGAATGTTTTTTCCATAAAAGTTATTTGATGCTTTCGAAATCTCTACTATTATAAAAGGAAGTGTTTGTTTGTGTCTGAGTGTGGACTGTCCCGACGAATCTATGACAATTACAATAATGGGATTGGGCAAACAGGTAGTCCGAATGTTTTTAAATTTTTGTACGAAGCCCGAATTTTAATATTTTATCTAGAACATTTTTTAATGAATTTATTAGTTGTTTTCATCTTTCATTCTTCCGTTCCGGTAAGCGAAGAAGCACCTCCATTTTGACATTTTCGACCTACGGCAGACTTTGGAAACAGTTTTTTTTACCTTCCGGATTTCCCGTACCTGGGCCTGCGCGAATTGATTTTCGAGATTTCACATGATCAATTCAGGCTGAAAAACAGTCACGTGTCTAATCGTCTAGGAAGGCTAATTTTACCAATCTTTTCTTCCTTTTTTTCTGGTGACCTCTTAAAGAAGGAAGTAGATTGCGTGACGTCAGCCTTTGGAACTATATTAATTTTCCGATTGTAGCGTGTTTTGTCAAACGAGAAGAAAGAAGAAGGAAGCAGATTCTGCGATTTTCATCCACTACGTACCAAACACTGGGGTTTGGCAAGCGTTAGCTATCAGTGGTTATATATATATATATATATATATATATAGCATAAAATATACAAAATAATAGTTACATAACACACACACAAAAACAAAAAATATACCAGAAATAACCAAACAGCCGGGGTGCAATAACCAGAAACCGAAACTCGAAACTACCCATGCAATTCTTTTGTTCTTGAAATTATATATATATATATATATATATATATATATATATATATATTGCTAGAGATTGTGATATAATGCCGATTGGATATCTTCACAATTAAATGAGAATGCGTAGCAAACACCGGGGTTGGCGCGAGCGTTGTTATGCAGTGGTCACACCTGACCCCCAATAAAGAACTGTTACGGGTAAGGAAAATTTTACATTACATCGAAACCTAAAAGATCTTATTTTATTTTAATAAATATTTTTTAATTTGATATTTATATTTTCGCAAGAGATTTTGACGACACGCTAATTGGATCTCGTCGCAATTCGAATAGGCCGTAATGTTGGTTTCTAAATGGAATTTGTTTGTAGCAATCACCGGGGGTTAGTGATTAGTGATAACACTTGACCCCGCGAAAATAACTGTCACGTTTGCACGTGATAGTTATTTTCGTGCTGGCCACGCAGTCAGAATGGCTAGTAATACATAAACAATTCAACTTCTCTTAAAATCATAAAATGTTTTTAATTCCATCCACGAATAGACCTTCTTTCACTTCACGCCTTTACGGATGACAGAAACTCTATATTATATTACACAGCAAGTGAAACTATTTAAATTAGTAACACTATTTTACTCTTTAAACTCTAACATAATAAGTCTTAATAAAATAATGGATGTTGGTTCAGAATGAACCGTTATCAAAATTTCCTTGTAGTGTCATGAGCTGAAAGTGCCATCAATTACGTTAGCATTGTCTAACATTCGCATAAGTTATATTCTTGGAAGAAGTTTCGTTACGTAGATTTTCGGGTAATCCGCCTCAGGTTTTAGTACAGAAGGTTAACCACGGAAAAACAATTAAATCCAAACATATAATATAAAATGTTTGGGAATGATTTAACGTTACAGAACTTCGACCTTCGAGAAACATTTCTTAAGATAGTAATTTAAATTTTAAATGAAGAGATAAACAGAGTGCATGCGATTTTATATATTGTTCCACGCAGAACTGTCGGAAAACAACGGCTAGAGAACGTGCTTGGATTTACATGCAGATGTTTTCGCACTTTCACTTACCACGGACACTTCCGTCTAAAAACTATTGCTTTACTTTAAACGGGAATATCTTCGCGTATGTATCTACTTTTACCTCTAAGAAAATGCTTAAATTGTATCTAATATTTGTCAGCGACTGAACTAAGAATTATTTTACGATATTTCGAGCGATATTTGAATTCAGTCGAGGGAAAATTATAACTCTCTCAATGGATTTAAATAAAAATAAACTAGATGCGTGGATGCAATTCCGTGTTTTAAAAAGGAATTCAGGATGCGTTTTCAAGTATTGCATTATATCAAATAAAGTATTAATCGATTCAAAAACATGCCATTTAGGGTAGGTATGTAAAGGTATAAACAAAGATAAGAAATAAGATAAGTTAGAAGGCGAAACGTTTATTCATTTGTCGTGATTGTCGCTTAAATATTTAAACATGGTTTGCTTGAACTTTGAGACTTCAAAGGTGGAAAAGTACTTTTAAAATAACTAGATTATCGTGATGCTTGAATAAGTCTGGCAGAAATGAACCATCAGTAACGTGTTAAACCTTGTGGTGGTTGTCTCGGAGAGATATAACGTCATTAGCAATACTGACTTGATCTAGATGAACGAGAAAACTCACCAGGACGACTGACAGGATTTTGATCTTGTCATCGTCAAAAATTAGACAGTGCCTTGATGGTGAGATAGCTCATCATTAGTAAGACTAGTCGAATCCTGATTATCTATTTTGTAAAGTTTTTAAACATCATAGGTTCCTTTAACCAATAGGCTTGCGTTATGCATAAATATGGACCTTCCGTCATAAAGATTTGATTTCAACCTACCAACGAGTTGTCTATATTATTATAAAAGGAAATGTTTGTTTGTGTCTCTATATGAGGAATATCTCCTGACGAATCTATGTCACTTACTATAATGTAATTTGGCACACAGGTAATACTAATTTTTTGCAAATTTTGTGTCCAGCCCAAATTTTAGAATTTAAAAATTTAATCTAGAATGTTTTAAAATATAATAATCAGTTTTTTTTCACCTTTCTTTCTATTTACCGGAATGTGACGTCATTGAAGAAAGGCGAGGATTTTGCGATTTTCGACCACTGATGTCACAAGTGTTTTCGTCTTAATGCCTTTGGAAAGATGCCAAGTTTTCCGATTCTAACGTGTTTTGATTTACGTTGATGATAATAGCAACTTCGAGGCCATCACGTCGTTGCCTGTAGAGAGATACGCAACAAATGGGAATACGTAGCATACATCGGGGTTAGCGAGCAGTGGTCACACCTGACCCCACGAAAAGAACTGTCACGGGCGACGCCGTGAGGCCAAGCACAGGGTAGTATTACATATATTTGAATTTATGACCAGAAAATACATTATAGGCCCTGAAGTCTTCACGAGAGTACCTTGTTTCCCAAATGTTACAGATAGATTTATGACTACACTTACTAAAATATTTATTCAACTGATAATTTTCATTAGGTAGTTTAGTAGTTAATTCAAGTTGCACTGGTGCAACACAAAATGCTGTTGGCGATGGTTCGGGACCAATCCCTAAGAGAAAGGTCCAAGTACAACCCCTCGTGATTGTTTATTTTCATGTATTCATTCGTCGAATGTTTTGAAGCTTGCATACTTCGGGCAGTGAAGCTATGGATAGCCTAGTTCGGGAGCAGGTCTGGATTGATTCATTACCTCCAGTTTACTTGGTATGTCGGTGTTTTGTTATAGTGAGGTTGCTACGAATAGACACATGGCCTTGTGTCGGTACATTTTCAGAAATGTATAAGAAAATCTCGCGGAAAAGACTGTCACAGGGATTGGAACGGCGCTGACGTATTGTCTTTTGACGAGTCCCGTTTCCAACTGTGTCCTGAATACAACCACAGAAGTGACTGGAGACATAAAGGGCAGCGTAGGGATCCTGCCCTTACTATCGCAAGCTGCACATGCCCAAAACAGGGCATTATGGTCTGGGGTGCCATCTCCTTTGATTGCCGGACCCCTTTGGTAGTCATTTCTGGCACACTAAGATCACAGCGGTTCGTAGACGACATTCTGTGTTACCGTTCCTTTTATCGACACTTTGGACTTACTTTACAACAGAACAATACCGGCCGCACACAGTACGTGTGGATATGAATTGTCTTCAAGCTTTCCCAACACTTCCTTGGCTATCTAAGTCTCCTAATATATTCCAAAAAGCAAATTTGGGACGTTATGGGAAGGCGATTGCAACCACCCACGGAATGTTGACCATTTAGCCCGACAGTTGGCGACAATTTGGCAAGAAATTCCGGAGAACACCATCCCGGAACTTTTTCAGTCCATGCCACGCCGGGTGACAGCTTGCATCCAGGCCATAGGTGGACCAACGTCTTATTGACTACCTCCATTTGTAACGGTGAAACTCTGAAATAAATCTTTCAATAAATATGTCCTTCACATCCAACAATTATTATTGCAATCGGACTTCTCCTTCTTGGTGCGTTAAATTTTTTGTTAGAGTTTATTTGTTACTTTATAATGAGTTCCCATGAATGAATTTACTAATGAGATTCCAGGAAACAAAAATATCCAATACCACACACAAATGACTAGAACCCGTTTCCGCCTTCGAATCGGGCATTATTCAACCACGAAAAGCCTTCGCATTAAACAACTTCAAATGCAAGTCGCCTCTTTTATTTCTTCGCTGCTCAATGTCCCTCCTAATCGAAACGTATTAACAGACTCTTTGTCCGTCGATGCACCCACCCGGCACAAGACGGACGAACCGACAGCAATTAGTGCTGTTCCTTCACTGCGGGGACATAATTATGTCGTTACGACTGAATGTCAACAAACGGACAAGTCGCCGTGTCTATGCGTTTAAGTGTTATTACTCTTACGCCCGGCAATACAAAGTTCGCGGGGAACTTTATGGCCAGCGTTCAAGCGAGTCCATTACGGTGCGCGTGTGAAAAAAAGAGGGGTGGAGGGCCGTTCCTCAGAGTTGGACATTAATGTGGAATGCTGACCATTAAATGTTGGCACTCGCGAGGAGCAATTAACGCCTCATAACTCAGGGCGTTCACGTCACGGAATAAAAACAATAAAGGGAACGGGAGTGCCAGTGGGCTGAGTCGTTCCTTTTGGACGGTAGACGGGACTCTGGAACACTATGTTTTCAGTGAAAACAGGTAGAAGTTTAGAGTTTTGCAAACATTATTTTACTAATATGTTGGTTTTTTTTTTTTCAATTTCATGATGTAAAGAATTAATGTGTGTTCCATTAAAAATAAATTAATTTAATTCTTCGATCATTTAAGGTTTTGCGTTTGTGAACTAAAATCGAAAATATTTTAGCGTGAATTTGAAGTTTTACTGTTTTCAAAAATAACTCAATTTGTATTACTTGAATCAGATTATTATTTTTTTTTTCATTTTGATTGAAATATTAGAATCTTCTTTTTAAAAAATGACTGGGCTGAAACCATATGACGTAGATGTGCACCAAATTCAATAAAAATGTAGATGATACATACATAGATACCTAGACCTATACATTTATAAACGAAAGCACTCGTTTCAAAATGCACGCACTAGCTGTTATGCAATCTAATTTTGCGTGTTAATATAGAAATGATACTACTACGCCGCCTCAAATAAAATTTTGTCTTCTTAGATTTGAAGAAAAAAATTTCTTAGAAATTGACTTGTCCCAACTAGGGTTCAATCCAAATGACTCGTGTAAAAAGAGAATGAAATATTTATTTTGAATTCGAGTTAAATCAAATTCGTGTAAAAAAGGTTCATGCAAAAACAGAATTAGGAGTACTCATTAATTGCTTCTGAATATTAATATGATGTTAATATAAAAATGATGTTCACATGAAGAATAAGGCTTCTATTTCTCATAAATAAAATTGTTTGATTACAGAGACGATGTATATTTACATCAATATGCACTCATATATTTCCTAAAAAATAAAACAGCATTAAGAGTAATATTCAGAAGTAGTAAATTAAATAACATTCATGTTATATAGTTAATATAAGAGAAATACAACAACGTGTCAGTTGAATAGAAAATAAAAGAAATAATATTAAGTAAACCCAATTTTAGTTCTTACTTTAAAAAGTGAAGCGGGAGCGTAAAAATTGATAAACGGTAATCAAATTTCAATTGTATTGCTATAAGTATGTTGGAATATAAATATGAATACTTTATACTTATATTATCATGATAAGTTATGACCATTCATTATTTAAAGTGGAAGACTTACACCAGAAGACTGAAAGAAACATTAAAATAATTGTACTGATATTTTTTATTTAAGTGTATACAATATTGAAATTGAATTTTGTATGAAATATGCTTATAACGTTAAAATTAACCAATTATATATAGTTGAATTTTGATAAATGTTTATAGGAAATAAGATAAAAGATCTATTTTACAAGCAATCTTACTGAATCTCTTACGGATTTTTTTCAAATTATCTGGAAATTTTTATTTATTAACATCAGATACCTTTCTAGAACTGTATTAATAGTTTTATAAGAATTACTTAGGTTTTGAAGGAATAAAAACTTCTTATTCATAATTTATAGGAAGTAGAGGAAAAGAGAACGCATTAAAATCGCTTTTCAAACAACTTAGAATTTAAAGTGAGTTTAGATATTTGGGTATTCAATTTACTATCAGATTTTTAAACTGAAAAATTTTAAAAACTTCGACAAAAGTATTAACCTAACGTATTCAAACGTACATTCAAGCCTTATGCAAAAGTATAGAACTGTATTACACTTTAATTTCTTTAAAATAATTACTCCACAGAATTTACTCTTAAATGAAGAGCAAGGGAAACAATACCAAAACTGAATGCGCACTTAAGATTGTTGGAGAAACATCATTGAAATATATTGAAAGAACAGAATAATCTTAAGTTTAATTGAGTTTATGCTTTTTGTTTCATAAAACTTCAAAGTAAATCTGTAATTACTTTGCCTTGTTTCTTCTTTTCAAAACAGGATCTCAATTCATTAGTTATAAATAACTATTTAAATAAAAGTATAGTTACTATGCTTGAGTTATTGAAAGTTTCAACGGGTCTCTTTGTTGTATTTTAAGCTTTACATTTAATTGAAAAAGTTATGTTTCATATAGTTTGAAAAACAGCAAACATTGTGATGTCATTTGATACTAAAAAAGTAAATTTACACAGCCTATTGTTTTTCTTTCAAGGAGATATAAAGTTATCACATTTAAAACCCTGCGGAAAAACATTTGTTTAGTTTATGAGATTCAAAAAAAAGTCGTGAATGTTGTTATCCTGAATAATTATAAAGTATTTCAAGCACGTGCACAATTTTTTTGAGTGTAAGTACACTATATTTACATTCAAAAATATATTAGCCTAAAAAGTTACAATGCATGCATAAAAATTAAAATTTCACTTAACAAATTTATGTATTATATTTCCCCCTGTCCTTACTAATAGACATATACTATTTCCATTCCTTATGGAAAGCATAAAAACGCCGAATCATTATATTCATACAGAATTACTCTCTTGTGTAGTCTATCTTCCTCTCATAATTTAGCTTGCATGTGATCACAAATTATGTTTATTTATTAACCCAGCAAGAGGTTTCAACGAGATGTCTGTAAATCGAGATATGACCAATTTCTACTATGATGATTTAACTCTTGTGACATCAAGATCAAGATCTGGTCAGTTTTCTTCCAATAACAAAATATCTCGTACATCAAGATATGTTCAGTTCTGATAAGAGAGATACAACTACCAAGAAGACTAATCGAATATACAGTGAACATAATATATTAAGAATATTTTAATTAACATTCTCTATCTCATAAATGGAAAAAATATATTTATAGCTTTTTTTTACAGATGTACTATATAAAACTACTGTTATAACATATTTAAGTATATAAACCCATCATATTCCTTTTTTTTTGTATCAGCATTGAATGTTTTGTTCAATACGTAAATTTTGTACCCTTTTTCTCTCCATCTGTCTCTTCCATATGACAATTTCACATTTCTGAACAATATTTAATTGAAATATTATTAAAAATTTCTCAGAATTCGTACATGCTTGTACTTAACCTCTCAATAATATTAAGCGCAGAAACAATTCGATTCCTTATAAAAACGTACCATCCCTTTTACTCATCCATACAATACCTACTCTGTCATACATATGTCTTCTTACAAATGCATTCCTCTGTTCGACATAACTACCTAAGGCAACCTCTTATGTATATATATAAACTCTGTTCTTAATTATCCGCTCTAAAAGTTCTCCTACATAAGCATATGAACTCTGGAAAACACATGCATACAAAATATCTTCTTACAAATTCTCTGGCTCACCTATTTATGCAAGGCATCCTCTTGCGTAAACTGTATACAATATTTGACTCACATAGGAATGCAAATTATCCTCTAAAAACGGCAGGCAAACTATCCTCTTAAAGAAGCATACAAACTATCCCATAAATATTCATACAAAGTATTTTCTTAGATACACATATAATCTCTCTTATATTTTCCGTGTCAGGACAGTCTGAATTTTATTTTTTGAAGTCCAAAGCAGTCAAGTGTATCATTAATTGAAAAATAATATAATGTGCTTAAAATCAAAACTAAATTAATATATAAATCCAAATTTATAGCATGGTACGCTTTTTTCCTTTATGATTATTCGTGAGATAGAATGAAATATTCAACATAAATTCTGAGAACATAGATTCCCCATTTTGCCTTACCAATTTTGCTCTAACACGGAAGATATATCCATACAAAATATGTCCTAATAAATGCTTTCGTAAGCTATCTCTCATGCATACTTATTCACAAGCGACCACATATTTTAAACCAGATTTAATAACAGTATTCTAGAAAGCACAGCTTACTCAAACTGCATGAAAATTTTTACGATAAAACATTTTTAACGGGTAAGCAGAAACTAACACTTCGCACAGATTATCAGACCATCCTCGCTGCGATCGTTATTTGTTACCCGGGCGCCAGTAAGGCGATCCGGTCACAATGCCCTTTTGGCTCACTCCGACGTCCGGAGAAGTAGTTTACCCGGCTCTTATCAACTGGATCCAAAGTGGATCTCTGGGAAACTCTTTCAACTAAGCTGAGGGGTTGGTGGAATTTAGCTGAGAGGATATTACAAATAACCATTGCTTCACGCTCACGGTGCTTGAAAAATTCTACTTGTGAAGTGTAAATGTAACAGAGGATATACCCTATTGCGGTGGCTCGACGAGGCATCGCGTAATTGTAAGAAAACTGACCATATCTTAATGACGAGATGTATCGTAATTAGAAAAACTGGTCAGATCTTGGAAAGATATATTTTCATTTGAAGAAAACTGACCAGTTCTTGATGGAAGAGATACCTCGTAATTAGAAGACAACTGACAATATATTGGTGGACAAGATATCTCATCATTAGAAGAACTGACCATATATCTTGCCATTAAGAGCAAACGTACTAAAACTTGGTGGACAAGATACCTGGTCATTAGAAGCAAACACAGTATTTTGATGGACGAGATATCTCGCTATTAGAAGAAAACTAACAGCATATAAATAGACAAGATATGTCGTCATTAGAAGAACGGACCAGATATCTCGCCATTAGGAGAAAACGTACTAAAACTTGATGGACACCTAGTCATATTAGAAGAAACCTGCAACATATTGATGGGCGAGATATCCCGTTATTAGAAGAAAACTGGCAGTATAGTGATGGATGAGACATTAAAGGAAAATATACAAGATCTTGATCTCTTCATCATCAAAAACTAGTCAATACCCAAATGGCGAGATATTTTGTCAGTGACAAGCTTGGTGAGATCTTGGTGGATGACACATCTCCTCCAAACAATTTGGAAGGTTTAGGTAGTACATGTTGCACCTTCTTGAGAAAAGTGACTCAACTCTATGGATATGCAAGGAACACAAAAACAGTATCCACATAGTGTTGTTTTTCACGCTTCTCGCATATGCTACAGTCCTTTCTCGGGAGTTGTTAGTTGAGGCACGTGGTTTTTAACGAATCTATTATAGTTAAATTAGAGGAGTGGTAGGAAAGCGCTTCTGCGATTGGTGTTTTTGTAGCAGATTCTGGTTCTAAGTTTATTTTCATTGAAGTGACAGCAGTGAAAAAGCGTTGCTAGAAAGACCAACCATGTGTATCCCCAATTACACTTCTGCTTATGGCAGCTGTCCTATGTGATTAAGAAGATTCAAATAAGTACACAGCATAATTAAAAAAATATTTAGTTGCAAAATTATTTAACATTAATGAATAATTTTGAAATAGTCTTTCTATGCTTAGAGTGAAAGATTTGCACCAAAAATTATAAAAACGCGAAATTATTCAACCATGGATGAGTGGAAGAGAGTTGCCTAGTCAGATGAATCCCGATTTCTCATTCATCACGTCGATGGTCGTGTCAGGGTACGCCGTCTGCCATGCGAACAGTTGCTCCCCTCTTGTACAGCAGGTCCATACACAGGCTGGTGGTGGCGGTGTTATTCTTTGGGGGACGCTTTCATGGCCGACTCTGATCCCCGTAGTTGTGGTAGAACAGACCATGAACGTTGCGAACTATCTGAACATCATTGCGGAACAGTTGCACCCTTACATGTTTTCTGTCTTCCCAACTGGAAATTGAATCTTTCAGAAGCACTACGCCCTATGTCACAAGACTCGGATTGTGTTGGAGTGGCTCGAGGAGCATACTGATGAATTCCACTTAATGGCTTGGCCACCTAACTCGCCATAATAAAGCACATTAGTGTGTCATGTAGCAGAAACTCAGAGCTCAAACACCACCATGTCCGAATATCTTGACTTTGCGTGACCGCTGCTTAGAAATTTGGTACAACCTGTCTCCAGTCATGTACCAATAACTTGTGGCATCTATGCCCAGGCGAATTGCAGACCAAAGGAGGCGCAACACGTTATTGAGTAGGTGGTCATAATGTTTTGGCTCTTTAGTGTATATCTCATAAATATTCTCCCTCAACTGCTTTTTGATGGTTTTAAAAGTTTAAAAAGTATTGTGTTTTCAAATAACTACGATGAATCTAATGATAATTTATGAATATTCAATTAACCTAATCTGCATAAACTACATGAAAATTTTAATAGTGTAAACTATACAAAGGGTTTCGGGCGGCACAATATATGAATTGCAATACCGAGACTTGTACAACACGTATTACCACCTATGGTGTCTACACAAAATGCCGATCTATTTACTATCCGCATGTCGAACGGAGCCTTAATTTCAATCATTTCACGTTTATGTCTTTGTCATTTGAATAATAAATATAGCTTTGATATCTATTGTCCTTCATGAAGTTGCATTTTCGATGGACAGCACTGTATAATAGGGTGGGTCTAAAATTTTTTTTTTTGCTATCACTTTCTAATAGTGCGGAAAAATTGGCTGGCTCATGCAGTAAAACTAATGCATAAAAAATTTCATAAAGATTTTTTTTTCTTCTGCCTTTACAAGGGGTTCAAACCCTTCAAAAAGATCACAAATCGGGCATTTTTTATAAAAAATTAAAAATGTTTACAATTACGTTCTAATAGTGCGCAAAAGTAAGCTAATACATTCAATAAAAACGGTAAAAAAATTGTTTAGATCAGTACATATCGTCTGCCTCCCCAACAAGAACCAAATAGCTGAAAAAATGACATTTTTGCAAAATGTCGACTTTTGCAGTTACGGTAAAAACTGGTGAACAGTTTTTTCTGCTATTTGGTACCCGTTGGGGAGGCAGAAGATAAGTACTGATCTAAACAATTTTTTACCGTAAATATCGAATATATTTCCTTACTTCTGAGCACTATTAGAACATAATTATAAACATTTATATTTCTTATAAAATATGCCCAAATTTTGATCGTTTTAGAGGGTTGGGAAGGTAATTGGAAGGCAAATTGGGAAGGCAAAATATATCAATAAATCGGGATGAAATTTTTTTCACATTAGGTTTACTGCATGAACCAACATTCCGCACTGTTAGAATGTGACAGCAAAAAAAAAGACCTTTTTTGGCCTTCCCTACTGTATAATCGTCACAAACTAGAATAACGATCCATAGATTAATGAACTGTTAGTACTCAGTCCGATCAGACTGAAGTAAAATTCTTAGCTGAAAATATTTCTGCACCATATAGAAGATAGTCAAATGCTAATATTTGTAGCAATTGGAAGGAAGTTCATTTTCAACAAACTATTAATATTCTACCTAATTTACTCGCACTTATTCAGTACCTAATTATACTAGTTTACTATATATATATTTATAAGTATTGAATTACAACGCTGCCCTCGTACTGATGGCTTTCCGTTTGGTTGGAAATTAATACATTGGTAGTCGACTGAGGAAAGTAACACTTATTTAGATTGGTATTAACCCATATGGTAAAATCGCGCTTGCGATAATTGTAAAACATGGACTACGTGTATGAATCACCAACTAGATACAAATGACCTTTTATAGATAAATTCAGCAACTTAACGTAGTTCCTAAAACCATATAATCGATAGTTCTATATTTAAATTTATAGTATACAAGGGGGCAATTCTTATGAGTGTGAAACAAACTAAGACGTGTTTTCAAACATGCAATCAAAACATGAAACGTTTGAGGAAAAGAGTATCATACAAGCTGACCAAACTTCACTTATTTTAATATATACTTATTGAAATTTCAATGCTATGCTAAATGTTTGGTTTTCTGAAAAGGAGTGAAAATAGAAGGTGATAATTCTTATGACCTACTATTTTCGTTCCAAATCAACTAAATTCTTAATCTTAATGTAAAGTTGAGTTTCAAGCAATTGGTTAAATGTCTCAAAAAGGTTACGTGATAAAGAACGAAAATACTTTTCAATAATACAATCGTCTTCTCGACAGTTTTCCAGGAAGTATCCAGCCATTGTTAAAATAACTAGAATCATTACTAGGGCATTGGTGTAACTTGGTAACCAAGGAGAAGAGACATTGATGCCTTTCCATGAGAAGTCATAGACACATTGAAATAATCGATTAGCTACATGCCCTTGAGCGTATGTTCTGACATTTTGTTAATGACAAGATATCTAGACAAATACTAGAAAAAACAAAACCACCCTATTTCTTCAAGGTCCAAGTTAGAAAAAAATATTGTCTCTTGTTGCCTAGAACTGGTGATAGCATGGAACAATTTGTTGCATAAGAGGGAGTCACTACATGGTAATTTCCAACCCGAAGATAAATCATCAATTAAGGTAAAAATTTTAACCAAAACAAACTGTAAAGTCATGTTTTTGTATTTTTCAAATAGAGAAGTTTGCTAAAAGATTTATCTCTGTATATGATGGACGAGCTTTGCTTCTGAAAGCAATAACCAACATTTGAAACAAAGAATTACCAAATGAACTTTATGTGAGCTCTCCTCACATGCAAAGATGTATTTAGCATTTTGTACTGAAATAACTGATGCACGATCCATAAATTTACTTCAAGTGCTAAGAGTATATTTTCACGTTTTTTCAATTTTGGCGTTGTATATTTTGATCACTCTTTAAATCAGAAGCTATCAAAAAGAAATTATAAACACAAACATGATCTCACCTACAGTCCATTTTAAGCTTTCATAGAAGCCCCTACATACAAACAATATCAAAAATTCTAACAAATATATTTTGCATTAAAAAAAACTGCCGTTAAAGGAAATTTTCAGAATATTTCAGTTTTACCCGAAACATTTTAAAATACAGTACCAAAGAGTAGAGCTTTTGCATTCCAGAACAATATGACAACAAATAAAGAGTGAACTCGCATGTTGCCTCGTATTCTATGCTTTCAGACAAAAAAAAACTATAAATAGGACTCAGATCTAGGTCGCTTCTAATATTCAAACTTTGAATCTTTTTCGAGAAAACGGCATTGTTTTTTAATATTCTATTCTTCTGGGGATCTCTTCCTTCGGTTTTCATGTATCTGAGAATCATTTATTGATATATTTTTATTTAAAAATCCCTCCAATGTGTAAGAAAAATATTCTCTTTTTCCATTATTATTCCACGCAGGCAATCCCTACATAAGCTTGTAAAGCAGGTATATTTCTCGTAAACATGAGATCAAAGAAGACTGACATGAATAATTTATCGTATAAGAGTATTGATACCCCAAAACACTTTGAAGGGAATGGAAAACAAAGATCGGAGTGCTAATCTCCGTTTCCTTTGGGGGCAACAACTGAAACAAGAAAAAATTATCGTAAAGAAAAGGTATAAAAAATTCAGGGATATACTTTTTGCAATCGAAATTTTTGGTCATCAGTAGTAGGAGTTGTAAAAACGTTTTGAATCTGACATATTTAAATACGAACCCCAATGAATATTATAGAAAACTTTCTTAGTAGAGCAAACGAGTGAAAAAGTGGAGAATATACTTTTTGTAATTAACGTTTTTGGTCATCAATAGTTGAGGCTTCAATAGCTATTTGCGTTCTGACATGTTTAAAGACAAGCATTATTGTATATTATTAAAAAAACCATACTATATCAAACGCTTAAGGAAGTGGGGAGCATATATTTTTGTGATCGCCATGTTTGGTCAAATCATTTTTGGTCGTAGTTGAATTTCAAAAAAACGATTGGAGTTATGATATGCTTTAATACGCGCGCGAACCACATTGAAGATTATAGAAAAAAAATTCACAGTAAAGCAAAAACGAGTAAGAATATGGGATTATACTTTTTGGAATCGAATTATAGAAAATGTTCACTAAAAGCAGTAAGTGGGGAATGTACTTTTTATAAAGCAGTTGTAACATTCCCCTAATCTTACATCACTCCTAACGCCATCTATCGGAGTTATGGAGATTCCTGATTAGTTGAAATATATCAGTCTAACCCTTGCACTCGAACAATGAACGTGTCTGGCTTCGTTTACCCCCCTCCCTCAGATATTAATATGTTTACCTTATAAAAATCGGCAATATTCCGACGACGAGATATCTAGCCATTTTCGAAATTGGTCTTATTTTGATGGACGAGTTACCTCGTCGAATCTACTTGGAGGGTTAAAAAAACCTTAATCATCAAATTATTTCGAAAATGTGAAACCATATTTTTTCCAAAGTTCCTTACTGTGGTTATCAGAGAATATATAAAGTTGTATTTAAATTTCTAAAAACCGTTTTGAATTCTGACATATTTTAATAAAAGTTCAAATTAATATTAATTAACAAATTTGTTGTAAGGCAAACGTCTAAAAAAGACTGTGGAACATATTTTATCGTCTTCATTTTTGGCTATCAGAAAAAAGCTTGTACCTGAAGCTCTAAAACCATTTGATTTCTGCTAAACTTTAATGCAGCCCTAATTAATATTAATAAGAATTCGTCATCGTGAAGGAAGCGCATTAATAAGTAGAGAATAAACTTTTTACAAAGTAGTTATTTTGGATCATCAGAAACTTTTAGTTGAAGCTCTGAAAGCGTCTTAAATTTTTTTTTGTCTTGATGCAAGCCCTGATGAATATTAATGAAATGAAAACGTCCGTCCTAAGACAAATGTGTAAGAGTATTCTTTTAATATAAATATCATTTTTGGTATAGTAAAATAGCTTATAGATGAAATTATAAAAACTGTTTGATTTATGTTATACTGTTCTGTTGGAACCCTGATGAATATCAGTATTCACAGTTAATCAAATACATGAAAAAGTGGGTAAGATACTTTTATTACCTCTGTTTTGGGTCATCAAAAAAAACTTTTAGTTGAAGTTCTAAACTGATTTTAAGTGCTGCTGTAATTTAATGCAAACCTTAATGGAAGTAGATATTGTTTTAATTTTGTTTTCCACTTTGAAATCCTTATATTGTTATAAAATATATCTACATTTTTATGGAAAGTTATAGATGTAGAAAACTATCATTGAGCCAAATTTACGTTTGCAATGAAGAGTATTCTAAGTGTATTCGAGTTTTAAGTATATTGAAGGACTTGTATTGAATTATATTGAAATTAACTAACCTGACTACATAAAATGTGTGTGTCACGTTCACAATCACTTTGTTGTAGCCCCACCATGAATTTAAATCTAAATTATCCTTTTAGTAATGATGCGTACACACATAACAAATGTTAATTCAACTTTTCAACTGCAAAATTTAACTTTCAATGCATTATTTTTTTATATTATATATTTAGGTATGTGTATTCGTAATTAAACTTCTGACGAATTCATACGTATTTATCTGTTCAGTAACCTTGAATCTTTTGATGCAAAACTTTTAACAAGTTTGTATCTTTCTGGAAAAATGTAATCTTTTCTAGGATTGTTTTAACCAATATGTGTTGTGGGTTTTACGTCAGACCAATTACTCCGATATCTCAAATGTCATGACGCTCAGAGAATTAAAATTATCATTGAGAGTGTTTTGAGTGAAGATGTGATGAATCAACATTATATATAGATTGATGTACTCTAAATAATATATTACACTAATTTGTAGGCATGAATATCATCACTAATAGTGATTTATACAAGGTTTAGATCATCAATGTATGTATTTTGGGCTCCTAGCCATCTGTCCATGGGCATTAAATACTCCTACATCTCCAGCTTACACGAGAAAGAAGATCTAGAAAGGCCCATTGAAGGTTAAATGAAGGGGAAATTAACTGTTCAATACGAGAACTGGTCACATAGGAGACATCCTACTTGAGAAATATTTCTTGTTTGTGTGATGTAATTAAAATTTTATTTTTACATTATACTTTTATATTAAAATTTGTTCATTGAATTAAACATTCCAAATAACCATTCAATGCAAGACCTGTGGCAGTGGATATAAGGTTGTAATCTTCAAACGTATTTCAACTGCCACAGGGATATACAGGGGTTGAACAAAAATATAGAAATACCTACAAAAACATGTAACCTTACCTAATATGGTGTAAGAAAACCATTGTTATTTAAAACAGCTTGCAGTCTTCTCGGAATGGATAATTACAGTTACTGTATGCTTGTCAAGGGAATTTTGTACCATTTTCCCTGCAAAACGGTGGCAAGTTCAGATAACGATGATGGAGGTATATAACGATCACGCAATTTCCTCTCCAATGTGGACCACAAATATTCAATAATATTGAGGTCTGGTGACTGCGGTGGACAGGGGAGATGTGACAAATCATAATCGTGCTCAGAAAACTAGTCCTGGACGCTGTGAGCTGTGCGAGCAGGTGTTTGGTTGTCTTGGAAGACACCATCAGCATTTGGGAACAAAGTTTGTACCATGGGATGGACGTGATCAGCCAAAATTTGGAGACGTCCAGGGCAGCGTGTGGATCCTTTCCTTACCACGCCACACATGCCCACAACAGTGTGTTATGGTCTGGGGTGCTATCTCTTCTGATATCCGCACCCCTTTCTGGTACACTTATAGCACAATGGTACGTAGACGACATTCTATGACCGGCTGTGTTATTGATCCTTTTGCGACACTCATGGCCTACATTTCAACAAGATAATGCCCTGCCGCACCCCGCACGTGTTGCTATGACTTGTCTTAGTTATAAATTGCTTTTTGCATGATACTTTTTTAATTCAAATGTGTTTATTGAATCAAATATTTGAAGTAAGCATTACATTTTAGCCCTGCGGTAGTTGATATAAAGTTGTATAACACTAGTCTCTCATTTCAATCTCTGAATAAATCATATAATCCTACATCTTTAGTGTACAAGAGAAATAAACACATCTCATAACTAAAGGGTGATGAAAAGAAAATAAGCTGTTAGTGAAAGAGAGCTGGTCACATATGAGACATCATACTTGAGTAATATTTATACGCCATGGCAGTTTTAAGATTTAATTTTCACCTGATACTTTGAAAAGTAAAATACAATGTACTAGGGGGCCCGCCCCCTGCTCGCTAACGCTCGACAACCCCCGGAGGATTGCTTCGCAATTCTCATTGGTTCGCTGCGCGAACCTATGCTCGCTTCGCTCGCATCAATGAAGACACGTGTCCTAGCAGAAGGGATTGATTACAAAATAAGATATTCCAAAAAAAATATTTTTCAAATCTAAATTTGTTGTATTACATATAAGATATATACAGTACCTCTGGAATCAGAATTTAAATGAAAACTTTGAGCAAATTTTTACTCGCAATGTGAACGCTGCTTTGGAAATTGAATACCCAGCATGTTGTTTGTGTGTACATTTCCCCAGTACTCGAGCCACCCATACACTTTTTGACTGAGTTTGTTGTCGAAAGTTGTAGTGCACGCGTCTTGTTGTACTATAATTGTTAGCCTTGAAAAGGAACGTTTTTTAAATAGCCCTGAAAAGATCCTCCGCTTTCTTAGATTTCTATTACAAACCGCAACAGCTCGTCTAAAATTCATTTTTTTTCAATAAAATTTCATCCGCGATAACGCTATAGATTCAAATGAGGCGCGAGGCTCCTAGTGAACAAACAATCGCACAATGTTGCCAAAACGCGGTAACAAATAACGTCTTTTTTGCGTGCCACGTAAGAGAAATATATATATAGATATAATTTTAAATTCAATTCTTGTTCGCAGTTGGTTTTGATATGACCTTACTCTAAAAGGCCACAAATGGCAAAAATAAGTGACTCACAGTGACCTGACTTCCGTCTCTCAGTAAGCGTAAAAAAAGATACATGGAACACTATTACATCTTCTTCATCCATGAGGAAGAAAATCTATTTGGACATCACACAGGTAACCAAACCGAAGTTTAACCTTTAACTGCTGTCATGGGTCTCACACACCCCGTGTCATTTTTGACAGGTCGTTTCCACCCCTTAAAGGGAATATTGGTCCCTGTCCTATTCAGTACCTTCCTACTACTTCCAACAGAAGCCACATTCCAAGACTGGTTTGGCTGCCCCAACTATTTCGTATTTCACACTATTTGCAATTACCGCTTGGTCTCTTAGACATGTTTGTCCACAGCGTTTGCGTTACCGGTCTTGTTGAATGAAATCGTCTATGGTTGAGAAGGGAATTTCGGCACAGATCCTAAAATGGCAACAAACTTTACAAGAAACGACCTGTGTATCTTACACAAAAACAAAGTCAGGATATTGTTGACAATTGGTCGGAAATGGAGTACTGGGACAGTGAAATTTGGGATAATATTAATGAAAGCGAACACGAAACGGATTCGGAAATTTATGCAGATGAAGATGAAGACATTTCAAGTGCGTATTCTCAAGAATATTTATACGCAAAAAATAACTTCAAATGGGATGCCTGGTGGGAATCTAATCGTGCCGTGAGAACACCAAAACACAACATAGTTTTACAGTTTCCAGGGTTGAAACGTCCTGCAAAATTAGGTCCGATAGCTGAGCCTGAAGAGACTTGGAATCTACTTAACTTATATAGTATTATAAAATATATTTCATGTTAAGAATTGAATTGTCTAAATTTAAAATATATAAATAATAATTATCTAAAGAATCTTTCATTAATATATTATATTAATCAACATTATACGCACTTTAGTGAGCGAGGTCTGAGAGACCCCTCCACACTAGTTACGAGACGGTTTGTGACACAGCAGTTAAGGGTTGACTCTTAAAAACAGCTGGTCACATAAGAGACATCGTACGTGAGAAATATTTGTGGCTTGTGATAGATTTATGGTTCCCTTTTCACACGCGAGTTTTAAAGGTAAACTAAAGCTCAAATAAGCTTTTAATGTAAGTCATGTGGCCAGTTGAAATAGAGTTGTAGTCTACTCTAAAAAGCCGCAAGTACAAAAATGAACGACGGATCGCAGTGACCTAACATCCATTACTCACTAGGCGTAAAAGAAGACATTGAATACTACATCTCCATCATGCACTGGAAAGAAGATCCAAAAAGATATGGCAGAGGAACTGAAATTTGTTTTTGAAAAACAGCTGATCATATATGAGGTATCCCATTTTGAGAAATACTTGTTGCCTGTGATATATTTATGATTCTCTTTTCACATGATGCTTTTAAAGGTGGAATGCAATCCAAATAAACATTTAACGCAAGTCCTGTGGGCAGTTGATATCAGGTTATAATATTCAACCTTACCCTATAAGGCAACAAATACAAAAATGGCCAACGGATCGCAGCGATCTTACTTCGATCTCTCAGTAGACGCAAAATAAGACATTGAATACTGCTACATCTCCATCATGCTCTGGAAAGAAGATCCAGATAGGGTTCGCAGAGGAACTGAAACGAAGATAAACTGTTGGTGAAAGAGAGCTGGGAACATTGGAGACATCAGCGGAAAATATGTCTCTAACACTCTGGGGAGCGTGAGCGTCGCCAGTGGCCACCGTGCCATCCTTTGATATTAAATATCCAGTCTTTCGGAGGAAGTGGCATCATGCCAACTGAGAACTCGAGATTCGTAAAAAGTTTAGAAATGGAATGCCGTGGAATTCCAATAGGGGAGAGGATATACGGATCCAACATTTCTGAGGTTTTTGCATTCATGTAGTGAGATCCTAACTCACTGAAGACGTGGAACAACGTCAAAACGATAACTACCAAAAGCAGGTATAAGGTGATAGTAGAAAATTGTTATCTGGAGGCCCCCTATATAAGTCACGGGAGGTTAGATTCTTATATTCGGTTGTGTATTCTTAAGTCATACAGGCGAATCGTATAAAAGCTCGGCTCTGACGAGTTGGAATTTGAGTCAGGTGGTTCTGAATGCGTTTACTCGTTAAACTATGGAGTAGGTTAAGAATAAAAGATACGGTTTACAGTTGGTGTCTTCAGAGAGTAAATCCTCAAAAGACTACTCTTGTCCCATTTACACGAAGAAGAACCTGCATTGACAAAAGTGATATACCTACCCTACTAGGGGAAAAAGTAAATATGCTGAGCGAGGTTAAATATCTGGGAGTTATACTGAACACTAAATTAACCTGGAATCAGCATTTGAAAAGTAAAATTAAACAAGCAAAAGTTGGACTTCTACGATGTAGAGGAGTTCTTGGTAAATCATGGGGTCTAAGGCCAAGGATGACCTATTGGCTATACACTATGGCTATTAGACCCATTGTGACATATGCGGCTGTGGTCTGGTGGAAAAAGACGGCACAATTGACTGTTAAGACCAAGCTAGACAGTCTTCAAAGAGCTGCCTGCCTGAGTATAACAGGTGCTATGTTCCTCCACTCCCACCAGAGCCATGGAAATTATTCTATCTGTCGTCCCACTTGATATCTTTATCAGTGGTGCTGCCAGAAGAAGTTCCTACAGACTGGAAAATGCTGGACTGTGGATGGATTTTGCCAGCCAAAAGTCCCACACCAGTATATTAACCAAAAATTCTTTGACCCTATACTTTGGATGCCCTCTGACATCATGGAGACAAGATTCCTCTTTCAAAGACCCTTTGAGGTACTTATTGACCTAAGAGAGGAATGGAAAGAGAAAAACTACAAGCTCACAAATGGAGACATTATGTGGTACACAGATGGTTCCAGACAAAACGAAAAGGCAGGTGCTGGAATCTGTGGGGTCACACCTAAGGCAAGGATTTCCCGAAAATTAGAAAAACATGCCACAGTATTTCAAGCGGAACTGCTTGCTATCATCTACTGTCTACATGAATGTTCTAGAATATCCTACTCAAATAGGAAAATCTACATATTTAGTGACAGTCAAGCAGCCTTAAAGACAATAAACTCATTCCAAATAAGCTCCAAACTTGTTTGGGAATGTAGGAACCTTCTACAAGACTTGGGGACCCATAATAGGATTTTTCTTACTTGGGTATCAAGGCATACTGGTGTAGAAGGAAACGAAAATGCAGATAAGTTAGCCAAACTGGGGACTGTAGACCTACCTTTAAGCCCTGGGCCTTTTTGCGGGATCTCTAAGACTACCGTAAAAAGGGTGATAGGAGAAAAAATGCTTAAAGAAACTACAAAAAAGTGGAAGCAAACCACCGATCAAAAACATGCAAGTCTTATGATTCAAGAACCTTCCATGAAAATATCATCTCAGATCCTTCGTCTTAGCAGGGGTAAGATGAGGGTGATAGTTGGATTTCTCACAGGCCACTATCACCTAAGAAAACACCTTCATAGGATGGGAATCTTTAAAGAAGAACCTCTATGCAGGAAATGCAATATGGTGGAGGAAACTGCCCACCACATACTTTTTGAATGCGAAGCTCTGCTTCACATAAGGTACTCAAGTCTAGGTCTTGGAACATAACTTGAGATACAATTCACGAAGAACCTGTCAAAAGCCTTTTGGCCTTTCATAAGGAATCTGACCTTCTCTGACAGGAGTATCGAAAAACAATGGGGTTTGAGGCAATATTCCCTAGTGGAATCACCACCTAGGGCTTTCCTGACCTCCCCACTCTATATGAATATGAATATGAATAAATATGGTGTCTTCAGACGTATATATTAATACCAGTTGGATATAAAAATAATTACCTATGGCGTTGCATTATTGTATATTTTATCAGTCTTTTCCCCTCCCCACTTCTGGGAGCTTACTACCATTCTACAATTGGATTTCTTCAAGGTCCTCATCCTTCTCTCCTGAGCCAAACTGCATGCCATAGTGAACGGATGTACAAAAGATGTAAGAGAAAAACATATAATATTGCAATTACAGATTACAATATTATTGCGTTACATAAACACACTATAGTTATATTTATTGAACACTACAGAAAAAGGGTGTGAAAATCATACATCTATATAGAATTCGAGATACACAATTTAGATATTAAAATTCAAGGATACACATCTTGGAAACTTAGTAACTATGAAGATCTATAGTTAAAAGAATTCAAAGAAAATAGCAAGAACATATATAGATTTAGGAGAAAGGTATTGATGTTATGTTGTGTCATTCTACAACATAAAAGTATGAATTTTTTTTCCTTTCGTGAATTACAGAAGAGGGTATTAAGTACAAGTATAGAATGTTGTTTTAATGTTTTATGAACAGTTCATAGAATAAAATATGCGAAGTGTGCTCGTAAATTATTGTGTTATCTTATAAAAACTATTTCCATGAATTCTATTATGTGTTTATTAATACTTTCAAAAGAAAGCATAGTATGTATTTTAACTATTTCCATGAATTAAAACTAGTAAAAATATTTCCATAAATTAAAACTATCAAAACAATTTCCATTAATTGAAACAATTAAACATATTTCTATGAATTCTGTTATATGCTTTTTAATACCGTTAAAAGAAAATGTAGTATGCATTTTAAGTTAAAGCATGTATTCGAATTTTGTTTCGCAAACACGATTTATAAATTTGCATTAATAAAATGTTTACTGAACGAGAAAAAGTATAAAAATAATGACAAATATTTATTATCAACTGTAAAATTTGAGAAACAAAACTGTTTTGCTCAAAAATAAAAATCGCAAAAGTACATTTGAATTTAGGATGTTTTTAACACATATAGTTACTATGCAACTTACTGTTACTTCATATAATATATTAGGATATATTGTTGAATAAAAAAATATTATTTCTAACGATCTCAATGTACTCATGAATTTATTTTAAACAAATTTACTAACGTTTTAACAATAAAAAGCTTAAAAAGGACGTAGAACAAATTAGATAGCAGTATTTCAACAGTTGTTCACTGACCAACAGTAACGTAGTCTATTATGTCTAGATTTATGTAAGCTTTGAATTTAATTATTCGTCGCTTCATAATGAATACTTAGAGTCTGATCTTCTATATAGAAAAAAAAACATATTTAAATCGTTGTTGATAAAAACTACTTAAAATTATTGTACTTTTTGAATGTACAACTTTATTTTATCTCAATGACAATTTCGTAAGAAATAAATATTTTTAACTATTCTCGGGCACATGATTTAGAAAAAAAACATTTTCCGTGCACATTATTATTATTATTAAAAACGTGTTTCAAAGATAGCTGTCATAAGCTATAGTCTCATCAAGATGGGAATCAATAAATAAATACGTTAAATATAAACTAACATATAACTTAAAATAGTCAATAAAGTTTAAAAAGGGATCATAATATGCGTTAAAAAACCAATCACTTAACATCTTTCATACGATCAGTACAGAAATACAAAAAAAAAGAATATCAAAGTACTTACACATCTAAAAAAAGAAGTGTTCGAAGTTGTGGAAATCCCCAAAGTATTCGATCATAACGGTCAAGAAAGCATGTTTAGATATTAAAAAAAATTCCCCGCGAGATTTGGCTAAATGCCAACAGGGTGTTTCCTCATCAGTGACCTCTGAAAGTGTGGGAGAGGAAAGCGATATTTCCAATGCCTCATGGTCAGCCTACATTAAAGCGTCCTGATAATTTTTCCCCACCTATAATCAGGCGAGAGTTATGGACGTTTTTAATCAGTAAAGGATCCGAGATTCACGTTTCCTAAAATGATCCACGCTTGCATTAGAAGGAAGGCCATAAATAATATCGCTCACGTTATATTCCTATCTTAAAAATGCCATTATCTTCACGCTTAGGTGGTTCTTGCCTAAAATTTATGTGCTTTGAAATTGAATGGTGCCAGACAATAATGCTGACAAAGAGCTTTCAGGCTTGACCAGCATTGATCGTGCTTGGTCCCTATTTTAATATTATTAAGTACTTTCTAAAAGTATTAAAGATTTATATAAGAATGGCTCGAAATATGTTCCAGAAAAGAAATATGATTACACAGTATGCATAGCTTGATTAAGATAGTTTTTGGTTTAATAGCTTTTTCCTGTAATTTGAATGATTTTTCGATTTAAAAGGATGTAGGGAGACCTATACCATACAAGTATCCCTATTCGGTTTCAGAACCATTCTGTTCTAAACAGTTTTGTTATAAATTTCATGGGAATACCCGGGAAAATAATTTATTTAGAATATTCATATGAAATATCCAAAAACAATCATTGCTCCTTAGAATCCAAAATGTTTTTATTTCATTGTCTTCGTATATGAATATTTAATCCTTCAAGCATTCATTGACAACACCGTAGCAGAATGCCTTCCTGGATGGTATTGAAGAGGATGACCTGTATTTATGTATCGCCTTGAAGAAAAGATTATTTTGAAAATCGCCTCGTTGTGGTTTTCTAAATTACATCCACTATCTGAACTATTTTCCTTTTTATAGGCGATTTTAGCATTAAGAATTTCCTGAAGTTGCAAGACCTCAATTACGAGATATATGAGGGACTGCGACACCAAGTTTATTTAATGTTTCATAAAAAATACTGCACCAGATGTGAAGAATGATAGCCGCTATAAGTCTCATAGGTTGACATAACAATGTCCTTGCAACAAAAACACTAATACAGTAGTTTTTGGAATCCTCAGATCATCTTCTCTATATAATCTTTGTCCTGGTAGTTGAAAATCTTTGTTATACAGCCTGTACACATTAAACATTCTCAGACGCGGATTATTTTAAACAGACACTCAATAATTTTTGTAGCAACTTTACCATATTTTTATTCTTTCTCCCAGCATTACACTGTGTCCTAACAGACGTCTTAACCCTCCAAGTGATTTGAAAGAGATGTCTCATCCAATATGTTGTTAATTTTGTTAATGACGAGACTTCTCGTCCATCAAGATCTGGCCGGTGATAGTATGACGAAGTACCTCATCAAAACAAACTGACATATTATGCCATGAAATCAAAGTAGAAAAAGAACAATTACCCCTTGCATAGAACTGGTGAAAGTTTGGAACAGATGCTTTCATCAGAGGATGGTCACTACAGGTAGTTTTCGAAGCAATAATAAACCACAAGGATGGTTAATTATCTGAAAAGTTTCAGTGGTGTTGAAATTCAAATTTAAGTCTCAAAATGTGGTGTAAATTCGCTCTTCTACGTGCTCGGATATCGTGAAAACGACAGTCTCACAGAAAATATGCTCACTTAAGGGCTTTTAGCATCAAACTGATTAGTCTCTTGGGTTTGTAACTTTCCCAGCATACACATCGATATCACCCTTCTTGGCTACCAAGTTACATCGATGTAGTAAAAGCCGTTATAGTTATATTAACAAGGACTGGATTCTTTCAGAACGTACCACGTACATGGATAATAATCTACTTTAAAAATAATCCCTTTAGTACTTCAATCTACGAATTATTTTTCCATTCCTAAGCTTTCCTAATTCTAAGTAAAGCTATGTAATTTAATTTATGTCCGGATAGTCAAATTAATCACCATCTCTAATTATGGAACTCTAACAATGTACACGAAATACAGTGATGTTATGCTGCAGAATCTCCAAACACAGTCATAATTCCATTTTCACTAGTTAATTACTCTCTTAACAGCAACGGGACTATTATTATCTAATTTTCAACAAGAAATGTGTGCAACAGCGCACTTATATTCGTATATCGTGTGCAGTCGGCTGTGTTTATTTTTGGAAATGAAGATTACTGTCTGAAGTGAACATTTCTGAACTTGAACGTAAAACGAATTTTGAAATATGAATCAAACTTGAGCTTGCACTTTTGCTGCCCACCAACCTAACCTCTATTCATTTTCCCTGTTTCATTATAACAAACTGAGAGATATGTGTAATGGTTTAATAACTGTGCTGGAAAAACAATGCGAAAGTGGTGAACATGGGTATTTTGAGTTAAATGTCCTGTATTGTCTTTGACATGTTTTATCCTTCCAATAGAACAAAGAGAGAACTATAGCGACACTCTGTTTCGCTAGAGAACATTGCGTCTCTGTTCAAATTTTAACTATTTCTCATCATTCTTTAGTAGAAGCAAGTGCTAGATACGAATCAGACTTTTATGGGAAGGTTAACTGTTTGGTGCAACAACAATCCAAGGGAACGACAAATACATAAAAAGTTTTGGATTAAATTTAACTGCAACAACTACGTAAGTGTATATCGTGTAGTTGTTAACATAACTATCTGTCCGTTTCATCATGTAAATAACAGAATAAATAAAATTGTCAAATGATTTTTTTTTAAATACAATCAATAAATTAAATTAAATGGTTTTTTTTATTGAAAGTGACCTTATGTTTAAAATATCAATCAAAATCTTAGGATAACAACGACATTTATGTAAACATGGGGATATTAAAAAAATACACCTGTTGATTGGCACCATATAAAAACAAAATAATTAAACCCAACCCCATTAACATAAAAGTTTGCCTTAGGTTTTAATTAATATTGATCATCAATGATATTGTAATTTCTCTTTTTATCTATAAATGGATCAATTGCTTCATTGTTATTCCGGAACAGTGATACGTCATGTGGTATACATCCAGTTTTATAGTGGCATCGGTGAATAACATTAAAAATCATTTAACAACTTTGACAAAAAATCGACGATAAAAGTGCGTCTATAGATGAAATTTGACAGATAAAATAACCTTTACTTTGCATTTTATATTTTCATGAAAAAAAATAAATCAGGAATGTTTTTTCCAAAATAATATCTTCGATATGTTAACAATATAGAATGCTCAAAAAACACAAAACGAGACCGCGAGCATGACTCTTCGTATGGTAGTTTAATTTATTCTGAACTCACAAAAAAACCCAGTTTTATTCAATTTAAACTTATAAACAGGCACACGAAAATACTTCTAGAAGTTTCTTATTTGTAAGTAAAAAGTTTTGGAGTGAATTTTCTTGATGAAACGGATTGGAATCATGGAAAACGAAACACACAGCTATTAAATTGCATGTATCTTCAATTCCTAAACTTTTACTCACGTGAGAAATTAGTCAGCTGCTGGCGTTACCAAAATTTATAGCTAGATGCGTTTGAACTTTTAACTAAACTCACGAATAATGAAGTCTAATTGGAGCCAAGCGACTAATAAATAAAGATTTAGCACGAGCTTCGCATCCAGAGAGCTCACTCCTCCATTTCAGCTTATGCAAATACGCGCACCAGTTTTTCGCAACAGCAAGCTGGTTACTAAATTATCCCGTTAAACAAAACTCCCCAGCCCTAATCGGATCTTGTTAATACCCAGTTATTCAAATAACGTTGCTTTTATAAGATCACGTTTCGATTTCTGATTAGAATGCATTATTACTAATTGAAGTGGAATAAATTTAAATTCCAAATAACTCTCAAGTTGCTCGTGAGAAGGATTAATAAACCAGTACTGAATTTTTTCAGCAGACATTGAATTTACTGAAGGTAAATCTGTGAATGGATGTTATAATTATTTTGTGTCGGTTCTCTGCTTCTGGCATATCACGTTGGCGTCGTGTGGATAGTACATTTGTGTAAAACTACGCTTGAGCAATGACGAAACCTAAAAGAGTTGAAAAGAAAAATAAGTCATTTGAGCCTCCTACATCTACTTAGAGAAGCGTAGCGTTAAGTAATGGGTATCATCTCTTCAAACCAAGACAAACTCCTGTTTTGAGTACAGAGACAAACAAGGAATATAACAAGCTGTCACAATGGCTTGTTATTTGGACTGAGTGGTATTGGAAATTATCCATCTCGACCATCAAAACATTTTTCAGGAAATTACATCTCATTACTTCCTTCTCAATCGCCAGACTGAGTAAAAGAAAAGATACAAGAGGCAGGGAAAACCCAAATCTAATGCAATGATAAATGCCTCCCTGAACCTAAACAAAACCCACAGCTCGATTACGGCACTTGTAGAGATCCTACCCCACGATTCTACTCAGAGAAGCGTGGCAGTAAGTAATGGACAGCACCTCCTCAAACCAAGACAACCTCTCCTTTTAAGTGCAGAAACAAGCTGATGCCATTGCGACCGTTCGCCTCGTTTGGGCTGGGCGCCCCAGAGATTAGGCGAGGCCAACACCGTCTCTAAAATACCTTAGACTAAAACCAACCTCAGATAATCAAGAAACCGCAGAGGGTTGAAAAGAAAGAAACCGTCCGAGGCTTGCAGAAGGGGAAGAGATTGAACGAAACGAGAGGGAAGATAAAAAAAGAAGCATAAGAAAAGGGGGGGGAGAAGGAGATAGATTCTGGGAGGGTGGAGAGAAGGACGGGGCCGAATTGAAGTAGATAAGATGGAAACGAAATCCATTCGTATTAATGGGGAGAAGGGAGTTAACTGTTCCCCCGAGAGGAGCTTAGGGGGAGGTGGTCGTTGTGGGGGGTGGCTCGTCTGTCACAGGATCAGGGGATGCGTCTTCGTTTTACCGTCTGCAGAAAGTTTTGGTGAAAGCCGATTCGATTTGTTCCACAAAGAGACCTGTGTATCACTTGCGCGTTTAAAATATCAGCGGTGAAGGCGAAACTGTGACGCATCAGTTTTTGGAGCGATTCTATTATTTAGGGAGTGATGTTTTTTTAGCTGGTTGAAAGTGTTTAGTAGTTGTGAATGTAATAGGTTAGGCAGTGAGGCATTCCTTTGTTGAACGATTCTCTCATTTAGTGAACAATGTTTTTAAGCTGGTTTGTTGGATTTTGTGTCAGTGAGTCTGATACTTAAGACTGCGAAACATTCCTCATTTGAACGATCCTCTCATTTAAGAGAATGATGTTTTTAAGCTGGTTTAAATTGGTTTTGTATCATAACGGGTAATATACGTGAGGGAGTGAAGCATTCTTCTTTTGAAGGATTGTCTCATTTAGTTAATACTATTTTTAAGCTGATTTACGGATTCTGTATCAGTGAGTCTAATACATGATGCTGCGAAAAATTCCTCTTTCGAACGATTCTCTCATTTAAGAGAATGATGTTTTTAAGCTGGTTTAAATTGGTTTTGTATCATAACGGGTAATATACGCAAGGGAGTGAAACATTCTTCTTTTGAAGGATTATCTCATTTAGTAAATACTATTTTTAAGCTGATTTACGGATTCTGTATCAGTGAGTCTAATACATGATGCTGCGAAAAATTCCTCTTTTGAACGATTCTCTCATTTAGTGAATGAAGTTTTTATGCTGGTTTAAATGGTATTGTATCATGGCGGATAATTTACGTGAGAGAGAGAAACATTCCTCTTTTGAAGGACTATCATTCAATAAATGTTATTTTTAAGCTGATTTACTGGATTCTGTATTATTGAATCTAATACTTACGACTACGAAACATTCCTCATTTGAACGATCCTCTCATTTAGTGAATGATGTTTTTAAGCTGGTTTAAATTGGTTTTGTATCAGTATGGATAATATAAGAGAGGGAGTGGAACATTCTTCTTTTGAAGGATTCACTCATTTAGTAAATGCTATTTTTAAGCTGATTTACTGGATTCTGTATCAGTGAGTCTAATACGTGAGACTGCGAAGCATTCCGCTTTTGAACGATTCTCTCATTTAATGAATGATGTTTTTATGCCGGTTTAAATGGTATTGTATCACGGCGGGTAATTTACGTGAGAGAGTGAAACATTCCTCTTTTGAAGGAATCTCTCATTCAGTGAATTTTATTTTTAAGCTGATTTACTGGATTCTGTATTATTGAATTTAATACTTACGACTACGAAACATTCCTCATTTGAAGGATTCTCTCATTTAGGGAATGATGTTTTTAATCTGGTTTTAATGTATTAGTATGGGCAGTAAAAGGCACTGTGAAGTATTCGTGTTTAGAATGGTTGCATTAATTAGTAAATGGTGGTTTATTTTAGAGCTGTTTTGAAGGTTTGTGCATCAATTCGGATAATACGTGGTGCTGTCAAGCATTTGTATTTTGAACAATTCTATTGTTAAGTGAACATTACTTTTATGGAGCTGATTAAAAGGTTTCTGTGTCATTGTATGTAATACTGCACATAGGATTTCACTTTCCAACGACTGTCGTATTTAGTGAATAGTGTTTTCTAGAGTTATTTGATGTTTTAAAGGTATATTAAGGCTATATAAGGTGTTGTATTCAGGTTATATAAGGTTATATTATATATATATATATATATATATATATATATATATATATATATATGTATATATATATATTATATATATATATATATATATATATATTATATATATATATATATATATATATATATATATATAATATATATATATATATATATATATATATATATATATATAAAGGTTTAAAATATAGTTTTTTAGATATATGTTTCCAATTCTCGTCAATAGAAGGGATAAATGATGTACTATAGTCATATGTTGATTTAACAATGCTATTATTTAATTAATGATGTTACGTTAATCGTAGTTTCTTAAACGAATCTGTTGTTTAATGAATGGATATTTCTTTAGAAGATTTGTGTATCCACAATACACGTTTATAATACATACCCCACTTAGGTGCGACTTAAAGATGCTCAACACTTTAAGAAGTGTATTTATCATTCAATGGATGTTTCGTCAAATATCACTGCATTGTAAAAACTTTTGACACTTCTCTCTAGAAATTAGATTAAAATCCACAAATTGGCATTTATACTCTTGAGATAAAAATTAGAAACTCATTCAAAAAGCTTTTCCAAACTATTATAGACATAATGTGTGAGTGCTTTAGTTTGAGGAGAGTTTCAAGTGCAATAAAACTATGGCTATCTCCAAGCTCCGTCGGATCTACTTACATCAGCACTTAGGAGTGTTTTGTTGAGCAAAAATAAATCCTTTACTTGTTCAATAATAGACTTTTGAAAAGACTGAAATGCTCTGAGTAGTCTAAAAAATTCTCTCATTTTGGGTGATTATTTTTAAATGAATTTTTAATCCACGTAGAAACGGAACTGGGAGTCACGTAAAATTCCCTTTTGCATTTTAATTTTTGTATTTGCTTTAGTATTAGCAAAACGTGCGGTATCTAAATATGTATATTAGCAAGTTATGAGCTAAAAATATTGATCGCAGTTCTTAAAACTTAAATAGTGTTTACTTACTAGAGATACCAATAACTGTTCTCTTAATGGGTAAATACTATGAAGAGGGGTTATGAATATTCTATCGTAATTTTAAATTATCTTGAACATTTACATGGACCCTGAATTATTCTTCAACATCCTGTAATAATTCTATAATGTTTATTAAAATAAATTATTATTTTACTGGGAGACTGAACAACTTTCGATCTAACCAAGTGCGGATTGTTGAAAAATATATTTTGTGTAGTCATCAAATACGTTTAGAGGAAAATTAAGGTTTCCAAAGATCTAGTGAAAGGAGGTAAGTAGGTATTGAATTAACGTTAAATGAAGCAACACAGTGGTCAGCACACGACCATCTGTGATCAAATCCGAAGGAAAAGATCGGTCGACAACACCACATAATTTTGAACACCGGTTAGATGATGATGTCACAGATGAGCTGGTAGCTCACTCTACAAACTTCCACACAACTCCAATGAGAGGACATTTGAGAGCACGACAGATTTAACGGACACTAAACCCATTGTACATGACGGTCTTTGGTTGGATTCGAACTCGCAGCACTCCGGTAAAGTAACCGTTACTCTTCCGACCGGACTACCACGGCCCAAAATATTATTTCAACTATCTGAACCCGGCGTTGCTTGAGTTTTAAATATGACCGTGATATTTCCCTGTGTTAACTCAAGTATACAAACTCTGTAGAACGTGTTTTCTACCGCGACAGTTAAAATATGACCGCAATATTTCCTTGTGGAAACTCATAGAAAAACCCTGTAGAACGTGTTTCCTTATACATGCCCATTTATTGCAGAAAAACAATTTTTAGATTTTAATATTGGGGCTTCGAGTGACACTTTTAGGATCTGTGTGCCAATTTTCATGGCTACAGATGGGTCTGGAGATAGGAAAGAAATAGCATAAGTTTTCTACAGTGTTCTTCAGTATAAGTGTACCAAATTTGGTGTGGATTGGTCAAAAGGTGTAGATTTTTTTAGAAAATATACACACAGAAACACACACATCCTTTTTTGTACATATAGATCGATGATTTTCTATCTGCTACATCATGCACTCGTCGTAGTTGCTATCGTTGTGGCGATGCCGCTTTGTTAACGTCCCAAGCTGTCACCTACTCTCCGAACAAATTTGGGCCTAGGCATGCGATTCGAAAGCCATAGTAGAACCATATATATTGCAAGGAGCTATCTAGTTTACATAAAATAAATTAATTATTTGGTGGTTACATTGAGATTTATGGCACAAACAAACATGTTTGGCCAATCTGCGCTAAGCACAAGTCTGGAGTTGTCAAGTAACACGCAAACGTATACAGTAAAAATTTCATTCACTCAGAAAAAAAAAATGCACCTGGGTTGGAATTGAACCAGTGCCGTCTTAACACATATTTTGCTAGAGGAGTGGATGTACAAAAATTGAAGCAGACGATGATAAGGTCAGTCCACTAAAAATGTTCATCATGGATTAGATTCGTTTCAATGTCACGTATACTATTATATGATAAGTAAGTTTTGGTAGAGATGATTAAATTTGCCACATTACCCCTTCTAGAGTATAGCAGTAGCTGAATCCAATTGATTCTACCATTTGTTGTATGAGAACAGGGAAGTCGCTTTAACCCCTCCCCCTATTTATTTAGACTAGTCATCTCTTACATCAAGACCTAACCACTTTGATAAATGACGAAATATATAGTTATTGTGATATTCCTGATGTTTTTAGATGACGAGATAAAGATATGGTAAATTTTCTTCTATTGACGAGATGCCTCGTAGAGACAACCACAAGGAGGGTTAAGAACACGTGACCTACAGTACGGGGGGGGGGGTCAAGAAATTAATAATTGCATGCCCGTTGATTTCCCTGTTTTGCTTTTACGACTGATCGGCAGTGAAGAATGAAGGTAGTAAAAGCAGTGATAAGACTTTTTCAAGCTCTGATTCAGAGCTTTAAACAGTTGTTTTAGGTGATTAGCCTTCATTTGAACTGTTCATAGTTATCCATTATTCTGTCAAAAGGCATACAGATTATCCAAATTCATGTTAAAATGCATACATATTTTCCAAATTCACGTCAAAATGCATACATATTTACCAAATTCATGTCAAATGTATACAGAACGCATCTGTAATTTGTGAGAAAAACTATCTGACGTGTTTGACAGTGCGTGTGTTTCTAACATATTTATCAGTCAACAATGTAGCTTAACATCCCGTCATTTCAGTACTTCATTGTTGGGATTAATTTTACGTTTATGTATACTCTTATGCCATCTTACTTCCCACAGCATAAAACGCACCACCAGACACACTACTACACACATTAAATTTGCAAATATCATCAAACGAGAAGGTTGGCCGTGTTTGGTTTTAGGGCTTAATGTGCAAAGCTTCGCCTAAAACAAGACATCAACTCTAAGTAACGGCTGTTTGGTAGGGTGATTGGATTTTCATAGTATAAGGTCCTTTACACAGCCAAGAAATGGATATATACACACAAGGTAAATACATAGTTGAATTAACCTCATACTGAAGCAACACAATGGCTGTTTGAGACGGGGTCGGAGATAAATCACAAAAAAGAAAAATCCACGGACATCCCTAATTTTGAATACCACTATCTGTTGATGATTTCGACACTTGACATTTCACTTCCTTCTCCAAACTTCCATCAAGTCAACATGGGGACATTTGAGGCCACGGCAGATTTAACTACCACCATAACCCAAGCACATGCCTGTCTTTGTTTGGATCGAGTTTCTGTTAATCTGCTACACTTTCTGCCTGGTTAACACGGATCACATTCACAAGTATAATCTTACTGAAACACACAAACAAAGGAAATACTCCTAGGGTTAGTGACAGTAATTTAACCTCCGCCTCCTACAAATCACATTTTGCTGGGACAGCCGCGGAGTTTCTCAAGCAACAAGAAAACATGTTAAATGAAAGATGAGTAATAAGTATTAAATTTATTATCTAAACAAGACTAAATATTTCTCATTGTCTTCCATCTTTATGTCTTATGTTAATTGTTTACAGCAAAGCACAATAATTACCCAAGAAAATGTCTAACAGAACGTCTAACTTCGCTGAAAAAACATTTTCATAGAAAGAACTTGACATAAAAAAAAAACAATAGCATGCAAAATGAAGCTACTGAGACACGTGTAATGAAAAATGGCGAGATAAAAGTGCGGGCGTGGAAGGAAATAAAAGACAAACGAAAAAAGCCGCTTAGCAGGCAAAAATGTCACCGTGTCAGCTACACAGAAAGCGATACGCTGGCTGGACTGCCGGTGATGAGGACTCAGACGAATTGGCTTTCCTGGCGCCGTGTCTTTTAAATGCCGAGTCGTTGTGCCAGAGGTCGTTACACTCCCTTTTTTATGTCCAGTATCATTCATACCCTTGGTGCAATCGTTAAATATAGAGATTACTTAATTAGATGCGTTATAATGTACATTTTCTTAACGGTAAATTATGGCCTTTGTATCGCATTAGTGGAACAGTTCGACCGTGTTACGAAACTATGTCTTTAAGATTTTTAATGTTGATAGCTTAATGAATGTGGTAAATGATGGAGTGCAAGTGTATCTATGTCTGGACAGACCAAAGTAATTCTCATGTCCCAAATGGCATAATCAATCAAGAAGCCCATGGGTGACATAACTGGTCCCGTCCCAACCCATTATCTTAAAGAGAGAACACTTTTGTTAAGCCTTTTTAATTCGGAACTCATTTCTCAAACTATTCGAGTGCTCTAGAAAATGCAATATCTTAAGGTGCATTCATTCCTGTGTGTGTGTTTCACACTTCTGTGTCGATTAAAGGTTTCATTGTGTGTGAATGTCTACGAGTATGTCTTTTTCATTGTGTATGTATCTCGTATTACTTGATATTGTATGCTTTGTTTTCTGTATGCCTTCTGGTATAGCATGGTCAAATATGGCACTTGTACCCTAATATACCCCGAAGTAACCAACCGCCCATCGATACCTGAAACAGACAAAAGTAATTTCTAATTCCCGAATGTCCTAATCAATCAAGAAGCCGCATGTGTGGCGTAATTGGTCTTGAATGAATATACTTATTAGACATAGCTTAGTAAATAGCTCACTGCTCAATCTATTAAAACACTCTCAGAAATTATATGTTATGATGTCATGTACACTTGTGTAAACGTTACATACGTAGCATTAGTTAGATATCATTGTCAGAGCTTAAAAATCCTTAATGTCCAACCCTTAGTGTCCCTTAATGTAATGAGCATGTCCAACCTTAAAAAAAGACGTTTCGAAATCATCCTCTCTTCCCATCCTTTGGCAACATCCAAATACAAACTTCTTTTCACTTAAACTTCTGTCTTGTATTTGAAATGCATCTAAACTCAAAGCAAAAGAGTCACTAGCCTCATCTTAAGTAGGGTAAATAAATTTGGTGCGTGTATGGATGTAGACAGAACCAAATACCACAATTATATTAGAGGAGAGTGTTATCTTACAGTGCCTATTTAAAAACAATAGAATATAATTAAATGTTACCATAAATTGGAATATCCTACAGTCACGTTATATTAGTTGGGGATGAAATATTTTAGAATTAAGACGTTAGCAAATTTAATTATATTAGCTAATACGTAGTAACGTGTTTCATGTATCTTCTATGGGACTGTCAATTAATATGGGATGTTTAAATGTCATTTACTATTTGATTTGCCTCAGAAGTGAAATATGAATTTTATTACCTAAAACGTGTTTATGCATCAAAATATATAGATAAATTGCAATCTATGAAAATTAATTTCAAGCCTTTCCTTTTATCAAAATGGATTATAAATATTAGATTAGTGAATTTGAAGAGGCGATCTATGCACCACCTACAATAATGGACCAAACGCCAACGGATTTGCATAAAATCCTTTGTTTGTTTGCGAGTGTTTTTCGTGGTATGGCCTGTGACCTTTGCATATTGTTCCTGGTAAATTGAACGCCGAAGCCTATATGAACATTTTGGACAATCAAGTTCTTCCTACGCTAAGGCAATTTTATGGAACGGATGAATGTTATTTTCAGGACGACAACGCTTCATGTCATGTTGCAGTATGTGTCAAGCAGTGGTGTTGCGATATGTATGTAAAACGTTTTCTATAGCCTGCTCAGAGTCCCGAACTAAACCCTACTGAACTTGTGGGATGAGTTAGAGCGACGTTTACGGACAAGGGAACCACGTCCTAAATCTACAACTGAACTGGCGACAATTCTGCAGCAGGAATAGACACAAATACCCGAATCTATGTATCGAAACCTGCTTGAAAATATGCCCAGAAGGGTTGCTAGTGTAATTTCAGCAAGTGGGGGACCATTCTCATGTTAAAGCATGTATTATTTCTTTTATATCATCGCATATTGCTGTCTGGTCCATTATTATAAGGTAGTGTAGTTATTGATAACTGCGTAAAAATGAATGGTAAAACCTTTATTTACAAGAGAAATTATAACGTGTATTGCTAAACTTGTAATTTGCAAAAGAAGCCTTTAAATTATATTCCTTCTAACTCAAAATAAATGTCACATTTGATACCCAGTGTTCTTCCAGAATCGTTGTCACTTCTTACAAATGATGTGAAGGAAACATATTAACTCGTAAATTAAACTTTATTTTTCTAACATAACAAAATACTACATATATGTCTGTTCTGACACCATTAAAAATCAATCAACTTGTAATCTTGAAAAATATATACTTCAGCTACAAAATTCTTTTGTTTCAAGCTAATAAACATTTACAATGGTGGCTGACAATTGACATTACAGAATAACCTACCTGTTTATAACTTTTAAAAATATATACTACTTAAAAGCAAGCATTTTCGTGAACTAAATACTTCTGTGGTTGTTACAAAAATCATCTTAAGCAACAAATATCTCCGTATTCGGCTGACAATGATTGGAGTAAACTCAGGCACGTTAAATCCAAACGTTTCAATGTTTACCCACATATCTTCATGACTTCACTTAAACCAACCGACTTACCTTCAATCTTGAAAATTGCGTATTCTACTACTTTTACAAAAATCTTCTATTCTAAAGCAACAATCATTTGCGTCATAGGCTGACAGCCGTTACGTCCGTCAATAACATAGTAGTTTTTAGTCACATCGGTTCCAGTCACCAGCAAAATCCAACCAACTCTTAACAGTGAAAACAATGTACTGATGATCATACAAAATTCAATAGTCTTATACCATTAAATGATATTGTTGAACATTGGAGACAGCTGAGATTGTAGAACATTGCAAATTGCTGAGATTGTAGAATAAGTTACGTCTGTCAAAAATAATAGTCCTTAGGCATTGGTCTACGACACCATTAAAATCCAATAAGCGTGTAGCCTTAAAAATATGTAATGTTGTTTTTACGAAGCTCTTCTATCTCAAACCAACATTTACATGTCATTGACTGACAGTTGACATTGTAGAATTTCTAAAGTTCGTCAAAAAGGAGAAGCATTGTTTATCTTCATTGGTTTGGGACACCATTAAAACCCAACCAACTTTCAATCTAGAAAAGTACTTGCTTCTACTGTTTTTACAAAAAGTTTTTTTTAAAACGAACAAACATTTAAGTAATCGGTTGCCAATTGACTTTAAAAAATATCGTCCGTCCGTCAAAAACGACAAAATACAATCCAACGGGGATTTTTTTTTACGCTTACTTCTTTTTTTCTTCACTTGAACAAAATTTACGCGTTGAAAGCTTCCTACTAGATCAATCATACAAAATAAAAGTGTGTATTCTTCCACGTTTTTAACGTCTTTGTCAAAAGGACTTGTAGGAGAAAAAATGACGACAGAAAGAGAATAAGAGAAAAAATACCATTCTTGCAAAATGTTAACTCTGTTTGCGCAAAACTTTTTTTGTTTCTTTGTAAAGGAGGCACATGGAAAGAAAAGGGGAAAAATCCTTTTTTTAAATGTATGGTGTGAATCACAATGCTTTCAGTTAACAAAAGTTCCATTCTAACGAATGTAGTAGGGGGCTTTTTTATTTAATCTTTTTTTTTTCAAAGAAAAAACGCAGTGAAAAAGATTTTATCTTGAAAAACGACTTTCGAGTTGAAAGGGACTGTGCAAAAATTCGTATGCTTTAATGCACGGAGTAACATTATCGTAAGCTCCTTTGCAAATGTAAGCTTTTGTTCGTATGTTTCAAAATCAGAGTTGATATTTTTTTTGCAGCCGGATTGTGTTATGTGATTTTACTAATATAAAAGTAGCACACTGGCAAAATCATTTTGTAGGTTGGGGGAACTGTCGCAAATCTATCTTTCAAATCTATGTTGATTGATGCAAACGTTGTTTTCAGGTTCAAATTCAAACATGAGTTATGTCTTATGAATGATAAATCTACTTAACGAAAGGCACATAGGGAAAAGTGTTGAAGACTTAACAATGATTACTGTTCAACTTTCAGAATATCAGTTGGGTGAGTTGTTTGAAAGGGGTCGTTTACAAAGTTCATTATTTCAGACTGAACTCAATTTTAAAAGAAACATTATTTAATTAATGATTGCATGCCCGTTGATTTCCCTGTTTTGCTTTTTACGACTGATCGGCAGTGAAGAATGAAGGTAGTAAAAGCAGTGATAAGACTTTTTGAAGCTCTGATTCAGAGCTTTAAACAGTTGTTTTATGTGATTAGCCTTCATTTAAACTGTTCATAGTTGTCCATTCTTCTGTCAAAAGGCATACAGATTATCAAATTCATGTTAAAATGCATACATATTTTCCAAATTCACGTCAAAATGCATACATATTTTCCAAATTCATGTCAAATGTATACAGAACGCTTCTGTAATTTGTGAGAAAAACCATCTGACGTGTTTGACAGTGCGTGTGTTTTTAACATATTTATCAGTCAACAATGTAGCTTAACATCCCGTCATTTCAGTACTTCATTGTTGGGATTAATTTTACGTTTATGTATACTCTTATGCTATCTTACTTCCCACAGCATAAAACGCACCACCAGACACAATACTATACACATTAAATTTGCAAATATCATCAAACGAGAAGGTTGGCCGTGTTTGGTTTTAGGGCTTAATGTGCAAAGCTTCGCCTAAAACAAGACATCAACTCGAAGTAACGGCTGTTTGGTAGGGTCATTTGATTTTCATAGTATAAGGTCCTTTACACAGCCAAGAAATGGACATACACACACAAGGTAAATACATAGTTGAATTAACCTCATACTGAAGCAACACAATGGCTGTTTGAGACGGTCGGAGATAAATCACAAAAAAGAAAAATCCACGGACATCCCTTCTTAATTTTGAATACCACGATCAGTTGATGATGTCGACACTTGAGATTTCACCCCTTCTCCAAACTTCCATCAAGTCAACATGGGGACATTTGAGGCCACGGCAGATTTAACTACCACCATAACCCAAGCACATGCCTGTCTTTGTTTGGATCGAGTTTCTGTTAATCTGCTACACTTTCTGCCTGGTTAACACGGATCACATTCACAAGTATAATCTTACTGAAACACACAAACAAAGGAAATACTCCTAGGGTTAGTGACAGTAATTTAACCTCCGCCTCCTACAAATCACATTTTGCTGGGACAGCCGCGGAGTTTCTCAAGCAACAAGAAAACATATTAAATGAAAGATGAGTAATAAGTATTAAATTTATTATCTAAACAAGACTAAATATTTGTCATTGTCTTCCATCTTTATGTCTTATGTTAATTGTTTACAGCAAAGCACAATAATTACCCAAGAAAATGTCTAACAGAATGTCTAACTTCGCTGAAAGAACATTTCCATAGAAAGAACTTGACATAAAAAAAGAAACAATAGCATGCAAAATGAAGCTACTGAGACACGTGTAATGAAAAATGGCGAGATAAAAGTGCGGGCGTGGAAGGAAATAAAAGACAAACGAAAAAAGCCGCTTAGCAGGCAAAAATGTCACCGTGTCAGCTACACAGAAAGCGATACGCTGGCTGGACTGCCGGTGATGAGGACTCAGACGAATTGGCTTTCCTGGCGCCGTGTCTTTTAAATGCCGAGTCGTTGTGCCAGAGGTCGTTACACTCCCTTTTTTATGTCCAGTATCATTCATACCCTTGGTGCAATCGTTAAATATAGAGATTACTTAATTAGATGCGTTATAATGTACATTTTCTTAACGGTAAATTATGGCCTTTGTATCGCATTAGTGGAACAGTTCGACCGTGTTACGAAACTATGTCTTTAAGATTTTTAATGTTGATAGAGCTTAATGAATGTGGTAAATGATGGAATGCAAGTGTATCTATGTCTGGACAGACCAAAGTAATTCTCATGTCCCAAATGGCATAATCAATCAAGAAGCCCATGGGTGACATAACTGGTCCCGTCCCAACCCATTATCTTAAAGAGAGAACACTTTTGTTAAGCCTTTTTAATTCGGAACTCATTTCTCAAACTATTCGAGTGCTCTAGAATATGCAATATTTTAAGGTGCATTCATTCCTGTGTGTGTGTTTCGCACTTCTGTGTCGATTAAAGGTTTCATTGTGTGTGAATGTCTACGAGTATGTCTTTTTCATTGTGTATGTATCTCGTATTACTTGATATTGTATGCTTTGTTTTCTGTATGCCTTCTGGTATAGCATGGTCAAATATGGCACTTGTACCCTAATATACCCCGAAGTAACCAACCGCCCATCGATACCTGAAACAGACAAAAGTAATTTCTAATTCCCGAATGTCCTAATCAATCAAGAAGCCGCATGTGTGGCGTAATTGGTCTTGAATGAATTTACTTATTAGACATAGCTTAGTAAATAGCTCACTGCTCAATCTATTAAAACACTCTCAGAAATTATATGTTATGATGTCATGTACACTTGTGTAAACGTTACATACGTAGCATTAGTTAGATATCATTGTCAGAGCTTAAAAACCCTTAATGTCCAACCCTTAGTGTCCCTTAATGTAATGAGCATGTCCAACCTTAAAAAAAGACGTTTCGAAATCATCTTCTCTTCCCATCCTTTGGCAACATCCAAATACAAACTTCTTTTCACTTAAACTTCTGTCTTGTATTTGAAATGCATCTAAACTCAAAGCAAAAGAGTCACTAGCCTCATCTCAAGTAGGGTAAATAAATTTGGTGCATGTATGGATGTAGACAGATCCAAATACCACAATTATATTAGAGGAGAGTGTTATCTTACAGTGCCTATTTAAAAACAATAGAATATAATTAAATGTTACCATAAATTGGAATATCCTACAGTCACGTTATATTAGTTGGGGATGAAATATTTTAGAATTAAGACGTTAGCAAATTTAATTATATTAGCTAATACGTAGTAACGTGTTTCATGTATCTTCTATGGGACTGTCAATTAATATGGGATGTTTAAATGTCATTTACTATTTGATTTGCCTCAGAAGTGAAATATGAATTTTATTACCTAAAACGTGTTTATGCATCAAAATATATAGATAAATTGCAATCTATGAAAATTAATTTCAAGCCTTTCCTTTTATCAAAATGGATTATAAATATTAGATTAGTGAATTTGAAGAGGCGATCTATGCACCACCTACAATAATGGACCAAACGCCAACGGATTTGCATAAAATCCTTTGTTTGTTTGCGAGTGTTTTTCGTGGTATGGCCTGTGACCTTTCCATATTGTTCCTGGTAAATTGAACGCCGAAGCCTATATGAACATTTTGGACAATCAAGTTCTTCCTACTCCAAGGCAATTTTATGGAACGGATGAATGTTATTTTCAGGACGACAACGCTCCATGTCATGTTGCAGTATGTTTCAAGCAGTGGTGTTGCGATATGTATGTAAAACGTTTTCTATAGCCTGCTCAGAGTCCCGAACTAAACCCTACTGAACATTTGTGGGATGAGTTAGAGCGACGTTTACGGACAGGGGAACCACGTCCTAAATATACAACTGAACTGGCGACAATTCTGCAGCAGGAATAGACACAAATACCCGAATCTATGTATCGAAACCTGGTTGAAAGTATGCCCAGAAGGGTTGCTAGTGTAATTTCAACAAGTGGGGGACCATTCCCATGTTAAAGCATGTATTATTTCTGTTATATCATCGCATATTGCTGTCTGGTCCATTATTGTAAGGTAGTGTAGTTATTGATAACTGCGTAAAAATGAATGGTAAAACCTTTATTTACAAGAGAAATGCAAGAAAAATTATAACGTGTATTGCTAAACTTGTAATTTGCAAAAGAAGCCTTTAAATTATATTCCTTCTAACTCAAAATAAATGTCACATTTGATACCCAGTGTTCTTCCAGAATCGTTGTCATTTCTAACAAATGATGTGAAGGAAACATATTAGCTCGTAAATTAAACTTTATTTTTCTAACATAACAAAATATTACATATATGTCTGTTCTGACACCATTAAAAATCAATCAACTTGTAATCTTGAAAAATATATACTTCAGCTACAAAATTCTTTTGTTTCAAGCTAATAAACATTTACAATGGTGGCTGACAATGGACATTACAGAATAACCTACCTGTTTATAACTTTTAAAAATATATACTACTTAAAAGCAAGCTTTTTCGTGAACTAAATACTTCTGTGGTTGTTACAAAAATCCTCTTAAGCAACAAATATCTCCGTATTCGGCTGACAATGATTGGAGTAAACTCAGGCACGTTAAATCCAAACGTTTCAATGTTTACCCACATATCTTCATGACTTCACTTAAACCAACCGACTTACCTTCAATCTTGAAAATTGCGTATTCTACTACTTTTACAAAAATCTTCTATTCTAAAGCAACAATCATTTGCGTCATAGGCTGACAGCCGTTACGTCCGTCAATAACATAGTAATTTTTAGCCACATCGGTTCCAGTCACCAGCAAAATCCAACCAACTCTTAACAGTGAAAACAATGTACTGATGATCATACAAAATTCAATAGTCTTATACCATTAAATGATATTGTTGAACATTGGAGACAGCTGAGATTGTAGAACATTGCAAATTGCTGAGATTGTAGAATAAGTTACGTCTGTCAAAAATAACAGTCCTTAGGCATTGGTCTACGACGCCATTAAAATCCAATAAGCGTGTAGCCTTAAAAATGTGTAATATTGCTTTTACGAAGCTCTTCTATCTCAAACCAACATTTACATGTCATTGACTGACAGTTGACATTGTAGAATTTCTAAAGTTCGTCAAAAAGGAGAAGCATTGTTTATCTTCATTGGTTTGGGACACCATTAAAACCCAACCAACTTTCAATCTAGAAAAGTACTTGCTTCTACTGTTTTTACAAAAAGTTTAAAAAAAAAACGAACAAACATTTAAGTAATCGGTTGCCAATTGACTTTAAAAAATATCGTCCGTCCGTCAAAAACGACAAAATACAATCCAACGGGGATTTTTTTTACGCTTACTTCTTTTTTTCTTCACTTGAACAAAATTTACGCGTTGAAAGCTTCCTACTAGATCAATCATACAAAATAAAAGTGTGTATTCTTCCACGTTTTTAACGTCTTTGTCAAAAGGACTTGTAGGAGAAAAAATGACGACAGAAAGAGAATAAGAGAAAAAATACCATTCTTGCAAAATGTTAACTCTGTTTGCGCAAAACTTTTTTTGTTTCTTTGTAAAGGAGGCACATGGAAAGAAAAGGGGAAAAATCCTTTTTTTAAATGTATGGTGTGAATCACAATGCTTTCAGTTAACAAAAGTTCCATTCTAACGAATGTAGTAGGGGGCTTTTTTATTTAATCTTTCTTTTTTCAAAGAAAAAACGCAGTGAAAAAGATTTTATCTTGAAAAACGACTTTCGAGTTGAAAGGGACTGTGCAAAAATTCGTATGCTTTAATGCACGGAGTAACATTATCGTAAGCTCCTTTGCAAATGCAAGCTTTTGTTCGTATGTTTCAAAATCAGAGTTGATATTTTTTTTGCAGCCGGATTGTGTTATGTGATTTTACTAATATAAAAGTAGCACACTGGCAAAATCATTTTGTAGGTTGGGGGAACTGTCGCAAATCTATCTTTCAAATCTATGTTGATTGATGCAAACGTTGTTTTCAGGTTCAAATTCAAACATGAGTTATGTCTTATGAATGAAAAATCTACTTAACGAAAGGCACATAGGGAAAAGTGTTGAAGACTTAACAATGATTACTGTTCAACTTTCAGAATATCAGTTGGGTGAGTTGTTTGAAAGGGGTCGTTTACAAAGTTCATTATTTCAGACTGAACTCAATTTTAAAAGAAACATTATTTAATTATCAGTAATATGAACTGGATTTAAATATCTATTTTAACCCGAAACGGGTTTAATGACCCATTTGCCATTTGTATGCAGTTAACAGTGGCATTGGTGCGTACTTGAAATAATAAACACACACACGCAATTAAATTAAAATAGTAATTTAATAATTTTAGACAAACAATAAAAATTCAATAATCATAAATACAATATTGTTTAAACATTTTTATTTAGTAGTCTTACTTTAATTGAGTATTCAATAGTAAAATCTCGATGCAATTGCCGCATTTCTTACATACAAATGTAAGTCTGTTGAAACATGCAGACCTATTTCTTGCACAGTTAGCAGATTTCAGAGGCTTTAGTTCCATGGCAGTATCTTATTTGGCACTTTTTTACGCACATCAGTAAATTTTCAACTTGCCTATTGTTATGTATTATAAAATAGAATCTGGCAACGCGCTCATGAAGAAGAGATCAACTGCGCATTGGTGTAAATATTGTCAACTAGTTGGAACCTAATAAAGGTATTATTTATAAGCTGCTTCGCTCTTATCCAGAACCACTCGGTATATAACAACGATGCTGCTACCATTAGTCCGTTTAGCCTGAAATCTTTAATATTCACCAGCAAGTTCTAATAGAAATAAAAATTATGCCTTTGAAATGTTACGATTAATCCTGAAAATCTTCAGAAACCATCTACAATTCACGCTACATTCACACTGTATTTATTTGCCGTGGTGTCTGTTGTTATCATTTTTGCACGGCAATGTAATGGAATGGTTTTAGAATTTACATTGTTGTAAAAATACAAAAAATATTAAACTGGTCGAATGACCTGTCACGTTTAAAGTAAGTACATTTCACACTTATGTAGGGTGCAGATACGTGAAGCGAAATACGGTACTCCTAAAGTAAGTTTATAAGCATTTCATGAAACGTAAAATCATCCAGGAAAAGCGAATAAACTCAAAAAGTAATTCTAAGTCGAAGTTTTAAAATGGAGCATTTGACCCGCTTGGTAAATATCGTTAAAATGTTGTATAATAATGTGACATGATTTGTTTGAAGTTAAATACTTAAAAGATGAGCTATTTGTAAAACATATGATTCCAAAAATCAGGCATATTCGTTAGATATGATAAGCCTATTTACATGTAGTGATGTTAACGCAAAATATACTGATGTTTATTTAAAATTAAAAATTCTAAGTGAATAAACCTTAATAAGAAAATGTCAAGGTCCAATAGTTATTTTCTATCATTATCCTTATTTTTGTATCTTTTTATCACACGTTAAGAAAAAGCAGTCAAGATTGGCTTAGCGATATTGTTAGTTTCCTCTCATTTATAAGTCAAATGTTATTCATAGGAATTTATAGAAGCCGTTATACTGTGTTGAGAGATATGTTTAATTTACTCAACCATGAACGATGCACAAAGGAAAATGGGCGAATCAATTTTTTCGCTTAAAGGCTTGTACATAAGACTTGCTGAAAAGTAGAAAACATTGTTAAAGGGGGTTATTCAAAAAACTTTCAGAACATAAAATCCTAAAAAATTCAAAATATTTACTTTTGAAACTCTACGAAATGCACTTTCAAAGAATTAAAATAATAAGAAGAGTTACTGAAGGATTTCCATAAAGAGTTAATACCACATGTAACAAAAATACAAAATTCACAACGTTAAAAATAAATATATATTGCATATTTTAGCGATTCACTCGAGGTGGACATTTATAAAAACTCAGCAAACCAAACTGCGCTTCAAAATAAACTTTAAAACTTTAACACAAGAAAAAGATCTGGAGAATAAAGCCTCAAGCAATAACAACAACACAAATACAGGCAAGTTGTGAGAGCAAACGTTTCCACCTACTGATGCTCTAGACTTTAGTCTGAAATTAACCTTTGAAAAGATTTATTTACATTTCTTTTCTAGATTTAAATCATGCCTTTCCTTGCCAAATATTGTCGTTACAAAAATATCATACACTTTGCACCAATTATTACTTGTTTGCACTTTACTTGCTTGTAAAAGTCTCTAAAGCACTTTTTTCACCTCAATATCCTTAATGTTGTGCATATTAGACAAATCTTTATGCTAATGAATATTTTTCAGGTACCATATGTGTTTTAAACTTATTTCTCTAAATTTTTTCTTTAATAACACTTTTTTACATCTCTTCGTAAAAATTTCATTTTTAAATTCATAATAAAATAAACAGCAGTAATGAAGCTCTTTTCATCAAACTGTAATTCAAATTATCTTCAGATATATTGCTTAAGAGAGAAATGATAATTTTTTCGATAACGAATGGTTTTTAAACTGACCGGTAAAATATTATACAAATAAGAGCACGTCTCGAAATAATGAAAAATTATCTTACATGAAAAGTGTTGAATGAGGATGGTTTTCATCACTATAAACTTTAAGAAAGGAAATTAGAAAAGTATTGCAAGTCGTAAACATCTTAACAAACACAGACACAAATAGAAAAAAAAATTCTATAAATATTTTTCAGAATGTTAGAGTTACAAATTAATGTTTTGTATTTGTTATCTTTCGGGTAACAACAACCAGATATCTCTATTGGCAAAAAGAATTTCCGAACACTCTTTGTAAAGTAATTTAATTTTTCTTCGTATTTATTAGTTTTATTTTTATTTACTTATTAATTTAGCGTATTACATGGGACTTAAAGCAGAACAATGTGTTGCATAATATTGGAACCACGCAACTCTTCATGCAAAATAACGTCACTATTGTTGGAGTCTACAAACAATTACCATTTAAAAAATAATAATTTATTTATGTTGTACCAGGTCTTTCGAGCCGTACACAAGGTATTACTGCCTTGGACACAGAGAGGGAAAAAATCTTGTCACATATCATTTGTTTTCATACATATTTGTAGTGCACTATTTACGCAGACTCTATGAACATCGCAGTCGGTACAGCGTCAGTCTAAGTTTATAGCGGTGGCAACGTCCTTGGCGCTTTTTTGTGTTCACTTCTAGTAGCGAGTTGTGACAAATTATGGTAACTCATCTATATAACAGTATTGCTGTTTTTATGGCAACATAGACAAGCGGAAAGTTTAAATTCTCATTTTGAATATTCTAGAAAGTTCTTTCAAAGTCCGTTCAACTGTCCTTTGATTTCATTGGTTAATTTTAAATAATTATTTCCTTGGCAACTTTAGAAATGCGCCAAGGAAGTTGTCACCTCTATAAACGTAGACTGAAGCTGTACCTCGCAGTATACTCCGATCCCCGTACTTCGAAAAATCTAAACAGCTACAATGATACCTCCTTTATTTGATCACCTTGGGTTTGAGGCCAAATACTGGTATACTTACCAGCATATTATGTAATTGAATTTTGATTAAAGCTACTTTTTTAATTCTCCTAGTTCCTATTCGTGGCACCAGTCTTCACTATTAATCAATTCGGTACATCGGAGCACACCTTTCTTCCACCTTTCACATCTTTTTTCCTAGACTCTCTAGTCTAGCTCTTTTTCCTATCCCTTTATGCCCATAGACCGAGTCCTCTAGACACATGGCGCTCCATAGAAGAAAAGTGATATGAATCCCCACTAATGATGTATTAATTTTAAGTGTTAATTATATTAAGATCAATAAATCATTCGTGTCACACAACTTTCTAGAACGAATATTCAACCGTTATAAGGGTTAAAATATGTTTCGGGGATTGGAGAAAATAATCTTATATCGTTACCCATTTGATTTGCTACTATACTTTATTTTGTGTCAGCTTTATTTCATTGTTTTTAAGACCATACTTCAGAAATCAATTTGTATGATAGCCACATAAAATTTCGCCAGAATATTGTAGGTGGATGCTGTTCTTCAATGCTACACCAGACCTTAGCGTTTCTCAGCGCACAAGAGTTTGTTTGTCAGCCCAATACAGTCTTGAATCAGAAGTAAGATATGGAACTGTCAGTCAATTTATTCACTGGGATGTCAGTAAAATAAGTGCAGCTATGGAGGTGAGTTCCCGTCTTATCTTAAAGGCCATACAAAGGACAAATTGGAGTCTGACAAGTCCCACCCCATACATTCAGAATGCGAAAACAAGCGACTCTTTATAGACAGTTATATCCAGCGAAACAAGCGACTCAGTTCATGTAGTCGTGTCCATTGAAACAAGAGACTATGTACAGGTAGTTGTGTCAAGTGAAACATGCAATTCTGTACCAATAATCGTGTACAAAGCGGGCGTGAACAGGTAGTCGTATCCAGTGCAAAACGAGACTATGCACAAGTAGTTGTGTGCAGTGAAACAAGCGAATTTGTGTTGGTAGTCTTGTCCAGCGAGAAAATTATTTAGTTATAATCTTTTAAAAGCATATGCATACAGTATGCATACGGATTGACATCCTAAGTAACTTGTAGAAATGTTGAAACAGCTTTAACAAATTATTTTCAGTGCATTTACATTTTCTGTGAAGGAGAAAAGACAGCCTAATCACTTTAAAAACATAGAGTTGACTGATCCCACCTGAACTTTCTTTAACATAATAAGCTACAAGAGACACCAGTTTTCCGATCCAACAGCCTTAAACATCATCATACGTTCTCATTTCAAGGCGAAACCGAAAGAAGCGAAACTTGTACTTGCTAGTGAGATAAAACACTTAGCCTTAAACAGCCACAAGAAAGTAGGTCGTTACACAAAAGTTTGTTTCCCCAATGCCCTGCTAACTGAAGATGTTTCATCAGTGTAATCTTGGCTTTCAGTTGTTACGGTTAGTTAAAGGTTAATTTTAATTGATTCATTGCACAAACCTATACGTATCACTTTAATATTCATCACCAAAGAGAAAAATATCTGGAATAACATATATTCAATGGTACTCTAAACAATGATTACACTGGGAAACAGCAATTTCGTGGTCTTAGATATGCGACTCTTTTTTGACTAACTTTGGGCTTCTGGATCCAAAAATAACCTCAGTTTTTGTCTATTGTCTATCATGTCAACTTTTAAAGGCACATGATACTCTCTCTTTGTCTCAAGAGACATACAAAATGTGCATACAAAGGGAAAACTTACCAAATATACCTACTGTTCACAAAGAATAGTTTTATTCATACAAAAGCAAATTGTGTTCATAAAAATAGTAAAGTTTTTTTTTTACCAAACGATAGACATACTTTTTAAGAAAACATTTCGCTTATACCTTTTTTTTGGAGTACTAGGGGGCTCCGCCCCCTGCTCGCTTACGCTCGCCAACCCCCGGGGATTGCTGCGCAATCCCATTTGGTTTGCTTCGCAAACCAACACTCCTTTCACAGATGTCATTTGGTTTGCTTCGCAAACCAACATTCCTTTCACAGAGTGAAACTATCTGAATAATTCGTATTATGCTGATTTCACTTTCCGGTACATGACGTCACAGCGAGGGCTACGCAATCCCGTTTGGTTTGCTTTCTCAAACCAATACTTCTTTCGCAATTGATTTCACTTTTTTTTGCTTTAACACTTAATGCACCCTAAACTAATAGCCGCATCAGTAAAAAATCTTCTGTATCTTGTTCCCTGTACAATTTTAAGTAAACAGTGTTAATATCAATACATTGTACTTTGTCGGTAAACTGTCTTGAAAACAGAGGGAAAAAAGCGAGCCTTTTTCCTCGCCAAATAAAAAGAAATCGTTTTTATGGCAATTGTTGCTACGATAAATTTGATATCTGGCAAACCCGATAGTATAAAATGCAACCCACTGCTGTTTGCCGAACCAGCTATGCGAACTGAAAAATACGAAATTTGTGTCACCAACTTTTGATTGCATCGAATTTATTTATGAACCAATTTTAAAAATAATTGTACCGTAAGAAAGAGTACATTGTGAGGTATACTGCAATATTTTTAAAATTAAAAACTAACAGTAATACTATATAGATATGACCATTTTAGTTTTGTATCGGAAGTTACGATCTGAAAGTTCCGAAAATTGTATGACCTACTTTTAATTGCATCGATTTTGTTTATTAACCAATTTGAAAAATAATTATACCATAAGAAAGAGTGTAATGTAGTGTATTCAGTGATGTTCTCAAATTTAAAAAATAATGGTTTTTGCCGTAGACATAACGGTTTTAACAAAACGTAGCGAAAATATCCGAAGATTCCGAATTTTGTATCACGAACTTTTGATCGCATCCAATTTAATTATTAACCGATTTCAAAAATAATAGTACCGTAAGAAAGAGTATATTCTGAGGTATACTGCGATATTTTAAAAATTAAAAACTAATAGTAATTAGATATAGATACGGCAGTTTTAAAAAAAAGTAACAAAAATGTCCCGATTTTTCCCGAATTTCAAAAAAATATTATCAAGAACCACATTTAAATTTCAAAAAAAACTCGACGAGCTGCAAAAATTTACGTTGAGAGGTACTCTTAAAAAAAAACTCACGATTAAAGACTGAAATTTTGAATGTGTTTTGCTCACTCGCGGAAGAAATTTCACTTCTTCAACTTTAACACTTAATAAAACCTAAACTAATAGCCGCATCGGAAAAAAATCTTAATAATTATCCAGGGAATACGATGAAGAACAAAGCATGTTAATTTCATATTTTTCCGATCAGTACTTTCTCGGGAAACCGTCTAAGAATGGAGCTAAACAACAAAAATTTCAATTCTTCGGCGGCGGCGGCGGCGGCGGCGGCGGTAACTTTTTTTTAATATAGAGAGATATAATCTGTGGATATTCTCGCTTGATGCTACAACATTAGTCAGCCAGCATATGTTCTCGTACATCGCATCTGCCTGGGTATCGTGCCTCCATGACACTCAAATCTAAGTGGAATCACTTCAATCACCAAACATTTTGAAGTTCTCCAAGGGTTGCTGGACAATTTCGGTGTAATAATTTGCTTGTGTATTTCCAAGAAAGTCTTTGACATTGTTTATGAATGCCAACCAAGAATTCTTTTGAAGTTCTGTCATTGTTACGATGAAATATTCATCTTTAGCGAACTTACGAATTTGTGGACCATCAAACACACTCCTGCCTTTATCTTTTAAAATGACAGGCTAGGAAATGCCGAAATGAGATACTTGAAACAGTCTCCTTCAATTGACAAATCTTAAACAAATTGCTTAATGAGACCCAGTTTTATATGCAGAGGTGGAAATATAATGTTAATTCTATCAACAAGTGTCTGATGTAGAATGGTTGGATCACCAGGTTTCAGGTCAGATCATGGCGACCAATTCAACTGCATCCAATACTTCTCACGAGCTCTACTGGCCCACATAGGCAAAAAAGCAGGGATGCAGGCCATTTTAAGGACAACACAGATGATCCATTGGTGCATGTGATATTGCAAAAAATCAATGATTCTCTTTATGTCTTCAAATTCTTCACGCAAACTGAATAGCCTATTGGGACTGAACCAAATAGATTTCCATTGTGGAGGAGGACACACTTCAAGCTCTGCTTTGAGCTATCGATGAACGATCGCCATTCAGTTGCGTTATAGGCTGGAATTCTCAACTCTTCCATTGAATCATGTACGTTGTGACAATACACAAATCCATCATGACTTCGAAAGAAAAGCACTTTCTCTTGATCGAAAGTAGGATATATTAGCCCCTTTTTCAAGCAGGTTTTTCTCGTGTAGTCTTGATGCTAACATCTCTGAAGCTTTTTCGGATAGTCCCAAATCTCGTACCAAAGCATTCAACTCATGGTGCTCAGATTCCTTACGAACGGAATCGAGATCAATTTCAAAATCTTCGTCGTTGGGGGTCACTTCAATCTTCAGACTCATATTCCTGTATTTCTAAAGAGGGTGATTCTTTGAAAAAGGGCACTGGGATTTCATCTGAATGAGGCAGTGGGCGTATAGCTGATGGTAAACTAGGATATTCTATTTTACATTTGTTTTTCTTGTTATATCCTGACATTTTCACAATACAAAATTAACAATCACTCGAGTGATCTCTGGGGTCTGTATACCAAATTAAAATCATAGGTATACCAAATGGAAATTTAGTAAGTGTTCACTTCGTCCACATCCGTAAACTCTCTACACACTGCTTGCACACTTTGTGAAAAGCCCATGATTTATCTTGATCACCAATTTTCATTTTAAAATAGGCAAAACGGGCTTGCCTGACAAATGTACTGATGTTTATCCTTTGACAGGGAATGGTAAAACTGCCACATATATAACAAAACGAATCGGGGCTGTTAAGGCACTTGCGACGCGAACTAGCAGAAGCAGACATAAGGAAAGGTTTCAGTTCATATATAAATAAAAACTAAACACTGCTAACCTTGTATACAAACAAGAACTCGGACTCCACGTCGGAACGCGCTTCACTATATCAGTGACACACAACGTCTCACTACAGTATATCAGGCGTAACTGAATTAGTCTAAACAAGTATGCACCTGTCGGTGGTCTCCTACGGCGTCATTCACCCAGCGCCAGTCGGAGAAGGTTTATGTCAGCCAATAGGAGAGCAATAGTGCTTTCAATAGGTATGTCCACACTTGTGCGCTTTCATTTTCAACTTACCTTTCAACGTTCAATTCAACATTCAATACAACATGCGTCAACGCATGCCTTATTGCATGCACATAGAGGCATGCCCTTCACCTGTCCACACTTGTGCCTCACTTCAGTTTCAAGATGGATGAAGATGATGCTATTCTGTTAGGAGGAATCACAGTGCGGCATAATTAGTGATTAGTCAAGCAAATAAACATTTGAAATCAAGGCGAGCGATTTGGATGAAAGAATATTTCAAAACGCGTAATGAGCATTTATTAATTTACGTTAAAATTTATTATTCGTTGGAGCAAATGTTCAAACGCGATGATTATAATTTCTTTGATTTATTTCGCTGGAATGGTTTGCACGTGTTTCCTGTTGCTCGCAGCGAATAACAGCTGAATGTGTTTAAAATCGGAACGATATTTCCCCAGTAAATAAGTTGTTAAAAAAAGGAGGAAGGAGTAGTTTTGCGCCGATGTTTATTCGATCACGGGTCAGAGTACGAATGCCTTTCGCCTTGGATGCAGCTAACATGTATGACTTCCTTTGCTAGTTGATTAAATTATTGTTGTTACTGTTAGACTTGAGTTAACCTTTCTGCCACCCGCAGATCAATAATAAAATTTAATAATAATTGGAATATTTCCTGTTATTCTTTCGACCAATAGATGTGGTTATTTAGACCTTATGTGTGTTGTAGAATCAATAAAAATAAATTAAAAACGCTATGTATAAAGTGGTTACAAAATAGCTGTAAATAATCGTCATTACCGATTAGCTGGATTTCAAAATTTTATTGCTGAAATCAGAAGATAAAACCTAATTGTGCATTTGGTTATGCGTAAGTACTTATAAATATTTGAGTTAAACATGAATAATAATATTTCATATAATCTATGCTTATGAACTTAGATGACTTTTAGTTTACAAATAATTATATTAATAATTAACGGATAAATAAATGTTTAAACGAAGTACATGTATCATATTTCTCCTTACCGGCATAAAAATAAATTTTTGTCATATTAATCCTTATACATCTTTAGAACCTGCACCATAGCTAAGAAAACTTTAATGGATAAAACACTATGTTAATATTATACTGGTCTAATAAAAAGCTGAATTTGTCAGTTTTTGATTCATTTCATTAAATATGTTTAATTAATGCCCATATACATAGTCAGATTTTCACTCTTGATATTCTTTCTTTTTAAGTCTATTTATGAAAATAAAATACATCTAAACTAGATTAACTCATGTAGTGTTTCAACAAATAATAATTTGAACAGAAATATTTTAAGTGCAATCATAATAAAGTTAAGGGCTCTTGTGTTGTTATTACCCTAGGGAAATTTATTAAATGATCTTTACGAGTTTCAAATAAATGACCTTTTAAATTCGACTAAAAATTTATCATGACGTTATTAATTTATTTATTAATCATGACGTGTTTATTTTTCTTATAAGATTTACAGTGTATCCAGACAAACACATATAAGACCTGTAGTCTTCTATAAATTCAAGAGTTTGTTCGTTATTCATGATAACACACTAAAAAAAACCCAAACACAACTTTGGTTCACCAAAACACTGCAAATTGAAAGTTGACACGCACAGAGATCCAAGGCTGTTGGAACTCCTTGCGCTATGCTGAGCGCTTTGGAATACTGATACTTCTGACTCATCTCGGGCATGCCTTGACGCATGCGTCCCTTGCGTCGAGGCATGAGCTTAGCTCAAGCAAAATCGCACAAGTGTGGACATACCTTATGATCCACTCTCGATACCGTGGAGAGTGGTTGCATTAAAAATGGTGTAGAGAAAAAACTTGACGTGGTAGAAGAAAACTAACTACAGTTTTGAAATCAACATGTCTATTTAACTCTAAAACAGCTGAAAAATCGAAGTCAACAAAAAATAAGTTCAAAATTGTTCCCCTGTATTATTGACGTCCGACATTAGTCCACGTCATAAGTCATTAATTGCACAGTAAAAATGTCAGGAGATGGAAAGTTATTTTGAGACGTCAAATATGAAAAATACCCAATATTAGTCTGCCATTTGGACGCTGGGATTTTGTTGATTCCGAATGCTACAGATTATGCAAGGGGATCAAGAGCTACCGCTTAAACTTCCTGGCTCATCAATCAACATGTGCATCAAAGGTCTTGCACTCGAGGTGTTTACAAGATTTGCCTTTGTTCCCTACGAAATTCCAACTTTCTTATCTTCCCGGCTCAATCTACAATCTAACTCCATAACCAATGCTTTTTACCCGTCCTAATTTTTAAAGACACAATTAAGTGTGCTTCGTATTTTAAAAATATATCAATTGACGTCATGATGTTTCTGTAAGTTTTTTTCAATTATCTATTACATCATGCAATGTCATGGTAACAAGGAATTGGGAACCAATGGTGATTATTCTGCACTACGGGGATTGGATTAACATTACAACTAACCATACATTAGGGGAACAATCCATTTATAGAGAGTTGACATATTCACTCCAGATGAATAAATATAGTATGTGCCTCCCTCCCATGTTTGAAACAGGAACTTTTCGATACAGTTGCCAACATCATGATCACTAGGTCAATTGGTTGGCGTTACACACAAAATAAGCTACAAAACGCTCTTTTTAAAATTAATTAAAAAATTTTAAATAACGGTGTTTGTGTGTAATGTTACTTCTTACACATACAAAACAAAAACATAGTACGTTCTTTTAATTTTTAAAATAATGGTGTTAGTATGTGATGTTACCTCTTACCTACTCCAAACAAAATCATATGAGCATTCTTCAAATTTTTAAAATAATGGTGTTAAAATGTGATGTTACCTCTTACATCCACCAAACAAAAGCGTATTACATTATTCTAATTTTTTAATAATATTAATAAAAAATAATGGTGTTAAATGCGTGATTTTACCATTTTCCTCCCGCCAAACAAAAGCTCATAACATTCTTCTAATTTTTAATACAATGGTGTTAATGTGTGATGTTACCTCTTGCGTCTACCAAACAAAAGCACATGACATTCAATTTAACACAGTGAGATATCGATGTTGCTTTGTCTATTTTAAAAGCAATCATTATTCGCACACAACGGATTTAATTCTTCATTCGCGTTTGTGTAGATTGTAATGTTTCTTTTTCTCTCCAAGCGAAAGGCAAAAAGTAATAGCTTACATAAAATCCAACAAAGATAAAAGGAATACTGCGAGCTACCGGGTATCTTCAGCTGGAATAAATCCAATGCATGCGCTTCACTGACAATCTTCATCCATTTCGCACAATTTTAGTTTTGTGAGTGCTACCCGTGTTTTTACAAACTGTTATCCATTTGCTCCTTGGCGACTGTCTAAATTGGAGTTGAGTTGAATTGTACAAAAGTCTTGGTTTAATGCATTTTTTCAAGTGCACTGGAATTTCGCAGAATAATACGGGGAACAAAAAGGGATGTGCGTTGGAAACCTTTCACGTTAATGATTCAGGCTTGCAATTCTGTGCCTAGTTTAAAGTTTTCTTTTTGATATTTTGTGTAGTTGCTTTGGTTTTCTTGCTGGTCGAACAGTTAAAAGGGAACCAAATTTCATTTGGAATATTTCAAATAACACTTTTTTTATTTCGGTGGATTTTTGCAAATTTTAGTTCGCAAAGGAAATTTTATTTATAACCGCATTTTATTTGCTAAAATTGTATTCATTTTAGGGTTTTGGGTTAGTGAGAGAACTTTGAATTTTTGGTCTACTAAATAAAAATTGTAAAGGCATGGATCACACACACACATAAATGTGAACATTTTAATGCTCTCTTGTTTATGAAGTATTGTAATTTTGCGATTTGAACTTGAGGTGTATCATTATTTTTAAATGTTACAACCTCAAAATTAAACAAGAATGGCGAATTATATAACTGATGATATTCATTAGAAAATTGATGCATATTCATGTTTTGTAATCATGACGCCAGAGTTTCTAACTATAAGATGGATTCTCTTACAGTAGGAACTCATCTACTATTCTTCGTATGTTGCTTGTAATTGTTTTGTAGTTAATCATCTGTTCGGTAACTCTTGATGAGGAAAGCATAGGAATGTAGAGAGCAATAAAATATTTCTATTGATATGAAAATGAAGGTTGGTAAAATAATGCATTAACTTTCAAGTGTCTAAAGAATGTTGGTTCATTCAATACCCTTATAATAATCTTCCTATTTGACTGAATTATACAACTATACTTACACGAATAACGTATCGTATCCTTGAGATTTCAATGATTTATGTTATTTACATTTCGTAGATTTCTTCTTTCTTAGACCTCGGATTACTAGAAACTCGGACAATTTGGAATTAGTAACACAAAGCAGCCTTATGCAATACAGAAAAAGTTTACAGTACCACTTGTAACTACTACTGTCACTGAAAGATTCATAATGCAAGGATGAATAATAATATATTCTCATATTTTTGTCCCAGTCCATTTTTTATGTAAGAATTTGGCATCTAATCTGGACGTATGTTGCGTACACATGAATCCTCCGTCGGGCGCAATTTTGAACCAACGTGTTCGGGAGCAATGCCTGACAGGCACACATAAAAGAATCGCAAATTTATACCCACTAATTTTAGTTACAGTATTCTAAAAGTATCCAGTGATCTCCTTAGGATTATTTAAACAAAAAACAATGCAATTCGTTTAAAAAAAAGAACACATTTTATGTTTAGAAAACATAAAAAGAAAATTTTAGATCTAGCACAAAATTGACTTAAATTTCCAAGGCAAAAAAGTAAACAAGTTTCGTAAAAATTGTACATTTTAGTTCAGAGTTAAAAAGCCGATATGTACTCTGAGTCATAGTCATTCAGCTTAAGTTCAGTAGAAGAGGGGCATTGGCAAACAGCACGGCACGTTCCGCAGATATTATTTTCATGAGCCAAGCAGATTGCCGTGTGACATTTATTACATTCTTAATTTGTCATCCTTCACAAACCCATTTCCACATACTTACGGAAAAAGCCACAAATTTTGTATGACGCAGTCATGAAGTTAATAAAATAAACATCTGTGATATTAAAACATAGATATTACTTACCTTTATATGTGTAACGAATTCGGGCTCAATGTGCATGATAGATCAGAATAACGCTAATAGCTGTCCACGAAGCGCTCTAATAAAATTGAAAGGTTGGGTCCAAACATCCGGTAAAGGTAAGAGACTACTAGAATAAGCAGATTTATACCCCTTCCACGAGTGGAATGGGAAATGCAAACGTCAAAGCTGTGCCTGTCAGGCCGGTTGCGTAAGACGGAGGGTTAAACTTTTCTGAAAAAGTTTTAACGGTCTTTTTTTAGCAATTTCACTCAATCAAACTGAAATATTTTTCGTGTTTCACATCAATACATTTAAAATTACATTTTACTTATTCGAAATGATGGTGATGTTTTTAGATATACTTATTTTAAATGCTTTTGAAGTGTTTGTTTTATTTTCATGTTGTGTGTACTTACAAATTGCATCAGGCTTTCAATGTTGGTATGGTTGTTAATTTGATATTTTAAATCTGCAGTAAAATCCGTGTTATCCGAAATGCCTCCGAAATCAACAAGAACAAAAAAAAAAAAACACGTACTTAAAGCACGGGAATAACCACGGGGGCAAGTGAACGATACCTTAAAGTGTCTTTTTAATTTTAAAAAAGACTAGACACTTCGTGGCTAGCCCGAAGTTGCCCGTGCCAGTTGATTTCGTGGGGTTATTGGTTTGCTTCGCAAACTAAATGGGAATTTGTAGCCTATTGGATAACATCCATCACGAAGTTGCCGCTGGTGTTGGTTTTATTCGCAAACCAAATGGGAATTCGGCGTGACGTCCCAATCCCTTCCGAAAATATAAATATTGAAATAAAAAATCATCCATTTAAACAAAATCAAATGTATAAGGTATTTATACTGGTGTCAAATTTTCCTCAGATCCCAAATCCTTTGAAATTTTTCATACATCTTTAACGATCAAGATTTTACAAAAAATAACTAAACAATGCCAGCCAAAATGTTTTTATTTTTATTGCTTTCTTTCTCTGAAATCGTAAATGCGCAGGAAATGAATCTGCTTATTTTTTTAATACGAAGGTTGACGTGACGTCACAATCTCTTGCGGAAAATAAAAGATGTATTCAATTTAAAAATTTATTTATTTTTAAAAAAATCATATTTTTAGGTATTGATCTAATGTGAAATATCCCGCTGATTTCATATCCGTTTAAACTTTTACTCTATCTTTAACGGTCTAGGAGATAGAAAAAGAACTCAATACTCCAGTTAAAAGTTTATTTGTCTTTTATCGTCTGATGGAAAATCATTCCTCCGCGCAAAATGAAAAAGGTAACGAAAAGAAGAAATAAAGAATCTGTTATCGTTTATGGTGTTGCATTCTTCGGAAAACAGTAATAATTAAATTTCATTAAATTCATTTAAAAAACGACCCAAAAAATTGCAAAAAATTCGGTCTATCTGTGTGCCAAATCCCATTATTGTAAGTACCATAGATTCGTCAGGAATTTGCGTACAGAAAACAAACAGACAAACACTTCCGTTCATAATATAAGAACTTATAAATGTAGACTGCAAATATTGAATTCGTTTAAACTTCAAAACATTACAGAATTATATACATATTGCAATTAGATATAAAATACAGAGTAATAGCTTTTCAGGGCTTAACTGAAAAAATCGTTATACGATACGGCTTCCCCCGTTTAGTTCGGTTAATCGGGTTTGTATTGCATGTTATTGAACTTTATACTGTCATTGGTTTGGGAAATACCCATTCAAATTTTGATTTTCAGTCATGAAATCCAATTATATCAATCACCTCCTCGTTGACACCAGACAGAATGAAATAAATTAGGGATTTATTGCACAGCATACATTTCACATGGACATGAATTAAAGATTTTTACTTAAAAAATTTAATACACATAAACATCAATTATAAATTTTGTTATAGGACATTCAATGCTTGTATACTTGATTAAAAGTGTCATTATATTTATTTCGATGTACGCGAATTTTTTTACATTACAATCATTGCAGACATATTTAATCAACAATTTATGTACATGACATTCATCATCATTACACATACACATGCATCAGCAAAAATTCCAAATTGCTTATGTTACTTGTCAGAATTAAATATGAACTAAGATAATGTCCATTACAACGCCATACGAAATAAACCAAATTAAAACTCAAAAAACGTAAAACATTTACTCAAACAAAAGTACTGTCAGCAATCATATATCTCTCTCTACTGATCTATACATAACATCGTTAAATCATACGGAACATAAACGAACCCATTCTTTGCTAGCACAAATTCATTTTCAATGAAATAGTCTTAGGTAAAGACACACAGCAGTATCTAACATTTACCCACGCTAGCAAGAACCCTTCTCTGTGCGTTATATTTATTTTATCTACTACTCACTGTCAGGAAGGATGGAAAAAGCCATCCCCATTAATGAGCTTTAAAGAAAACGAAATTAAAAGGAAAAAGGATAAATTACGATTATAAAAAACTGCTTAGTTTAGGGAAAGAAGTCTTATTATGAAATTTAACAAGCAAGGGAAAAAGTTCCCCTGACTTCATTAGCTGAGGGGGGGGGGACTCGATAGGGAAAAAAGTAAAACAGTATATCTGAGGATAGATTTTTAATGATTTTTTTTAAAGGTTTTCTTTTTTGCTAGCCTCAGGAAATAATTTAGTTACCTAGTTGGAGCTTTTGTTCTTGTCAAAATTAGCGTAATACCTCACCACAGTAGTAGGACCCAACTTTCCCTTCTTTTAATATTGCCTTATTATAAAGAAATAGATGGAAAATTCACATTGGAATTTAATGAAAGTCCGTGTTGGATGAGCTTGAAAATCAAACAAAAATTTAATTTCATCAGTAATATAAAGTAAATTTATGGTTAGTCAAGGAATTAATTATGTGTGTGTGCTATTCGAATAGTATATGTTGACTCACCGAAACGATTAAGCAATAAAACGTCCTGTTACCCTAGTACAACGTGAAGTAAGTTCTTACCTACCAATCAAAACTGTACAGAGCAGTACGAGGGAATATAGAGATAATTTGCATTATAACATGGACTGGTAGGTCGAGAATCAGCTTAATAAGAAAAAACGGGTTCCTTATTTCATGGTGTGAAAGTTAAATTCTTGTTTGGAGAATTTGCAACCAAAAATGTACTTTCAATTAAAAATTTTTCATTGAAATGATTTAATTTCTTGTAAACTCATTGCCATAAAAATTTGCGCACCAAGAAATAATTGTGGGATCGTAACGAAACTTGGCATGAAGGTACATGTCGGCCAGATATGCAAATGATTAGAAATTCAGCGTGATTGCGCATTGCGTAATGCCACTAGAGGGCGTTGAACTTCGTCCTCCTTGGAGTATAAAACATGAAAGCAGAGCTTGTTGAGTGTACTTAATCTTTTGCAAAGGAAACGCTGAGGTAGACATGCCTTTACATCACCATCGAAGACAATATGAGCAGCTGTCAGAGTTCGAGAAGGGAAGAATCATCGGGATGATGGAAGCTGGGTGGTCAGCTCGGCGAGTAGCTCGTCAAGTAGGCCGTTCTGATTTTACTGTGAGGAGGTGTTGGGACCAGTGGACAGAAGAGACGTCATTTACACGGCGACCAGGCTCAGGACGCCCTGGACAGACCAGTCGTCGAGAAGACCGTCACATCGTACGAAACGCACGCGTAGAGCCAACAGCATCATTGATCGCTATTCAGACACAGGAAGCACCTTTACTACGGGCCTCTATGTCTTCCCGAACCATCGCAAGGCGCCTGGCTGAAGGACATCTGGTATCGAGGCGCCCATAACGTGTGCTGCCAATGACACCCACCCACCGACGCCTCCGTTTGGAGTGGTGTCGCGCACGACGGAATTGGACTGCAACGGAATGGAACCAAGTCGTCTTCAGCGACGAATCTAGATTCAATTTGAGCAGTGATGACAATCGTGTTCGTGTGTGGAGGCCCCGTAGTGAACTCCTCAATCCTACTTTCGCCTTACAGTAACACACCGCTCCCAGAGCTGGTGTGATGGTATGTGGTGTCATTGCTTACGATACACGGTCACCCCTAATATTGATCCATGGCACAATGGCAGCCCAGCGGTACGTCCATGACATCCTTCAGCCACATGTGATGTCACTCATGGCAGGGCTGCCAGGAGCCATTTTCCAATGAGACAATGTTCGACTAGACTGCCTCCGCCACATTATCACCCTTCTTCGGCCTGCTCGATCCCCAGATTTGTCACCAATCGAACATGTCTGGGATAATTTGTGACGGCAAGTTGGACACCCTGCGAGTTTGGTCGAACCAGAGGCGCGTTTACAGCAACTGTGAAACGAGATGTCTAAAGACATCATACGGAACTTGTATGCCTCAATGCCCGCTCGTATCACATCGTGCATTTGCGCTAGAGGGGGTCCAACAGAGTACTAAAACTTCCGTTCATTTGTACTTTTTTCTGCAATAAATGATCCTTTTCTTTGATTTTCTAATCACTTACTTATATCAAAGTAGTACTTACATGTATAAAATTTCGTTTCATTTTGACGACTTTTTCTTGGTGCGCAAATTTTTATGGCAATGAGTATATTTTTTAGAGTAAAATGTACATTTAATGTTTAAGATGTTTCTAAAAAGCGTCATTTAAAGCAATTATCATCAATCTAATTCCATAGCACAAAAATCAGCGATACATTTCCTTCTAGAAACAACATCTGAACTTACTTCGAAGGCAAAAAGAGCAGCGTTTTAAAAGTGGAAAAACGTAATCGAAATACATCACATTCATCACACATCTCTAAAATATTCATTCCACGCTATACATTAAAAATCGATTTTCCATACTCTTAAATATTGTGTTTGTTACCTGTATTCTGTGTGTGAAGCGGTCGTCCCATTAATCAATAGTCACTTTACTCTCGCATTTTTTAAAATTGATTATATATCGGAAAAATATAACCAATAAAACATTCTTTTCTTGACCCAATAATTTATCTCACGTCCATTCAGCGTCACTTTCTTCACGATATATAGATATATTTCATACTCATTAATTCGAAAATGGTGGTATTACTATGGTTGGATCTGCATCGCTTTCAAACTTCGAAATGTTTTAATCCTTCATAAATATTGATTTTGGTTGTTAAAACGTCCTTTTTCAAGAAGGAATTTTTTCCTCGCACAAAAGGGATTTTCGGTTTCGTGTTTCCCCTTTCTTCTGTTATTCTTCCTCTTCTTGGCAGCTGTCTCGGTTTTAGCTAACGAAGCAATTTACGCGGATTATTAGAAACGGTGCCAAAAGATTTGGGAATAACTGAAATAGATACCGTTTTTTCTTCGTTTTTCTTTGTTTCGGGAATGGTTCGAATGACATGTATTCGGGACGGTGACCATTAAATGCATTTCCGCTCATTTGGTAACGACTAAGTGCTAAGCTTCCTCTTTTGAATACACCAAAGCTGCTTTTAGATTGTATGGCGATGGTCAATTAAATTATCTAAGACAAAGTATAACTGTATTATTAGATGTACAAAACGGGCTTAAGTATACTAATGCAATTACATTAAGTACAGTTAATACAAGATTATTATTGGTACAGAAATGGTCGTGGAGACAAATATAAAGCTAAACCTATTAAAAACTTAATTCCGTTTTGAAGATTTTGTATTCTGCAAAATTGTATGTCAGTTTATAAATTTATTTAATTGCATATATACTAGAAGTAAAGCTGAATTTTATCATTGATAGAATGACAAACGTAGCTTCTAAGACAGCAAGCAAGCATTTATTATCGGCCATACTTTCTATATGAAATTGTCTCGACAAAGGGAAAAAATGTAGTACAAAGTATTTCACAATTTATTATTTTCTGCCATTCACATAAAGTCCACTCATGTAAAGTAAACCTACTTTTTTAAAATAGAACTTTTGCAATCATTTCTAATCGAAAATATCAGAGCGAGTGACATTTGAGTGAATTTTAGCAGTAGTATTTTATTCATATTTGGACTAGCAAGTAGATAGGATTTCGCTTATTATTCTGCTCGCTCGAAGCAATTTACTATCCCATCCTACTATCCCACTCCTAAGTTTTTTAAACAGTCATAATTGGTTCGCTGCACGAACCCATACGGCTAGTAGTAAGCTCTAGCTTCGAACTTCTGAAATATATTTTGTTCACATTTGTTATACGTTAGAATGGAGTTGGGGAACTGCCAAAATTTAACTTCATATATTTTCTTCTTCCTGTTCGGTTCATTACAAATTAACTCTATTAAGAAAGAAGGTACCAATCTTCTGCAAGGACAAGATATAACTCCATATTTAGTACTTTTTCCCACTCATTCCCAAAAACAAATAAATAAATGAACACCCACATTTTAAATCAAAACGAGTTAGTTATAACTACTAGTATAAGTCTATATTTTGTACCCAAAAATCAGTTAATTATCAAACAAAGTTTAACAGCAAGCTGAGTAGTTTAGTTTATTTAAAGGTAAGCCCCCGTGGTAATTAAGATACTTGCATATGCTGAAGTGTTTCTGTGGTCAGGTTTGCTGCACAAGACTGTCTATCCAGGATAGCATTCTCATTATTATACTGCTGCAATTTGTGCACTTCTAAAACAGGTTTCGAAGTGGATAAAGAGGTCAAAACAGAGCCCATAAAAGTAAATCTGAAATCGCTTACATCCCTTATGTATTTTCAGGCGGAACTAATACGGAAGCATTGCAAGTGTAGTGCATCACTCGCTATTTAGAAACTACCATCGAATCAAGAAAGGTAGTCTGCTTTTTAAGAGAGACGATTTCCCCAAGAGTCACCAGCTTCAATCCTCTTTCAGTTTCTAATTGGGTTTTCCACTCCTCTATGATGTTCGAATGGAGTGAGGGTTGGGGCCTAAAAGAACGAACACATTTAACCTTCATCTCTGTTCTCCTCCCCCTCAGGTTCTTTACAAAGGAACCCAATTAAGAGGGTATCGAGGACAAGACACAATTCCATCTTTCCTACTTCTTTCCCACTCCTGACCAAATACAATGAAATCGGGAAAATGGTAAACGGGAAAGGAGTTTCCGTTCCCCAAAGAATCGAAGAATGAGCGATGGCTTGTCCGTCCGTCCGTTTTGTTCATTCATCGATGTTCCATTCTCTAACGGAATGGGTTCGATTGAACGATTCCGTACAAGGTGTCTTTTTGCATTCGAATCGCTGTCCATTTATTTTCGAATAAATAACTTTTCCGATGCCATTGATTGAAGGTGGGGTGAAGCGAACGTCGATGGATACATTAGAACGCAGGAAAAAAAGGGATCTTCTAGATTTATCGCTCCCTGCATTTAACAGTTGGAATTGTTTGATTCCATTGTCGTGGGACACACGCCGTTTGAAATTGCAAATAAGTCACCGAGCGTAATCGATGGATTCTGTGGGTTGGAACGAAAGAGCCCGTGTCAGGGACAGGAATGAATTAGAATCTTTTGTTCGGTGACACTTTTAAAATTGAAATTCGGTTTTTAAAAGCATTGGTTTTCATAAACATTCATCAAGAGTTTTGTTGATACGTCCTGGTTTATAGCTTGCATGTTTCATCGATTAGTTTCGAAGACGTTTACCAATATTCCAATTGCCATTCAGGATATATTTTAATGGTATAGGCCGCCATAAAAATCGTTTTAAAGAACACACGCATTGGTATAGTGTTTAAATGAACTCGGTAAACCCATTCATATCAATGACTGGTAAATTTTAATATTTTATCAATATTGCATTTAAATGGTGCCATAAATAATCATGTTTTATTTGTCACGTAATTTTCTATTTCAGTAACATAGCACAGTATATTGAAAATATATAGAAATATGTTAAATTTGGTCGGTGACATACGATGAAATGTTCCGAAGGAATGTATACACATCTCAAACGTTGGAATAGGAAACGAGCTTGCAGATAGTTTTTCAATTATGTAAATGTTTATAAATAAAATATAAAAATAGGTTTTGCAAATATATCAAGCATATAGATCGTATGACAAGATAGTCCATGAGTCATTTGGTTGTGAATTTCCCTATTCGAAAAAGTCAAATCTTACAACTGACAAGTCTATCTAAACAATGTTTTCTTTTAAAGACTGATTTCCCAAGTGGCTTGAGAGAAAGAGTGATTAAAGTAATGGTAACCAAATTTTGAAAACTGTATTTGGTATCGAATGGTGATTTCTTTGTTTAACTAAATACATAGGGTTCTTAAATGAGTTGCTTCAATATTTCTTAAATTGAAATTATTCAAGAATGCAGGGGAATTTCATTAGAATGGCTAGTTTTTCTATATAGTTCTAGCTTTATGGGGCTTTGAAACTAATATAAATAATTAAAACTAATGTCAAACCCCGTTGTGGTTGATTCTACATTGTTGATATTCGTTTGTTACCATGTATCCATATATACATATACCATCCCGATTTCCTTACCATTAAGTAAGTGAAATGTATACGAGTAATGGAAAGTTGATTAGTCCAAATAATCATGAAATCATATATTATTGAAGTAGAAAGGCAGAAAACCTATACGAAATACCGAAAACAATTACTACACATTTTAACTACTGCTACTAAAAGATTATTAAAACTAGGATTAAGAATAACCATAGTTGGATCTGTCTCAGTATATTTTCAAACTCTCTTAAAAAAGTCGATGGTCTCGTTCACGGAAATTGCATCACTTCGTCCTCCACATTAATGCAACTTAAACTACACTTTACTTTTTGTGTATTTTTGTATAGTTTTTGTGTTTTTAATGTGTTTTCTTTCCATACTTTTCAAATGTTTATTTTGCTTTCATAGTGTTTACCAACATACACTACCCTACAATAATGGACCGGAATGCCAGTGGATTTGCATAAAATCCAACTGCATGTCAAAATTTATAGAAATCTAGTGATCGCACGTGACCTGCTAAGGTTACATACGATACGCGAAGTGGTAATGTCGTTAGTTATGTGTGAAATTGTGACACTATGTCGAAACGAAAGGAACTTAGTGACTTTGAAAGAGGTGTTATTGTTGATTGTCACAAGTGCCAAGTCTATTCGCGTAGTTAGGGTTGAATTATCATAGCCACGATCAACAGTTGGTGATATCGTAAAGAAGTGGTAGTCCCTGTAAACCAACCGAAGTGGTTCGGCGTGTCCTGAAGCGTAAGGTTCGTAAGAACCTCAAGAAACCACTCCACATCATCACTCCTTTTCAACTACTACTTCTAAAAGATTATTAAAGCTAAAATTAAGAATAACCATATTTGGATTTGTCTCAGTATATTTTCAAACTTTCTTGTTAATGTCGACGGTCTCTCGCTCTCGAAAATTACATCGCTTCGTCCTTCACATTAATGCAATTTAAACTGCACTTTACTTTTTGTGTATTTTTGTATAGTTTGTGTTTTTAATGTATTTTCTTTCTATATTTTTCAAGTGTTCATTTTGCTTTCATAGTGTTTACCAACATATGTTTGTGTTGCATTTGGATCAGGTGATGCAATTTATTTTAGAATCTGTTCATAAAACCCAAATAGTCAGCCACCGACCCGTCAGAAAGACTAGGATGCGTCCAGAAATGCATTCGTTTCTTAAAAAGGGGTATCACATTGGATAACATGGAAACTCTGTCAATTGAATATCGGATTATCAAGGTTCTATTTATAATGTAGAAATATCCAATGAAAGAAACTATATACTATTTCGCAACAAAAATTCTTATTCCTTCGGATCTCATCCTTATAGTAGGAGGGAATATTCTCAGTATTTTCTATCTCCCTTGAATAAAAACATCGACCTGGCTCTCTTCAGTAAGTCCAGCACATGCTTGAAGTCCTCCTCCGAAGAATGAAGCGAGACCTCCGTAGTCCAAAGGGGTAGTCGACGAGAACTTCAAGCATCTCAAAACTTTCCCCCAAACGATCGGCCGGCATTTTTCCCGCATCCCAGTCACGCCTGTGGGTGGCAGAGAGAAAAAAAAGTATCATCTTCCACCTCCTCTTCTCGGGGTGGCAGGGCGAAAACGGGAGGGGGGTGGCAGAAAGCAAAGCCGAGGAAATTGATTAGATTCTCGAATTCTGACGGGTTTTGGAAATATGCCAACGTGCGTTGATTTCCTTTCCATTTGCCCCCTATCCCGAAAAACGTGAGACTCCATTCTCAACCTCATTTATTGAGGGACGGCGTTTTACAACATCGCTGCTCCAGAAGAGGTACCAGTTGATTAAATTCCTGCGATGGAGGATAGTGGGACGATGGAATGGGTTATTAGCATGTCCGTGGTGGGATTTTTGCTTGGGCTTCTCACCAGTTTGGTCTCGGTAATCGCGTATGGACCGGATCTTTAAGGATTCGCTTTATTCGGGAGAAATAATAAGAAGCTGCGCTCGTTTGAAGGAGTTTCGGGATGAATGTTTTCGGAATGATGTTTTGTTCGTAGGTTCATATCGCTATCTAAGATTTGTTTGGTCACTCTTTGGTAATTTCTTCAGTATACAAAGTATAACCCTCCAGTGATTTTGACGAAATATATCGATATAAAAATCTAGACAATTTTCTTGAGAATATATATCATCATCAAGATATTACCGATTTTTCGAGGATGTCGATATCAAATACTGGTTAGTATTTTATATTTGATGAATGAAATATCATGTCCATCAAGATTTGGCCACTTTCAATAACGATGACATACCTCGTCGAGACAACGTGCTAGTGGGTTAAATATTTAGAGAGTCCTTGTCCATGTGGTGCGTAATTAAAATACATGTCGTGGTTGTAGGTTTAATTGCTGTTCAGATATCACGTAACGTGTAACATCTCTATTCATAACTGCTGTTATTGAGCGACGAGGTTTTGCAAATCATTGCTCCAGAAGAGGTATCGGTGGATTAAATTTCTGCGATGGAGGATGGTGGGATGATGAAATGAATTGTTTGCATGTCCGAGGCTGGTCTTAGGTTTTGGTTTTTCACCACTTATGGGCCTGATCTAAGGATTCTTTTTATTCATGGGAGATAAGAAGCTACACTTATAAAGTTTTGGAATGGCTGGTCTCGGATGGATGTTTTGTTCGTAAGTTCATGTCGTCAACAGCGGTTTCGTTTATCACCTTTTAAAACTCTATTTCTGTTGATTAGATATAATATAAACTCAGATTTAATTATCAACCTGTTATTGAGGGACTGAGGTTTACAACATCGCTGCTCCAGGAGCGGTACCAATTGATTAAATTAATGCAATAACGGATCGTGAGAAAATGGAATGGATTATCAGGATGCCCGATGTAAGAACTTTGTAACGGCTTTTCACAGATCCGCGTAAGAACTGTATCTTAAGAATCAGCTTTATTGAGGAAAAATAATAAGCTGCTGCTCTTGTTTGAAAGAGTTTCGGAATACAGTAATACCCAGAAGTTACACGAAAGGTGGGATCGGCGAAACAAGCGAAAGTCGTATTCGCGTAAGGCGGATTGTAGCTTCCATCGATCGTATAATCGTAATCGTGCACGTAGATTTCGTAGACGCGTCCAATGCGTACCACAGCAAGAAAAAAACCAAAGATGTCGGGAGGAATTGTTGCAAAACTAAAAAAATTAAGAACTAATTCCTAGTTTACCTAAGTCGGGGTATTACTGCAAATGGGTTCCGGAATGTTTTTTTTATTTGTAAGTTCATATCGCAATCAGAGTTAAATTATGTTGGATTTGATCTGTAGCTTTACATGAATTTTTGTTACTAAATTTCTAAGTAGACTCGAAGTTTAAATATACACCTATACACTGATTCCATTACAGATATATGTAGTTACAATTCGTGAATTTTAATTGCGATGTCTTTAAGATATGCTATGAAGTAACGTAATGCTCTATTATCAACCTCATTTATGGAGGGAAAGAGGCTTATAGTATCGCTGCTCCAGAGGAAGCACTAGTTAATTACATTCTTATGATGGAGAATAGCCGATCGAATGAATTATTAGAATGCCAGTAGGATTTTGTTTTGGCTTTAACCAGTTTATTCACAGTAATCATAAGGATTTATGTGTTTATCGATAGGCATATCAAGAACATCATTTTTTAAAGCCCTGCAGTTAAGACGTCTTTTTTTTTGCTCAAAGTGTTTTATTTTTAAGTTCATATCGCCATCAACGTTAAAATATTTTGCTTTTGTTTTGTTCGATTTGTCACTTTAAAGTCATTTCGTACAACTCGGTGGATAATTAAACAATAAGTTTAAATATATACATATAGCTAAGAAGAACCAATGAGAACACATTAAAACATTATTTAAAAGTTGATTATTTCCTTAACCAATAATGTCCAAGTGATGTGCGATGAAAGGATAAAGTATAAAATGACAACTTCAGAAATTGAATTTATAAAAATGTTTTACTCACAAAACAGGTTCTTATGAAGATAAATTTGAATTACATTTAAAAATATATGAATAATTTCCTATTCCTGCAACTGTACGTTTCCATTATGTTGTTATATGATCGAAAATGCATAAAATAAACCTTTAGCACATGAATAATAAATAGATGTCCTCAGTATTTTCACCCCTTACATGTCTTTGTCTATTCAAGCTGCATATAAAGGTACTATAGCTATCATGTAAGGAGACGACACGAGTCGGTGGTGTTATGTTGAAAGGTGCCATTGTTTATGTTCCAATACATGTAATTCACTACAGTTCTGGACGTTATCAATTACCAAATAGTTCATTAATCATGGACGAAAACAACATCTTTCGTTTCTATGTTATTAAATCTATTACTTCTGATTTCCAAAAGTGAAATCTTTTACAGATATAATTAAATATTGTTTTTCGGATGAGTGCTATTTGGCAACCGTACAAAAGTATGCAATGCGTAACAACCGAAGTCTATTAGTTGCAATATAAATCTAACCGACTTCAGTATTAATAGTGCAAATTTTCACAAGTTGTATGGTTATGAGGAATTAATACTTTTCAGATTAGACTTCTTAACTTCTTAGAGGTTTCAAATCAATATTAGAAGTTTCTTCGATGCGTGATAAAATAACTATATAACTGTAATAACAAAGCATGTACAGCTTTTTGAAAGATTACAGATAAAATTATATTCAACGGTTACAAGGTAATCCAGAACATATGCCAATGTAACGGACTTCAAAACTTCTTTTGAGACTGATAATATGAATATGTGACAATATTTCACGAATTCCGCATAGGTACTAAGGTAATTCCGGGTGAGACGCCCCACCGGTAGAGATGCCCCACATGATGTAATTTTGAAACTTTACGCTAGGTGGCTCAACTAGTTCCATGCATGTTTCAGTTATATGTTGTTTGGTGTGCTGTGAAATTTTTGTTACATCACTTTTTGTTTTATGCTATCACAACAATATTTTAAGTACCATGTTTTTTCGACTCCGTTATAAGATTGATGTTGTTGTGCAAGGCTGGTTCTAGTTAATTTAAATGGATTGTTTTTATGTACGCATAAAAACCTGTAGTAAGGAGTTGATTAGTCGACTTTAGGGAGTTTTCCGCCATTTTTGCTGTCTTGTATTGTGGACAGTTGCCGAGGCATCTCTCCCATACCAAAAGGATATATGTCCCATATATATATTGGGTGAGATACCCCACATACATTTTCAGGCAGAGATACCACGCATCCCACGTAAATTGTTATGATTTTCCGGACTTTGCTGACAAGAATCAGTCTATAATTGTATGCTCGCCAAGCTTTTCAACACAAGCTCTTCAGCCTCTTGACAGTTCTTTTTTAAAGTCATTAAAACATTTCTTTAAAGATAAAGCACTTTACTGGATTATTCATTATCCAGGAAGAATAATTGATAGAATCTAAGCTTCAGAAGTGATTGGTAGAGTGTGGAAAAGGGCAGCTTCTGTCGACAATGTTATCAATAGTTTCGGGAGGCGGAAATTTTCCCTCTATACCAAGCAGCGATTCCGAACCACTTCTTTGCCAACAATGAAGAAATGAACAAGACGGATGAAAAGTACCTAAATTGTTCGTAATCATCAGTTTTTTTTCTCAACAGACAACAGCCCCGACAAAATTATTACATCAGATTTCGCCTGTACCCAGGCTAGAAGAAAGACCCAGAAAGAGAGTCGGCTAAGATAATTACATCCCAAGAACCCATCCAAGACAAACAGTTGAAATCTGCCAACAAACGTAACAAGGTATCAAAAAAGCTGATGGTCAACAAAAGTGATCCTACATGTAACTACCTCAAATGCGCGGAAAACTATTATTCAACAAAATATTTGGTAGATTGGATTAAATGTGTTAAGTGTACTAACTGGTAACATGAATCATGTACAATGTACGGGAATCTATATTTGCGGGAAGGCAAACATTAGAGAGGACAAAAATAAAACTCTTAATTGAATATTTTCGATACATTTTGTAATACATTAACAGCGTAATAATCTTTTAATACTTTTTAAACTAAGAATTTTATAACTTTCTAGCAAACAGATTTTTTAAATATTTTTAATGTGTTTTATTACATTTTGTTTATTTTATTTTAAATGTGTTTTATTAGAAATTTTTTACATCTTGTCTATGGTTGTTAAATATTTCAATACTTTATAAATTATTTCTAAGGTAGTATATTCTTTTTCTAAATCACTTCGTTTTAATATGTTATATACATTTGAAACCTTTAATGTTTTAAAAATAACTGATTTTTACAGGTAGGGTCCTTCCAAGTAAGTGAGGCATCTCACCCGGAACTCGGGACATATGGCCAAATGTAGAGCTTTCACAGTTTTATTTTTTTCTATAGAAAATTTACTATCGAGTACAAAATAACTATCCCGTATTGATAAGCAATAACTATAACGTATTCGCACAAATTTGCGTTTTTATTGTTAAAACCCAATTTATTTTATAACGTCTTTTCTTTAAGCGAGGCATCTGTCCCGCAATTAATTTATATATATAATTACATGTATTTCTTAATTCTATGTAGTACAAATTACTTTTATGTCCCTTTTCTTTTAGATTATATCATCAAATTGGAGCAGACACTCATTCAGATTTTTGTGGGGCCACTAAATGCTTATTTTCAATACGATGCAAAGTACTAAGTCGTTTTGCAAAATCTGTTTGGAGGAACAATTATAACTTTAAAAAAAATCTAAACAGGGGCTTTAAAGAGCTGCACCGTAAAAATTGTTCTTTTTCGGTTATTGAGGTTCTACTGACCCGGTTGTGTTATTTATGTAGGTAGGTATTTTAATTCACGTCACACTGGAGCAACACAGCTGACTATTGGTGACGGTCCGAGATCAAACCCAAAGGGACACATCCGAGGACGATAACACGTAACTTTGAACAATGGTCAGATGACGAGGTCACACCTGATCCGACACTGCACTCGCAAAACTTCCCCGCCATGCCAACGTGAGGGCATTTGAGACCATGCACTAGTCCTGCTTTGTACACGACGGTCCTAGCTTGGAGTCGAACTCGCGGCCCTCTGGTTGCTAATCCGTTTCTTTTTCAACTGGGCTACCGAGGTCTAATATTATTTATATATTACTCATTGTTTCTGACATAGTAGTTAATGATTCTGAAAACAACAAAAACTAAATCCGTCAATCAGGATTCACTCCACAGTTTAAGCTAAACTATCACCTAAAACCTCAACATTTACACATTTCTACAAAATCAGTCGTTTTATTACCTCGGAGTCAGGAATTGTCAGTCACTATTTTTTTTTTCTGACACAGTAGCTCTTAACTGAAAACAAAACAAAAAAAGTACCTACGCCAAACAGGACACACACCGCTGTTTAAGTTAAACTATCACCATAAAATCTGAACACACACATATATGTACAAAGTAAACAAATTCATTGCCTCAATGTCAGGAAAGTAACTTCCAAGTAATATGTGCCTCTGCAGCGATCATCGAAACTCTTATATTTATTGATCCATGATTGAACGACAGTTTGATACCATACTCAAACTGATTACTTTTCCATATTTATACGCAATTCTAAGGCCCTCCGTTATCTTCCCTCGGTCTTGTCATATTGAAATTCTTTCTCGTAATTTGGTATCCGTGGGAAACGAGACTAGTCGGAAACATAAAAATATGTTCCTGGGAAGAAGGAAACGAGTTTTAGGCTCCAGTGGTTCTATGTTTTTGGTTCCAATAATGCAAAGTGTAAGGGATGCGATGGTTAGAAGAAACACAATTCTTCGAATGAATTTCCGAATTGGATTCTTCGAATTATGATGTGCTATGCTGTGCTTACATGAAAAGTGGAGATGGAAGCTGAAACCATGTTTTCAGTTGTTGAATTTAAGTTTATGCTTAAAACGTAAAAGGTTATTTGATTTCCCTACTTTGTCTAAGGTTGTCTAGAATTTATACTTCGTGCGCTTCTGATATCTACTGTAAAATAAATATATTTCAAAGGCAAATCACATTTACTTATTACAAAGATACCACAAACAGAATATATATACTTTTAGTTCAAATGACCACATACATATCCTACCATACACTGCGCAAAATTCTACCATTACTTTGTAGGATGCTGTGAATATCTTAACCGAGATTAGTATTCACGATCTACTCTCGTTTCTAGAGACGTAATGTCAAAATGAACTCCACAAATTAGACTACAAACCTCTCACATATCAAGCACGTTCCAAAGGTAGATTAGACGATTGTGGTACTCGAAATCTAATCATTTTACGCAGTGATTCCTGAGTTGTTTCGAAAGTCAGCGAAACAAGGATGAATTGAATATAATTGCATCTTGAATTAAACTTTCATACAAGTGCGTATTATTCCTGTTGGGTTGACTTAAGGCAAGATCACCACTGTGTAAGCAACATGTGAGTGATATACACCGCAGGTTCGATTCCTCTCTGCTGTGTCAACAAAATTTTCTCCGTGTGTCTATATTCATTAATTGATGTTATACGTCTTTTATTTGTTGTAAAATGGCCAAATATGGCCCTTTCACTACAGAAAAACAACAAACCTAAGCTTAACCCACAATATGCACCATTTGTAAGGAAACTGAGCTAAATAGGTTTCGAAATTTTGGACTGAATAGAAAACTTCTCAAACGCTCTACTAGTTTCTAAAAATTAAAAAGAGCTATGTTGGATCCATTTTGATTTTGGCCGTCTGAAGAATTGTTTGATTGGAATCTTATCTCTCAGACTAACAAAAAGTTAGAATTCTAGAACTTCAACAGTCGATTCCTTCACATATATTTGTTTTATTTCAACATATTTAACACATGTTGTAAATCAGAGTTCATCTGAGTTACTCTGTGAAACTTGTTTTACAAGCAAGAATAAAAATGGCCATTAAAAGGGTTCACTATAAAGAAAGTTAATACATCGTTTAAATGCTTGATAACACGCCCCTATACTTGATTTATAACAAACAAATTTCCAACATCATTATTTCATCTAGTAAACTTTGTAAACTTTAACCCATTCTCAAGCTTATAAGTATAAGTATTAGCTTAATTACTTTCCAAGCATATTAGGATATAACCTATTATTTTAATGTACTTGCAAACCATCGGAATATTTAAATTTAAAACTAATTAATATATAAATGCCTTTCAATCATAAGTTTAATTTCTAGCAATCGAATTTGCAAGTACACGAGGAGCACTCAGGTTCTTCCTACCTTTATATAGAATTTCTTTCAGTAAATTATGTTCTAGTTTAATTGTTGCCGTACAGCTTTTCAAGCTCTACGCGTACCGAGATAGACGCCATGTTTACTCGTTGCTGTTGCCAAAGCTGTCTGTCTTAAAATTTATCTTCCTATAGCAACCATTTATCATAACAACGCCTACATTGTTCTCTGGTTGACATCCCATATTTCAAACTCTAACTCCTTCGAACGTCGAAGGATTGTGAAGAGAAATAAAATGCCTTGCCAAAATTCTTCGACACGTTATTAACTGCTTCTTCACTGCTTCAGAGACGCTGTGAATTGATGGGAGTGTTGAGGTTTCAGAACAAAACAGAGGGCATTGTGCAATGTCTTGAGAATGTAGTAACCATCTTGTGTTGGCTCTTTTGGCGTTGTCGATTTAAAAAGTAAGACGATGACAGGTAAAATGTTGGATTTGAATAAAACTTTTATCTTTTAAAGATTTTTACGAACAATTTTGGGAGGAAATAAATTGTACAGCTAAAAATTTTATATACACTCCTCACTTAACGACCGAGTGCCATACTTACGACTGGGTCGTTGAGAGAATTATTCGATAGTATTAAAAGGTTTATGCGATTACGGCTAAATACACAGGATAATCGATTGAGGTATGATGAATGGTGAAATGAACTACACACGCGTTACTATCAGATTCATTCTGTGCAATCAAATGATGTATTTGAGTAAAACATGTGTCCAATACAAAGTCGAAAAAACTTCTGAAGTATAAATATGATAAAAAATTAGCTACGTTTTGTGGAGTTTATCGTTACTTTAGGAATCGCAATCGTGCTACCATTTGTTTCGCTCAATGTCTCTGATGAATTAACTTGTCTTTGTTTAATATCTGTTTCTGAATTTTGTTTTGCTTTGTGAACATTTGATCGGATCGCTATTTTATTTAAATTTGAAACAGCGAATTTCCTCTCTAGTGAATAATCTTATCTACAAATAAGTATAATTACACTTCTAAGTATTGTTACCATTTGATTAAATACCTATTTGACTTTGTAATTGATTTCCTTAATTATTAGGCAAGACTATGTTGTCATGATTTGTTTTAATTACATTTATTTTAATACGTTTAATTACATCAACTTGTCTCTGACTTTTGTTTCGTTACTATCTGGTAAAATTTCTATTTGATTTTGATTTGATGGAACACATGTTCTACTTGTAGTATGAGTATATGGTGTCACATGGCTTGTTACTAGTCTTGAAATCGGTAGTACCAATTCCAAGAACCAAGGACAAAATATTCGTTATTCTTTATGAAATATACGTTAAGTTACAATGGCTACTATTCTTACAATTTAATATGGAAAATTAAATTGAATATTTTCGAATATCTTATATGATTAAATTTGTTTAACATACCAGGTACAGTTATTAAATTATAACATGTCATGAAATATTTAGCATACAGCTGTATTAGTTTTCCATTAGTTAGATTCTGAAGGAATACAGGAGGTGGAATATTTACAATAAGATATTTGATTCCTAATCCACGAGTAACCAAACGTCAAATAGACTCTGTTTACTTACACTAAGCAAACGTGAAAGATGAAAGCCTTTCCGTCGATGTCATTCACAATTTCAGACTAAAGTATATTTCAGAGAAGTTTATAAACAAGTATAGTGATAATACGATACTTTAAAAACCGGCATGGGGAATTCTGGGTTTTGGTAATGATTGAGAAAAATACTTGGTATTTTTATATGCTGACTGAAAAATTAGTCTTTATTAGTATACATTTATATGTTGACATATATGAGCAATGAAATATTCACGTATAAAATGTGCATTCTGTGATAGCTAAATACACTTTAAAATAATACAAAATAAATAAAAAGTATAGTATTATATAAAAAAATTACTTACAACCACACAAAATATAGCAATATGAAAAATGTCAAAAATATTTTAATTTAGATTTTTTTGTGCTTCCTTGTAAACATGATTTTCTATTTCTTTCTTTTATCATAAAATTCATCTTAAATTCATATCCGAAACTTCCAAAGTTCTTTTCAACAATGTGTCTTGCAAAGTGTTTAATCTTTCAAGAGTAAATATAAGATTGATGATCATATTTTAACATTCTTTATCACATGTTTAAGTAAAGTTCTTAAGCAATTCATCAAACACACACACAGTTAGGCATTTAGAGTGTCCTTCCATTTAAGAAATAGAAAAATTTTCAACATTTTCTGTCTCTTTTCGAGAACTGACTAAACGCGTTACTTTCATCATATTCAAACTAAATAGAATAAAAAAACATTTAGTTATAATCCGTAATTGATGCAACTTTATTTTATGCATCACTATTTAGGTTTGTTTTTATGGAAGATGTGAGTATAATTGTTTTAATTGTAGTTCAGTTTAAACACATGTTTATTTTATTAAACAAATGTTACAGCAATGTTTTCAAAAGTTTAAAATATTTCTGATCGAGAGCCCTTTCTGTCTTAAAGTTTATTTATTCAGCGTCTTTTTCTCTTTTCTTTCCTCCGATTGCAGACAGGGAAATTCAAGGCAAGAAAGTCCAAATCTTAACTTTAAACCATTTTGAAACACAAAAATAAAACTGGTCACATTGACGTCAAAAAACATTGACCGAATGAGATTGACGGGTTGATTGAAGCACCTATCAATCAAAACTGTCAATCACATTGACAATAAAATTGATCGTCTAGGGAGCCCTTATCAAAGTGCGTCAATCAATTGACAATCGTGTCAATCGCCTATTCACAATCAATTGGTTGCTTCAGTGAGCCTCATTGACAATAATATTGATCGTCTTGGGACCCACTAAAGTTTTCGATTTAGAATTGAATTAATGTTCTTTTATTTATTGATATTCGTTTGGCTATGTTTCAAAAAAAGTAGAGCAATACAAAGAATCAATTAATATTTTTTTTTAAATGTCGATAGGTAAAGGAAATAATTGGAATTTGTTTGTGGGATATCAATAGTATTTGAAGCACATGCATCTCGGAAACCTTTAGAAATACATGTATCTCGATTTAAAAAAATAACGTATGGAATATCAAATTTTCTGCCTTTAAATGAGAAAATGATCACGACAGGAAGGAATATATGAAGTATATGCAAACAAGTGTTATTTCATCTAGGACAAATTCATCGCTACCATTGCCCTTAACACAAACATTCATTGTGGAGAGCACCTAATCCGACAGAGAATTAAAAAAAAAACAGATATGAACATTTAGGTGATTTCGGATATAATCTCACGAGTGCTTTGTCGAGATATCGTAGATAGTTGCAACAATACACTTATTCGCATATTATGTTGACTCAAATGTTCTGCAGATTCATGCTCAACAGCTATTACGCTTTGTGAGATGTGACGAATTCTCGGCTATGTTTTGTTAAGTAAATATTTCAAACGCATATGATATATGTATGCTTAGTGACACAAAAAGAGTTCATTGTACAGCGGTGTAAGAAAATCATGCTAAAAGGCCATTTCATATCAGATGAAATCAATAAATTCATACGAATGTAATCTTCTGATGGGCCGTTTTCATATTAACAGCTCGTAAAATTTTAATTTCACAATTTTGTGTCTGTATTTAAAGCCATTCCATCCAGTCATATATGAAATATGCGTATAGGATTTGTAGAATCTTACAATAATTAGCAATAAAGATTGTTAATTCATGTCTTCCAAATTAATCTTCTAATTTTGCTAATGAAATTTTCATTTAACTTTTGAAAACCCCAAACAAAATGTACTTAATTTTTTATTTTAAATTTTATTTTTAATCGTCAATATTAATTATTAAAATAATATATTAAAAACTATGAGCAACAAAATTCACTCATATATTTTGATTTAAATTGATACAGAAGAATTTTTTATAAGACATTGTAAAAGTCGAGCTATTTTATTGAAGTAGGGATTAATAATTTTTCTTTGGTAAAGCATTGGCTAGAAACAGCGAAAGGATAAATTCCCTATTGGGCGAAATGAGCTGAAACCTTGTTTTACTTGATGAAATTCTGTATGAGTTAATGTAAATCAAAATATGTCAAGGTTTATTGTTTTTCGAACATTAGTTTCATTTAAAAGTTAATATTATTTATTAAAACTGAATTAAAAAGAAACAGTAAGCAGATGTTTACATTTTCACAAAATATCATTAAAAAATATAGAAAGAAAGATAAATTATTGTTTTTGACTTTCATTATCTCGTTGATTACACCCCGGCCATTTCTTTGTTTTTTAGGTACACACCATACAATATAATTTTAAAAAACCTTAATAAATAGCCATATTTAATAAAAATTTCTAATAACTGGAAATACAGATTTTAACTCAATCTCAGGAAGAATATAAACGTCAAAAGTCGTACCTGGTAAAACATATTAGTCATTTTACGTACTGCGATTACTTTTAAAACAGCTATAATTCTCATTTTCTGGAGAAAGAGCATTCCTACTATTAAATTTCAAAAAGTCCAATGTACCATAAGACAAATTCTGACATCTACTTCTTTTGAATGTAAATCAAAATATGTCAAGGTTTATTGTTTTTCGAACATTAGTTTCATTTAAAAGTTAACATTATTTATTATAACTGAATTAAAAAGAAACAGTAAACAGTAAAAATATGTCAAGGTTTATTGTTTTTCGAACATTAGTTTCATTTAAAAGTTAACATTATTTATTATAACTGAATTAAAAAGAAACAGTAAGTACTAATAACTGGAAATACAGATTTTAACTCAATCTCAGGAAGAATATAAACGTCAAAAGTCGTACCTGGTAAAACATATTAGTCATTTTACGTACTGCGATTACTTTTAAAACAGCTATAATTCTCATTTTCTGGAGAAAGAGCATTCCTACTATTAAATTTCAAAAAGTCCAATGTACCATAAGACAAATTCTGACATCTACTTCTTTTGAATGTAAATCAAAATATGTCAAGGTTTATTGTTTTTCGAACATTAGTTTCATTTAAAAGTTAACATTATTTATTATAACTGAATTAAAAAGAAACAGTAAGTAGATGTTTAGATTTTCACAAAATATCATTATAAAAAATATAGAAAGATAGATAAATTATTGTTTTTGACTTTCATTATCTCGTTGATTACACCCCGGCCATTTCTTTGTTTTTTTAGGTACACACCATACAATATAATTAAAAAAAAACCTTAATAAATAGCCATATTTAATAAAAATTTCTAATAACTGAAAATACACATTTTAACATAATCTCAGGAAGAATATAAACGTCAAAAGTCGTACCTGGTAAAACATATTAGTCATTTTACGTACTGCGATTACTTTTAAAACAGCTATAATTCACATTTTCTGGATCCAATGTACCATAAGACGAATTCTGACATCTACTTCTTTTGAAGAAATAACTTTCAAAATACTCCTTCGAGAAGCTAAGAAGCAAAAAAAATTACTCATTTCTAAAAAAAAAGCGCTTCTCCAAAAACTACTTTCCAATCGTGTAACCACTGCATATTAGTTGCCTCTTCTCCTGAAAAGCAAAGCTCGAGTCCTTGAAAACAAATTGAAAACTAAATAAGTATGAAGTGCGTGAGTATGCAAAGAGTACCCGAGTCAAGGACATGAGTAGCATAGGAGAAAATCATTTCACAGAAAATGACTGTACACTTTTCTTTCAGGATAGAAGACGAAGTTTTTTTGCCCTCATGTTTCACGTTAGAGTCGAAAAGCTTCGAACAAAATACACTACACGCAAAGAAAAGATAAATTTCGTTCGAAAACAGCTTTTCGATTTCTTTTTAAAAGATTAACAGCAAAGTATCAGAAGGTTTGACGAATGGTTGCCGGTTGGAAGTTGCGCATTCTTTCTAAACTGTTTATTTTTTGTTGAGCTCCGAACGTTGCGCTGGAGTTTTGAATCCATTTATCTAGTTTTCGGAATAAAAAAAATACTTTTAACATCTGTCGCTGCGCATGTGTTGCACTTAAAACGGAAGCAATTTGAGCGGGTGAATAGTTAAAAATGGTCTGAATAAACTATTGCTTGAATATACATTCTGACTATAATGCGCAAAATCTATATAAATAAGAATGGAGTGTTTGTTTGTACATTCAATATTTTCGACCCATTTCAAGTTTTCTATCCGTTTTGGACCCTTCTGATGCCGAATACCGCCTTTTTCTCGTTTGGTGTCTGTCTGTCTGTCTGTATGTTGTGCCCTATACACGTCCACACGGTTTAAGATATTTTCATGGAAATTTGCATACAGTGAGTACTTATCTTCATTTAGTGAGTGGAATTGGTTGCGAAAGTCTGTCTGTCCGTCTTTCTGTTCTATGCTCGATTTTTTGTTTGTGTGTTTGTGTAGACATCACATGAATTGTATTCTAGATATTTGATTGCAATGTATTTTATTTTATACATTATCTAAAAGTTTAGTGAATGCAATATTAAATATGTCTTTATTGATATATTTAGATGAGTTTCATGCTAAAACACCTGAGTAAGTATACTTAAATCAACCATAATTTGGTAGTTTCGGAAAAATTGGAATGTCTATTGAATATTACGATTACTTCGATTGTTTTACCAGTACTGCTGAAAAAGTAATTATACTTCAAAAAATTATATTTTTTAATGGGATTTCAGCCCTGATACTTCATTTATTTCGAGTCTTATTTTTGTTCTTTGCGCAATGAAAACGATTTCGGAATATTTGAGACAGACGATATTTTTTAACGAAACGAGAATGAACAAGATCGCGTGAGCAGTGATATTTTCTGTTTCTTTCGCTCTGAATTAATTTCACATTTCTAAATTTTGTGCATTTTTAGTTGTAAATTGTGGCAACTGTGCGAGATCAAGAGATAAAAATGAATCACAAATTAATATCTTTACAACAATTTTTTCCGACATCTTTTATTTTGTTCTATTTTACTGTTTTCTGTTTTAAATATTTATTATTTTAATAAATGTGTTTTCCTTCTCATCACACGCAACAGCACCACAAAGTATTAGACTTAAAAATGTTAGGTAAGTCAGTATAAATTTTCAGTAAATTTTAAGTGTAATTATGCCATTATTGAAAGAATAATACCGTTATTTAAAGAATAATGCCGTTATTTAAAGAATAATGCCGTTATTGAAAGAATAATGCCGTTATTGAAAGAATAATGCCGTTATTGAAAGAATAATGCCGTTATTGAAAGAATAATAATGTTTAAAAATCCGAACTAGAACTTTTTCCAACATTAAAAAATTCGTTGTAATAATGACAAGAGAAGATTGCAAAATTTCACAATGTCGCATACCGGAGGCAAGAGTGCCACAAGTAAAAATAAAATATTGTTTTGTTGACTATGAGTGCGAGAGCACTCGCCGTAAATCGAAATTTTAATTAATTGAGTTGAACATGAAAAGAACTTAAGAACGGGAATTCCAAATCTCCCTCAAAATCGTCTTTTATAGTAGTAACATTAGTATCACCTTTCGTCATTTTGTAGCTTTGTCATACAGCAATTGTGCGATGTATGTGAAATGTATTACATGAATGGATATGCATGTGTAGGATTTGTGTCCAAAGTAAGTTGTAGAAAATATAAAGATGGCGAAAGGTGTTAAAATAAATTTTTACTCTACAAAAAACGTAAGTCATTATATGTTTTGGTTATCTCTTCAATCTAGAGTAAACCAATTCAAACCGAGTAAGGTCGGGTATTTTGCTAGTAAATAGATAAAATGACAGTCACTGCGGTGTCCGATACCATTTCAAATTACGATGAAACTAATTACATTTCTCAAAAAAATATTTCATTTAGATAAATTGATTTAAAAAATATGTGAATAAAGAAATTCAATTTGTTCGTTTGAATACGTGAAATAAATAATTGATAAAATATTTTTTTCTGATTATATTTTATCTCTATATATAAATTATATAAAAAATGCTAGATTCTTCTGCGTTTCCGGGGCTATTAAAGTTTTGATTGGTTGTGTGAGGTCAAGAGAAAGCGGAGTTTATACTTGTTTTGACCTGATTGTGTGATATTGCGAGGAAAACGAAATTCGTCAGATCAAAAATCATTACATGCGAAATCGTCATTGAAATAACATTGTATATAAAACGATTTCCGCACGCAGCTCATTCTTTTATCAGTGCTGGTCAAAAATTTCGTTTTCCGATAATATTGTTTTACCAGTAATATTGCTCAAAAAAACAACACCATAAAAAAGAAAGGCAAGTTGACACATTGTGGTTTTGAAAAGGTTTATAGATAGCCAGTGATCAACAAAAGTTAACAGATAGTGCTGAAAAAAAAGTTTCACCAAAATAAATAAATTATTTTATGATGGGTTATTTATCCTAGTTCAATATAAATTCTGACAATTGCCATTGAAAGTTTTTGTTACCAGTCTGGATACCATGTGTATTTCAGCTTTTGAAAAAAATATCCAATGAAATTGTAGAATGAATTAAAAGGAGACAATAGAAATAGCAATAATTTATTTTGCATGAATGAATTTTATAATTTTTTAAATCACCTTGTGGGGCTGTCTGGACGTGGTACATCGTCATCAGCAAAACTGAACAGATCTTGATTAGACTGATCAGTACGAGATATCTCTTCATTTGAAGAAAACCGATCAGATCTTGACTGACGAGATGTCTCGTCATTAGAAGAAATTCAAACCAGACATTGATGGACGAGATATCTCGTTATTAGAAGAAACTCGACCAGATATTGAAAAGGACGAGATATCTCTTCATTAGAAGAAAACTGACTAGATTTTGAAGGACCAAATTTCTCGTCATTAGAAGAACATCGAGCAGATCTTGAAGTATGAGATATTTCGTCATTAGAAGAAAACCGACTAGATTTTGAAGACCAAATATATCGTCATTAGAAGAACATCGAGCAGATCTTGAAGGACAAGATATCTCGTCATTAGAAGAAAACCAACTAGATTTAAGGACCAAATATCTCGTCATTAGAAGAACATCGAGCAGATCTTGAAGGACAAGATATCTCGTCATTAGAAGAAAACCGACTAGATTTAAAGACCAAACATTTCGTCATTAGAAGAACATTGAGCAGATCTTGGAGGACAAGATATATCATCATTAGAAGAAAAATTATCAGATCTTGAACCCGGCACCATAAAAAAAATTGGCAATATCGTGATGACTAGATATCTCTTCATTAGCAAAATTGTTCAGATATTAATGAACGAGATATATATTGAAACCACTTGGAGTGTTAATATAACTCTCATATTTGTCATGCGAGATAATTCGGGGAGCGGTTGTAAAATCGTCAGTTTCGTGCCCTGGCGTGCTTGTTAACATTTAGATTCACTCTCATAGTGTACAGTAACAAGGTTTTGTTACCCGGTCGAGTGACTGATGTTTAGGAAGTAGCCAAGAAGCAAAAACTTAAGAAATTTGTTGAACATGGCTTTAGGTTCATCAGAAAACTCTTTCTTTGAAGACATAAAAATCTTATGTAACAAGTTTGTTGTTAAGTTAAGTTAATTTGTTTGATTAAAGACAAGACTTGGACAAGTGCGTGATTTGAAAAAGTAAAATAGTACAATATTGGTAAACGATTCTACTATAAATTGTCTATTTTAATTGTAGAAAATTTTACAGCCTCTTTTTAGCTATCGATTGACTCGTTCTAGTATTTAAACTTTCAAAATATAGTCTATGCATGAGTCACGAGATTTCTCCATTTGTTTTATGTCTGTTTGTTTCATGTTCATTATCCCAACGATATCCGCATTAAAACTTTTGCCGTTACCTTCAACACCTCACTTAATCATCCTTAACTAGCATAAATGAGTCAGGGGGAACGTATCAGGAAATGAATATATATATATTTCCTCTTTTGCCAGACACAACTTCTCGTGTCATGGAAACATCAGAAACGACAAAAATCTGAAACACATCAATTTGATTAAAGCTCTCTCCCATGACAGCGGACACTCTAAACATTCATTAGTCTTAGACCTGGTACCGTAATCAATTATCAAGCGAACATTAAAACTAATAACACCACCTAAGACAAATTGCCCAAGAGCGTATTTTCGAAGTGAGATATATTTCAGCTACGTTATTTGCATGTTACCCAGACGTCGATTTTTCATGTACCTTGGAGTATGAATAAATTGGACGGTGTTTCTTTTTTACGTCTTATAATTTCCTTCATACCTTTTATTGATTAATTACCGGTACTCTACCATTTACAAAAAAACGACGAAATGTATGAGATGTATATTGGGGAAAGGTTATTGAACTTTGTAGACGGTAAGTAAGTACATGTTTGATCAAAACTAATTTACTTTAAGAAGTAATGTTACTAAATCTCTGAGCGTCTGACTTTTCCAAGAAGTGTATAACTTCCTTTCCTCTTTATAAGGGAAATGGAACTTCAAATGCGAGCTTTTTTAGGGTTAAAAATAGATAGTTCAGCTAGAATTTAACGACGTTACATATACAACATTAAAGCTATAGCAGCTATAAGTAAAAATAAGTTTATTACAAAAACAATATTTTTTTCCGATTGAGATTTCTTTTTTTAATTTTTGTTACACATTGGTTTTTTATTTATTTCGTTGAAATTGTTGTGGTATAATGCTTGAAATCTATGCTATATCATGCCAGATAAGAAAGTTATTGTTTCACACTTTTGAATATTTGATATGAAGTGTTGCTTAATCCATTCTCTTTCGCAGAATTTTAAGCGTCTTTGTACAAAATTATTTTGCTTTGTTATTGAGCGATAAGGAATGGAGTTAATTTGATTTTTATTTGAATTACAATTTTGGCAATGTATGGATGTATAATGCTAATTGGACCTATCAATTTCTGCTAATTTATCAAAATGATTGACCACGTTTTTATGTAATGAATTCATTCCGAATGAATTAATATTTTTATACCAAACTTAATTTATAGACATTTTAGTAGAAATTAAACCGCTTGAAAATTTCAACTGAAGTTTTGTTTTGAAAACCATTTCCCATGGATACTAATAATGACTCACTAACCACTTGCATTATTTGAAAAGATACTAAGAAAGACTATATTGGTCCAGAAAGGAAAAACTAGTTACAAGTAAAGAAAAAGAAACTGTAAATTTCAGAACGAATACATATGTGCTTAAATTATATTTTATCGGAATGTTATCAGCATAATAAAAATCCAAAAATTGCTTTGATATCTTATAATTAGTATAAAAACAACTGCACAAGAGCACTGACAAAAAAGATGAAAAAAGGCAACACGCAGATGAGGTAAATTAATATAAGAACAAAATTATGTACAGTAAATGAGTTAAACCTCACCAATAATCGATAAAATATGTTTAATCCAAAAATGTATAAGCTTCCATCCTATCAGCCCATTAAGCAACATTTTGATGTACTTGAGTCATTTAGAAACATAATTTACTTTTCTCTGTAGATTTTATAAGGAATATATCAAATCAATTTTGTCTGACTAATCATATTGTTTGTTAATTTCGCTTGTTAAGTTTATGTGATCTTTTATTATATGTTTAATATTTATTTGTTTATTTTAGGTAAGACCATTTCCTGTAATTCTTCCACTAGGCTTCCATAGTTATTGTAAGTTATATCTATTTACCTTCCTTTACATACAATATCTATTCTTTTTCATTGATGAAATCTGTTTTCAAATACTTCATTTCAACTATGCTGGTATTATTGAATTAACTATGCTGATAAAATGCACTGTATTTATTAGTCGATCGATGAATTCCTTTTCGATATACACTAGTACACTACCCTACAAAAATGGACCGGACGCCATAGGATTTGCATAAAATCCGATTAAATGTTTGGTGGTGTTTTTCGTGGTATGGCCTGGGACCTTTGCATGTTGTTCCTGGTCAATTGAACCCCGGAGCTTACATGAACATTTTGGACAATCAGGTTCTTCCTCCTACGCTCTAACAATTTTGTGGAATAAACGAATGTTATTTCCAGGACGACAACGCTCCATATCATGTTGCAGCCTATGTCAAGTAGTGGTATCAATATACGGATGCAAAACGTCTTCTATGACCTGCTCATGGTCCCGACCTAAACCCCATAGGACATTTGTGGGAAGAGTTAGAGCGACGCTTACAAACCACGTCCGAAACATACAGCTGAGCTGGCGACATTCTTGCAGCAGTAATTGACACAAATACCCATGGTTGTGTATCCAAAGTTTGTTTACAGTATACCCAGAAGGGTTTCTAGGGGGCAGTTCCATATGTAACGGACGTATCATTATATGATAAGAGTATTTCGCAAAATTATATAATTTAGATGTTTGATATTTATATAGAGGATAACTATCTTTGAAAGTATCACGAATAAACATTTTTATTTTAAAAACAGAAAAAGAGGTAATACATACTTCGGAGGTGTAACGGACGTATCCCTTTACAGGAAAAATTGTGTCACTTAAGACACAAATGACAAATCGTCTGATGTTTACAAATGAAAATAATAAAAATTGTTGTTTTATGAATGAGGAAGATTTAAAAAAATATTACAAATACATAAATTATCTACCTTTGCAGACAACTTTAATTTTTAATAAAGATTTAAAATTGTAACGGACGTTTATGTAGTGTAACTGACGTATCATCTTCAGAAATATTTACATTGCTTTATGATTCTTTATCGTACAAAATATGTTGCAATAAATTGTTACCTTATAACAAAGAAAAATAATAATAATTAAACATTTCCATAATAAATGGCAGAATAAAAACGTCATAATCTATTGAAAATTTTAAAACTTTCGTGGTACTGCATAACGATCAAATATGTGTAAGTTAAAAATTGTACAGATTAAATAATATATCAAATGTCAATCTAAATCGATGATCGATTGTCCTTTTTTTTAAAACTTAACACTCATTGGACTATGGACTGTAATCACTTGTCCAACAGTCTTTTGTTCCCTTTTTCTGTAATCAGTTTTATAATGACCCATGAACCGAATGTTATACTGTCATTACTGGATGCAGATTTATATTGGTCTGCTGTATTTTTCTTAACTAATGAAAAAAAATGGTTTTTATCTATAAAGTTAAAAGACGTTCCAGATTTTCTAGAAATTTCTAAAACAAGCACAATATTTTTAGAATAAGCCATTACACTGATGATTGAGTGAGTCTTTGGAATTGTTCGTATGCCTTTAAAACGCTCGTTCAAGTTGTTAATGTTGCTTTAAATTTTTTTTATACACAAAGATATTTGTTTTCCGAGTGTTTCCCCGAGCACAGTAAACAATTTTCTGCATTCAGAATTGTTAATTGCCTTGATTTAATTTTTACCCACACTTGAAATTTGACTTGGCCACCAGCACCATCAGGTGCGCCTTTGCCATGGGATGTGGCGAAGAAATGCCAGTTGAGTTGAACTCCGAAATATTCTTCTCCATTTGGAATATTGAGAAATTTAAACTTACGCTGAGTGGAGTAATCTTACCCAAGATCAGCTCGATAATTTGATCCCCATCATGCCAAGGCGTTGTACGGACTGTATTTCATCGTCTGGGACACATACAATGTATTAACCAACATACCAACCATGTCATGTTAAGTTTTTGTAAGGTCGATATTTTTTGTGATTTCTCCAGTGAGCAAATATAGTAGTTTTTATGAAAGGTATCATACATACACACACACACCATCTTTTTTGTTCTTTATCTTTTGTTTAATAAATGGGATTTATGAATAAGTCACGTTTGTTTTGTTTCTGCACCTTTATTTGCTCATGTGCATTATCCTTAATTTATGCACATTAGTGTATATGCAGCATATAGAAAGTTTCCTCCTTACCAAAAATGTAAAATTAATAATACATTCATTTTTATCAGTTTTTTTAAAAAAGTATACAATCATATTATTACTGGATTTTTAAAAGGTTCAGATATTATATGTTCCTTAATCAGAAATATAGTAATGAATATGATATACCTAAACCAGATGCTACAGTAAATATTGTTTAACCAATTTAAATGCCTTCTGCATTCTTACCGAGATATAAAATTACTATTTCTTGATTGATTCAAATAGTCAGAAAAATGATCTTTATTTTCATGAATAACACTTATTATTTTGCATTTTTTAATATTTTGGTCATCTGGTTTACTTAAGCGTGGAATTGCCCTAGTGTAATTGCAGCAAGTGGGGAAAACCCTCTTATTAAATCACGTATTATTTCCCTTATACCATCACATCTTGCTGTCCTAAGCATTATTGTAGGGTAGTGTATGATTTATATATGAATTCCATTTCGGTTTGAGTACATATCTTATCGTTGATCCCAGAATATATATATATATATATATATATATATATATATATATATATGACGACTTTCTGCATGTCTCACTGCTTATTTACTCATCAAATACGAGCAGGACAGAGAGCAATGAAAAAGATATCTTTATTAGACTACAGTCGTGATTCGAGTGCTACAAGAGATGGCGCAGCAAGTTACCAGCTGCGTATCAACAAATTAGTTATTCCTTGATCAGCAATACCCAGACAGATTTCACTGCCCTATATGGTATCATTTGATGGTACATTTTACAGTAAATAGACGGGAACAGATGGATCACGGCGTGGGAAGATGAATTTAGCTTAGCTTCCAAAAATTAATTATTTATGATGCAATGGGCTACGAAACTGTAGAAGGCACGTGAAAAAATACTAGGAGGCGCCAGCCAACCTCGAAGCAATTTCTCACGAAACATTTTTTAATGTTACTTATATATATATATATATATATATATATATATATATATTTTTTTTTTTTAATTTTAATTTTTTTTTTGGGTGGGGGAGGGACAATTATACGCTGTACAAAATCAAATTTGATGAGACACAAACATCTATGTTGAATACAGATGAAGAAATTCAATACAAATTTCGATGTATATAACAGTTTGGTATAGAAATGCAAAACAATATCCGCATTTTGTAAGACTGACTTGGGACATCTTTCTCGTTAAAGTTGTGGTCACTCAATGTTATATATTTACCCATGAAGGATAATTAGGAATGTAGTAAGTTTGCCATGGAAAAATACTGCCTTAGACAAATTCATTGTGTAATTACTATTTTAGATTTTGTCATCCATTTTACCTCTTGTTGCTGGAATCAATAGTTGTGATTACGAGTTGAAATCTACTATTATAAAAAGAAGTATTAGTCCGAATTTTTCGCAATTTTTGTTCGAAGCCCGAATTTTAATATTGAATCTAGAACCTATAAAAATTAATTTAATGAAATATTAAATTATTGCTTTCCTTAGAATGGCAATAGCATAAAATATCCTATACTCTAATTTTATTTTTTGCTCTTCCGTTTCATTTTGCGGAGGAACGATTTGTCAGTAGACTAAAAAAAATTTTAAACTGGAGTTATGTAGTTCTTTTTCTATCTCCTAGATGGTAAGAGATAGAGTAAAAATTTCAACGGATTCGAAATAAGCGGAAAATTTCACATTAAATCGATAACTAAAAATATATTTTTTTTACATAAATAATTTTTAAAGTAAAACTTTTATATTTTTTTCAAATCGAGCGCCGCCACGATGAATGACCTTCGTTTGATTTGAGATTAGTAAATTTTGATTTCCTGAGAAACGGATTCGAGTAAAGATAAATCAATAAGTAAAGTTATGATTGGAATTATTTCGTGATTTTTTCTATCTCAGTGATCGTTAAAGATAGAATAAACATTGCAATGGATTTGAAATCTGCGGAAAATTTTACTCCAGATAGATACCTTAACCGTTTGATTTTCTTTTCATAAATACTTCTGTTTTTGAATGAGATTGTGACGGTACGCCGATTGGTTATCTTCGCAATTCAAATTTTGTAGCATTTGACTATGACGAAAAAATATAAAGATATTCAACTTAAAAAATGTATTTATTTTTTAAAAAAATTCATATTTTTAGGTATTGATCTAATGTGAAATTTTCCACAGATTTCAAATCCTTTGAAATTGTTACTCTTTATTTAACGGTCTGGGAGATAGAAATAAGATCTAAATAACTCCAGCTAAAAGTTTATTTGCTTTTTATCGTCTGGAAAATCATTCCTCCGCTCAAAATGAAACGAAAAAAAATACATTTATAATCTGTAATATTTAATGCAGTTGCATTCGATAATAATTAAATTTCTTTAAATTTATTTTAAAATGTTGTAGTTTTAATTTTAATTTTCGCAGCGACCCAAAAATTGCAAAACTATTCGGACCACATGTGTGCCAACTCCGTTACTATAAGTGATTATATCCATAGATTCGTCAGGACTTTACTTTGCGTGCAGAAAAAAAAAACAAAAAAAAAACAGACAGACAACGAAAATTGTGAATAAAATAAATCGTGTAGGGGGTTTAAACGTATAGTTTACAAATACAAAAGTTATACAGGTACACCACATGCATTTTATAATGTTACGATAATTAAAGAGTTCTTGTTTAAAAAAAGTCCTCAATTGCTTTTTGTTTTACGTTACTACCAAAAACCCATAAAAAAATATTCGACATTTTTTGTTAAGGTTAACACGATTGCTGCTGTCGCTTCTTCTTGTTCTATATATCCTATAGCATTTTCGATAGCTTTTAGTGCGTGATACAGTTAAAAGTAAAGGGGGTAGTGTCGTTGGATATCGTTTTCCTGAGTGTTTGTGAGATCAAGTTCAGAATTTTTTCGGTATTTATAAAAATGGAAAATGTAAGACCAAAAAGAAAAATCCTAGAAATATTTAATAGATCGGTTAAAGCGGAAACTCGGATAATTGGGATTTTACTGATATATATATATATATATATATATATATATATATATATATATTCTTTATTCTTTATTCTCCGTCCTTTTCCTGTGAAACTGTTTATAGCCCCTTGGCTATTAAAAACTTTTAGCTAATAAATAGCATTCATTATAAGGACTCGAAAGCCTAATTAACCGAAAACTTGTGAAATAATTTGCAACAAAAATATTTGGACAGTCCGCAGGTGCTTTGCGATCGAAGTTTCCACTATCGGGTGTGGTTACTTACAACAATTTTTCTGTTTTGATATAAGCTTGAGGCAGGTAACAGCGTGAAGTCTATTATTTCTATTCCTAGAAAGTGTTACTTGTTTCTGAAAATTTCTAATTAATGGGACTTGGAGTGAATTTTACAATCCCATCAACGTGTGATGGTTCAATGATTAGGGTAAGAAAATGAAGCTAACCTGTTTGAAATTAGGATTATAATAGCTAGGATTATAGTACTTACATTTTGTGAACTGGAAATTGACTCCTGTAATAAAAAACCTCTTTTAGTTGAACATCGATCCCTTGGACGAATAGCATGTGATATAATATGTAAGAATAAAATGAGTTTAAACACTACCTTTCGCACGTGTGTGTATTTTTTATCATGAACACGCAATGACCAAATGTGTCACAAAAAATCAAGGGTCAAGGCCTTAAAAGGTAAAATGTTTCCAAAAACACAATTTAAAAACTGCAAAGTATGCTCGTAAACAGAGAGTGCATGTGTTTCGACATAATCTGCCTACTCATATTTCTTCACAAAAAATGTCATATATATATATATATATATATATATATATATATATATAGTAATATTTTTTTTAACTGTCGGAAATTTAAAAGAGTGATGTGAAAAGAAGTCCATCAATTCTTTTTTCCAAGATTCTTTTAAATAATTTATTTGTACTGGTTCTCGATGAATTTTCATTTTGTAAACATAAAAAATCTCAACATTTTTCGTTGGAATCGGGAGTTTGAAGTTCACTTATTTTATACAGTTATTTCCAACTGAATTAATAATAAAACTTAGATGTTTCTATTTTGATGAGAACTCGGAGGTAGCCCAGTTGGTAGAGTGGAGGATTAACAACTGGAGGGTTACGAGTTCAAAACTGGACCCAACCAAAACGACGGTCGTTTCTGGTGCACATTAAATCTGACGTGGCTTCGAATATCATCAAGTAGTGTGGGAAATTGGAGAGTGGGTGCCAGCTGAGGCGTGGACTTGTTCTTTGTCCGTGTTTAAAAATAACGAAATTGTGTTCTTGTTTCTTTCATTTCCGGTTTGATCACGGATCGTCACCAATAGCCCATTGTGTTGCTCCAGTGAGATGTAACTTCCAATAAATTCCCTATCTATACAATTTTAAGTCAACTATCAATATTTTAAAGCACTGGATGAAACAAAAGTATTTTATCAATAGCAGCTCAAAAAAGACCATCACATATGGTATTCGTGTATGTCTGTGTACATAACTGTCTTTCTGATATTATGGTAAGCATAAAATTGTAATCAACATTCCACAAGCCGACATCATATATCAGCAGTCATGTTCTTGTATAATTTAACTGGATGTGTGTCTTTTATATTTTTATTGTTTAAGCTAAGTTAATGTCATCACATCTCACTTTCTTGCAAACATGTTAGTTCCACTGTCAAATTTCATGCTTTTTTCTTCTCAAATAATTATAATACCCTCTGTTTCCTATCAGTCGCTGCAGCATCATGTGAATACTTGTGTGTTTTTATTCATCGTTGTAGAAGGGTCATAAAAAAAGTTTGGAAACTATAGCAGCCAACGAAAAGAAAACAAGATGCAGACGAAATTGAGTTTCAAGATAATATATACTTTATGAATTATTGAAATCTGCTGTAAGCACAAGTTCTTAAAGTATTGTTTTATTAGAATTATTGGATAATAAATATAAAGGACAATGCCGTTCAGCAAAAATATTTTACATAAAGCCTTTTGCAAACACGCTAGAAAAGAAATATCCGGTGTATAAAAAATAAACAGCTATTTTCCAGCAAATTCCCTCAAGTAAACTATGGATACAGGACTCATTTTGCAAACAAATGAATAAAAATGCAAACTTATTAATTACAATGTTATCAAAAACACATGCGAATTCACACAAGCGCGTTTATGCTGCAGGGAAGAAGCAAGAATAGAATCAGTGTATTGAAATAAAGATGATCCTTTCAAAGTATTTCTCCTCTTTGTGTACGGGGGAGAACTTTTATTGTGCTTTGTGATTAATTGCCCTCATTACTAAACCCAAATATTTCAAACGCACGTTCAAAAAGGACTGAGCATTGTTCGAACTTTTTTCTTATCGCGACAATTTTTTGTAATGTTTTTATTGGTATTTGCGAACGGGCTCGAATAATACATTTTGCGGTGACAACTCAAGCGTTAAATAAAACACAATTTAAATCCTGGCTAGAGGAAACAATAAATACGCGAACAGTAAGAAAAATGATAAACGCACGCAAAAAACCTAAACTACCACAGCATAATGTATTTTAACAACCTCTTTTAAATATATCGCTCGGGTGTATAATTTTGTTTCATATTTCAAATTTCAAATAGGTTCCCGCATTTTGTTAGATTTTCGGGTGCTTTTTCTATTAAAGTTTGAAGTGTTATTTTATATTTGCGTTCACCAAAGCATAATAGACTAGCATGTCACAAAAAACCAAGGGATAACGTCTTGTAAAAGGTCAAACTATTGCAAGAGCCTGGATTACAGATCGTACGTACACTATGCTCATAAGTGATGGATGTGTGATTCTATATTCTTCTTTAATGTCAGCTTATGGATCCTGTAACATAGACATCTGGTAAAGCGGTACACTAGATATTACTATGGTGAATACAAAGACGGACATAATCTTGTCCTAAATCATACATTACGACATATAATATACAGTTTACGATTTACAAAGACTGTATGGACATCTCAATGTCTACTCTGAACCTCAATTTTTATTTAACTTACTTGACTTTAATCTCTATACTGAAAATCACGCAGCAGCTATGAGTAAATTTTTAAAGGAAGTCAAACAAATCTCAGTCGATCAGTCGAATTCAAATTTCTTGAAATTCACTATAATGAAAATTCCGATATAGAATAAGAATCCTTTTTGCGAAAATATTTTCTAAAGCACGGAAAATATTATCAATCCACCAATGTGTCCATGAAATGAAACGATTTATGAAGGCGTGATTTTTTGTGTATGTGTATGTAGATCTAAGAGTGTCGCACACTAAATTATCGGGCAAACTGAATTGAATTGGAATTTGTCACACAAAGGCAACATATAATGTGCAGTTAGAAACTGTTTGTTTACCAAGTTCACTACTTTCCTGTTATTCATCCCATGATTTAATATTTTCGTATATATATCACAACGGGGTTAAAATATGTAGCCCTTACACGTATACGAGTAGATGCATTCCATGTAATCCATCTTGTCATTGGATTGTGGTTAAAAATTATGTGTTGTTGTAATCGGATCTTTTACTTCGGGATTGATCCCGGCCCACCAACTATATTCATTTTTGTTCAAGCTCTAATGTGATGTAAATTCAACTACCGACTTCCATGCAATCCACAGTTCACTGTGTTCAAATCGCAACAGTAATATTTAGAAAGCGGTAATATGGGGTAAATAGTATTATATCATGTTCAAACAAATGTTGCTAGCATTGTGCATATATACCTGTACACGATATGGTGGAGTTTTTATTACGTAATTTTATCGGTTCTAATTCAGTTCACCCATTTGTGTAAATTGTGGGCTTACTAGTAGAACACACTAAATCAAAATTTTCAGGATATGATTTTTAGATTTCTAGATCAGAAGGTGGCTATTTTTAGACTGGTTCCACAGTCATTTTTTTATTGCATTTTCTATTTCATCTTCAGAAATACTCTCATCCTTCAAGTGGTTTCGTTGAGGTATCTAGTTCTTAATGATCTGACCAATTTTGATGATTAGGTCATCATGACAAAGCCGATTCATGACATAGCCGTCATCATGACACAGCCGATTTTTTTTCTATTGACTATATCGAAGCTCGGTCAGTTTTCTTCCAACGACGAGATATCTCGTTTATCAAGATCTGCTCAGTTTTGTTAATGACGAAATACCTCGTCAAGACAGTTTCGTGAGCGTTGATGAGTTTAGCTAGTGTTTAAAAAATTGTTCGTTTCTCAAAATTTCACCTTCCTTTGTTTTCTCAAAACTATGCTTTTAGACTTAACGTCTTTAACCAAGTTGCTGTTCGTCTCAACGATGTATCTTTACTTTAGAAAATCTGAGTACATTTCGATGAACAAGATATCTCGCCCATCGTCTCTTTATTCGAAGATAACTAACCACATCTTAATAACGTTATCATAAAAAAAATCGGCCATATGTTGGTGACACGGTATCATGTCATTAATAAAACTGGTGAGATACTAGATATCTTGTCATAACTGCTTGGAGGACAAGCGTGTAAGGCAACGATATATACCAATTGAGTTATAGAATACTTACATTTTTATTGTTCCCCTTATATCTATGACTTCACTAATTAGCGTACAAAAAAGATCATATATCCCCGTCTATTAGGTGACTGGCTGCTTCCTAAGTACAACAACCTTGTTTCATTAAAAATCATAACAATTAAAGTACTCGGTGTCTTGTGTAACAAAGCTTGCAAGATTTTTAGCCGGAGGCAAACAGTTTCAAAACCACGATCACGACGAAAAACATAATTAACATTTTTAATTAACCGCGTAAAGTTTTGATAGTCTATTAACACTTAATTACAAAATGCCATTCACATTCCAGTGTGTAAGCCGAGCACAGAGTCCTAAAACAGCGAGAATGCTTCTGGGTGGTAAACATTCCAACGAGGAAAGTTGCAGAAGCGAAAGCATGCGGAGAAAAAATGCAGTTTTTTCACATTTTTCTAAGCGAGTAATTAAAATAGCATTCTGTTTCCTTTGGAAAGGGTTTATGCGGGGAGAAAAAAAATAATTTCGGTAATTTGTTTGTTCTCTTTCGCTGCGACGAGACGCATATTTCCCTAATTTCGCAGTATGAAATAACAACAATAAATAATTATCATATATCAACGTAAGTTTAAGATGCATCAAATATTTACCAACTTCTTCTGTGTTCATTATAAACAAAGTTAATTTAATTTAAATTTTTTTGGTACGAAAATTAATATTACAAATTAATGTTTTCTAGTTATATTAAGTACACATATTATCAAGTTTAGTCATGAGGTGGAATTTTTCGAACATAAATTCCTAAAATTTTTAAACTAGGGGGTTTTACCACCTACTCCTTTCTATTCATCTCCAGGAACGCTAAGTAATCTACATTGGTATGTTGCGCAAACATTGCTAGCTAGAAATACGCTCTAGCATCAAACCATTTTGTAGTAAATTTGTTGAATAAAAAGGATAGATTTAAGGTGTACGTATACACTAAAACATTTATTTTATTCTTGACTTTAAAGATCCAGTTTTTTTACCATGGGTAATAGATGTATTCTTAAAATCTTTTCAGAAAGAAAAAAAAGATTGTGCAAATAATTAATAATCTAATTCACATATAATTATCAAATTAGAATGTTTTTTAAAACGTTAGAAAGACGATTCCTGTTGGAAATTATTCATAATATTATTCGTTATGTTTTGAACCTCTATTAAGATGCTAGAAGGAATATTTTTTGTTACAATTTTTTAATGAAGTAAGCCAGGCCTCGAAATAGATTTTTTAATGCGGGTGCACCTTGAACACCTAAGTTTTGAAATTAGGTGCACAGGTTATGTTTTAGTGCATATTAAGAAAATGTAATATAAGGGCATTAATGTAGTGTAAACTACTTTATTATTTGGGTATATTTATATAGGTTAGTAGTAAATAGTAAATAAAGATATTTACACAGCTAATTTCTCTGGCGCATGGCTGTCGCGACAGTCGCTTCAACAGAGCCATCTAGCAAATGTTTCGATCATCGGAAAGTTCTGGTGGCAGTGTCACAAGTAAACCTTCTTCATGTATAAACCCGTTACTGCCCAGCGATTTTGTTTTCACAAGGTTTGTATTTAGGAATTTTAATGACGTTCCTTTAGAGCGAGAGAGGTCAATATTAATATTTTGTTCAAACATCAAAATAACATAACACGTTTCACCCCCTTTTTTAACGTTAGGTGCACTGCGTGCATCTAACGGGAAAAATTAGGAACATAATTTTATTTTCATGTGCACAGTGCACCTGTGCACTCGGGTATTTCGAGCCCTGAAGTAAGCTTAAAAAATCAACCTTTTTTCAGGAATTTCAACAGTTACAAATTAATTTCTTTAATAAATATTCTGATGGTGATTCAAAAAATCCACTGTATTACATATATCACAACGATGCAAAAATAATTATAATAGGTGTATTCATTGTGGAGTTATCATGTTTGGAACAAAGCATCCTATTACAAACACGCAGTTCTTCAGAAATCTAGTTTAAAGTTTAGGAAACATGTATGTTCATGGTGACAGTAGGTAACGAAAACCCTAAACTAAGAATCTATTTAGAATATTTTTAAAATCTAAGCATCGTTTGAAAACTACGAAAAATTGGACAATATTTTGAATTAATTTAGAAATATTGATATTATGGTCGATTTTAGGTGATTTCTAGTGTATGCATATACCTTTTGTGAAGTTAAATAAAAGTCGCTGCTGTGTTTTTGTGGTGGATAGTGCTTCTACTAATTCTAAACGTATCGTATTTTGGAGTCCAAATATATCACGTCGCCAAAGATGGAATTGCCCATTGTCGGTGCTTTCGAGCAAAAACTCATTAACGGAGAAAAATCCTTTTTTTACTGTACAGGTGCTTAAACAGTTTTTAGTTAAATAATTTTTTTAAATTGACTGTGTTATGTTCATTTTTTACAGATTGCAATATGACTGTATATATCAGGGGTGGGCAAATATGGCTCCCAGAGCCACACGCGACTCTTCTTTGAGTTAAGTGCAACTCCCATTGGAGATTTAAATCCTTTTTTTTTTTATTACTTCATTACTTTTTTCACGAATCGTGTTAAATTGACTACGTAAGTGAAGCGTTAAGTAAAGCGTGAGTTATGTAAGTGAAAATGAAAGTGGATTAGGCATTACAAATGCTACACAAATCTAAATCTATAATTGAATTAAGGAAACTTGTGCCAGGTAATCGAAATATCCAATGTTTTTAAAGAAAGCTGCTATCCGTTTAATTTTATATTTTGGTACTACATATTGCTATAAATATTTGTACTGCACAATGAAGTTCAAGAAGTCAAAATATCGTTCACAGTTGACCAATCATCATCTCACAGAATTGCTACGGTCGACTTTAGCAAATTAGCAACTTAGCCAAATTTCAAAGATTTGTTCGTAGTTCATCGCTTTTTGTTATGCTTTATATTAATACAATTTATATTTTATATATATATATATTTTTTTTTAAATTTTGAAATAATTATTATGTATTTTCTTTTTTTAATTATATTTTATTATATATGTACTTTACATAGCGGCTTAAGACTTGTGAAGAACATGTAACCAAATTAATTAAATTAAATTAAATTTGAATTTGTATGTTTTTTTACAATGTAATATGATGTGGTTCTTTATAACTTATGAAAAACAGGAATGCAGCTTTCATTGACCTTATGCGTGCACACCCCTGTTATATATCATTATGAAAATTCAAGATTCGAGATGGACATGGTCATCTTATTCTTTCTCGTCAAGACGGACGATATCATCTTTTTCTTTCTCTCGTCAAGATGGACTCGTTAAGATGGACGAGATCATCTTATTTTTTCACGCCAATATGGACGAAATAATCTTATTTTTTCTCGCGGACGAGATCATCTTATTCTTTCTCGCCAATGACTTATGAAAATAAGCATTTAATATCTTAGATAAATATATCAGTTTAAGAGTTTCTATTCTAGACTGAGGATACGAGAGTTTTAGTTGATTAAAGTCAAGTGGACTAAAATTCAGATGTCACAAAAATGGACATTAACCCTCCGGTTGATTCTATCGACTAGTTATTTTGTCATTAACTAATCGAGACATACCTTAATACATCTAATCAATCTAACGACAGTATAATGAAAATATAATAATAACATGCATATCTTGACGAGATATATCTTATTCTTTCTTGTCAAGATAAACGAGATCGTCTTATTCTTTCACGTCAATATGGACGAAATAATCTTATTTTTTCTCGCGGACGAGATCATCTTATTTTTTCTCGGCAAGATGGACGAGATTATCTTATTCTTTCTAGTCAAGATGAACGAGATCAACTTATTCTTTCTCGCCAAGATATACAAGATCAGCTTATTCTTTCTCGTTAGGATGGACGAGATCATATTAGCCCTTATCGTCAAGATGGACGAGATCATCTTATTCTTTCGTATCGAGAAGGGGAAGGTCATCTTATTCTTTCTCGTCAAGACGGGCGATATCATCTTTTTCTTTCTCTCGTCAAGATGGACTCGTTAAGATGAACGATATCATCTTATTTTTTCTCGGCAAGATGTACGAGATAATTTTATTTTTTTCTCGGCAAGATGGACGAGATTATCTTATTCTTTCTAGTCAAGATGAACGAGATCAACTTATTCTTTCTCGCCAAGATATACAAGATCAGCTTATTCTTTCTCGTTAGGATGGACGAGATCATATTAGCCCTTATCGTTAAGATGGATGAGATCATCTTATTCTTTCGTATCGAGATGGACGAGGTCATCTTATTCTTTCTCGTCAAGACGCACGAGATCATCTTGTTTTTTCTCTCGTCAAGATGGACGAGATCATCTTTTTTTTTCTCGTCAAGATGGACGAGATCATCTTATTCTTTCTTGTCAAGATGGACGAGATCATCTTATTCTTTCACGTCAATATGGACGAAATAATCTTATTTTCCCTCGCGGACGAGATCATCTTATTCTTTCTCGTCAAGATGGACGAGATCAACTTATTCTTTCTCGCCACGATTTACGGGATCATCTTATTCTTTCTCGTCAAGATAGACAAGATCAGCTTATTCTTTCTCGTCAGGATGGATGAGATCATATTAGCCCTTATAGTCAAGATGGACGAGATCATCTTATTCTTTCGTATCGAGATGGACAAGGTCATCTTATTCTTTCTCGTCAAGCCGGACGATATCATCTTTTTCTTTCTCTCGTCAAGATGGACTCGTTAAGATGGACGAGATCATCTTATTTTTTCTCGGCAAGATGGACGAGATCATCTTATTTTTTCTCGGCATGATGGACGAGATTATCTTATTCTTTCTAGTCAAGATGGACAAGATCAACTTATTCTTTCTCGCCAAGATATACAAGATCAGCTTATTCTTTCTCGTTAGGATGGACGAGATCATATTAGCCCTTATCGTCAAGATGGACGAGATCATCTTGTTCTTTCTCTCGTCAAGATGGACGAGATCATCTTATATTTTCTCGTCCATCTTGACGAGATCATCTTATTCTTTCTCGTCAAGATAAGCGAGATCATCATACTATTTCTCTTCAAGATGAACGAGATCATCATATTCTTTCTGTCGTTAAGATGGACGAAATCATCTTGATCTATCGTCCATCAAGATCTCCTCGTCTCTCGTCAATAGAAGAAAACTGACCACATCTTGATCTCGTCATCATCAAAGAAGCGGCAATATCTTGACGATGTATTTTGCCATTAGCAAAATTATTCAGATCTTGGTCAAAGAGATATGTCATCGATATTGGTCATTTTGAGCGTTAAACTATATTGTTAAGATACCCCTACAATTATCGTAGCAAACATATGGATAACAGGAATTCAAATGCATCTGATTTGTTTGTTTTCTCTGAAAATCTCTCTCATAACTTAATACAGGTTAAAAGATCCCATCAACTAAACGAATAAAAAAAATTTTAAACATTCTATTCTTTTATACTTTTAAGCTTGTGCTTGATAATGTACCATATATCCAGAGACAGTATTGTGTATTTCATCCCTAGATGAATTTTAATTGATTTCATGACTCTTTTCATCGAATTTTCCTCTAAGAATCCACTTGACCGCCGATCATGGATCATTTAATAATTTTTTTCAATTGAAATCCAGAGGATGAAGTTTATGTGTCGTTGACAGACTTTATTTGCTTGGAAAATAACGATATGAGTGATTTAATCATTGCCAAACAACATATAAAAACGATGTATTTTCTATAGGACACAACAGTGAGGATTCAGGTGAATAGGAATGGAAACACATGTTGACAAAAATAAATATAAACTTCATTAAGCAACGAGAAATGACTAAAACCATATTTTAACCTTAAAACTTCTTCCGAATTTCACTGCTAATTATTTCGCTCAAGGAATGACAGCAATATCACAAATTTGGCATTAAAACGGTATAAGGTAATTGGTTATCAAGTGAGCTCATTTTTTGTAAAATTATCATCTTGCATTGCAGAACATCGTTTACTTAGAGCAAAAATTTATTAACACACAAAAGACAACTTATGTTGTATGTGTTATTATTTGAAGACGAACTTTTAGTTCAAAAATAGGAATTTGTCTTTTTGACAATGAATGGCTATTAACTCTCAAACAGACTACAACATGACTATGAATTTCTCATTATCATGAAAATGAGCATTTAGAGTAACCGAAAAAATATCAGATAATGAACTGATACCTCTAAACTGACGTGCAGCGATGTTGAGTTAGAAACCGCAGCACACACAGACAGTTTTATGTAATATAAGCTTCAATGACAGTAAATAAATAAATGCAAAGATGAAATAAAAACACATATTATTCGGTGAATACATATTAAACTATTTTAATTTTACAGTCCAGTATAGTAAATTTACAAAATTCAATTTTTTGAGAAATTTTCATTAGAACAGTTTCCACATTTTTTAATGTATGAAATTATCTTCGATTATTCCATGAAAACGTAAAGTAAATTGTTTTCATGTATTGAACCATATTAAAAAGAAAAAGTTATGTACATCTATTATACATTATACGTGTAGTCAAATCAAAAAACTCTTAACGTTTTTAGAAAAAGTCTGCAATAAAATGTGATATAAATAATAATCTGAAATAAAGTGAATTGTTTTCATGTGTAGAACCATGTTAAAAAGAAAAATTTATGTACATCTAATATACATTATATGTGTAGTGAAATTAAAAACTCTCAACGTTTTAAAAAAATATCTAGTAAGAGTTTGTGTAAAATAACAAAAATAACTAAAAATCAAGTACAATAAGAAAAAATAAGTTAATTTTTAAAGCAAACATTACCACTCGCATGGAAGATAAATAGCCTTTTCTTCCAAAAGTAACCATTTTCAAGAACGTGTTGAACATAAACAAAGACATTTCCCCTAAATTTCAGTTTCACACGAATGCACGAAAAAAACACAATTTACTTCAGGAAGTAAATGCGCTTCAGCTAAACAGATAATACAATGTAAATCCACCTGCTTGCAGTTGAAATAAAATCATGCAAATATCCATTTTTTTTTTCGAATTATTTTCAGAAGATTGAATTTTAATACCGAACATACATCGGGAAGCCCAAAAAGAATTTTAAAGTAGGAGTGCTTTAAAGCAGCTAGTGTATTCCCAAAACAATCTATGTATTCTAACATTCATCAAAGGATAATCAAAAACAGCCGACTGGTACCTTACAAGCGGCAGTAGAAAGACCAACTTCTCAGACTAGCCTTCCTTGCAAACAAAGCGTTTATTCAATTAGAGATAATGAAATTTATTTTTCAGAAAGGGAACTTTTTATTCTTTGAACTGCCGCATCCTTCATGCGCTAAATCGCATAGTTTTTTTTTTCTTTAAAAAAATGGAATGCATTTCGGCAGCAGCAAAAAGGGAAAAGAAAAATCGCTTCTGCCATTTTTAATTTCCGGTTTGATCATTACGTAAATAATTGTTTTTGAAGGCATCATTTTTTTTTCTTGATTTAGCTCTTTGTTTAAGTAGATAAACTTGCCCCTCACTTTTCGCCAATTTTTTCTGCATTAACATTTTTTATCCGACGGTTTTCATAAATTTAAGACAGTATTTTCGAGTTTTAGGGATATTAGGAGAAGTATTGCATTATGTGAAAATAATGAGATTTAAACTCAACTCTTTCTTTTAAATCGTGAATGAAATTGCGTCAATATCAATACGTGTAAATATTTTCTATTGAAAATTTGATAAAAAAATATTTTTATTTCGTCTTTGAAGGAAACTGCAACAGCCCCAAGTTATTATTCGCTTTTTTGAATCGAATTTATTCAATTAATCTTAAGAGTTTTTATGATTATATATTATGTAGAACTAGACACGCTAGTGTCGATAAATGTAATAATTATGTTTGTCACATATGAAACTAGAAATTATTTAAATGCTATAAAAAGAGTTTTCTAGTCTATATTTACTAACTCATTCTCGTTACAAAGAACTACATTTCAAACATTTGATTTGTGTTAAATCCTGAAATAAGGAAATTTAAAAATAAACTCTTTTAAACTAACGTAAACTTTTCCACAGAGTGGAAAATTAAATTAAAACACCAATTTACTGAAGTTCAATTAGAACATGCTAATATTATTTGTAAACATTAGCTTGTGATACTACACGCTTTCAGCAACTAAATGTTTCATCGAAAACGTTAGGGTTGGATGAAACTTCTTAATTTAAAGAGGTACAACCGTGACTCAATGCTTTGGCCCACTGCTTTAACTGCGCTGGATCGATGTATGTACATTTCTTGAGATGTTTCTCCCTTCTATGTCACTCATATTTCCTTGCATGTTTGTTCATTTTCTTGAATAAAGAAACATTGCTTGGTGCACCTTAGTCATATATGGCCCTTGAGCAATAAATATTCAACCATTTTAATTTCGAAATACTTTATTGTTCTATATTTTAATTTTGACAAGGAAAATAAACTTTAATTTATGCAATGTTGTTTGAAGGCAAATGAAAAACATTATTTACATTATTAATTATATTTTCGCCTATGAGTACAATTGCAGAGTATACATTGAAAGCAATGCAAATTGATGTTCGAGTTTCCATTCTCAATCAATATGTCGGAAATCGAAAAGCGACATTTAAAGGAATATGCTGATTTTTGTTAAAACTCGCACTGTGTTACTTCTATCTATCGCAAAAATAAATTATGCCCAACAATGCAATTCAAACTTAAGTCTATTTTATGTAGCTAGTTAAATTTGTGTGGATACGTATTTCTGAAAGATAAATTGTGTCCAAAAGTGAAATTTAAGCTTAGCATCTCTTATACCAATACAGTACAAAGTCCCAAATCCGAAATTATCCAAAGTCCGAACGTTTTGCTAATCGAAGAAAAAGGAGTGAAACCTGGACCTAATTTATGAAACAAAGCAAAATAATCTTGTTCAGAGTAAATGCCACACAGAAACATTTGAAGATTTGCAAGTAAAATATGTTGCAATGTATTAAAAAGGGTTTTTTTTCTTTTATAAAATGTATTGCTATTTTTATATATATTATTTTACTATTGCAAACGCAAAATTCGCGCGGAGGAGGGTTAGATTAATCTTTTGCTTTGAAAAAAAATGCAAATAATCAGAATTCTGGAATGGCCGAGTTCCGGAGGATTCCGGATTTGGGACTTTGGACTATAGTTAAATCTGTGGGGGAAAGGTATTTCTTGTAGTCATATATTTAATGCTAAATATAGCGTATAGTTATAAATGACACGTTTTTCAATGAGTTAAAATTTCTAGTATATGTAATTATTTTAGTATATAAATCTACAGATATTTTAAAATCCAGGAGGTATTTTTTTAATATTCATTTAGTTCGATTTATTTTTTCTTATATTCAGTTCTCATTATTGTACGACTATTTAATGTGGATGGGATTTTAAAATTTTCCATACAAGAGATTCGTTTTAGAAGTACAGAATTAACTATTTCCTATCCAGTTTAGTCCATTCAACTCACAAACTGCGTTTCACCCTACCATTATGTGTATGTTCCGGGAATAGAGGATACAGTAATAGCCTCATAATCAGCTTTCCAGACATGGATACATCTGTATGGGCAATATGTCTGAGAGGGCGTACATCATTGTATCGCATTCTACTAACATTGTATATTAATCAGACTACTACGTGGCTTAAATGAAATCACTCCTCAGAGAGGAGGCTGAAATGGAACTCCTTTGTGGTTGGTTATTCGGTTGGTGATGTAGCTAGGGAATACCGAAGACTGGGTACGAAATTTTAAAACTTCTTATGAATTTTATTAAAGATAGAGGGAACACAGAAATAAACTTAAGTAAATACAGGAATGTATGTCCACAAGGGTCATCTGAATTTTTTAGAGAGTTGACAAGTGTTTCTAAACGAAAGTGTTCGCAAGTATTGGATCATCAGCTTTACTAGTTCTAATTTTACATTTTTTGCACCGTTAATGTACACGTACATATACTTTTTCAGTAGGTACTAAAAGCTGTGACACTCCCATATAAAAAGCATATATAGCATGCAAAAAGCTTGGCATAATTTTCTGAAGGGTTGCATGAGGCATCCATTCTGAGTGTATCACCATGTATCGACATTAAAGGGGGAATTTTGACCTTTCTAATCCATGTCCTTTCTGATTTAAATATACTTAAAAGTCTGATTAAATATGCACAGATCTCATAAAAAGTCTTCTGCGTTTGATTTTGTGATTCTTCTTTTAATTTTCATTTGCATTACTGAAGAGGCTTAGGAACATTTAGAGTACTAATGAGGTATACTACTAAAACTGTAACTTAACATCCTACTTGCTGTTTTATTCATTCGAATGCTGGCTTTAGGGTGTTTCAATTTCTTTGGAACACATGTATTTCCTACAACTAAATGTATTACAATTCAATTGCTGACTTCCTTTTAAGAGAAAAAAATGGAATTATTAATTGGAAAAAAAAATTTAAAGCAATTAACCTTCGAACTCTGATGTTGCGCAATAATAAATTTCGAGTTTGCTTTGTTGACCCGAAAAATCCTTCAAATGTATTCAGAATATTTGTTACCTTGCAAATATATATTTATGTTCAAATCAGTTTAATCACACAAAGCATCAACTATTATGTCAATAAATCACACTGTTGCTTAGATTATGGTTATTTACTAAAAAACGAAACGTGTTCTGAATTTAAACGAAAGTCAAGTACATTTTGAAGATTGATGTCCCGCTAGATAAACTTCAAAGTTGATGTTTTGCTACCAGAAAAATATCCTCAAATGAATTCAGAATATTCTTTACATTGCACATCAAAATATTTATACAATTTGCAGTTTACTTACACAAAATATCATCTACTCCTATGTTAATAAAATCAATGCTGCTGTGATGTAGATTCTATAGTAAAAGCAGATCGGGTCCGTACGGAAGTAAAGCATGTATGTTCGTGAAAGTTAAACACAAGATTTGTAAGCTATTCCAAACAAGTGAATATATTCGGAGGTGGGCGATTTAAGAAGTGGTTTGGCCTCCCTTTCAGAAATGTGGTGGAAGGTTTCTGCTCAAGTGAATTGATATTCTGGAATAGCAAAAGGGCCCAGAACGTAACTCTTTCAGACAGAATAAGTAGCATTTAGATGTTTTGATATAAGTTTTTCTTATTTCAACCAAAGATAAATACGTCTCATTATTCAAAATATTTGTTTCGAGTATGTTGCGGTGTGCGGGGAAGTTAAAATACAATATGTTATTTATTTCTCCCTGAATCTCGCCCAAACATATGCGGTTAACATATTGCAATTGCCTAAGGGGTTATTTTGATCTTTTTCGAATACCTTTTAATAGCTGATTTTTTTTATCTTTTGCACAAACGGTTTGGAGGATTTTCTAGAACAGTGGGGATACACAGCAATCAATTTTCTTCAACACCCCTTTTGTAATATCAAACTTCATGTTTTAGGATGCTTTTCATTTCTTATCCAAGTGGAACTGGAAAGAAAAATTACCACTTCTACAGTTCATTTTCATTAAAAAAAGCTCAAACCATCTGAACTTTCACAGCATTTTATCTACCACATTCAATAGATTAATTAAAAAATAGTTATTTCATTTTATAGGTAAATAATAGTTTTTAATAATAATCATTCAACTAATTTCAAAAGAAAACGTACTGATTCGCAGCCAACAATGTATTTTGTTTCACTGAGTCCTATTTAGTGTAGATAAATCGATTTTTGTTTGAAACAATAGGATTTTACAAATAGAAGTTTCTGTATTGGGTCATAATTTTTCAAAACTAATCCTAATCATACTTAAATATTTCTTCTACAATACACAAACTTGAAAGTGTGGAGAATTCCTCCCAATCATGACTGATTCTCGAGAGGACACCGTGTTCTTCAAAGGGGAAAGAAGGAATTGAATGGATTTATCGACATATATTGCGAAGTGGGCACCACAGCAAAATGAAATTCCTGAATGGGCAAACATTTTTATTCTGCTTTGTCTGATCTCATTTTTGCTTTCTGAAATCTCATTTTATGTACATTATTTTCAACACTAAAAAAGTGTCGCTCCCAATACTAAACTAGTTAACTTCGGTGTAAGCATATCTAACATATTCTTCAAATAAAAAGTAAACAATCAAATTGTTTCCTTCATCTAATTCCTCTATGTAAAACTAAAACAGTGATTTTCACCAAAACACGTTTTGTATTGTAATCACTAAATATTTGTCGTACACAATCCTAGATTCGATGCAGCTAACATTCGTTCACATAAATCTAAGAAACTCATTAGGATCAAAATTTTTTTCTTTAGTCTAATTCCTATACGTAGAATTCACATTATTCTCTACGATACTATTTTACGCAGAGTATTTTCATCAATAAAAATATGTCGTATACAATATTAAACTAGTTAACATCGGTGTACACATATCCAACAAACACGTCCGCATTAAAAAGTAAACATTCAAAACGGTTCCTTAATCTCATTTCCCTATGTAAAATCCACAATATGCTTACCTTGCAATCTCATTCAAGAAGAAAAAAGCATTTCAGGATGTGGCGATTGAGCAAAAGTTCTCTAAACTTTCCCCCTCTTTGCGTGGTACAGGAAAATCCTGTCCAGAAGAGTGCCGAAGAGAAAGTTTGCCCAATAATCAATTAATGTTGCGGCAAAGTTCTTCGCGAAAGATTGGAGCTTTGGTTTGTTTAATATCAATTTTTTTCATTTTCGCGGTTGCTGTAACAGCGCGTATTCTTTTAATTGATTTTCATTCGCGTTTTTTGCAACCACAGGAACAGAGTTAAATTTAATTAAGTCCCGACTAATTTTAGTTGCTCAATGGAGATTGACTAATGAGCAGCCATCTTTAATAAATTGTGTTTTACTTTTCACCAACAGTAGATGGTAGTTGCTTTTTGATGTTTAACGGTATTGAATTTATCTCGCATTCATCAAATAAACGTGACTGTGTATTTATGAATTATGAATTTAAAAGTTATTAATATTCATCAGTTGTTAAAATTGTGTGGTAGTCACTTTTTAAATTCGTAGATTATCGATTTTTATAACTTCGAGTACAAAGGTAAATTTACATTTCATTTTGAGCTTGGTGTAAAATTTAAATTCCTGTGAAATCATGAATAACGTTGCTTATTCTGAAGTTTACTAAGCAGGAAGCACACAGTCATGCATGTGTGGGTTTGACTTTAAGAAGGCAGGTTTAACATGAATTTTTTATGAAATACGTATAGTTCACACAATGGGCCCAATCTAAGTGTTTAAAAATTAAGTTTAGTTTCAATTATAGAAACTTCAAAACAATGTTTATACTCGTAGGACACGTTTTTCTTAGAATATAAGTACAAGTAGTCTTTAGTAACATTTTTGGAACTTAAGGTGTATTCAGCATGTCGCTAATGTTTAAAATTAACGTCACGCATCGTGAAGGCTAGAATAAGTTTAATTATCTTCTTACAGGATATATTTTTGATGTCATGAAATGTTTTTTGTTTATATAATGAATATATTATGTAATAAATTTACATTTTAATTAAAATAAAACATGATTTTTTCCAACGTTTTATCTAGAAAAATCCAGACAGCTCAAATGTGACCGCTAAGACAAAGAATAATTAACAGATTATTTCCTCAAACTGATACATCTACCCCCTTTATTCAAACATAATTCAATAACTTTTCTCATTATTTGCATCCAGAATCAAATCTAGCATATTTATACAATGCTAGAAGATATTAATAAATGTCATAACAAATATTATGACAATTCTCATTCTCCATTTCACAGCCATCAAATTTTGAACTATGAATTTATTTTCTTTAATTATGGTAAACTGATATGAGAGATATATTTCCCAATTCTAATAAGTGTTTCGAAGTGTCTTTCCACACGTCAAATCTTCGAATAAAAGAGTTTACAAACACCTAAAAAAGTCTCGTGAATGCTTCCAAAAATATATATTCGGAATGCCTTTTATCCTCCAGTGCTGTCGCATCAGACTCTCCTAGGAATGCTCCAGTTACTAAGTTTCATTTCTTAATTGGGTATTATTGTCTGCGAGCACACATATTTTATTGTAATGCACCCACAAGAATGTATTTCATGCAATAGTAGCAATAGTAGACAACCTTTGACGGCTTAACACTATAACACTGTACACTCTACTTTATAATTTTGGAAATACAGTGCAGAGTACAAAATTCGGACCTTCTGACCTCGGTCATTCCAAATTTCGGACCTTTCCAGATTTCGAATTATTTACATTTGTTTTCCTTTCCTCCCGCGAATTCTTAGTTTGCAATAGTAAAATAGCAGATATATAATTATATAATTAGGAATAATTTTTAAAATTGGAGGAAAAGCACCTTTTTAATACAATGCAACAAATTTTACTTCAAATCTCCGAATTTTTCTGAGTGGTATTTATTTGAACATGTCGTTGATTTCTCAATTACGTCCTGGTTTAACTCCTCGTTCTTTAAAAATTGTTGGAAAGATGTAAAAAAGTGAAAAAAGCATAAAACGCCGATTAGCAAAACGTCCGGATTTTGGACAATTCCGGATTTTGGACAATTCCGGATTTCGGACATCCTGAATGTATATATGGCGATACATCCCAATTATGGTTTGTTCTGTATAATAGAATAGTATTGTGAAGCCAGATTGCGATTGACGTGAGGTCAAGTCAAATGGAGATTTTTTCATTATTTATTTTTATTGGATAAGGATATTTTTGTCTGTGAAACCTTTTTTATCTAACTTACCCTCCTTTGAGTGAATTTACGATCAATCGAAATAAATATAAACATAAGTATTTTTTGTAAGTTATACTAATTTCCAGTAATGGCTTATAGAATTAAAGGTTTTCGTTTGAAATCCAGGAACTTCGAATCATGGTTTCATATTCTTAAATATATTATTACAGAATTTCTGTTTAAAATGAAACGATATCACTTCATCTATCTATAACGATCCCTGTTACTCAAAAAGAACCCCAGTAAGAAATAGAATATATATTATTCATTTTCCCATTCAAAACTGAATATTCAATGCTGGAGTAAATTAATAAATGCCATAACAGAAGACTTCAATTCGTCCTCCCCACCCCTTTTCATCCCAAATCAAATTTTAACCCCCGCTCTTCTCTTCCTTCATTTGAAAGAAAGTTCTGTCTCAAGAAGTACTTTCATCTAGATTACTATCACTCTGATATATGTGAGGGAATTTACCATCAATCGAAATAAATATAAGACATTAGTATTTTAAAATATGGTAGCCTCCCCATAGGAATTAAGGTTTTTTTTCATTTTCCTGAGAAAAGGAGCCAGCAATTTGTAAGAGATATTATCTTTAATGTTGGATTCAAGTAGGGATTGATGGATGAGACTTTGCTCCTTTTGTGGTGGGTTTAATTATTTTTATTCATCTGGCCTGTGGCTTTTTCCAATCCTCAAGGAATACTTTGATTGGCTGATAAGAGTAATGATGGGTAAAGAGGACATTTTATGATTTCAATCCGAGAAAGTTTGGATTTTTAATCAAAATCAGTGTAACGTGGAATTGGGATTTGATGAATACTTTCGTTTGAGAAATGAATGTTTCAGTTTAGATTTATGAATTTTGGATACATCTTCATCATAATAGAAATGTTATTAAAGTTTGTGTGCCTGTAATAACGAATATTTCAAGGATATGTAGGTTACATTATTTTTTAAACTTATTGTTGATTTTTTTTTTCAGAAACACCAGTATTAACATTAGAAATATTAAATTTATTAGCGTTTGCATCTACGAATATTTATTATTTTTAATTTAATCCGAAAATAGGTATCAGTCAATGTTGAACTATCAAATACATTTATGTTAATTATTTACCCAGCATAGGCTACTATTGTTCAGTGTGTTTTGCCGCTGTTCTAACAACCTGCGGGTTGTGGACGACTCAGGTTCGATTCCTCCTTTGGTTTATTTCTCTCATTTTCTACAGTAAATATTTCCTTGTGTGTTTTTATGCTTACTAGATGATATTTGGCAAAGCTTGGCCAGATATGGCCCTTTTTGTCATAAAATTCTAAACAACAATCTTGCCTTACAAATATTACACTTAAAATCTAACCTAAATTTCGAACATAAATTAAACTATAATTTCATAGAATAAAACTACTATTAGTTTTAAAAGAATAAAATGAACATTGGCTGAAATCATAAATATCAATAATAGTTTTTTAAATATTGGAAGAAAACAAGAATATTCAACGAATATATATAACCTGGAATTTTTAACTATCAATACACATTCACCGTTTAATTTTAAAACTACTATTATATAAGACTGCAATAAGAAAGTGAATTTAGAGTAAGCAAAACTAAACAACAGAGGACAAATACATCGTGTAAAGAACTGATTTAATTTATTAATAGTTTGAACAATAGCTTAGCGTTTCATTTTTGGCATGATAGGTATTTTTTGCCAAGATAAATGTGGTGGAGGAAGTTTTTATGAAAAGAAATGGTGTTTCCTGTACGTATGCCGAACCTGAACCGTATTGTTTTTAATACGATTTCAACACATATCCAATAAAAATAAATGTAAAACAATGGATTCGAAATTGATATATGATAGTTGGTAGAGACGCTCTTATGAGATTAATAGCGAACCGTCACCAAATTGGATTTTAATGTATCCACAGTACGTATCATGAATGTCACCTTTGCATGCCGTTTGATATTTTCGCTACAACAAAAAATCCTTCTCATAACCAATCAACGTGATCAATTAAGTACTTTTATCAATTCGGAATTCTTTCTTTGTTTTTTGTATTGGAAACTTACACTTTAACTTTCTGAAATTGCACTTAACTAACACGCTATGTTACGATAGGGTTTCCAAGACAGTAGCGGGTATTGTATTTAGCTTTTCTGAAAATCCCTATATTATTAAACTTTACAGATGTTTCTTTAAGAAAGGTTTCGCAAATATTGTACAAGTTGTAGAAAATTTAAATTAATATTTTTATTATTTAGCTTGGTTCTCTCTTGTTTTTTGTAATATCTTCGCATCAAGATTTCAAATTAGCATCATTTGGTGTATTTAAATGCTTTAGAAGTTAAGGGAAATTAGTTATATGGTAAATATCTGTGTCAATTACACCACAAATGCAATTGGTTCAGTTTTAAATCAGTTAAGATAGGAGGCGTAGCCACTATTAGCACAAATTGCGTTAATCCATGGTGCACAGTTTAAAACTGTTATTTGTTTTTATGTAAAGCATTGGAAAATTTGTCTTCATTTATCTGAGTTGTTCCATTATATTTGCTATTCTTTGATAGTTTGCTCATTGAGGATTTTAATGACTTGACTATTTGGCCATTTGAGAATTATGTCTTTTGTTTATAATTTGATATAAAAAACTTTAAGTAAAATTACGTTAAAAACATGCACACCTATATTTTACCATCACCTGCATTTAGTTTAATATAAAATATATATCATTAATTTTTATTACAAGTACTACCCACTTATAATCTGAAGCCATTCTTCCTACAACAGATGGCACCTCTGAGTGCAAATCAAATTCCCAACTTCCTAGATTTCTTCCTCTTGAATTCCATCGAAACTCACGTATTACGCAGCTTAATATTATCGTGTTAACGTATATGAAAAGACCTTGAACACGAATAGGCCATGGCACAGTGCATACGGGTGATTGATTAAATGCATTAAATGGAAAACTAAGGGGTAACTAAAATACCATAACGAAATTTCCAAATTCTATTCAAGAAACAACGTACAGAAGTTCGGTAGTGTCCATTTGTGTCGAAAAAAACACATCTTGAAAAACTATTATCTAACGCTACCCTAAACTTATAATCTCGAACCTATTTATCCTAACAGTTCCTCTGATTGCAAATCGAACAACCAAATTCCTCAGTTTCTTCCTCCCTCAATCGAAACCTTCATTCAAATTACCCAGCCCAATATTCCTGTGTCAGCGTTTATGAAATGGCCTTGACTACGCAGCGGCCACATTGGGTGCCATTTTATGAGACAGCTCTAATTAGACCAACGGGAAAATTACAAACGCTTTCCACGTTGGAAAGTGCCAAATTCCTGGCAAGATTCTGTAGCCTTTATGGGAGTCGGGACTTTTAAAACTTTAATGGTTTCCGATTCTTCGAGAGCTGATATATATTTATGAATCATGTTCATTTTGTCCCTGAGCGTAATTATACGGTGATTGTCCGATGTAAGAATGCTGCGATAAATACAGCCCAGATAATGAGCGAGTTCTGAAGACCATTACACGAGAGTCTTCCTTCTTGGTGCAGGTCGCTGTAAAATAATTAAATTCTAAATCGCTGTCCGTGTGCGGTCTGGAAAGGTTTAAATGTCTCATTAAAATTGTCCCCCAAGGTGATGTATGAATTCGAACAGAAATATATTTAGAGATAATTCCATACTTCTCATTATAAATCCTTTTTAGCTCTCTCCTTGTTCTGAATTTCCAGCCAGTAAAAGTAATAATTTATTTAAAGACTTGTCTAGAGGGCGCTTTTACTTACTGAAATGGTTCTGTGAAGTCTTCGGTTATTTTCTATTATGTCTTCGGGAGATGTATGACTTTCAAACGAGAAAATATTTCTGTGTCAAATAGAGATAAATATTAGTATTTTCAAATTGTTTATCATTCGGATAAAATCTCAACAATCAATTTTCGATGCAAATGTATTTCAGATTATAGTGACTGAACGACACCAAATCGAACATTTTTCATCCATAAATGGATATCTACGACCTTCATTCATCAATGCTGTAGGAATTTTGAAATATCGGTGAAGATGTTAAGAAAATGAGGAATCTTAGAATAATTGTGTTGAAAATATATTTCTAGTAGTACGTGATTGTTTCCATTATTATACAGCAATTTTGTCAGCGTAAAAGAAGATGGAAAACTGTCAGATAAAAATCCTTGCATACAAGACACCAACAGATGAACTCGTGTTGAATTACGGCCCGATATTCAATGTTGATTATTTTGGAGTGATATTTAATTGTTATCCGTTGTATTATTTATTTCACTTCAATTAAATGAAAAAGGTTACAGTTTAGAAACATCAGACTATTATTTGATGTTATTGAATGAGTAATTAAAAACGAAGCCCGATGAACTGACATTTTATTTGACAAAAATAATTGTAGAAACCACAGACGAAGAACAAGATAGATTGATGTAAGGTAAATACTCGTAACGAGATGCTGATTGCCTTCTTACATCGAGAAAATGCAAAAGTTTAGGTATTGCAGAATCGCGTCAACACGGATTTTGTAATTCTCAGCATCGCGCTGTTGCCACCAAATGGTAATAAATAATACTAAAATCATGTTGTGAGCCGTTTGTCTGTAAAGACATTGGCGTTTTATAATGAGATATATGTGTTTTTGTTTCAGGGTAAAACCAATCTGACCAACCTGAACCAATGTATCTTCTCTTATCAAAACGTCTTCCTGAAAGCATGAATGAATTTCATTTTTATTTCTGAAGGCCTTGATGAATCAAATTCGACACATTCCAGCATGTCTTGTGCACGAGTCAATTTAGATTAGAAACCTATATGCAACTAAAACTCAAAATACGCATGCAAGTATAATGGCTTTCTATCTGTGACCGAAGGACTACAGTATCTATTAACAAATCTCACGGGTGCAGTATTACACTGGGTTGAATATGGGATAGACGTGTCTCAGGGCCGCCGCTGTTACTCCATTAAAGAAAGGTCACATGTACATTTTCATCAGACTTCATAGAATAACCATTGTCACCACACCTGCAATGTGGTCATTGTTAAAAAAATGAATTATTAGTTACGAATTGTGTGGACTATAAATGCTTACTTCTGCATACTGCAAAACTTCCACAACTTCCCTCTACTGGAGACTTAACCGCCATCTACCAGAATTCACACTCGCCTCAATTTTTCAGAACGCAGAATCGTATTTTTAGTACTTCTACAAATACAACTAGAAACTAATCCTTCTGAGTTATGGCGTTCGGGTTGTGATATATTGCAAAAATCTCAATGCGTGCTCTAAAATAGAAAGTTTAACTATGTAATAGCCATACAAATAACAATTTCATGTGTTAAATGTTGCAACTTAATATGTGCTTCATAGATTATATTACATTATTGTTCATTCACTTTTCCCAGTGGACTTAGGCACAAATTGACATAAATGAATTTTGAACGTAACATCATAAGGATTAATTAACACGGAAAATCAGTGTTTCACGCACATTATGATGCATCAAATTAACTCAAGACCACTTTAATTTTCTTTCCCTCATAATTAATCACACAACATAAATAATAAACAAGATTGGATAAGTCAGAGCCAAGCCACGTTATGTCCTTTAATTAGAGAAAAGTGCTTATGGCCAGAATACTCGGAGTGGTAAATAAATTTTAATGGTTGTTGACTTCCCAGGAGGATTGCTTAGAAACGTTACGCCAGGAATAGATTTAATTAAGAAACAAGTTTTTAATTTGGTTCTGTTCTTGATGAACCAGTGAACCCCTTCATCGATTTCCCGGAAGAGATCCTAAAGACCATTCTTCCGTAATTCTTTCCTTAGAAATGAAAGCAATGTCATCCTTATGTATAAGAAATCAAAGTGTCTGGTTTATAAAAATCAGTGGTGCGATGCATATTTTATCAATATGTCACAATGAATTCCACTTCAAAGGAATAACATCATTTTTATTTTCGATATTTTAATTATATTTTTCTGCTGAATGACTGAAGATCTTTTCATTGATTTTATAGAAAAGGGGTACTTAAACTGCATTTTTGTTTGTTTCGCATTTAATATTTTCAAGAGGGCATGGAATGTTGATTTTTTGCAATTTTGTCTTCAATCGCATCTTTGTTGCACACAAAGTTCAGATGCATGAATCATAATTCTAATAGTTTATGTAAAAGATTGATGTATGATAAGTAGGGCAACTTTTTGCAACAAATGCAACTTTTTTTCACGCGTTCTACGCTGCATGTAAAATATTAAAACCAAAATTCGTCCTACATGGGGTGTATAGTAAGTGAGTTACAACCGCAACATAAATGCAACTTTCTGCATTAAAGCAACTTTTTTCATAGATGCAACCACCTGCGACTTTTTAAAATATAGCTTCAAATTAATTAATATCAAATTTCTATTTCATTTTTTGCTCTCTGAATCAACCCTTCGATCACGTGTGTCTGATCTTGCGAACGCCGAAGTATTGAGGATTAAACAAGTTCATGTAAGAAGGTGTTCGTCCTAAGACGGAAGTGAAATAAATGGGAAATAGTACTTTAACACATTGGTTGGCACTCTTGCTAATCCAAAGGAAACTTGCGTAATCGACTGCAGAGTTTGCGAGGTGAATGTCTATCATCAATATGTTGTTCGCCTTGTAGATGACGTTTTAAAATCTCTGAATGTTGAGCGAAAGGATTTTGCGCTTCTACTATCCAATACAGCACATTATATGACTGCGGCTAGCGCAGGTTTTCAATGGTTAAGAAATTACTGGCCAAGGATCGGCCATTCAATGTTCTTCTGTATTTCAGTATGTATTATAATATTGTTGTACACGACTAAAATTGCCAATATAATTGAATTGTATTTTCATTTTTTACGAATAATTTATTTTAGAATTTAGTGTATCAAAAATAAATGCAACTTTATTTCCATAAATGCAACTTTAGGGAATGATAAATGCAACTTTTCCCATTTTTACTGCAACAAAAAAGTTGTCCTATTGATAAGAAGTTAGTTAGTAGTTGAATTTAAGTGTCACACTGGAGCAACACAACAGTTTCGACACCAATCACGAAGGGAAAGATCATGGAACAAGGTCTCATAATTTCGATCCGTGGTCCTTTGATGAAGTCAACATTTGATCTGGAACACCACTCTCCAAACTTTTACAACATGGTAACGTGAGGATATTTGAGGCCACAACAAATTTAATGAGCACCAGCCCATACGTGCATGGTCTTAGATTTCAGTTTTTAACTTGCTATCCTCTTGTTGCTAATCAGCTAGTCTTCCAACCGAACCCTATCTTAGTTTAGGTATCTTTAATCGATCTACGATTCGATGTAATTTGTTTTTACCTCTGAGTGTCTGGCTCAGCACACATAAGAGCTAAATACGCACATCAATTGGTTGGTAAAACTCTAAAAAAGATTCTATTGATGAAGGAGGTTGTAACTGGTTACGGCATGCAAGGAATACAGTACTTTCAAAACATATAAATATGAGTGAACCTCAGATGATTTACGGAAAAGTCTTTTTTTATTTCTAGAAAACTATCTAAGTGTAGGAATAACTGCGCTGTTTGAATATAATACTGGCTAGATTTATTATACCGCTGAAAGACTCTCAAGTCGTTAAGGATTGAATATTTTGTACACTTGCCAAACATAGTTTATACAACAAACGAAAAACAAGTATGTCTGTTTCCATTTGGGTAGGCAGAAATAATAGAGGTAATAATACGAAAATGGAAAATATCATTCTCTTCCATTATAGTTGTACGATTTTAATACTTGAATACATTAGAATCTGGCAACAAACTTGACTACACGAATACAACAATGCTAGTTTTTTTTTGCGATTCGTGTGGATTTAGAGCGAGTGCAAATATTCTGTCTTTGAAGAAAAAGCAAAAATAAAAGTTCGACTGTGTTATGCGCAGAACGGATTAATGTTGATATTTGATTGATTCTGAAATCGTATTGATGATGATAGTTTATTGATGCAGATAGTCGAATTGTCATATATATATCTATCTATATATATATATCTATATATATATATATATATATATATATATATATATAAAATTTCAAGAACGCAAGACTTTCCAAAGAAATTTTCAACAAAAGTCTTAAAAAATGAAGAAATGTTGTTTAATCAGGGCGTCATCAGTTATTGTTTGGTTATTTTGTGTGTTTTATGTTACTATTATTTTGTATATTTTATGTTACTAGGGGGCTCCGCCCCCTGCTCGCTTACACTCGCCAAATCGGAAAAATCGGAATCGTTAAGGATAGATTAAAAGTCTCAACGGATTTTAAATCTGCGGAAAATTTCACTTTAAATTGTTACCTAAAAATTAATTTTTTTAATTAATTTTTAAATTGAATATATCTTCAATGTATTTGAAATCTGAGTAAAACTTTATACCAGATTAATACCTTACACCACGGCGTTACGTCGCAAACCAACACCACGGGCACGGACAACGCCAGGTTAGCCACGCAAAAAATTTTTGCAAATTAATTACATTTTCCATTGATCTGCGGACCATGTCAAGCGGAATCACCGTGATTTCTTGATTATTGCTGCCTGTGAGGCTATCTCAAATAAAAGTGAACCAACACTGACCAACAAATTTGCAAGCACTCAAGGGATCAATTACGCAAGAAATCAGGGCGATTCCGCGTGACATAGTCCACAGATCAATGCAAAATTTCCGAAAAAGACTTCAAAACTGTATCGAAATTGACGGTCGCCATTTAACTGATGTACTCTTCAAAACTTAATGGATGACAAGGGCATATTGTGTACGTATTAGATATAAAATATTTCTTTCTCTATCTTGCTTTGTACATTTTTTATTGAGCTTTCAAATCCGAACGTTTTTTCTACCGCGCCCTGTACTTATTTCCACCAAGCTCTTGGGCAAAATTTAATGCTTAATTATCTATATATCATCTATTCCTAATATCCAGAAATTACGTATAATTTGCTCAATCTCTCTATATTAAAAAAATGTTACTGCCGCCGCCGCAGGATTGAAAACTGTGTTGTTTAGCTCGATACTTAGACGGTTTCCCGAGAAAGTACTGATCGGAAAAAAACAAAATTAACATGGTTTGTTCTTCATCGTATTCCCTGGACAATTATTAAGATTTTTTTTCCGATGCGGCTATTAGTTTAGGGTTTATTAAGTGTCAAAATTGAAGAAGCGAAATTTCTTCCGCGAATGAGCAAAACACATACCAATTTTCAGTTTTGAGTCGTGAGTTTTTTTTTAAAAGTACCTCTCAACGTAAATTTTTGCAGCTCGTCGAGTTTTTTTTTTAATTTCAATTTGGTTCTTGATAATAATTTTTTGAAATTCGGGAAAATCGGGACATTTTTGTTACTTTTTTTAAAAAGGCCGTATCTATATATTATTACTATTAGTTTTTAATTTTTTAAATATCTCAGTATACCTCAGAATCTATTCTTTCTTACGGTACTATTATTTTTGAAATCGGTTAATAATTAAATTGGATGCGATCAAAAGTTGGTCATACACAATTCGGAATCTTTGGATATTTTCGCTACTTTCTGCTAAAATCGTTATATCTACAGCAAAAAACATTATTTTTTAAATTTGAGAACATCACTGAATACATTACATTACACTCTTTCTTATGGTACAATTATTTTTCAAATTGGTTAATAAATAAAATCGATGCAATTAAAAGTGGGTCATACAATTTTCGGAACTTTCAGATCGTAATTTTCGATACAAAACTAAAACTGTCACATCTATATCGTATTACTATTAGTTTTTAATTTTGAAACTATCGCAGTATACCTCAGAATATACTCGTTCTTACGGTACAATTATTTTTAAAATTGGTTCATAAATAAATTCGATGCAATCAAAAGTTGGTGACACAAATTTCGTATTTTTATGTTGGCGAGCGGGGTTGGCGAGCGTAAGCGACCTAGTTTAGTAAAATAATCTAAGTTAAATTTTGTAAAATTAAGTGCTTTTAGAACTGTACAGATAAATGCGTCTGAGTAATTGCATTGGTTGATGTAAATATGTGTGCATTATGATTTTTGAACTTGAAACTTGCCAAAAAATACAACCAAAGGAATTATAAGTAATGTATTCACTTTGTTATGATATGGTTTTACGAAATAGATACAGCTACAGTCTACGTTTATAGCGGTGGAAAGGCCTTGGCGATTTTTTGGCGCACTTCAAGTACCGTGTTACGGTAGGTAATGGCAACCAATCTGTATTTACGGTTATTGTAATTTTTATGGCAACCTTGGCAAACACGGAAACTTTTAATTTTCATTTCAGTCCGTAAAGTTCTTTCACAATACGTTAAAATTGCTCGATTTCATTGGTTCGTTTGAAATTTTTTCTTTTATTCTATTGGTTATATTAATTTTAAAATATCCTTTGATGGTATTGGTCCTTTTAAATTTTTTTTCTTTGATTACATTGGTTCATTTAACTGTTTTTCTCCAGTTATTTTATTACAATTTTTTTCACGGAAGAATCCTGGTTTTTCGCCATTTACGGAAATTTCTTTTTTAATAATTTTTTTTCCCCGGAACAGTTCTGGTGTATCAGGTGGTATTATTTCTTGCTTTTTTGCTTTTAACAATATTTTCTTTTCCAACATGCCCACTATATTTAGTGTTATTGATAAATTACAGGGTATTCTTACCCTACATTCACAGCTTAGTTTTTCTGCTGGAAGGCAAACGTTTGGAAGTGAAGGAGTGACTATCGTTTGTTTTGTGTTTGTTTATGTCTGGATAAGCAAAGGATTTTCAAAATGTTCACAAATGTGTTTTCAAGCTTTCATTTACAGTTGTAAATTTTTTTTAAAGTTATTATTTCCTTAGCGACTTTAGAAGTGAGCGAAAACAATGGCCAATGCCATTGCCACTGCTATAAACGTAGAGTATATCTGTACCATGAAATACTTATTATTTTACAAAATACATTAAATTTGTTTGATGTGATACTTTAAAAAAATAAGCAAACACGAAAACAGATTTTAAATGGGAAGATAGAGAGACAGACTGGGATTCAATGTGCAAAAGCACACATACAGACATATACCAAACGTGTAAATCAATGACTTTGCAATAAACCGATAAATAACTTGAAATGAGACCAAATATTTCATATACAAACAAACATTCTATTTTTATTTATCCAGATAAACTAATTTACCATCATCTTCAATTGAAAATATATTTAATAAAGTAATTTAGTCTTTTATGGCTTTAAAGTTATATTTCCTAAACTAATCTTCGTACATTGGTCCCTATAGTACCATCACACGGGTTTATGCAATTTTAAATGTATTTGCATCAACTTAAGGGACATCACATTGTGTATTGAATTCAACGGAAGAGGTGCATAATGGTCGCAATTGCTTTGAAAATCGCACTATATAGTTATTAAACAACACAGTCTTCTTAGTAAATCTCTAACAGTATTTGATATTTGAAGTGCATACGAGAAGTTTTTATAAATATGAGTGAAAAAGTATCGACGTATAGAATTATATAATTTAACACAACAAAAAGTGACTTTTAGCTTTAACCTTCTAAGGGGTTTCGACAAGATATTTCTTCCATCAAGATCCAACTAATTTTGCTAAAGACGAATTATCTCGTTACCAACAAAAAAATTTTTGATGATAATGAAATACAAATTTGACCATTTTTTTTTAAAGAACCTATCTCAACCAACAAGATCTGCTCAATTTAATTAAAAAGCTAAGAGATTTCGTCATGCAACCACCAAGTGGGTTAAGGGTAAGAGGGTTGTGGTTAAGGTTTAGTGGTCTTTTTCTGTGCTTACACTAGATTAGAAATTAGATTATTTGTTTCGATCTAAATACGAGGAGACGTGCATTTACAAATGACAAGAAGTGTCGTAGTGATCATAATTTTAGTATTTAAAATCGCACACGACTGATAAAACAATGACTCAAAAAATGAACTACTATCGAATACAAATCCTGCATCGAAAAATTGATCTTTTAATGCCTGGCTGTCTAAGTTTATTTTGACATTTGAAAAAAAAAATTCTTATACAGCTAACGTTGATGAAAACATCAAAATTGTATAAAATTTGCATTTCACTCCACAAATGATTTTATAATTGATATCAGTAAAATCCGCTAAAATAATATAAAGGCAAAAATAAAACAAATTCCAAGTAACGTCTAAGATTAGAGAGCTTCATTTCAGATTTCTGGGAGGGATTAGCGGCAGAAATTTCAAATTTCAATACAGTAATAATAATTTTGTTTTATATTCTCCTGAATTTTTGTATATATCGTCAGTTTAAAGCAGAAACGAGTGACGCATGAAACCGAATTGTAACTGCACAGGTTTGACAAGATTAACACTTATTTTTCATTAATTATTATTATTATTACCATTAATTCCGCTGCAATTCAAACGTTCTTCTTGGGCCCTACTTACAGCAGCAGCGTGCTGAAAAGCAATGCAAATAAGTATTGCAAGCATTTTGAAAGTATTAGATATACACTGACGGGGAGCCAAAACATTATGATCATCCACACATTTTACAATGAACTCGTCTGGATAATGTGGAAGGCACGTGATTAAGTGAGAATTGTATTTAATTGCTGCTGGAGAAGTTAAGTAATCATTATTGCACTTACTTTTGCGAGTGATTGGAAAGGCTGCTGATCTAAGCGAATTTGATAGTGGGCAGATCGTAATCCGAAGACTCGGAACGAGTATCACCGAAAATGCACGACTGGTAGGTTGTTCACGATCTACCGTTGTTAGTATTCATGCTAAGTGGATAAATGACGATGACACCAGCAGTATACACCAAGGTGTTGGTCGTTCACGTGTCATCAAAGAAAAAGGACGTCGGAGACTGTCCCGCTTGGTAAAGCAAAATCGGCGCGAGACAGTGGCTTAGCTGACAGCCCAATACAATGCAGGTCCAAGCGCAAGTGTTTCGGAACACACAGTTCTGCGGACACTGTTGGATATGGGACTGTGCAGCAGACGTCCCACTCGCAGGCCTCTGTTGATCAAGTGTCATCGTCAACTACGCCTACAGTGGGTCCGGAAACATCGATACTGGACCATGGATGAGTGGAAGAGAGTTGCCTGGTCAGATGTATCCCGATTTCTCATTCATCACGTCGATGGTCGTGTCAGGGTCCGCCGTCTGACAGGCGAACAGTTGCTCCATCTTGTACAGCAGGTTCATACACAGGCTGGTGGTGGCGGTATTAATCTTTTGGGGACGTTCTCCTGGGCGACTCTTTGACCCGTAGTTGTGGTAGAACAGACCATGAACGCTGCGAACTACCTGAACATTATTGCGGTTCAGTTGCACTCTTCCATGGCGCCTGTCTTCCCAACTGGAAATGGAATCTTCCAGTCGGACAACGCCCTAAGTCACAAGGCTCGGATTGTGTTGGAGTGGTTCGAGGAACATACTAATGAATTCCACTTAATGTCCAGGAAACCTAACTCGCCGGATCTTAATCCAATAGAGCACATTTGGGGTGTCATGGAGCGGCAGGTCAGAGCTGAAACACCATCATGTCCGAATATCTCGACTTTGCTTGACCTCTGCTTAGAGATATGGTACCACCTGTCTCCAGTCATGTACCAAGAACCTGTGGCATCTATGCCCAGGCGAGTTACAGCTCTTTTGCAGGCCAAAGGAGGCGGAACGCGTTATTGAGTAGGTGGTCAAAATATTTTGGCTCTTTATTGTATATCTTTAACAAATTAGAATCTGAAAATATACTTTTCATCAAAAACAACAAGTATTTAATGTTTTCGAAAAATTGGCAATGAATGGGTTTCTGTTGTAAAGCGCCGATGTATATAGTTTTAGCTTCGACTATGTTCTAAAGATACGTTAGACTTCTACGGAAAATTTGAACTTTCATTTTCCAAATAATAAGTGAATAAAGATCGTTATAAAACATTAAAAGGACATGAAACCTCAAGAAAACTTAATTCCACGTCATTTCATTTTAAACATTCTATTCCAGTTCATGTGAGCGGTGTTATAGTAATACCTCTTTAAAAAATGCATATGCAATAATTATAATTTTTTCTACTCTCATTGAATTGTTCATTGAATTATGAAAATGTTCTTGAGATATGGTATGCTGCTATGGAAATTTCAAACTTTTACTTCTTAAATGATATAATAGGGAAAAGAATACACCATTAAAAGGACATCAAACAAAAGAAAACCATTTCCCCAAAATTTCCATTTTTAATTTAAGCGTTCCATTTAATACTAGTGAGAGACATCGGTTAGGGAGTCCCCACCAAACATCGCCGCGTGTCATTAATTCCGCTGCAATTGAAACGTCCTTCTTTGGCCCTACTTAACAGCACCGTCCTGAAAAGCAATAAAACCCAACAAACCTTTTCAGGAGCGCGTGGTCCTTTTTTTCATCACGCACCCTCTTACTTATCCGCAGGAGGGTTATAAAAAAAGTAATACATACTCGTAATACAAATTAATGGAATCGAAATGAGATAGATACAGAGAATCGCTATTCCACATCTAATTAATTTAAGTAATTGAAGTGAGGGAAAAACGTACTGGAGAGTGAGTGAAAAAAAACTGCGCCAGGGGGCACAAAAAACACTTTTGTACTTGGTCCATTAAGATGGTAATCTAAAGTAATTTGCAGGAATGGAACAGCACGCCAGAGATCTCCTTTTCCAAGTTCACCCCTTTTCCCTCCTTCCAGAATCGGGAATTGTACACCTATGTGAGATAATGTACCGTCCCTATTACGCGGATGAATTCATTTCGAATTTAATTTGCGTAGGCGAAGAGGGTTTAAAGATGTACATCTCCCATTAATAAGAAAAGGGACGTTTGAGAGATAATGGAAATGATAAAGCCATTAGTTTGGGTTTTGCTGGTGGGTGGATAACTCCCCTGGGGATCTGGTGAAAGAGACTTGAGCATAAAGCTTTAAATCACACAAATGTGAAGTTTTAAAAGCAATAGGTTTGGGCATATTTAATATTGGAGTATCAAAACTTTGTAATGTAACTCAAAAAATTATATTTTTGAATTTCCTCACAGGTGTACTTTTTTGTGAGACAGATCATCACTTCTGCATGCTGTTGATACAAGCCCTTCAGTTTATGGTGTTCATTACGATTTAATATAGATTCAAACGCAGTTTTTTGCTTAACATTGTAGAATAGCAGAATAGCCTGAAAGTTTGAATCAAGATATCAGACTATACCAGGATAGCTCTGTTTTCATTCGTCAAGGATTCATATGTTGAATGAGCCAAAGTCTGAAAAAAATAATTTGTAATATTAACCATAGCGGTGGTGGTGATAGCTTGATTGAATTCAACTACTACTCGAATCATGACAGCTACTAGACGAGCTTACCGCCACTGACTGTACTGTATATTTTAATCATGAACCTCGTAGGTAGTTAAAGGCAGTATTTTAGGCTGAAGGACTTAGTCATAACTAGAGGAAGACCAACATAATACATTAATTGCACGTCACAAAATGAAGTTGTCTGGCTAGCAAATCTTTGTAGTTTATCTAAATATTCCAATCTTTAAAGATCTTTAGAAGCCAGCCAAAACAAAATGACACAAGTGTCAATAAAAAGGAAATATCTATACATTTCATTAATTGCACGACGCAATGGTACAATTTTTACCAAACCAATCTATGCATATGTCCCAAATGCCGAAATTTTCAGATCGTTAGTAGACACTAAAGTTAAGTACCAACCAGTACAAAATAACATGGAATATTTTGTTTAGCTTAAATCAAACCTCCCAGAGAGACCAATAACTTACACTAATTGTACAACATATGTCTTCTAAGGAAATCTCTGTGGATCTCTCAATGGCAAACTTTGAAGATCCCTTGAATTATCAAGAGGTTAAATGTCAACCAGAACAGAACCGCAAGAGTCAAAACCTCCCAGAAAGTCCAATATCTTTAATTGTATGAAACTATTGAATAAGGTCTGAAAAGCAAATCTCTCAAGAGCGCAATAGCTCTCATTCGTCCCAGGGAGACACGTTTCACAACTGGGTTCAAGAATTAGACAACTAGACGGAAACTAGGAGGTCAAACACTTTACATGCTGCTTACCCTGTAAACAAGGGGATTCGTGTAAACTTTGAGTAAAGACCATTAATACACTAGACTGATTCAAAGAGTTGAAGATGCCATATTCCTATTTACCAACTTATTTATGTCAAAGTACTGCCTTGATATAAAATCTTGGCCAAAACATATAGTTTGTTTTAACGTATGAGGGTCATGCAGGTGTTATTCCAATATTCAACGAACAATTTTCCCTGAATGACTTAAAAGTTCACTTAAAATGAGAAGCATGTTCACACTCACACACAACTACTGTCGCTACCCTAAGATTCAGGTTACAAATATTTCACGCCTAAAAATATAAGAACAAACATTCTAGTGATTGATTAGACTAAGCATCGATATTGATCACACACACACACATACACATATCTTAATGGACGAGTTATCTCGTCGTTAGACGAAAACTGATAAGATCTTGTCAAATCTCGTAATTGTCAAAAATACGGTAATATCTTGATGACGAGATATCTCGTCACTAGCAAAATTGTTTTCATCTTGATATACGAGATTTCTCGTCGAAACCATTTGAAGGGTTAAGAATTATTTTATTAAGTTAATCTTATACCTACATTATGAGGCTTAATACGGAACCGAAGAACTCTACTTCAAAGCAAGTGCGTTCTGAAATCTGCTTCTTAGACTCCGCGCATAAACATCGATGGAAAGGAGGCTTTCAATCAATCCTTTTGAAGCTTACGTAAAATGCATCCTGTTTATAGAAAGCAGCTTATAAATATCGATAGATTTAAATATTCTTCACGGCGAACATGTAAAGTAAAAAGCATTTTATTCCTACGAGGAAAACACTTTAAAATTCTGTAGCATGATGTCCTTTGACGGGAAGTTCTTAGCAATACATCAAAAGTCGGATCATGTTATTTAAATGATGGCCTGTCTCGGAAAAACATGAACGATGTTTTCTCTTTTTCTCCTCGGTGCGTGTTTAATGTTTTCGAAAATTTAGATTTATGTTCCTTCTGTGGACGTCCCACTTACACCAGGGGCGTTTTCGGACAGAAGCATTTCGGAAACACGTGCTCACATCCAAGATAAACATGTATTTGAATGTTATTTTTAATAAACGCACTGTGAATTATAGGCATCATATTTTACATCGACGCTGGTACAAAAAAGATGTGCGCATATTTTTTGTAGACTATTATGCAAATAAAGTCGGTAAGTTTTGACTCTGAGAAGATGGATTGCTCCCAATATCTTCATTCAGAGAGCTGCTAAAATTGCATGCGTATCATGTTTAATCAGCAAAGAGTTTTAAATACATGTATTTAAAAGTTTTCATACTTTAGCTTTTATATATTGTTATTTCGTTATTTCATTTTTTTAAATTATTTTCTTGGATGCATTAATTTTTTTATAGGTGAGTTATGTCATGTCTGCTAAAACTACACAAGAGAGGTAGGCATCCTAATGCTCTAATAAAATTCGTCGGCAGTCTGGGGAAAAATGGGTAATGGTTTATTCCCAAATTAACGGCTACAATTTCTTTACCAAACGGCTATTCGGAAAAGCATCCGAGGGGTTACCATAATCCATAATTATCGCCGTTTATCTATGGACTAGAATTTAATAGCAGTCGGTAGCAATACGATTACAAATAGAGATATGGAAGATATATTTGAGTAACATAAAAAATATGTGTAAAAATAGGTTTAGCATAAGAAAAATACAGAATCCCTTTTGTAAAGGTAATGTTATGAAATTGAAGTTGAGCGAACTTTGGACAAGTGGTTTGGGTCAGTGTAAATTTAGATTGATGTGCGTGATGATATAACGATGACTGCGTAGTTTTTGTCATTCATTCAAAAACTATCAAAATGCACTACAAAATTTAATAAAACTTAAAAATTGCGCTACACTTAAATAGTTCAAACTGTAAATTAATTGTTGAGTATTCACATGACAAACAATCGTTCAAACTTTTTATGTTTATATCATTCCACAGTTAAACATCAGGCCCGACTACAATTTGTCCTGGACAACTATGAATTTTTTATCTATATCTAAAATGTGCTGTTTATTCACATGATCATTTCTTAAATTTCATTTATTCTGTTCCCACCAACACGACGGAGCCAGGCATGTGCTCTCAGGATTGAGGAATGTTCATTTGTCATTTGAGGTGCTTCGGCATTATTGTCCTTAATTCTTGGATATATGTGTATAACGCAGAGTTCTACAATATATTATGAATTACATTAATTTTTTCTTTTTCTTTATTGCTTTCGTTTATAATTTGAAGATTTTCTTTTTGAAAAATCACGATAACGCCCTCTCTAGCCACTTGTTATTTATCTATTTACTTCATACTTAACACACAAGTTATTTATTTTATTTCCAGATGCGACACCCGTTGAAATAATAATTATTTGGTTGGTTATTATTATCTTTTTGTGGAGTAATCGAAAAAAATGAGTGCGCATTGGAACATATATTTAATAGTCATCATTGGTCATGTATAGAAACTAAGAAGCGTAGTTCGATTGAAAATATTCAGAGAATAGAAGGCAAAAAATATCATAATTCAAAAATTCATCTCAGTCTTAATAAAAATCTAAAAGATACTCAGATTTGAATTAAACTCACAGCTCAAAACTATATCTCTATTTATAACTCTAAATAGAGCTAAAATGTTAAACATATATGTAAGCCAATTATAGAAATTTATATGCAATTCTTAACATTTTAATAATATTATCTTTTCCTCGTTTTACCATTTCTGTTTAAATATGACTTGCGTTATCTACTGTTATGTCATAAATATTTTTTACCGCTTGCATTACTCGTTTCCTTACATCATTATCATGATTTAATAGTTGTTTATTGTGCAATAACTTGTGAAAGTATTCAAATAAAAATTTAACTTATGAGAAAGCGAGGATAATATAAATACATCTTGAACCACTGAGGTGGCTATTAAAAAAAATTTATCCACGTAAGGTATAACCAAGTTTGTTTGTATACATATATCTTCTACGTCTATGCAAAAGAGGTCTTGTTAAAATAGCTACTTTTCAGAATCTTAAGTTGAATATGTCACTCGTTCTTATAAATATTCAGGGAAAAAACATAACGTGATACAAATAATATTCATTTTGTCACGATTAATTTAGTTTTATTTTAAACATAAACATGACATGATAGAAGTAATTGTAATTTCAATTCGTTGCTTTAAAACATATAATATAATTTTTTTAAATTCATGATCTTGACTCCTTCGGACTATTCAAAAGTTAGACACAACCCCTTGAAACCCTGACACGGGATATATTCGGACACATGTCCCAAGTTTCAATAAATGTATTGCAATCCATTTTAAACAAATTTTTGAAAAGTGTTATTCAAACTGAAGCCCATTTTCACAAAACACTGAAAGTTTAAATCCTAACAACGAACAGAAACATTCTACCGGATACTTGGAATATCCTGATTTACCTTCCATTCACTCTATATGATGACTTAAGGAAATAGGTTCCTTCGAGAAGAGTACGAGAAGGTTCAAAGGAACAATGTTATCTAATACAGACACGTTTGAAAAGCAAAAGCATTGACTTGCCAGTGTAACAGTATCTTCCTGTTCAGATGTTCCTTATGGTCGTTATCTACTATTTCGAGGAATTATGTACCGTACAATATATGTGTAAAGCAGCTGAAATGTTACATACCGTGACTGCATTATGAAGTCGTAAACACTCGTACGAGTCATAGAGTATTAGATTACCACGAATACTATTTATTACGTCTGAAATTTGTTAAAATAATTCAATAATAATTTGCTGCTTGAGGTGATAAATATAAATTTAAAATGCATTTGGGAGCTATGTTATATATTAAACCCTTATTCTTAAAATGTAAAATAAAGCACATGAAAATTCAATTACAATGTATTCAACCCTCTTAAAGGTTATCTCGACACGATATCTCGTCATTAGCAAAACGGACTACACCTTGTTGGACGATATATCTCGTTACTAGAAAAACTTACAGGATCTTGATTTCTTCACCATGAAAAAACATGACAATGTCTTGATGACGATGGGATATCTCGTAATATGCAAAATTAAGCAGATCATGATATACGAGATATCTCGTCGAAATCATTTGGACTGTTAGTATATGTTAATTATCGAATTAAAGAAAACAAATTTATCTACTTAGAACTTATATTAAATTTGTGAATACAGATAATAGTTATCAATGATGGATTAATGCCCAGATAACATTATTCACTTTCCAAAACTTTTAAATACGTTAAAGGTTTGTATTTTCAGTTTTCAAAACATCATCTTTTACCAGTATTTGATGCGAAAAAAAATTTTGTATTCGTTAAAAAGGTATCTGAAAATACAAGCTTAGTTGGTTTAAAAAAATGTGAGTGAATAACAATCAAATACAGGAAACGGCGCGAATTGTTTGTGCTTCAGAGAGTTACCACTCTTATTGGTTATTAATCACGAAGAAAATAATTTTCTGTTTTTCATTTACATGTTATTAAATCTATTACTTCTGTCTACCCAAATGGAGACCGTAATAATTCGTTTTCGTTTGTTGGATCAATGATACTTGGCAAATGTACAAGAATCTTCAATAGGTTTTAAGAAGAGTATGCCAGTGGAATAATAAATCTTACCAATGTTGTTTGAACATCGTAATTACCATTACAAGTTATGCATGGCTTGTCTCTTTACAATTTCATAAATGCATTGTAAAGGAAAATGGAAAGACAGATAAGTGGAAATTAGTACAAAATGAGACGTATATATTTAAGTTCTTTTTGCCTCATTTAATACACCTCTTTATGCTCACCATTAATTGAACGAAGCACATCAAGACGATACTCAATTTCTTGGCATGTTCACAGTAGCATACCATCATCATTGCTATTCCAATTTCTTACACGATATCTTTAACATAACCCTATAGAAAGAAGATGAGTTAAGTGATATATGTCTGGTGAACGAGGTGGCCAGGGAATTGCGCCACCCCTTCCAATCTAACGGTCCAGAAATTTTACATTTAAGTATCCTAAAACATGCAGTCCATAATGTGGTGGTGTATTGAAAAAAGGTACTGGATATCACTTATCCAAAGCAAATGATCAACTGATGTCATTACCACCATTGATGAGGTTATGCTTCAGTGAACATGCCAAGAAATCGAGTACCGTCATGAGCTTCGTGGAACTAATGGTGCCCTTATAGAGATGTATTGAATGACAAAAAAAACCTTAAATTTTTACGCTATATTTTGCAATAATTTCCAATTATCTGTCTTTTTATTTGCCTTTGTAATAAATTTGCGAAATTGTAAAGAGACTTTATTGACACCCTGTATAGTTTTTTTGGAAACATAGTTTGGGGTTTCAAATTAGAGCTTCTTAGAATATATGCAAAATATGTGGTTGGTTGGTGGCCAAACACAAAAAATACAACATCAAGTAACGGACAAACACGCCAATGCAAGTTTTACTTACAGAGAAAAGAGAAATACACTCAGGTATCTATAGAAATTTAGCATGGGCCGCAAATAACTCGCTGGTCCCTAATTCATCGTCAAAAAATTACTAAACCAAGTTTAAAAAAACATTTAGATTGCTAAGACATTATAGTTAAAGTGGTATTTGACCGTACACGATTGTGACAGTAATAATTTGAATTAGTGATAACGTGAATCTAAGAAAATATATGATAATTTCTACGTAAATACTACGGATAACCACATCAATTCCATACGTGTTTGCAATGTAAATTACGTTTTGTGTTCATTTTCTTTGATAATATCGTCGAATTACAGCAAAAACTCAATAATATATATTTTATCTGACAAAACAAATCACTTATGTTCACGATAATGAAAAACATACTGTCATATATTGAAAAGGTAATAACAGTAATATACTGTCTAAAATTTGTAAAAGTATTAATTGACCTAAAAACTAATAGTAACACTTTAAACAGCTGTATGCTAAAAAATAATTTTGTCAGTTAATGATATTCTGCTGAGAATCTACGATATAGTTTCATCAATGATGGTTAGTACGATTTCAATGGTGTGTACATTAGGGTGGAGCGAAAAACACGAATTAATTGAAAACGCCTATGGTGGGAAAAGTTGGGGACTACCATGCTTATTAATAATACAAAATATGAGCTAAATCAATTAATATCTTCAGGTGCCAAAATCGCTTTGAAATTAAAAAAAATTTTGCCAATTTTTTCACAAAAATAATAATAACGCATTTAAAAAATTTAATACATCTTATTTAAAGCCATGGGTGAGTAAAATGAACTTCCCTGTGTGTAAAAAAAAAAAAGTTTTACACCTAACATTATCCCAGAAAATAAAAAATTTCCCCTTTTTTTAGAACGCTATCACGCGCGTCTCCACTCCGCTCATTAGACTCATGATTGCGACTACGCGTTTACACGAGCGCTTCCCCTTGTAGATCTTCGCTGTTTTTGCATTATGAAAACAACCCAGAACTCAGCACAAGGAGGTGGCTGCATAACGAGTTCCTTCCCCCTCCCTAAAAATTTAATTTAAGTTACTAGCTTATCCTAAAAAATTAAACTGAAGTTACTGGCAAGTGGTTTAGCTTAAAAGAGGTTGATATCGGCTTTTGGTTTTAAATCTGGGTAAAGCAACTCTAGAAGCAATTCTTGACCGAATAAATCCATGTCATGCTTCTGTACCACATACTGTACTATATGCTTCAGTTACTAATTTAACGCAACGTTCTACTGCTTGTGAATGGCATGAAGAGTTAAACATGTTACTACTGGTTGGAACATCTAGAATCATAGACTTGAGTTGAGTTGATCATCAGAAAGAGTTACTGTTAGTGGCGGATCTGTTATGGAGTCTGATTGCCATTCAATTCGATTTATGTTATCGTCTGCTTCGAAGTTTAACTTGGGAATTTTGAACTCTCAAATATTCTTTTCTATATTATTTTTTGTGTCTTTATTTTAAATTCTTCTAAGGCTCAATTCTCTGACGTGTTTTCGATCATTAGCTAACATCACTAAAATAATATTTTCTGGATGGACATAATAAGCATTTCTTTTCAAAGTTATATCTACTACAATTTTCAAATCCTCAGGCAAAAATCTCAATTTATTTAAAATATTTGAAAAATGAAGACTCCCGAACCGACATGATGACTGACTTTTAATTTTAAATCAAACATATGAGTGTACCTTCACAACATACTCTGTTAATATTTTCACGTTATATGTTGGATCTTCTGTTGAAACATATAACCTTAAAATTCTATTCGTCGTCGTAAACCATTTTTAACAAGATTCTAACATTTTTCCAATTTCTCCGCTGTATTCTTTTCTTCCAGAGGTTTTCCCTTCTAAATGTTGCAACAAATGACGTAAAGGTAGCTGGGTAGCTCATTTGTTTGTATTAAACAAATAAATCAATGCACTGGACGTCCTAAAAAGAGCTATATATGTCGAATGACTCCATTTTAAAAAAAAGTATTTACCACTGTACCATCACAACCAACCACTTGCATCTTAGAAAGATCGATATTTTCTCCAAAAAAGTTGAAATACTTGTTTTAATATTTTGAGAATAGCCAGTTGGGCATGAGTGACATGTCCCATATATTTTGATCCTGGTTCTAGTATTAGCACGATATGTTCTTCTGTTACCGTCTTTCTAGCAATCCTTTCTCTTTCTTTAATAATTACTAAAGTTTAATCATTTTGCTCATTAAAGTATATTCCATATTCTGATAAAGAGGTAGTTTCCTCATTTTTTCTTTTCAGGTAGCTGCGGGTCTTTGTCGTTTCTCTTCTAATTTTACTACGATCAACTATGCTTAAAGAATCATCCTTGTAAATTTAACCCATATCCTTCGAAGCAGAATTTATTAGAATTGCTACCGATCTATCGGAAACAACAATTCTGTCACAAGCCTGAGCTACATTTGGAAGTTTAGTTCTCGTTTGTGAAGTTGTCGGAGAATTATTATCAATGATTGTGTTTATAGTGTCATTGAAATTCTTAAGCAAATTAAAACTCAAAGTAACTCCCATAATAGAGGGCGAGAGTATTTTGGATTGTTTTCCTTTACAATCTTTGAGCTGAACGTTTTGGCTCTCTGCTTCTCTTTCTTTGCACTGCAATCTTTTCTTCAAGCACTCTGCTGGTTTTAATGTCAACATTTCCAATAACCATTTTTCGAAATGCCCTTTGATCTGTTAAAAAGCTCTTTCAGCAATAGGTACTTTCATTTTGAAAGTACAACTGAGAAAGTTCTTACATTTACATATGGTAATATCAAATAGATATTTTTCTGCTGATTCCTTGAAGGACTCAACCTTTTTCGAAAAATCTATTTTGCAAGTATTTTTTAATAGTTTCTTAATATTTCTATATGTGCTTTATGGTATTTTTCAGCATTAATATTATTTGTTTGTTTTTTACAGTTGGAAAGGAACTTTTCCCCCAGCTTACCTTTAAGCTCTTTAATTAAAATTGAACATACATCAGCCACATTCTAGCATCTATTTTATTATCGTTCTGTATGCAAAGATAATGCTTCATAACATCTGCATATGTTGGAAGCATGTTATGCTTCATTATTTTAGCCATTCCAAACACGAGACATACATCTACTGATCGTGTCCTAGGCATTCCGACTTATTCACAGAACCGTGTATCCTTAACGAACAAAACAAACAAAACTGAACTTAAAGATTAAAATTCGATGTAAAAAATATCTAAAATAAATAAAAATACACAGTAAAATACGCACCAACAAACGAAAGCGAATCAATTTGAACAAAGAACTTAGTTTTCTTCGATAAACTAGATCGGTTGGGCATTTGCAGGAGCCTACACCTACTAGATATTTACAAAATAAGTGGGCGGGTATTTAAAGACACCCAGACACCTCCACACCATGTGGTGAAATAAAAGTGATTCACCCCTTATAAACAAGTGAGGAAAGGGAAGCGCCCGTGCACCCTAGTAGCTAGGAATGCAATGATGAGTCTATTGAGAGGAGTGGAAACGTGCGTGATATAGCGCTCTAAAAAAAGTGGAAAATTTTTAATTTCCGGGATAATATTAGGTATAACACTTTTTTTTTTTATAATCTGGGAAGTTCATTTCACCCACCCATGGCTTTAAATAAGATGTATTAAATTTTTTAAATGCGTTATTATTATTTTTTTGTGAAGAAATTGGCAAAATTTTGAAATTTCAAAGTGATTTTGGCACTTGAAGATATTAATTGATTTAGCTCATATTTCGTATTATTAATAAGCATGGTAGTCCCCAACTATTCCCACCATAGGCGTTTTCAATTTCCGAAATTCGTGTTTTTCGCTCCACCCTAGTGTACATACAAGGGTCATTCAGAAAGTAAGTTTCCCACATGGCCAAGAGATGGCGATGCAAAAGGCACGACACGTGAAGGCACAAGCCGGGCAGATTGGTCTATCGTATGTGGCAGTTGTAACTTCCCGATCGCTTACATTTGCGTCGTTGTTGTGCGCGAAGATGTCGGCTCTCATTTCTTCTCCCGCCGACTGCTAGGTGACGACTGTGATAAAGTTTTTAAACGCACAGAAGGTAGCTCCGATCGAAATCCATCGTCAATTGTGTTTAGTGTATGGACCGGGTGTGATGAGCAAGCAGATTGTTCATTGTTGGTGTCGGGATTTTTCCGAAGGTATACAAAATGTGACAACTGTGACACGCTGGCTCCATTTCCAGGCGACAGACTTTTATGACACTGGACTACAAAAACGTATTCCACGGTATGACGATAGTTACAATTTCGGTGGTTATTATGTTGGAAAGTAGCTGAAATATTGCTGTATGTTTTATAATAAATATTTCCAGGTAATTATGTTTTATGCATTTTTACGACCCGTTTGAATCTTGGAATACTTTCTTGGATGACCTGATTGTATTTGGTTTTTCATAATTAACAACTCTAATAATTGAAAATAGTAATTTTTATCTATAAAGGCGCAATCCAATGCAATTTATATCAAAACAGAAAAACATTCGTTCACTTGGTATTTGAATATTTAAACTTTTACATTTGACCCATTGTAGTATTATTGTACTTCATTAGAATGTGTTAAAAAGACACGCACCATGAATCCAAAGAAACAAACATTTATTCTATCTTTCCTAATAAACATTTAGTAGTATTTACGAAAGTGAAATGAGATCTTCTTCGACCAACAGCTCAGACGGATGGAGTTTCGTACAAAGTCGACTCATTTTGCTAAAGAGATCAACCCCCATCACATGACCATCCTTTTAATCACACTTATAAGCAGTAGTAATCGAGATTTGTCTATCATTATTCCCTTATTAGATCCCCGTCAAAGCCGTTCCCTTTTTTCTGCGTTTCGCGTCGACTAAATCCGAACTAACGGTCGGGCGATCCACCATTAAACGAACAAACTGGCATCGGGCCGTTCGGAGGGGAAATTAGGACTCAAACTCCGAGTCGCTCGATGCTAATGATGTAAATACATCGAGGCCTAATTGCTAATAATCAATTTTAATTCACTCTTTAGGATTCCCGAGGAGGGAGGTGCTTCGCCGTATCTGTCTTGCTTTTGAGAAGATTTACAGGGATGTGATTTGGATTCGATGCAGTCGCTCTGAGCACTTTAGGAGTTCAGTAAAGGGATTTTTCACCACGGGCAGGATTGTGACTAGTTCGTTAGTTTTAATCTTGTTTTAAATTTGAGTTTACACCAGCTCGTTAAATCTGTTCTTAAGATAATAATCTCAGACAGTAAGATTCTTTCGGCTATGTATTTTTCTTTCCAGAGCCAAAGCCAGACTCTTTGGGACTTTGCGGCCATGCAAAGCAGTTAACCCTTCTTGACTTCAAACCGGTTTTTGCGTCATCTGAGATTGGTTCAAAATTACGAAACGTTGCATTGGATCTTTCCTTTCGGGATGGACTCCGGATCGTCATCAATAGCATCTGTGTTGCTCAAATTTGACGTTAATTAGCTTCCTATCTATTTTACGAACCAGTGTTTGAATTTATTGACGAATAGAATATTTTTAAAGATTATATACGAGGCATGTTTTTAAAGTAAGTACCGTTTGGAAATAAAAAAGAAACAAGTAGAATTTTCTTAGCAATTTTATTTTTAAATGAAAGCTTGTACCTCAATCTATTTTTCAACATAATTTCCGCCAATAATAAGGCATTTATCGTATCGTACAACCACTTTTTGAACACCCTCTTCATAGAAGTCTGCTGCCTAATTTGACAGCCACTGCAACACTGTCGTTTAAAAGTCATCATCGTCATTGTGGCGTAGACAGCCCAGATGCTTCTTTAAATGCAAGAACATAAGGTAGTCACAGGGCGCTAGGTCGGGACTGGACGGAGGGTGATCAAATTGTTCCCAGCCAAATGATGCGATGAGATCTTGAGTTCGTTTAGACGTGTGTGGACGGGCATTGTCGTGAAGCAAAACGATCCTCCTACTCAGCATGCCACGCCTTTTGTTTTGGATTGCACGGCGCAATTTCTTTAAGGTTTCACAATACGTCGCAGAATTTACTGTATGACCACGAGGCAAAAAATTCCTCAAACAACACCCCTTCCTGTCCCAAAACACAGTACACATTATTTTCTGAACTGAAATTGTTTGTTTGAACTTCACTCTCTTGGGTGATGATGAATGCCGCCATTCCATGGATTGCTGCTTCGATTCCATTGTAGCGTAAGCCACCCAGGGTTCGTCCCCTGAGACAATTTGGCTTAAAAAATCATCACCTTCCTCACTGTACCGCTGAAGGAAAGTTAAAGCACAACCTCAACGTTTGGTTTTGCGCATCTCTGTCAGCATTTTCGATACCCAACGTGCTCACAATTTTTGATAATTTAAGCGTTCGCTCACAATTTTATACAGAACACTGCGTGAAATTCGAGGGAATTAATCAGATAATGACGTAATAATAAATCGTCTGTTCTGTTTCACTCTTTCGTCAACTTTCTACACCAAATCCTCAGTAATGACGGAAGGTCGCCCACTTCGTTCCTCATCATGAACATTAGTGCGGCTATCTTTAAAAGCTTTAACCCATTTCCGTTCCATTCCATAGCTCATAATGTTTTCTCCGTGCACTTCACTAATCTGACGATGAATTTCAGCCGCTTTCACTTCTTTAGCACTAAGAAAACGAATCACCGATCGTATTTCACAATCGGCGGGATTCTCAATCAACGGAGCCATTTTAATTACTCATAAACAAACGTCAACACGGTCGAATGTTTCCGTAGTGGGGTCTGTGGCTTGCCAACGGATGAAGGTAAACAGCGCGCGTGAGCGGAATGCCAACCCTAGCACTGCCGCGCCAGAATATCCAAACGGTACTTTTAAAAAAATGCCTCGTATAACATTAAATATGGCTATTCACAAACACACTCAGTAAGCCTTCTCCGACGAAGTATCTTGTCATAATCAAATCAGATCAAATCTTGATTACGTGATTTCTCGTCATTTAAAGAAAACGGATCATATCTTGATCTCTTCATCCTAGAAAAAACAATACTATCTGGATAACAAGATGCCTCGTCATTAGAGCGACAAACGGTCTGGTGGTTAAGGTGTTAGCGTCTAGATAGGAAGGTTCCTGATTCGAATCCGGATCAGTGAATGGATGTTTGTAAGCGTATAGTGTAGAGGCGGCTGGTGCATCTTAAATCTGCCGTGGCCGAAAGTCCTCACGTTCGGTTGGGGTGGAAGTTTGTAGAGTGGGGCGCCATCTCAGGTGTAGCCTCGTCATATGTCCGTGATTCAAATTAACGTGGTGTTGTCCTTGTATCTTTCTCTTAGGGGATTGATCCCGAACCGTCGTCAATAGCCTGTTGTGTTGCTCTGGTACGAAGTAAATTGAAAAAAAAAATCCAAATTTCTATTGTCTCGTCGTTAGCAAACCTGGTCAGATTTTGCTGGATGAAATATCTCGTCAAAACAACTTGGAAGGGCAATGTTATAAGGTTTCAAATTGGGATCTGTTATAGTCAGAGGCTGTAGGCCCTAATTTGACCCAGAATATCAAATAATTTAGACGTAGCCAAAGAGTCAATTGTAAAAATATCAGCGTATAATCGTCGATTGAACTTGATGGACGAGGTATCTCGCCGAGACCATTTGGAGGTTTAAATGTTTTATAGTTTAAGGGCATGTTATAGTAGTAGAAAATGTGGAGATACTTAGAGGGTTAAAATAATGATAATAATGGTAAATGACGGTAAATAGCTATGATAAAATATTTCCTAATTAGTAGTATCGTCATGAATAAAAAGTAACGGAAGGCTGAGCTTTGTTAATGACTCATGCTAATGAGCCTCTAAGATCCAACGTCTTATTTGTGCTCTTCCGACAGAGATGTGAGGAGGTAATTTTATTGAACTGTCTCTTTCCTCTTTTTTAATAGTACGATTTTAGGAGCTACAAGGAGAAGTACAATGCAGGCATGTCTCAATCACCAACTAAGTTATATTCCTGCGAATAGTTTGCTAAGCGGATTGGTCAATAAGCGTGGGGCGTATTTGTTTTATTTATTACTAGCAGGTCAGCACAGCGTTGCCCGTGACAGTTCGTTTCGTGTCCTTACTGATACTGAAAACATAAAAAAGAAGAAAAAAGAATTTTAAGAATGAGTCGCACCACCACCCCTCATGAAACGGGCATGTAACCTAAAGTATATGGTGTAAACTTTGGAGCAGACTTCGAATCCGTTGAAATTTTCACTCGATCTTTAACAATCGCTAAGATAGAAACTTGGACTTAAAACAACCGGGGTTTTTTTTTTCGTCTCAAAAAGTGATGTCATAGCTTGGCGTTGTTCCATAGGCATTAGGACAAAAAACATAGAGTCATTTGCCTTCTTCAATTGAGGATCTGTGATGTCAGCTCCCCAAAAGAATGAACGATGGGGAAAAAACTAATAAATTAATTTTAAAAAGTTCTGGATTAAATTTCAAAATTCGACCTGGATATAAAATTTGCATAAAATTAGGACTACTTGTGTGCCCAATTTTATTGTTGAAAGTGCCATAGATTCGTCAGGACACTGCATAAATACATACACACATACAAACACTTATTTTGGTAATAATAGTGAGTAATGAAGAAATGGTAGCGTAAATTAATTTATTATAGGGAGCTATTCCCAACATTGGCGCCGCTGAATAATCAGAATGGGAAATCATAGGATCCAGGATAACTAAAACAAGCAGCCACCAACCAAAAATACAGTGAAAACTTTCCGGCATCCGACAAGTCGAGTTCAACTCCGGCTGAATTTGGCAATGTGATTTTAGTCTAATTTATCTTGGAGATGAAAACTCACTTTTCTCTTTTTGAATTATCATAATATCAGTTCGACTGCCTAAAGTAGCTGATGGTAAGATTTTCAGGTGCATGCATGGAGATGAACGATTATTAAAAAAAATTAAACATTTGTTCTAAGAAAACTAAAGACGATACAAATTTACAAGGAACATCTCTTTTTCACTGAGTCTCCAAATATTCTGATTTGCAAATGAATTTTTATCACATTCCATACTATGGTTACAATTTGCAAATTCGCAGTTAAAAATACATTCAGAATGTCACATGATTCGCGTACAAAATAAAAATATTTTTTCATTATATTGCCACGCGCGCCTGTAAAATTTAAATTCTCGGATCACTTACACGCGCTCAGAGTATGCATTGACCCTACATCATGTCGCAAGAGCTGCCCTGTTAAGTAGCATGGGAAGCTATTTTTAAAAATTGCATTGATTATACGTTAGAACAAAAGTATTTCTCATGTTCTGGTGCGATGAGGGAAGAAAACGTTTTGAAGAATTCCTGATAATAGGTTTAAATGAACTTAATAGTTTTGTGTTCTCCCTTACCCTGACTAGATAAATAACAAGTAGGGTGAATGGAGTTTAGTTCAGTAATCATCTCAGGGTTAAAATTAACATATATATTTACGATTGTTCAAATTACGAGAAAACAGTAGGTAATAATACAAGAGCCACAACCGGGAATGCATCAACATAACTTATCTTCTTTTTTTCTAGGCAGAAAAGGGTTATAGTTCGATGGCGCCTTTGGCAACGTGCCAAGAAGGGTTTGAAAGTTTGATGTTGTAGTTTGTCAATGCGTAAATGGTTCAGTCAACTCAGTAATAGTTCTGGCTGCTTTCAACACGCTAATAGTTGTGTTTGTTAGAGTTTTTTTAAATAAAGCCGCCCCCGCGAGTGAAAGATAAATGCTTCTAATAACCCAAAATAAGCGCATCCTGGCATAATCACCAGCCCACGAAATTGATTTACTTCCTTAGATATACCTACGGACCTTTTGTAACTGTTACGTTGGTTTTACGTTCACCATACTCCTCTTTGCAAACCTCTCCCCAACTACCTTTAATGGCATTGCAAAGATAAACAATGGGGCGTTTTATTCTTCCCAGAGATTAAGACTACGCCGGAATTTCGCCCGCTTTTACCCTCTAAAGAAGACCCGTTCCATCGTAAACACTCCCTTAATCCCTTGATTCATAAGACTCGAAGGGTGCCCTTCCTAAATCATGACCACCTCAACCCTCTCCTGTGATTTGCGATTTAAAGTTGATATACTAGGAGGCATGATTACGTGCTCTTTAAGGTCGCGTCTTGAAGTGCGAGGCAGCTCCAAGGGCTTAAGGAGAGCGCTGGTGGTTTTATTGCCGGGGCTATCGTTGAAGTAGAAGTTTTAATTGGATTATTAAGAGCGGGGTGCAACGTGGGAAGTTGGAATGCGAACTTTATCTAATTATGACTTAGTTTAATGAAATAATCGCTTTAAGAGGGATTGGAGATCGTTAAGATCGTTGCGGGGACCTTTAATTTGCTCTTACAGGAAGCGGGCTCGATTCTCATTCGAAGATACACAATCAATGTTACTCCTGGTAATTGAATAACTGCTAAGTGCGCCCACAACACAAATGGCTGCGCGATTTGCGAAGCAATTTTAAAAGTTTCATGCAATTAGGGCCCCGTGGAAAAGCGGAGATTAGTAATTGTTCCAGGGTGATTATGCAAAGAAAATGAGTATTGTTTTCGTATGTGAACGGTCGGTTCCTCTTGAAATGTTTGTAGAGATTTACCCTTGAGGAAAAATGATTCATTAATGGTAGTTGAGTGTGTGTCACACTGGAGCAACACAACGGGGAATTCGCAAAGGTCAGGGGTCAATACCGAAGAGGAAGATCCGACGACACTACCTCGTATTTTTTAATCACGTTGTGAAGACGAGGTAAACACCTGATCGGGCACCGCACTCCAAAATTCTATACCACACAAACCTGGGGATATCTGAGGTCACGATTATATGCTGGTCTTGGGTTGGACGGAGTTTCTAACTTCGAACCCACCTGTTGCTAATCCGCTATTATTCCAATCGGGCTACCGAGGCCCCTATGTGTAGGTAGGTAGAAGGAAAAATACGTCTCATTAGTGGGGTGAATGCAACTAAAAAAGTGGGGAAATCAAAAGAAGATGGATAGACAAAAAGATTTGCTAAACAGTTTCCTAAGAAAATCAAAATTTTCACGAAGATTTCTCCATCTTAGATATTCTCTCTTATAGCCGCTTCCTCTGTCCACCTTGGAAGTACTGGAAGCATTTGGAGCACATGGAAGTACATACTCAAACTGACAGGTGTGCGGATCGAGTTCAACTCTCAACTATGTGAATATCCGCTTTCTAGACTAGACAAAAAATTAAAACGAGATGGGAATGCAAATACTGAATACTCCCCACTAGCTGACGACTCGCACTTCTCGGCAATTGGCCAATGGCCGTTTGGGACTCATCGAATCGTGTAAACCTGCCTTTACTTAAAAATCCATTCGCTTCAAGGCATATCTAAACGATGGTGCAATTATTCCTTACATAGCAAAACCTACATGGTGTATGAAGTCACACCTAAAACAAACCGTAAGCCAGAACATGCGGGTTATAGAAAATCGGGGTTACAATTGGCTATTATGGTCTGTAATATTTTCTCGAGAAAAACAAAGGTTTTCTAACTTTGCTTCAGTCTTAATACAATAGTTTTGAAGGTAAAACAAACATAATGTCATACCATTAGCACCATGACAAAAATAGGAATTGATAAAATTGTTTCAAATAAATACCGTTCAAAGGTTAGGGGTCGAGACGGTTTTCAAGTATGCATAAAACCAAGCAGCCAGGGAATAAAATACACTTCAAATACTTTGAGTCAAAACAATTTTTATATATCATCGTTTTGACGGTGCTTATAGTTAATCCTTTATGCAAAGCAGTGGTGAAAATGTATTCGATTAATGGCACGTTATTAATGACTAGGCCTGCTTGAACTATGTGTCACTAAAGATGTTACGAAAATTGTATTTATATTTACATATACGCCCTCTGGAAACTGTACTTTATATGTACCATCCGGAACTTGTTGAAAATGTATTGTCTTTACTAGTGATTTCAGTTTTCAGCAACATAATATTACTCATAATCGTTGTAAATATTTCATTAAAGATGTAACCACGCCCTTATCACTGTGAAGAAAGAATAAATCATGTTGGGGGAAAATTTAAAATAATGTTACAAAAGAATGCATCAAAACTATGGAATCGCATTTAATTAATTTAACATAGAAAACCTTTCACATCAAAATGACGTTTTTATAAAATGGTATCAATTGTAGTTGTTAAGGCTAAAAATTTAATTACCTTGTGCTTTCAGAATGGTGTAAAACAAGATATTATTATACACTCAGGAACATTGAAAATAGCGCACCAAGAAAGGAGCATTGGATTGAAATGAAATTTAATACACATAATGATATAGATGAGATATTCACTTGATCCCAAAATCAAGACATTTAAACAAATGCAGTGGGTACAATAAGATAAATACTGTGGGTACAATAAGATAAATACTGTGGGTACAATAAGACAAATACAGTGCAACTTCAATAGCGCGTCGGACCGCCTCTTGCTGAAATACATGCCGAAAAACGGTCCGGCATTGAGTTGATTAGACGTCTGATGTTGTCCTGAGGCAGATGAGTCCACAAATCGTGACAGCCACCTCCAAATCATGAACAGTGACACGGCTGCATCTGGCGTTTCATCTGGTCCCACAAATGCTCTATAGGGAACACATTCGGGTAGCGGGTAGGCCATGGAAGAGTCTGAACATGTCGTAAGAAGTCTTGAGCAACTAAAGCTGTATGCGGATGAGCATTAGCTTGCTGGAAAATTGCCCCAGCAAGACCATGTATTAAAGGTCCCACGTGGGATCAAAAATGTCATCAACATAACGCTAGCCCGTTAAGGTCACACGTACCATAATTAGAGTGGACCGGCTATCGTAGGTTATGGCCAATCAGACTATAACTCCTGCTGTGCGGGTAGTATGTCGCACGACAGATAAGGTGGAATTGTACTGTTCACCTGTGCACCTCCAAACCCGTACGCGGTTATCATCTGTCCCCAAAACGATCCGGGATTCATCACTAAACACCACGCTTTGCCAATCTATGGCATTCCTCGTCGCTCTGGCTAGGAATCACTCTAGACGGATTCGCCTATGTTTCGGTTTTAAAGGCAGTACACGAAAAGGGGGCTTGGATTATAGATTCGCTTCTGCAAGGCGTGGGGAACAACTGGCACCCCTACATCTGACTGTATCGTGGAACGAGTCACTGTGGTATCCACAAGAGCTTGCCGCATGATCTTTAGATCCTCTCGCATTGTCGCCTTCCTGGTCGATTCAGACAAGATACGCCGCACGTGGGTACCATCTCGTGTCCACTGATGCCAACATGTTCTGACGGCGCACTCCGAGGGATCGACCTGGCGAGCAACACGGAGCGTCGACCAGCCTGCGAAACTCACATAACTGTGAGAAATGTCTACTCACACGTCTACCTGGCTATCTTCGCTTACTGAAGTCCTCCTAGAGTCGGAATGTGATCGTCACTTTTATGAATCTTCCTCTATGCGCCGGTCCCACTTCCTGATTGCACCGCCACTGGAAGGTGTTTGGTCATGAGCATTGGCACCAAACTTGGATCATTTACATATCGGATCTCACTGTATTTATTTGCAAAAGTTTCACGGTTGTACCTTTCTTCTTTCTTGGTGCGCTATTTTCAATGTTCCGAAGTGTATATTAATATTTAGAAGGGAACATCCGAAATTATAGTTGTATAATTAGCTCTCACGAAGGAAAAAAAAATAATGCATAGTGACAAATCAAACCAAAATTACATATTTTTGTTTTTGGCGTAGTGCTATGACATGTCTTGCAGTTTATCCCAAAAGGGGATTCCTTCATTGAAAACCAAATATTCACATGGATAGCAAAAATAATAGTTTCAATTTAATGATGTAAAAGTTTAAAACTATCTCCGGATACATCATATAGCTCTTAGAGGAGAAAAAAATTGCTTTCTAAAATATTTTTCAGTTAAATTGTTCGGTAACCTGAACAACATTCCAATCTTTGAAAAAAAAAACATTGCAGTTTTAAATGCGCAACTTTTGTTCTTCAAACACAATTGATAAAACAGCTGGAAGTTAAACGTGCACATCTTTTTGACGTTTTAAACCGAAACAACGTGTGACTAATTCTACAGCATTATGCCTTTTATTTCACACCAACTAAAAAAACATTATCTTTATTAACTCTATATAAACGAAGGCATCCAGGTTCTACAATTACAGTTAAAGTTTTCCCTTCGCGCAAACGATTTTCACAATAATGGGATTTCCGAACTCGCGAATAAATCATTCGCTCGGGTTGAAATAAAAGCGAACCTCGCTACGAGAGGAAAATAAAAAAAAAGGGGGATCCATTATTATTTCTCTTGTAACTGGGGAAGAGTAAATATGCACATAAAACGGAAAGTGTTATTTCTACTTAAACATGATTACATTCTGACGTATGAATAAGTAAATAAGAAAGTACGAAAACGCACGAGCTTGTAGCGAAGGAGAAAGCAAAAAAGGAAACGAAGAACGCATTACAGAAGCCTTCTTACGGCAATTTAAATGTCCGCCCGGAATCTTGTCCGTAGCTAGGGCTGTAAATGCTTGCATTAGGAAGAAATCAGGAGTGGGAAAAGAGAAATGTTACTTGCTTCGCAGTCAGGGGAAGGCTTAGTAACAAATCGAGCGAGCGTGGAGAAAGAGATACAACAACAAAAAATCTCTTCCATCGTGCTCATTATCAGATGCAAGTAGCGTTGTTTACGGAACTGTTCCTCTTTACTCGAAGAAAAGTAAGAATTCCAAATTTCATTAAAATGCTTTTACAATATCTTTACACAAAAGTGCAAACATGTTGATAAAATCTGAGATACAACAACCTCATGACTGATTTCTGTGCATGGATTTTGAACATGTTTCCATTGAAATCTCTCTATATTCAAAAAAAGTTACCGCCGCCGCCGCAGGATTGAAAACTGTGTTGTTTAGCTCGATTCTTAGACGGGTTCCAAAGAAAGTTCGGATCAGAAAAATATGAAATTAACATGGTTTGTTCTTCATCGTGTTCCCTGGACAATTGTAAAGATATTTTTTCGATGCGGTTATTAGTTTAGGGTTTATTAAGTGTCAAAGTTGTAAAAGCGAAATTTCTTCCGCGAGTGAGCAAAACTCATACAAATTTTCAGCCTAAAGCCGTGAGTTTTTTTAAAGAGTACCTCTCAACGTAAATTTTTGCAGATCGTCTAGTTTTTTTTAGAAATTTCAATTTGGTTCTTGAAATATGTTTTTGAAATTCGGGAAAAATCGGGGCATTTTCGTTATTTTTTTAGCCCTCTAGTATTAAAAATAATAATACTTTTTATTTATGTTAAAAATTAATCGCTTATAACAAGTAATTAGTTACTCATATCAGCTGGAAGAAAGAACAACAAGAACGAAACCACTACCATTATGCGCAAGTTGATTTGTTTAAATAATTTTTTATTGCTAACAAAAAGAAACAATCACTAATTTTTTTTAAATGCGCAAATAATATATTGATAGATTAAAATATTTGAACAAACCCAAAGCATTAGCCAGACATTATGATAATTTAAAAGTGAAAATTGAAAATTTTTAAAAATTCAAGAATAATGAATTGAGTATGCATATATTCTGACTCGGGTCTCTCTAGAACCTTCTTAGAAATGGCTAAGGATATTTAACCACAATGTTAATTATGGTTAAATACCCAGAGCAATGCTAGTTAGGTTTGTGTGATCTGGGACTTTCTCACACCTTACATTTTCGTGTATCATTCAAATTACCACAGTAAAAATGTAGCAAGCATCGTATAGTTTAAATCATGAGTCGAATATTTTTCTAGGACATATTCGTATTTTATATTAGTATATTTTAGAGACCTATACCTCCCTATACAGACGCTCTGTATACGGCATTTCGCTACAACGGTCATTTTTAATTATTGCACTTTTTCGATTTACTGACCACAATGTTTCGCTATACGGTCAAAAAAAAATGTTGTACATGCTGTACATTTTGTCACTCTAATTAAAAGAGAGTAATTAGTTCTTGTTGAAACCGTTCATTTGTGAATTATTTAATTAGTTTTCATTTATGTTCATTTAAATATATATCGTCACTCAAAGTCGTATGTCGATAATTCCCTTTTTTCTTTTACTTTTGTAAAATGTGGCATTTTGTGGATCTCCAACTGGTGGCAAAATCTATTATGTCATCAGCTGACCCAACAACAGTTACAACCAAATGTATATAATAATAAAAGAATCAAGTCAAAAGGAAAGCGATTAGTTTTTTGCTCTTCAGAAAAATGCAGTTTTTAGACATACATCCATTTGCACTTTGAGTGACGATATATACATTTTGTTTTACTGGATATTCAAAATGTAATACCATTGTGAATTTAATATTGCTTTTTATAATTTATAAAATTTTAAAAAATTCCTAGATAATCTGAACTCTCGATTGTGAACGTGTACATTTACAGTCCATTCACATTAATGTGACCACCTGTCAGAAGCCAGAATAACCACCTTTGGCAGAGCGGACCGCTGCGAGACGTGCAGGAAGAGAGTCAATTAGGTTTCGGATAATGAGTGCACACAATAAATGCCAGGAAAACTTTCCCAAAACCATAATGCTCCTTCCTCCAGCCTGGATCCTTCTGGCAATTGTTGCAGGGTGTTTGCTTTCAGACGTTTCAAGCCGTATACGCCAACGTCCATCGGTCCGATGGAGCATAAAACGTGATTCATCGGAAAAAGCCACATGTCGCCACTCTGTAGACGTCCAGTTGCGGTACTGGTGTGAAAATTCCAACCTTCGTCGCCGATGAACAGCAGTCAGCATAGGTGCATTAAGCAGGCGTTTGCTGCGGAGGCCCATGCGCAGCAACGTTAGCTGAACCGTTGTTGAGGATACACTCTTGGTAGCCCCTTGGTTCATCTGGGCGGTTAGTTGCTCAAAAGTTGCACGTCTATTCGCCCGAACGCATATCCATAGCCTTCGTTCGGCTCTGTCATCTATAGCCCGTGGTGCACCACATGTGCCTAGCCGCTAATTTTGGATAGTGCCATTTTGCCATGCACGGTATACTTTTACCACGGTGGCACGCGAACAGTTCACAAAATTAGCCGTTTCCGAAATGCTTCCACCCTTGGCCCGAAAGCCAATAATCATGACCTTTTGGACGTCGGATAAATCGCTAAGTTTCTGCATTACGCCAAAGATTGAAATGCTTTCCGATGCCCTAGGACATCCTTTATATACACTCCACTGCAATGTGCTGCCACTTGCCTTTTGTGATTGGTTATTTCACGTTGACGTCGAAAGTAGGTGGTAGTCACATTAATTTGACTGGACTGTGTATTTTCTACAAGATTTATTTTGCTCGCCACATCCTTTATGCGCGTTGATAAACAAAACCTGAACACATTCATTTTAATTTATCTTATTTTAAATACTATGCAATGTGAGTACTTAATATTTCTAACATTCAATGTTGGAATTTGACTAATTAAGTGGATATAATTTGATTGTCGTTGAAAAAGTAGTAAATAACAATATATACTAAAATAGTAAACATTTTTCTCTTCTGATAATGATTCCACGTTTATACCCTACGTTATTCTCAGTTACCCTTTTACAATACAATAAAAATCAAATGAAAATTATTAGCTGCAGTGTAGTTTTAAACGATTTCTTGTTCACAATCAATAAATTCCGTTATGCTTCACTGTACACACATTCTGTGTAATATGCATTTGTATTCCAAACGCGCAAATATACGTTTCCTAGATTGTACAATGCTAATCAACGGAATATTAAAATTAATGTTGGATTCACGACATTAGAGCCAATACATTGATAAAATCCCAAATTCGATTCACGTCTGATGACAATTCGAATACTGATTGCTTATGAATTCCATTGATCATGTTCTAGCAATCACTTTTAAATTAATTGCAATTGCGACGATACTACATTTCTGCCAGCAAGATTCAGAATCAATGAATAAGTACAGTTAAAGCATGGGAATTAGATGCTGTAATCTCGCATTTGCATCGAAACATCGTGAAATCTTGCTAAATTGTTAAATCAAAAGTGGCATGAATATTTATGTGCGTTAAGCTTTAGAGATCAAAGAGAAATGGATATTAACGGGTATTAGGCCTAATGATATTAAATTCATAAGTTATAAATTTATGGCATGAATTGCAAATCGAGTTTTCGATCTTAATTCTCGGATTTCTATCGTTCGATTGTTCATTCTTTTTCTGAGCTGGTACGTATAGAAAACTTGCCTTTTCCTCCGGGCAAATACTTAATTATAAATATTTATTTGAATTTAGGAAATGTGTTTCGTTTTTAGAACGCGCTTAGAGATTCGAGGCTAAATACTGATTTAAAAGTAACCCATGTTTCCTGTTATTATTCCAAGCGCACTAATACTTTATGTCATTAATCAATAAAATATAGTTGCCTTCACATTCTCGACACGGAGTTTAATTTTTATAAGTTTGGAGATTATAAATGTTAAAAGTGTTGCAAAATTGACAGAGGAAATATTTACGTCAGAATCGTTGCAGTAAAACCTTTTTTCTCAAGCATGATAAGTGCAATAACTTTTATACGCAGAAACTTTAAGCTATCTGGGAAGCAATCGCTATCATACACTATTTCTTGACTCAAATATTTGATTACTAGATCTACTCGACTATCAACAATCAATGAGACTTGGATTCAACATTTCAATTATTACATTATTTGAAACAGCGTATATATTTCTTAAAATTGTTCACTGATCTATCTCATTTTACTAAATGATATATAACAAACAAATTTACTATGTGAAGCTGCATCGTTAGTTCATCAAGCTTTTTTATTATTTTAAAACACAATTTAGATTTTTCTGAAGAAAATGACACTTAAATTTTGTTTCTACTATAAATAGAACCGGAAATATTCAACGTTTTATAAGCATAACAGTTACAAATCCAACGAGACTTCAAGCACTATTTTTCTCCTTTCGTGTTTAATGGGATTTCAATAGCAAAAATGGTTATAACTTAAGAACTACTTGTCATAAATGAACGAAATTTTCAACGTTTACTTTTCAACTATATTTCTTTAGTTTGTCTTCAGCAGTTAAGTATACATAAATAAGTTTTTTTTTCTATAATTTTTCGAACTATGTGTTTTATGTAGTTTTTGAACAAAATACTTTAAAAAAATTTTCTAATTATTTTAATCAAAAATCACGAAGACAGTTTGCAGTACGAAGTTTTAGAAGTTAATTCATTCTAAAATGAAGTGATTTGTTACAAAATATTTTGAGCTATATAAATTTTTGACATTTTTAAATTTTAGCAAAAGAAAATTTTAAGTTTTGAAAATATAAAGGAAATATTATAATTTCAAAATACAAAAAAAAAATTTATAGTTACAAAAAAAATTCTGAAAAAAAACTTTACAATTGAAGATTTTAGATATTTTAGTCCCCCACCCCCTTAAATGATGTACTTGTACAATTTATTATTAATACATATCGCCGACTAATTTTAAATTTCGACAGACATTAAACTATTCACTATAAATATATAGCCTGGAGTCCCTTGCTAACATTGAATGATTTAAAATTGTAACGAATGTCATATTACTATATTTTTAACATGCTGATAAATGAAAAAAGAAATAAAGTAATACATATCTGCTAAATTCAATAAATATTTCTGTAAATTACTAATGAGAAAATTAAAAGAAGATTCGAAGATCATATCCAAATTTTGGCTTTTATTAAGTAGAACTGCTTTTGGATAACCTTCAGGAAAAATGTTTTAGGTGTTTCGAAACTTTCTGCGCGAACTTTTACGGTGACATGGGATATTTAAAGAAGACTTTTGTAATTATCACCCGATTGTTATAGAATTTGCACATACTGGTTGGTGTAAACTAAAATGTCTGTACACAAAATTTGATTCGCAAATATTAAGACGTGTGGAAGATGTTAATTAATACGTCATCAAAATGTTTGATACATTTAAAATAAGGTGAGCGGAGCCACACGCATTTATTTTTCCATGTAGTGTCTTAATTGTAATCCATTTAATATTTTGAATACATATAAATCCAATCTATATATATAATTCTCTTACGTGGCACGCAAAAAAGACGTTATTTGTTTTCGCGTTTTGGCAACATTGTACGATTCTTTGTTTATCCCAAAGCCTCGCGCTTCAATTGAATTTATAGCGTTATCGGATGAAATTTTATTGAAAAAAAAATTTTAGTCGAGCTGTTGCAGTAAATAATAGAAATCAAAGAAAACGGAGGATCTTTTCAGGGTCATTAAAAAAAAAGTCCGTTTCGGGGCAAACTATTATAGTTCAACAAGACGCTTGCATTACAACTTTCGACCACAAACTCAATGAAAAAGCGTGGGTGGCTCGAGTGCTGGGTAAATGTACACACAACCAACATGCTGGGTTTTCAAATTCCAAATCAACGCTCACATTTCGAGTCAAAATTTGCTCAAAGTTTCCATTTGAATTCTGATTCCAGAGGTACTGTAAATATCTTTTCTGATAAACATCATAAAATTTAGATTTGAAAAATATTTTTTTGGAATATCATATTTTGTTAACAATTCCTTCTGCTCGGACACATGTCTTCATTGATGCGAGCGAAGCGAGCATAGGTTCGCGCAGCGAACCAATGAGGATTGCGAAGGAATCCTCTGGGGGTTGGCGAGCGTTAGCGAGCAGGGGGCGGGCCCCCTAGTTAACTTTATTTCGGATGTGTGTCTATCGATTACAAAGCAAAAATGAATCGGTGAGGTTGTGTTGAAGCCACGACCACAGGTCATTTAGGTGGTGAGTGCGTCAAGTGTCTGTGGGTGTGTATTTACAATTGAAGGAATGAGCAGGGTTTAGGTTTTAGAGAGATTTACTTAATGTTTTTTCGGATGGCGCTCCGCCTTCTTATGTTTTCTATAGATTGGTAGGACTTTGGATGGATGAGTATGAGAAGTTGTGTGAAAAGATGACTGACCGGAAATACGGATGAATACAATTTAATCACATGACTTTAAACTATGACTGGGAGTGGTTTCTATCGCATAAGAATTTAAGTGTTTATCTTGAACCATCCATCGAAAGTGCATGCCGTAAGTGGCGAGCACCATCTAGTTTACTTAAAATCATTCATGTTCATAATTACGTCTACCTGTTAACAAGTAGCAGGCAAATCTACTAAAAATGTACTCAGTATTATTGATCTCTTGTTCTGCTACTTAAACAACTGTACTGTTCACTAAACACTGTAGTGGTGACTAAGATCATCATAAAGTCTCGGCGTATAATGATCTAATGGCGAGAAATGTATGCATGATTTTAGTGACAACTCCCTTTTATGTTAAAGAAGTTTTACGGCTGGTAGCAACTTTTAATATATTGGCATATGATATAGGAAATGTAATGCTGAACTCGAATATACTATTTATATTTCTATGAATCCTAGCTTTGTTTATCCAGAAAAATCAAGGCTCGCGGTAGCACGGTTGGAAGAGTAACGGATTAGCAAACGTCCGGTTGTGAGTTTGAAATATCCAAAGACCGTTGTCTTCCAAGGGTAGTCGGTTATATATGCAGAGACCTTAAATGTCCTCACGTTTGCGTGGTGTTGAAGTTAGGAGAGTTGGGTTTCAGCTCAGATGTTGCCTCGTCATCTGACCGTGGTTCCAAATTACGTGGTGTTTTCCTCAGATATTTACCTTTGCGTTTAATCCCGTACTGTCACCAATAGCCAATTGTGTCGCTCCAGTAGGACGTTAAATAAAATACCTACTTACCTGCCAAGAGAAACTCATGTTTAAAATTTTCAAATTCATTTGCAATGCCGGATGTTTATAAGAATAAAACTTGCATATTTCTTTCGAATAACTTCATGATATTAAGTACCCATACGCAGATATTAATTGCGAAAACAAAAAAGACTATTTGAGGTTTTCTATATTCGCGATCGTTAAAGATAGAGTAAAAGTTTCAACGGATTTGAAATCTACGGAAAATTTTTCACAAGATCGAGACCCCAGGTAGTCCGAATTTTATGCGAATTTGCGACATGCCCGTGTCATGTGCAGTGAAGGTGGGACTTCTATGTTATAATTATTCTTTTTTATTTTTATTGTTTTCAGTATCAGTAAGAATACGAAAATAACTGTCACGGGCAACGCCCTGCTGGCTTGCTAGCATTTGACAATTTTAAGAAAACCGCTATGAGTTCGCCCCTATGAAAAAAACGCTAAATGTGGGAAATATTTCGAACCTTAAAAAAACTAATTGATGACTAACTAATGACCTCAAAAAACTAATTATATTACACTTTCGTTCTATACAAAAGGCATTCATGATTGGGAATAGGTTCTACTAGAACTTTCTATCTCAGAATATGACCTTAAAAGGGCAAAAATAAAACTTCTCATAAAAGTAATTTAAAATGTTTTCACACAACATGAAAATGTGCTTTTCTGTTATGGATAGGAAATGCATTTTTAACAAAGGTACACAAAAATATTTAGTTCGCAAAAGTTCTTATCATAAAGTCAATTCACACTGTAATTTATCCTTTCAATGGTCCACTTCAAAACGACAAAAACGATATTTCCTGTCCCATACATCGCGCAGTTCACATCCAATGCAGTAAAACTTAGTCACCCACCAAGTTTTCTAGGCAGAGTTATTTAAGCCGAGATGATCTGATTCTTCCTTCGGTTTGTTTAAAACTCCCCACAAGATTAACGGAGTGTAAAATTGACGTTTTGGCTCTATTATTTGGGGACAATAATCTCACCCGCAGCTTAAGCATTTAATTAGCTTTTCCATGGGATTGAGCCTAGTCGTATGGGGTGGGGAGAACGAGATTGGAATCTCTGTTGGAAGGGAATTTCTGGTGAGGTGTTCGGGAATTTCGGAATGGTGCAATTAACTGAGTGTAGGCTGTGTTCCATTTGCATGATCTCATTTCCTTCGAGTAAAAACGAGTGAAAAGAAGAGCAGAAGTACTATAAGAGACTTGATGTCAACAAATAATTTCTGAATTTACAAATTCACTTATTTTTTATTGAACGAACTGTGAATTATTTATGGGTGTGAAATTATCAACATTTTTTTCATGAGTATGAATTAAAAGACGTTCTGAATGATGAAAGTCGTTCAAAGGGATGATGTTTGGAGAGTTGTTTTTGATTTCGGAATGGTTAGTGTAAAAAGATCACAGAGAGGTGGCGTTTCTGACTCTACTAAACATTCATTGCTTTATGTAACTATCTTCTATTATTTATTCTGTAAAAATTAAAAATAATTTTTTTTGGAGTTGAGTATGTGGTGAAATATTCTAAATGCGTGCCCTGAATGGTAAAAGAGGTTTTGATCTATTAAAGCCGTTCCCGTTCAGAGGGATGAATGCTGGAAAGTTGTACGGGAATTTGGAATGATTCTCGTAACTAGGCCATAGAACAGGAGTTTAGGACTTGAAAAATTGTCTTCTTTTATCGAATTAATGTGTATTATTTAATGAGGGAAACTAGCACCATTTTTTATGGCGAGTGAGTGGAAGTTTTTCTAGCATTGAATAGGATGTCTTGAATTATGAAATATGCACTGAATGATGAAATCTGGAGAGTTGTTTGGGATTTGAAATTATGAAAGCTCTAGTTTTCGTGATTTGAAATTAACTGTGTTAAAAGATCATATAGCTGGTATTATATCACCTTTATGACTGTACGCTAACGAAAAGTGTATCATTTATTGGGAGAACTTATGAAAATTGGACAGATAATATGACGCGAGAGTTACTGAACGATGTAAACTGGCGACGTAGTATTTGCAATGATACTATAAATTGAAAACGACATAGTGTGTAGTAATAAGCAGAGAGAAAGAACTTCCCGAATAATATTTCATGCCGGGCGGTATGATGCTAGTGTCGATAGAGAAGTATGAGTACTACGGAAATGGAAGACATTCTACGAGAGAATGAGATAGTTCCGAAGATGTACTGTTTGACGAAGCCTAGGTGAAGGCCAATCAAATCGTATCAGTTTCATGCAGATGATTATAGAAACATTTTTATGTGTTTGGAGATTTTGCGCTCGCCTATTGAGAAAGCTTTCACGTCACATTCTTTGAGCTTTTCAATTTGTATGCTTTTGATGATATCAGATACCCAGAAATTCATAAATAATTCATCACTTGTCAATTCGTATTTCGAATGATAATTTTAACACTACAAATAGTTTCGTCGAAATAGCACATCCATCAAGACCTGACAGGTTTTGCTAATGTCCAGATATCTCGTCATTAAGATGTTGCGAATGATGGCGAGATCAAGAACTGGTCATTTTTCTTTTGACAAAAAATCTCGTCCATCCAGAACTGGTCATTTTTCTTCTGATAAAATATATCATCCATCAAGATTTGGTCAGTTGTGCTACTGACATGCTACCCCCTAAAACACATCCACCAGGAGTTAAAAACCGAATCGAAAACGCAACAAACAGCGCCCTCTAACAACGCGTAACAAAGGTGGACGTACATTTCTATGAAAAAAAATTTCTATTTTAAAGTCCATTTTCTGTAAATTCATATGTTTTCTCGTCGTTTTCAAACACCAGCTTTATTTTAACTTTGGGACATAAGCTTATATTTAACCTACATAATCATCTGTAAAGAATGTTTTTTCCCTCAAGATCGTAGATTTAACTTTTTTAAATATTTACATGAAAGGCACATGACACCAGTTCATTCGTGAGATTTGTTATGTTATGGTTTTAATCCATTATTATTTTTTGCGATAAAGCTTATTTAAAAATCTAGAACAAATTAGATAAAAGGTGCTTTTAATTAATAATTTTTAATTAAGATTTATTTTAAAAGTTGTTTAAAATTAGAAATAAGATGCTTAAATAACTTTTACTATGCAGATGAATATGAATATATAGAATATGTAGATAAATGGAATATTTGTATTAAAGTGTCAGTGAAAAACAAAATAATTAGCTATTATCTCACGCACAAATTTTAGCACCCACCTCATCAAACCTCGATAATTTTGAAAAGAAGTTATTGATAAAAACAAATTAAAAAATAATTTGGGGATTCTTAAGACGTTCTTAAAAAATATATTATTTCACTACACTGTGACACAGAAAAAAACAGTTTTGAATGATTTAAAAAATGTATCCTTATTTGAGTCTATTTATAAAAATCACACATTATGCAAAACCTTGTTAATTTATATAAGATCCAAACGAGACGTTGTCGTGAAGTAAAATAATCCCATAAAAAAACATGGTATTCTAATTTTTTTTCCTTTTTTAAAGTTGTTTAGTATAGCATTTGCTATAAAATAAGAAAAAATAATAGTACACATTTCATAATTATCTATAGAAAACTGAGGCTCCAGAAAATAAGTATATTTTAAATTTTAAGCTTATTTTGGGTGTTTTAGCATTTACTCAACGAGCATTAGAACATTATGTGCCAACATATTTAACTAAATATTTTGATCAGGGAAACGAACACATGATTTTTAATTACTTAACTTTGGTATTTTGTCATAATCAGTACAACTAATTCGGAAACCTAATATGTTGTAACATGTGCTTTTAGGCTAGCCATTTGATGTATGTAAGATAAACTGACAAATTGTAATTTGAAACATTTTTATCACATGAACATTTTATTTAAAAATTGTTTTGAATAAAAATGAACATCTAGATTGTTTATTCGTAAAATTGTTAGGGGGAAGTTGGAACAAACCGGGACCCGGCAGTTTTGGCTAGATTATTACGATCATATGCCTATTAACGCATGAAACTAGTTGAAGACAGGGTAGATTATGTGTTTGTCGATGTCGATGTTTTAAAAAATTTAGTAAAAAAGGTGCGATTTTTACTTTATCTATTTTACACTGCAGTTTCTAATTGCTTGAAAATGTATTGTAGGTACGTACAGCATCTGATAACACCTTTTATTTTAAGTTATTTAACAGCTATTATTTTAAGTTATTTAACCACGTTTTGCATCATGTTTGAAATATCCTAAGCCTTCTTTTCTAATTAATGGTGTTACCGGATAAAACCGGGACCTTGGCAGTCCGACATGACCGGATAGGAATTGAAACTTGGAGAACAAGAAAAAAAAACAGAAAATAAAAACTTAATGCAGACACCCAGTAAACTCAACTTAATGCAGAAGTTCAACATTAAAAACAGATTCCTAGGCATGGTAGGCATGAGATGAATACAACGTGTGGAATGTGACGAAGCCTATATATTTGTACGCCAGATCAAAATCTCTGGAAAGTTAGGTGCAGTGTCCCAACTGTAAAGGATGGGCGCATGAAGCCTGTAGCAATGCAGAGAAGTTTGATCAAAATTTTAATTTTTCTGTTCTGAAACATTTTACAAAATCTTATTAATTAACTTAATTTACTAAACATTGAAAACACATTAAATTCAGAATTGCTTATGTTTCCGTGATTTTTACACCCACGCATGTTTCTTAGTGTATGAAGGCCATTGTACTGATTTATTGTTACAAATAAATATTTCAGCTCTAAAACAACAGCGTTTTTAATTATTCCTATATATGCCCGGTTTTATGCGACCTGGTCGGATAAAACCGGGCACTTGTGTACTTTAAAAAAAAAGTTTATTTAACCTCCAAAATATAGTTTTTTCACATTGAAAAATATTTATTTTTGGAGCTAAATAACTAATTCATCATTCAAATAGAACTTGAAGCAATTGTATTTACGAAGAAGGAGCTTAGGAAACAAAAACCTATTTTGGGACACGGTTTTGTCCATTTCCCCCCTATTGTGCTTCAAACCTGTCATTTTACTATCCACACTTGATGTTCATAGGTCTAACAACTCGCTTTCGTTTTAATCTCAAGAGAAACCTATGCTAGAAACAATTTTTAATTATAGTTATAAAATGTTCTGATGACTGCTCGATTATTCGTATGTAGCAAAATTCAGGTGACATTCACTTTCGTAGAAGTTATGGCAATCAATTAATATCAATAATTTTAGTGCTCCATTGTTTGTGTGTTACAAAATGCATGTATCATTCTTTATCGTATAAATACTATTCATCAATGATAATAAGTTATTCTGCAAGCACGCTGTTCAAATATTCGTATCTAACAAAATGGAGACAACATTTTCTATAGCAGAAATTACATTCATCCATTTAAATAAGTTATTTGACTGCTCGTATATTCGTGTGAAATAAAATACATGTAGCTTTCTCTTTCGTATAAATTGCATTTAATAAACTAAAATAAATTATTAGATTGTTCCATTATTAGAGAGTGCAGGAAAATTCAGAAAGTTCGAAATGCATGTAGTATTCTCTCGTACAAATTATGCTTTTGAATTAAATTAAGTCACCTGACTTTTCGCTTATTACTGTGTAACAAACGAAATGCATATAGCACTCTTTATCGTAGAATCGTATACACACGCTTGAAATTATTTGCCTAGATGATTAAAAGGACGAACGGTTTTAGTATACTAAATTTTCTACCATTAAATTCCTTTAAATTACGAAAGAAAAATGAATATTCAGAATAATAGAGTTAGAGAGAATAATAAGTTAAAGTCAACTCATCAATAGCTTAAAATAATAACTACAATAAACATTTTATATCCTAAAATTTAATTATCTGATACATTCGAACTAAACAAGAGCGGTACTTAAATTTGAAATATTTTAGATTTTTTTAAAAAGATATTTGAACGTTTAAATTTGAAATCAGTTTACGAAAAGATAAGCAAAATACTTTTAAAATATTTACAATATTACTGCGTATTGTTTTGTGATTTGAAATTACGAGTCTGAGAAAGCTTGAGTCAAAATGCATTTCTCTTTTAATGAGTTTATAATTTTTCAAGATACCAACGTTCATTCAGCAGCAAATGAGTCAATACGTATGATTGCACTTTAATTCTCATTAAATTGGCATATTTATTTGTTACTAGTATATCTTATTTCACAAATTGAGGGAACATACGACGTATCTTCTTCCGCTTACAAGTGGTTCAATGTGCTTTATTATTTTGAATTATTTTTTGATACATTGCGTAATCTATATTTTTTTGGTAAAATTTTAGGTGTTTATGTAATATTTTTTTAATATATTTTTGAATGACACACTTAGCATGTGGGGTTAAATTGCTTTATACATGTACAAACTATGATGTAAATTAAAATTAGGACAATACGTTTAAAATTAATGCACATGGATCATACCACGTTTCACTAATTAATTAACTAATTAATCCACGTAACTTTCATAAAAATTAATATTTTTACATACACTCACATTAGTGAAAAACAAACATACTATTCAAATTTTGTGACAATTTGATGATAACTTTAAAAGTTGGTTTTGAAAGTCCACCGTCCCCCAAGGGGAAAGCTACATGATAGTATAAAATTTGACTTTGTGTGTTTGATTTGTAAGTCCGTCGATGCATCTCTTTCACTATTTTATGTGCATAAAGTTTTATATAAATGTTATTGATTGATTGGTATTTGCTCTGCTGCCATTTTAAGCTACATGAAGGCAAAATATTCTGGGACCTACAATTTAAGAGTTCAGTTTCATCACTTTGAGAGATAATAAGACATTTTCCATATTTGCAAGAAAAAACCTTTCCCAGTACGATTGCCATTCATAAAATGTTAAACTGAGAAACTGACGAACAGATGTAAATTTTCATGATGTATTAAACACAAGACTGGAATGAATAAAGCAATTTCGTTTTATATCTCGTGTATTCCTGATGAACTAATTTACTGAGACACCTTCTTTTTTTATGCTTGCCTAACGCGATTTCCCCAGTTGCAGTAACGTTGATGGTTTTTCCTACACGAAACCTAATTACAACAATACTTTGAAGTTGTTGCACATTATTGAGTAAAAAATAATAGTTTATTGTGTACCTGTCAGAAAAACGGTTTATTTATTACATCACCCATTCGGAAGTTTGAAAATGAAAATACATATACAAGCAGGTTGAAATTAATAAGGCAAGCATGTAATATTTTACCCACAAACATATACTAATGGTGTTTGCTACACGAGACCTAATTATACCGGGACCTCCTCCTTTAACAAGTTGCACTGTACTGAACAACAGATAATAGTGTATTTTCTACCTGTCAGAAAGCGCTTTATTTATCATCCTCGTAATGCGTAAGTTTGAACATGAAAATAGATATACAAACAGGTTGAAATTAATAAGACACGCTTGTACTGACTATTTTACATACCGAATGCAACATCACTTTCCAGACGTTTTTCTACGAATAATTCCCCAGTTGTTACTGTTTACGTTGCGAGTAACAAAGATCTTTACATGCCCTCAACTATACAGAGCATAATTACGTTACATAAATCCATTTCGTCTGCCATATAACACAAACATCCCAACCATTTGAGGTGTAAACAACAGAGCACTCTCATAACGCATTTTGTTGTCGTGCAACGTCATTTTGAGACGCCGTTAATCAATAGCTGTCTGCATTTCCACAGACCAGTCAACGCACTCTGCTGAGCCACGAGTAAAACAAATTGCCTCGCGCTCACAAATTAGAAAGGGAATCCTGTGAACAATTTCGCAACCTCTCTTACTGCTGGGGGAAATTAAATTGGCTCCTATAAATCATACAGCAGCGAGCTTTCCGATGTTTTATTCAAAAGTCCTACAATGGAGTGTACGTGTAGTTGGTGAATGGCTGGATTACATGCAAATACGATTCCAGTGTGTCTAAGGAAATAAGATCTAGTGTAATACTGTTCTTCCACGACAAATAAACAGACACATCGTGCGTTGGGGGCCTGAGTGTGTTTTCGAAGAGATGTTGCTTTTCTCAAAGAAGGCGAAATGAAGATTTGCGCCTTCGGTGTCGGTTTTTGATTTGCTTGAGGTCTTTTCGATTCGGGTCTTCCTTTGATCTGCATTTGGCGCATTCAATCTCAGAGAGTTCTCGCAATATTTATATTTTATGGCTAACCATATCTGTACCGTTATCTACATGTGTTTAGAAACTTATCAGTAGGCGATTTTATATAAAATGGTGTGGATGTTATTGGTACTTAATAATTTATATTTAAATTGAAAATATTATTGAAAATGGTTTGATTTACGGTACCGACTTTGGACCGTTATAACATAACGAAATATTTTATTACTACCTGGAATGGGGTTTTCCATCGCTAATGGGTTTATATTTTCTTTTCTAGGTGTATTACTTTGTCAGTAATACAAAATATAGCCCCTGAGCCCTAAACTTCAACCAATCTCGTACCAGTATGGGGATATGTTCAAATTAATTACTCGTTTATTAGATATAAAAATTTGATTATTTTTTTAATCAAACATTATTTTATCTAAATTTACGTACGAAAAAGGTTGATTTAAAATAAAGTATACCATAATAAAACTTTGAGTTACAAAGGCGTTTCGGTTTGCATACATAATTTGTTGCATTTACAAATCATTAAATTTTTAAGAATCCGATCACCTGTGCCCATTTTAACTAAACGTGCAACTGTAACTTGCGATATTAATGTAAAAGTTTATTTTGACATAACGCCATATTTAATTGAAGTTCTATAACTATATATTTTGTAAACTACATTATAATTGGTTTCTTTTATGCTGATTCCACTGTTCTCATTATTCTTCACACATGCAATGCACAATCAGATTATAATTATAAGATTAAATATTATTCTAGTTCATAAAGTATACTGAGCGTCATGTTAGTTGCTGATGAACGACATATTACTCTTAAGCGAACATCTTCTTTCCAAAGGTACTTCTATTTAGTCATTTGAGTCTCGATATTTTCAAGTAGTATTACATTGCTTTTCTCCACAACCTACACATAATGACAAAGTAACCATATCTACTGTTGACAAGAAATAATTTTTTAGTCAAGAATCTCAGGACTGGTATGACGTCATATAGGATAAAGGTCGCAAGGTGAAATTATACGGATGAAACCCTCTGAGGGTTAATATTATAAATAATTTTTGTAAAATTTATAACAATACCCCTTATTTACATATAACATAGATTGGCATTAAATCCAATAACCAAACCGTTTCCATTTCTTTCAATTACATCAAAAAGATTCTGACCCAAAACTTAACGAATTCGAATATAAATTGCGAATTCATACGTTAAACCTATAGTTAATTTTTTTTTTGTCTGAACAGACACTACTTTCCCCATTCTTTGCTGGCATCAAGTTAGTCTAGACTCAAATTCCATTCAAACTCAAACTATTCACCGAGTCCCCGATGCTCCAGACTAGACCATAACCAAAAAAGAAACCGCATCTCTTCTCCCTGATGGTTACTTACATATTCCACTTCAACTCAGACTATCTCAAAACAGCCATACTTACATCCATCATTTCCAAGAAAAAAAGTCACGGCTTCCATCTCTTCAGGAACACGGGACTTTGAAACTGACCAATCATGTCCAACCCCCAAGACGCAAGGCTAATTCAGTTACGGAGATCCTAGGAGTTCTCTAATATTCCGCTTCAGCCTATGATTTCCACAGGGGTTGTCCTATCTGGGACGGAACATGGGCGACCACTGGGGCGGGTAATGGAGAAATTCCTGTTAAGCCGGGATTCCCTATGGTGGTAGACTGAGCCGCATATCTGGGGACTTGTAGAGCAATAGGGTGGAGGCCATGGTAAGAGATCTGATTCTGATTCCGTACGAGAATAGCTTGATGTGTCCCGTTGGATGAGAATTCAGTGCCTTATCCGCTTTTGTTCGGATTAAACCGTGTCATGGCAAATTCTGTTGCTTTATTATTGTATAATAAATGGCGTCTCCTTATGCAGTTACATCCTTTTAATCGAGTTAATGATAAAGCTGTGTATCACAACATATGTTATCAGTGTCGTCTTATGCAGTTACTTTAGTTTACATACTTTTACTCGGGTTAATGATAGAGTGCGGATCTATATAAATAAGAATAAAGTGTTTGTTTGTACATTGAATACTTTCGAACCATTTCTAGTTTTTTATCCGTTTTGGACCCAAATGCCAAATTTGCTTGTTGCGCGTCTGGTGTCTGTTTTTCTGTCCATCTGTCGGCCTGTATGTGTGTGCCGTATATACGTCCACACGGTTTAACATATTTTCATGAAACTTTACATACTGTGAGTATTTATCTTCACTTAGTGGACTGATTTTGGCAGCGTGATTTTATGTTTGTGTGTTTGTAGAGGCGACACAGGAATTTTATTCCAGATATTGGATGAAAATGCTCTTTATTTTATTCATCAGTTATTAGTTAAGTGAATGCAATGTCATACCTTTCGTTATTGTTATATTTAGATAAGTTTCATGCTTAAACATCTGAGTAAGTATACTTAAATCAACCATAATTTGGTAGTTTTGGAAAAACTGGATGCATATTGAGTATTACAATTACTTGACTTACTTTACCAGTTCTGCTAAAAAAGCAATTAGTTTTCAAAAGCATATTTTTTTTATGGAATTTCAACACTCTGATACTTTATTTATTTCTAGTTATACATATGGTGTCAGTGTCGTATTAGGAAGTTACTCTAGTTTATATAATTTTACTCGGGTTAATCATAGAGTCTGTATCATTACATATCGTGCAAGTGTAGTTAGTCTAACGCAGTTACTGTAGCGTTAGATTGTTTTGGGTTCGTTTTGATGATTGGCATCAGATTGTAAACACAGAAATCTGAAAACAGCACGATTATTTCTACTCTAGACGAGGATATTACAGACATACCCGTTTAATATATATAAAAACGCAAGTTAACTTTACATAGGGGAACAGGGGACAACGTATCCAATCCGCCTCGACCACTAACGGCAAGTCCCTCTTTTCCTACACACCTTTTCTCCTCCAATCCTACAAAAGCCTTTCGGTTGCAATTAAAAGTAGCGATCTCACATCTAGCTTACATCATATCAATTCAGTTAAGGATATAGTGTGCATTATTACATAGGGTGCCATTCATCTTACACACTCATTCTATCTCAGATATTTTCAATCGGGTTAATTATAAAGTGGGTATTACTAAATATGATGCCGGAGCACTAGCACTAATACCAGCACGATTATATTGAGATTGGCAAGAAAATATCTTATAATAAGAAATGGTAAAAATTGTAGTTAGTATGATAAAAAATTATAAAAACCTTATACAAGTTTGTAGTAAAAAGTATGAAAACGTTCCAAAATAACTAATAACAAAGATAAAATAAAGATGATAAAAATAGTTTACAGCTATTTAGCAGCAAAAAAATCAGACCAGGATCAAAATAAAAACTCCTGGATAAACGTAAAGTGTATAAAGGCTTAGTTTAATAAGGCGAGTAGTGGCAACGTTGGAGAAACCTAACACATTTAAACTGAATTTTTTCCTCTTGTTTATTTTTGTACTGACAATGGTGAAATGTTTTCTCACAAACTGTGCCAGTTCAAAACTGTTATTTTTATTTCCATTATTAGTGATTTTTGAAGTTTTTAAACTAGTGGTTTAAATTTATCTGCCACTAAATTGCCGTATCGGTGATTAGAAATTACTTTATTCATCGAAATAATTTAGTATAGCTTCGATCATATTAACTCTACGAGACATTAACACGCCGAGTAATCTTACTATTTTAACAAAGATAAATTTTCTGCTATATAATTCAGCAGATGGTTTATTATTTTAAAGTTTTTATAAATAATTAGTTTATTTTACTTCTAAAAATAAGGGACCATAGATCATCTGTTGCAATTTTCAGTCTAAATATTTAGACAATAATGATCAAATGGTGTAAGTTTGAGTTTAGTTTTGTTTAGTTTTACGTATTGGTGTTAGTTTGTAAAAACCGATCACTGAATTTCGATAAATTGGCACTAGAATTCAAGATCAATATAGAGTGAATGAAAGAGTAAATTGTATATAGCAGATTCACAAAGGCGTTAAGTGCAAATTCGGTATTAATATAGAATTTTCCTAAATGTGTTATCCCTATAGTTTATCAAGGAGAAATGTGTCAAACCAACAACAGCACAACTTATTCATTAGTAATGAAAACTACTTTAGTTTCAACTGATTATTTTACAAATATTAAGAAGATAAGCGTTAAACTCTCAATTGTAATTTATATATGTTGCATTAAATAATGATAGGTTATCAGTGATGCGATTGTTAAACATGCTTCGAAGTATTTTATCCTTGAACTTTTTCAGAAACTGCTTTCGCTGTTTATATTTGATTACTTGTTTGAAACTAAATGAACAAGGGTTAGAAATGAAATTCCAATTGATGTGAAACGAAATCTAACTTTAACCATAACATAAACTTCCAACTAGCACTTTAACATTAAATAACACGTCCGTTAAATGTCCCTTAACTTTTTTAAAAGAACTCCTTCTTCTCATATTTTAAAAATTAGTCTAAGTCTAACCTGGAACAGGCACATGGTCTAATAATGTCTCTTGTCACTCAATGCCAACTTTGAGCTTCGCCACCTCGCCGAATATGACTTCAAACGAATCTGCTCATTCAGGGTATTCCTTACTCCCCTTCCTCCAAAATTGAACCCTTTAAGTGATTTAGAAGAGACATCTCATCCATCAAAATCTGACCAATGATGAGAAACCATCAAAATATAACTGATTTCTTATGAGTTTGGGTCAGTTTTCTCCTAATGGCAGGATATATTGTCCATCAAGATCGGGTTGGTTCTGGTAATGCATCAAGATACCAAATCGAAGCAACCACCAGGAGGGTTTAGTCTAGGGTTGCCAACTTTCTCTGGGACATTTTACGCAAAACTGAAATATTGATATTGACACTCAAAGTGGAAAAGACGTGTGTCTAAAAGCTGCATTTTTCAGGAAAGTAACAAAAAACGATTTTTTTTCCTTACGTTTTGATTCTATTATTATATATTTTGGGTTTCGTTATTAGTTTATTGGATCAGCTGATGACATAAGAGATTTTGCCACCAGATGGAAATCCCAAAATGACACATACAGCAATAATAAAAGAAAAAAAATGAATTTTTAACATACGATCTTTTGCATTTACAATAACGATATATAGTATTGGCTTGGGATAGCAGGGAAAACGAAGTCATGGGCAAAAGAAAGAATTATTTTCGGGTGTAGGTCATATGGGTCGATAGCTTTTTCTGGAATTCGGGGACAGTTTAACATTCAACCGGGTTTCTGGACAACAAATTCAATTCCTGGATAATCCCGGCCAATTCGAGGCGGTTAGCAACTCTAGTTAAGTCCCAGTCATGGAGGAATAAGATGGAACTAAATACGAGTATTGAGATTTTGTCGTGGGTAATTAACCAGTAATGAGAATATTCGTCATTTTTCAAACCCAAACTGAAACATCCAAATCAAATTAAGAGTAACTTATTTACTCGAACATAAATTGCAACATCAGGCACGTCTCAGGTCACATCGCCAAATCACTCCATTGGAATTACTTGTCACCCATTGCTCGCCAGACGTCAACTAACACAGACACACTTATATATCATTTGACATTTGTTCAGTTCGCGTCATAATTCACTAATTACGAAGCTTAAGTAGGATCCACATGTGCGAGAAACACTCGCTTCATATAACTACCGCCGTACTTGAAATTGTGAATGCGATTTTAATTAAAACTATCGTCTCTCATCGTCGACATTACACCCACGACGAGATTGATTTACATGCAGGGATCAAATTTTCGTCCTCGCACTAAATCCCAGAGCTGTAATCCGACATGTAAGAGGGCGATTTCATTACAGCTCTTGATCATCGGCATCCGTTAGATTTCTCATTAATCGTCCATTGGAGTATATCTCCCGGAAACAGCAATCCGTGGTCATTGGAGTTCATTTACAGTCACTGAACAATGCACCAATTAATTCCACGTCGGTTCTTTTCGTATAGGAGTGCATGAATTTTTGGTGACCAATAGTAGGGGAGAATCTATTTCAAGTAATTCAGTAAGTAAGTCACATATAATGAATTTATTACATTTAAAACAGTCTAGTCCAGGGCTCGATATACCCGAGTGCACAGGTGCACTGTGCACATGAAAATAAAACTGTGCACCTAATTTTTTCCCGCTAGGTACACGCAGTGCAACGAATGTTTAAAAAAAAGGGGGAGGATGAAACGTGTTTTATGTTATTTTGATGTTTGAACAAAATATTAGTATCGACCTCTCTCGCTCTAAAGGAACGTAATTAAAATTCCTAAATACACACTATGCAAAAACAAAATCGCTGGGTCGTAACGGGTTTATATAGGAGGAAGGTTTACTTGGTGTCACTGCTACCAGAACTTTCCGATGATCGAAACTTTTTCCAGATGGTTCTGTTGAATCGACTGTCGCGACAGCCGAAGAGAGAACTTATATCACTTGAACACCCGCGAACGATAGGCATCATCCAGTATTTCTGTAAACACTTCGAGTTTCAATAAACTGTAAAGCCGTAGGAATTCTTGAGAATTGTCTAGCCTCTACATTTCGTAAACAAATATTTTCATTATTTATCGTTAAACTCATATTTTATCTGCTTAAAATATAGTGTACTCGTTTATTTTTTATGTGTTTTTTGCCCACCACTGTCTGATGATGACTAATATTTGTAAGTAATATTTTCGCAGATAAAAAAAATTGTTTAAATTTTTTTATTAACTATCTTCTACTAATCTATCTAAACATACCCAACTAATAAAGTAGTTTATATAAAGTTAATGCTCTTACATTACGTTTTTTTTAAAGGTGCACCTAACATATAATCTGTGCACCTAATTTAAAAAATCTATTTCGAGGCCTGGTCTAGTCAAAGAGCGCCGTGTGCGAGGGAGCTGGTGCACGTTAAATCTGTCGTGACCTCAAGTACCCTCAAGTTTGCGTGGTGTAAATGGTTGTTTGGTTGTGGAGTTTTATCACGCAAGGGCCGTATATGGCCATGTTGCGCCAGACAAAAGACATCCAATATCCAGTAATGGACATACTACACAGTGAAAGTTTTACAGAAGCAGAGAAAATAAATACAATCAGGGAGATATTACCAGATTGATAAACGAAGCAATGGTACATGTGAGAGCTCGAAATACCCGGATGCACAGGTGCACTGTGCACATGAAAATAAAATTGTGCACCTAATTTTTCCCGCTAGATGCACGCAATGCACCTAACGTTAAACAAGGGGTGAAACGTGTTATGTTATTTTGATGTCTGAACAAAATATTACTATTGACCTCTCTAGCTCTAAAGGAACGTAATTAAAATTCCTAAATACACACTATGTGAAAACAAAATAGCTGGGCCGTAACGGGGTTTATACAGAATAAAGGTTTACTTGTGCTACTGCTATCAGAACTTTCCGATGATCGAAACATTTTCTAGATGGCTCTGTTGAAGCGACTGTCGCGACAGCCGTGCGTCGGAGAATTAAGGTGTTTAAATATTTTTATCTACTATCTACTACTAACCTATATAAACATACCCAAATAATAAAGTAGTTTACACTACTTTAATGCCCTTATATTACGGTTTTTTTTTAATATGCTCCTAAACTATAACCTGTGCACCTTATTTAAAAACATAAGTACACAAGGTGCACCTGCATTAAAAAATCTATTTCAAGGCCTGGTATATGTAGTATTAAGCAACGATACTTTGAATCAATTCACGATGAAACCACTAATTGGTGTGTATTAGGATCATACAACATGCGACGACTCCAACATGGCATGGCAGTTTGGAGAGTGGGATGCCAGCACAGGTGTTGTGCTTGTCATATGACCCTGGTTTAAAATTACGAGTTTTTCGTGGGTCTTTCCCTTCGTGAATGATGCCGGATCCTCGCCAATATCTCGTCGTTTTGCTTCAGTGCGGTATTATTAAGCTATCTGTCTGCCTACTTAAAATAGTTAACCACTTTCTTGTATCCGAACGGGTTCGAGACTCTTTCTTTTATATGTTGTATAGAAACATTTTAAAGCTATTTTTGTGTTTAGTGTTATTAAAAAATAACATTCGGCTATAAATATTTAAATTATATATTAATAAATTTGTACAAATGATAAATATGTATGAAATTTTTAAGAAATTTGTCCCAAACTACAAATGTGCTACATGAAAATCTATGAAACCCGTTTGAAAAATGATGCTATCAAAATAAACTACACGTATTTTTCTAAAGAATAAACTACAATCACAAGGATATTTAAATAAACAAAAATTTTATAAGCGATTGAAAAATGAAGACAAGATTTTTGCTAGTTTTACAGTCCTATTTCTTAAAAAAGTGACTATAGTTTAAAAACTTTTCAACTCAGTATTATTATTCTCTAATTTATTCCCTTGACAACGTTATGAAGAACACGTTCCAAAAGTGTTACGAGAATCCAACCATAACTTTTTGTGTTATAAGATTTGAAGTGAGGAAATAATGCATCAATATAAATTTAGAGTAAAAAATTGTTTGAAGTGTATCGTTTGCTCTCTCTTGCTTTTACTGTTTGTGTAAACAATTTTGTTCTTCACTTCTCTGTAAAAATGTTCACGCTATTTCCAAATGAGAAACCCTTTAAACATTTGAGAAAATGTTTTAAAATTATATTTGCTAAAAAAAGTAAATGTAAATTTTAATTTTGACAGGTTTTTGGTCTTTTTACGGCCACTTTTCCGGTATTTTCCATACCAGTATTGTATTTTATGTTTAGTTGGTTGTTTGGGTTATATGGATCAAGAGCAATATTTGGATAAAATGTGCAAAAGACAAACAACGTCAAATAATAATAGTTCACGCAAGGACAGTTTTACTGAATAACAAGAGCAATATACCCAGATAGGAATTGAATTTGACTGGAATCGAATATACAACTCTCAGGTCGTAACTCTCTTATAGAAGTGATCTAATCCAGTGCTCCCCAACCTTTTTATCGCTGCGGACCGGATCAACGTTTGATAATTTTTACGCGGCCCGATGAGGGGGGGGGGATGTTGATTGTTTATATTTTAGATTGTTTTGAGTTAAATTTTTAATTTGATTGTATTTAAACATGCCTTCAAAATAAAATACAGCTACACCAAAAAATGAATATAGAGTGATTTAACATTTTAACTCACTAGAACGCTAAATCAATGAGAACCCTGAGCTTGTTTCTTTGCAACGAGACGGTTTCATCTGAGGGTAATAGGAGACAATGACACCCGAAGTGTGTTGCTTATGTCCAGTTTCTCCCGTTGTTTTGCTTTGGTTATTGTCACTGCAGAAAACCCCGCTTCAGATAGGTTGTCGGATATGGCAATAGGGATTTAAGTGCTGTGGGGTCAATCTCAGGGTATTCCGTCATGACTTTAATCCAGAACACCAGCAGAGTTGTTGTCTCGAACGTAATTTTAAGGCCGCCTTCATTTGCCATCTCCAGCAATTGATCTTCTTCTTGCACAGACATGCAAGATTCGCCTGATTTGTTGACAAATGGATAGCGGATTCATTCCTTACTAGTCCGTGGGTCTGTTGTGCTCTTTTAAAAGCAAAGACAGGTGATCGCGCACCAACTGGGAGAATGAATGTCTAGGATCAATCTCGCCTAAAACCTCCACAAATGTCTAAAACATGTACAAAATGCCTCTGTTCACGCACCGTCCCCACAACTTCAGTTTTGCTTTAAATGCAGCTATTTTGTCTGCCAACTTGAAAAAAGTTGTCACATTTGTCAAAATTAGAAAATAGAGACATATAGAATTCTGAAATTTTAATTGAAGCTCTTGTAACAGAACAAATTTCAAGTTATGATTTACCGCCTCCTAATTTGAGTTGACATTTCATAGATAAGAACCGCACAAACCCGAGAGAAATGCACCACAGTAAATAAAATGGAAATAATTAAAAATGAAAATTGTTCCTTGGGCGGCCCGGTACCATTTGATCCACGGACCGGTACCGGTCAGCGGACAGGGGGTTGGGGACCACTGATCTAATCCACTGAATCATAATGAACCCGTTTTATATATTTACTTGCAAAATACCCTAAATTACTCGGTTTGAATTGGTTTACTCTAGATTGAAGATATGATCAAAATATATAATGACTTACGTTTTTCGTAGAATAAAATAATATTTTAACCCCTCTCGCCATCTTTACAATTTCTGCAACTTACTTTGACCACAAATCCCACACATGCATATCCATACATGAAATATATTTCACATACATCTCACCCTTGCTGTATGAGAAAGCTACAAAATGACGAAATGTGACATTAAGGTTACTATTACAAAAGACGATTTTGAGCGAGATTTGGAATTCCCTTTCTTATGTTCTTTTCATGTTCAACTCAATTAATAAAAACGACGATTTACGGCTAATGCTCTCGCACTCGTAGTCAACAAAATAATATTTTTTACTTGTGTCACTCTTACGTTCGGCATGCGACAGTGTGGAATTTCACAATCTCCTCCTGTCATTAAGACAAATAATTTTTTAATGTTTGAAAAGCTCTAATACGGATTTTTTAAACATTATTCTTTCAATAACGGCAATATTATTTCAATTATGGCATAATAACACTAAAATTTTGCTTTATTATGACTTACATGCCACTTTAAGCTGAATACTTTGTGGTGGTGTTGCGTGTGATGAAAATGAATCTCAATTTATTAAAATAATAAATATTTAAAACAGAAAACAGCGAAATAAAACAAAATAAAAGATGTCGGGAAAAAGTTGTTCTAAAGATATTAATTTGTGATTCCGTTTTACCTCTTAATGTCGAAGTTGACACAGCTTACAACTATAAAGTGCACAAACTTTAGAAATGAGAAATTAATTCAGAGCTAAAGAAACAGAAAATATTATTGCTTGTGATCAATCAACACGAGTTTCCGTTTCATTCGCGTTTGTTGAAAAATATTGTCTGTCCAAAATATTCGGAAATCGTTTCCATTGTTCAAATAACAAAAATAAGACTAGAAATATATGAAGTATCAAAGCTAAAATTCCATAAAGAAAATGTTTTTTTTTGAAAAATAATTACATTTTTTAGCAGTACTGGTAAATTAATGAAAGTAATTGCAATACTCAATATATATTCTAATTTTTCCAAAACTACTAAATTATGATTGATTTAAGTATACTTATTCAGGTGTTTTAGCTCGTCTAAACTCGTCTAAATATAACAATAAAGAAATGTTTAATACTGCCTTCACTAAACTAATAGACAATGTACAAAATAAAATACAATTAAAAATAAATATCTGGAATAAAATTCACGTGATGCCTGCACAAACACACAAATACAAAATCGAACATAGAACAGAAAGACGGACAGACAGATTTTAGCAAACAATTTCACTCACTAAATGAAGATACGTACTCACTGCATGAAAATTTCCATAAAAATATATTAAACCGTGTGGATGTGCATAGGGCACATACAATACAGACAGACACCAAACGCGCAAGAGGCAGATTTGGCATCAGAAGGGACCAAAACGGATAGAAAACTTGAAATGGGTCGAAAATATTGAATGTAAAAACAAACACTATATTCTTATTCATACATTTGAGAATGCGGCATTTTAAAAGTAAGAAATAGAAGTACGGTATTTAAACATCCATTATATTGCTCTCATTTTAAAAAAAACTTAAATTCAAACCTGTTATTACTTTTGAGAATGCTGTACGTCGGTTCAGAGCCTTGATGCATCATACATAAAACATACTTTGCTCGTGAAATAAAATTAGGCGATTGTGCTAAGTACAATAAAATTATATCACTATCAATCATTAAAATGGCAATCGTTAGGAGGGTTGGAGATCGTTAGCGAACAGGGGGTGAAGTGACTATGGACACACAGTGACGTCATGGACAGAATTATTACGATAGTTTCGCCGTCGCAGGACATTGATTATGCGGAAGGAATGTTGGTTTACAAAGCAAAGATTGCGTAACAATCCCCGGGGGTTGGCGAGCGTAAGGGAGCAGGGGGCGAGTCCCCTAGTATCGAAAAAAAATGTTACCTTTCTAGGAATCTATATCAGTCGTTTCAGTAAGTATAACGTTTCTGCGTTTTAATTCAACGTGTAGAAATACATGCGGTTTGGCATACTCTTAACTCTCCAAGTGGTTTCGATGGGATATCTAGTCTGTCAAAGTCTGACCAATTTTGCCAAAGACGATAAATAGTAATCAAGATATATCGTCCATTAATATACACTCATGGTTTTGCTAATGGCGAGATACCTCGTCAACAATCAGGAGGGTTATTGCAAAACTTAGTGCTTTTCTATTGCAAACATTGCAAATGGTGATGCATAAAGACAGTATTCTACAGTTGATACTTCCTTGTTAGAATATGTAACGAAACCTACTATTGAATGCAGCAGCCCTTTAGAACACTTGTATCTAAATCATCAGACAACAATGAATAAACATTCCAAACGTCAACCTTTACATAGCACCCATTCGTATTTATCAGAATGTTTAACGTCTATAACTATATCAAAGGTTAACGTAAATCGTATTATGTAATCCCATTGATCAATTATAAACTCTGTTTATGCAAATGTAGGGCCCCTAGTTCATAACGTCATTCTGGTTATGCAGGCGATTCAAACAATGTTTGCTTGCGTTTGTCAAGGACATTTCGCTCGTTTGCCCACGTATGCATTTGCATCGTTAGCAGAAACGTGGGTGTGTACCGATTTCCGAGCAGAGTTGCCAGTGATTGATGTGTATCACTATTTATATCCCAACGACATCAGTTTGGTAACATACCAAGCGCTGAATTCAATGTCCATTCGGCAGCAAAGAAACAGTATATACCTATTGTCAGCAGAATATTTAATTTTTAAATCTACTATTACAAAAGGAAACGTTTGTCTGCGTTTCTGTGTACGGTGTGCACGGTTCTGACGAATCTATTGCACTTACAATAATGAAATTTGGCGTAAAAGTAGTTAAAATATTTTGCGCTGTTGTTGCCCAGCACGAATTTTAAAATTTAATCTAGAAGAAAGGAATCTTTGAAGAAAGGCAAGGATTTTGCGATTTTCGACATTGACGTCCCAAGCGTTTTTCGTCCAAAAGCCTTGGGAACCATGCCAATATTTCCGATTCTAGCGTGCTTTGATTTACGTTGTTGATTAGTATGACTTTCTTGATAGCGATTTTAACTGTGTCACGATCAAAGACTATTTGAGGTTTTCTATTTTCGCGATCGATTAAGATCGAATGGAAATTTCAATGATTTTAAAATCTCGGAACTCATTCTTAAATTATTGTTTTTCTTTTTATTGTTTTCAGTATCAGTAAGATTTAATGTGTCGAGCCCGATTTTTAAATTTTAATCTAAAATATTTGTTTTATTAATTTGTTGGCAACACGGCGTTACAATCACCAGAGTTGGTTAGCGTTATCGAGCAGTGGTCTTACCCGACCCCATGAAAATAACTGACACGGGTAACGCCGTGCTAGCCAAGCAGAGGATAGTGTTCAGCAAAGATATATTCTGAATCTGTTTCACTTATGTACGCACCACAGAAATATAAATAATTTGTATATTGACAGTGCAACAAACGGATTTAAATATCAATGTCGATTACTAGGAAATACATTCGCTAATTTTTCAGCTTAGGTTGAAAATGCAAAATTTGAGCTACGAAGCTGCATGAAATTGATAAAACTACGTGAAAAATTCACCGCTCTAAGATGCTAGGCAGTAGTATGATTACAGAGGGAAATGTAAAACCTAGAAACAGTATTTGAGGTAACGCAAAAGTTAGTTTAGGTATATAAAAATAGATAAGATCACCTGGGAATACATAATGAACAAGTAAATGAAAAAATACACAGTGGACAAATAAAGGAAACAATATATAAAGCACAAAAATAAATGAAAAAATACATAATAAACAAATAAATTTAAAAAAAACATTCTGAACAAATAAGTTTAAAAAAAAACATTCCGAACAAATAAATGAAAAAAATACATAATGAACAGATAAATGGGATGTCAGTGAAAGGGAACGTTCATAAAACAAAATGTGGCAACCTCATTATTGAGTGTAAACGTATTGCCATGATTGCTTAAATCACAGCATAAGATTGGTAACATACCAAGCTTTACATTCAACGTCTCTTTGGAAGCAAAGCTATATACAGATTGTCAGCATCATCTTTGACGTTTATGCTCGACAGATATAATCTGAATGCATGTTCCGCTGAAGTACGGGTCACAGAAATATGAATAATTTGTATATTGATGACAACACAAGTATATAAAGTATAATACATAAAAATCAACAGTAAGAAAGGCATTCGCCAATTTTTCCGCTTAGTTTAAAGAGGCAAAATTTGAGCGATGAACTTTCATATTATTAATAAAACTACACGAAAAACTAACGCTCGAGAAAATTTAGCCAACAACCCACAAAAGAAAATTTTAAATATAAGACAGAACATGTGGTAACACGAAAGTAAGTTCAGGTATTAAAAATACATAATCTCAATTAATTCTGGAGTAATCATTGTGAAGTTGCTATGGGCTGTATACACGGTGATAAAAAAGGATAATTTTCTGAGAGACGATTCATTCCATTTACTTTTGTTCCAAATAAGGCATAGATATAACAAATATAAAACAAAGGAATCGGCTCTCCTTTATGACCCCCGTGTACACAGCCCGTAACAGTACTTTAAAATAAATGAGCAGTATGCTACAAAATGGCGTCCCACTTCTTTAATTCATTGCAGCCAATTGAACCCCAATAAACAATCGAACAAACGGCGCTCTCTGAACCATGCCCGTTTTTCCGTGAACTAAATCTTTCCGCAAAGACAAAAAATCAACTAGATTAATGGCGTACCTCAAACCAAACGATTTAGAGCCGTGTAAGAGTATCGGAATTCCATCACAAAAGGGGATGGTAGAGGGTACCAGCGCAAAACACCCCTACCCTCCAAAGAACGGGAAACAACAAATCTAATGGCAGCAAAACAAAGCGGTGGAAATTCATGAGTATTTTTTTAATAAATGGAAACAGATAAGAGGAAAAGCGTACGTCGCCATGCTTGCAAAACAACGCTCCTCATAGAATTAGAGGACCAGTTGATGTTTGTGTGAGGGATGTAGGGTATGTTCTAGGATGTGCAGTCTTTAAACTGCTTGGTGATTTCACAGATCGTTTCCCGATAAAAATCCAGTTTCCCTAAGAGGTCTGAGGTTGGACGGTTTCGACTACAGAGTTATGCTTTAAATTATGAAGTGGCACTTACAATAAGTAATTTTTTTGCGTTAAAGTGATGAGAGAATTTTTAGTGAAATCGTTTTCTTAAACCTCGGATGTAAACAGAAGCTAATGTTTACAGATTCCGAGAGGGTTTTTAATTTGGTTAAAACTCTCATGAGTTACGATTTTCAGGGTTACAGCTCTTCTAAAAGGGTTTTTCTGTAAAGATAAATGGGGAAGGAAGCTGTTGTTGGGGTAACCTGTTTTATATATTGTGAGGGTTTTGATACGTATTCCGGACGTATATATACTGAGATTATTGTCAGAATACGATTTCAGCAATCATGTTGGCAGTACAAAGTATTCCTATAGGTAGCTGTTGAATTTGCGTCGCCTTAGAGCAGATGTTTATTCGATTCTTGATCCAACCAAACACCGTGTCCGTGGAGACTAGTTCACGTTAAGTCTGTCTTGTCCACAAATGTCCACACATTGGCGTGATGTAGAAGTTTGGTGAGTAGGATGGCCAGCCGAGACGTTGACTTCGTCATCTGACCGTGGTTGAAAATTACGAATTGCGGTTCTCGGATATTTCTCGAGATTGATCCCGGAGAATCGCCAATAGTCCATTGTATTGCTCCAGTGCGATGCAAATTGAACTCTACCCGAATCAATGAAATGATACTTGATTGGTTAATGCTAATTATATTAAATAGCAAACGACACCAAACGGTGATAAACTACATTAAGACAACACTGTGCATAATGCGAGAGTAGTTGGGCAACCGAAAGTAAAATCTCCGTTTTCGTCTTGTCTGTGTTTATTTTAAAGAATGGTTTGATGGTGGTGAAGAATTTCCTCTCTCTAAAAGAGTAATAGATAGTTCGTGAGTTATAGTATAACTTGGCATGGTACTCGCGAATTCATCTAAAATTGAAGCCAAACATTGAGAATTGGCACAAGAATGATTTTAGTTTAGAGAGAGAGAAAGAGAGAGAGTGATATTTTTCATTTCAATTTCTTTGTTTACATTGTAAAACATACTAAAGAGTGATAACATTGTATGGTTATAGAACGGCATAAAATATGATAGATAATTTATATTTTATGCTAACAATAACTTATACTCTTATTGAGTGTCAGAAAATTTGCCAAGAAGGAAAAAAAATACAAAACATATTTTTAATTCTAAAAATTGAAGAAATTAATTTTTTGGTAATAAGGTATTCTAATTATCCTTGTATCCAAAGAAAACTATTTTTTTGTGCAACATGATTCCTAGTTTCTGACAAAGTCAGCAAAAAGTAGATTTTGTTTTCAGAATTAATTTTCTCTCGATACGTTTTCCAAATATAAAAGCCCCTTGAGTTTTAATGAAATGTAAATTGCAAGTTCCACACACGTTTTCTTTATATTTAAGCAAATTTATATTACTGTGGAACGAAAATAAGTCTTCCGAGAAAATTAGTATACTGAAATTATGATTTTAATAGGTTTCAGGCGCTTTAATTTTCATAATATAAATCGAATAATTATTAATATCAACCATTTTATTAAATATGTGAGATTTCCTATAATATTTTACATGACATTATCATGTAATAATTATCAGACAGGAGCTATACCATAATGTTTTGCGAAGATAATTATTTAGACATGTTTTGTATGGAATTTTTTTTTCTAGTTAAAATAATTTTTTATATTCCTTTATCAGAATGTTACTTATAGTAATAGAAGAATATATATGAACTTTTTGGTTATGATTACACTTTTGAATTTTTTGCCGGAATCCCTTAAAAATGTTTAAAACTGCACATATTTACTGAAACACGACCTTACAATTTATACAAAATTGATATACTAATATGTTCCTCCAATACCTAAATATTTCAATCTGAAATGCTCATGTGAATATATGATTGAGATAGATTCACTTATTTGCTCTCATGTAGTAGTTTTTAAAATAAAGTTAAATTTATATTTAAAAATAATTAAATTTCCGTATAACAGTAAATTAGTTTGCATATAAAGTTATAAGGATTATCTTGCTTTAATTTTAAAGCTACCCCATAATACCCGGAGGAAAATCTATAAAATGCTCTTAGGAATTTTGTAAGTTTAGATTAACATGTAAATTGAGAAAATTAACAGTTTATTTGGACAAGTTTTAACTTCCAGTGTTGCACATTATTTTGTTATTCAACCGTGTAATAGGATTTTAAAAGATGAAACATTATCGTGAACGATTGAAACATGGTATAATTAAGTTTCAGTATAAGCTTTGTAATCAGTTGGTTAGCTAAATTGACTCAAATTACTGAGATATTTATAGCTATAGAATCAGTTAATTAGAATTGTTTGTTTGTTTGAATTTGGGTATTCTTTGTTCACCTATTAGTACATGAAGAGTAGATAAAATTAAAATTATTTTGTCTTCTGTAATTGAATATTTCTGCAAACTATTTGTTAATATGTACAGTCTTGTATACGATAAAGAGATTAGTTATTTAATAAAAATATGTAGAATATTTCAAAAGTATTTTGAGCTAATTAGCATTTTTAATATCAACATTAAACCTAACAGTAACGCTGTTAGATTTCAGTTATCCTACTAACTCCAACTAAGATATCCTGAGTTGTACATAAATTTCAAGTCTATAAAATAAATATATTTAGTTGCGTGTCGTATATTTTAAGTATATAATATAAGACATTGTAATAAGTAAAAATAAATAATGCCTGATCAACAGTACTTAAATACTTAAATTTAAAAGTGTTTGCTCTATGGTTATTTTGGTAGAACTCCAGTCTCACCTTTATTAGACCCAAAAAATATGAGTGAAAAACCAAATTTTAGAAGGATTAAATTAATTCATAGTAATATGGTAGTAAGCTATATGGTTTATACATTCGTCAATTTTACATTTTATTGAGCAGCATATATATAACAATGAGTATTTCAAGTTTATAAATCAAAGATAACTTTTAACAGCGTCGACAACACTTTCAATTCTAAGAATTCTATCTCAGATTGCTTATAAAAGTAACTAAACAATTTTAGTATTAATTATTAATACATATTTATATCATTAATAGCACAAATTTACCCTATTTATACAAATGTTACAAGAAAATGAGTATCACAAATAAGACTAATGTGACAAATAGAACTGATGTTACAACTAGAACTAATGTTACAAATAGAACTAGTGTTACAAATAGAGCTAGTGTTACAAATAGAACTAATGTTACAAATAGTACTAATGTTACACAAATAGTACTAATATTACAAACTAATATTACAAATAGAACAAATAATAGTTGCTAATATTACATACTAATATTACAAATGGAACTTAATTTATATCGCCTGCCTAATATTAATATCAAGAATATGTTTAGAATATTGAATTATTTTCTCTTCACCACGATGTGGTCAGGTTTAGAAAACGAATGGTTTTAACTTAACTGCAGAGCAGTAATCATAAAGTACAGCACGCAGCCTAGTTTGGTGCTGAGCAGTACATCATGCACATGAGACCCCAACCTCTCTGTGGTGAATCTGCACGCAATTTCTGACTAGACCAATCCAACTGTGTGTGGTTTACCTTCAAATCTAAAGACAAGATCAACGCAAGTGCTTGAAAATATTTCTCAGAGATTTGAACTGAGCAATCAAAAATTATTTTCTTGTAAACCTGTGAACACTTTAAAAAAATTGAAAGGTATGAACTAATTCTTGACTTTGATTCTCGCTCTGAAAGTACCTGAAAACTCCTTTCAACTCTCCGATCTGAAAGTAGTAAACCTTATCTCCAAAAGGACGTCTCATTCGGAACTGTGTCTATTTGTTTTATAAATTTTAAGGTTCTTTAAATATGCTAGACAGGAAAGTAGTTGGACCAACACAACGAACTGGACCAACATAAACCACTGGACCAACACATCGCACTGAACCAACGCAACGCACTGTACAAACACAACGGGTTATTGAAGACGGTCCGGGATCAATTCCGAAAGAAAAAAATCCAAGAGCAACGCCGTGTAATTTTGAACATTGGTCGGATTACGAGGTCAGAAGATTTTAGCTGGTTCCCCCTCTCTAAACTTTCACACCACGTCAACGTGAGGACATTTGAGACCACGAGAGATTTAACGTACACAAGCACACATGTACACGATGCTGCTTAACTGAACTGATATTCGATATTCCGTTGTCGAGCAATTCGTTCAATCCTTTGCTCTTACAACTAGGACTTTAATTACGAATGAATATCAGTATTTATATATTACGTTACATTCCTCTGAACATGGAACTTACATTCGCTCATAAAAGCATAATGTATAGTGATTCGAAAATATTATAAAATCACTTTAAAAAAAAAACCTATTTAATTACTTAGAAATCGATGCCTTAAATGTATCGTTTCTCTCCTCATAAAAGTTTAATCAGGAACAATAATGAGGAGACCGAAGCATTACTTTTTCACCCGAGTTAGCACACTTCCCTCTGTACCGTTGGAATAAACGCTAAGCCTAATGAAAGGGGATCGAAATTGCCTTCTTTAGTCCAGGGTCACATCCCGCCCGCAGTCCACCTTGTTCCACCGATGGCATAGGTTAAGATCCATCCGGGGTGATCAGAGAGAAAAGCAGGGAGAAAATCCCCGTGTCACTGGGATGAAAGGAATGAAAATGCCATAAAGACAGTTAATCTCCTTCGGTAGTTTCGTCGTTATCTTTGGCGACTGATTAGTCTTCCGAGTAATTGGATCCAGCTACTGGCGATGATACGCAAGTTGGCGATGCTAACAAGTAATAAGAGGCCTGACCTGCTGCTGATGTGGACAGATTGTCGTGAGCGTACAAAAGCAAAACAAGACTATGGGTCTTGACGAGGGTCAAAAGTTTCTTCGAAGATACGCTTGGTTTTCGAGAGGCTGTGAAGACCATTCGGTCCACAGACAAATAGGCTTGTTTTATAACTCTATGGACATACTTTGTTAAACGAAAGCTAATTAAACTGTGAGGACTTTTATCAAGTAGCATTAGTAGTTTTTTTTCCGGGAAGGAAATATAAATACAGTAAAACTTCGGTTAACCGAACTCGGGTTAACCGATACCCGGGTTTCTGAAATGCCTCTGAAATCAACTTAAAAAACACCTACGTGAGCGATCGGGTGAGTCGCTTTTTTTTTGACGGGTGTACCTCTCTTATTTCCTATTTGATTCCCATAAAACTACCCCTTTCTTAAAGGAAAAAATGAATCCTCTTCTGACGAAAAAACTCCGTGAAATTAGTAATGAGGTAGAATTAGCAACAATCAAATGGTTAACGTGGTATTCAGTACGATAATTTCGTGGTACGGTAATTTCAGTGGATAGCTTTCAAATGCTATTGTTATTCATGAAAATTAGCATATTACATCATGCAGTCTAATAGCTAGGAAAGATAGCTAGAAAATTTAAATTGTTATTTGTAGATTCAACACTAAAATACATTTCTTAACAATCTACATGGAAAGGCGAATTATTAAAAGTTACTCATCAGAACTAGTTTCACTCTAATGAAGTGTTTTTCAGAAAGGTTTTAATAAAATGGATGGAACCCAAACTAAAAGCCATTTATATGTACCACTATATATTTCTTCTTTCAATTCCTCAAAGCTACCACTTCTCTCTCAAGGAAATTTCATTCAATTTGAAACGAAAACACTCTTTGGATTTATTAGTAACGTAGGTAAAAGTAGTATTCAGATTCGTTTTCGGTAGTTTAATGCTGTAGTCTATGGCTTTCAAATATTACTGCCATTAGTGAAAAAAAAGCAGATTACGTAATACAAAGACAGTTTAATTAGATAATAGGTAGCGAACTCGTATACACAGTGATTTGCAGAGTCAACACTAGAAAACATTCCCTAACAATCTGCGTGAATACGTGAATTATGTAAAGTTCCTCTCGAGAACAAGGGTATAATGCCGTGTTTTCCGGAAAGGCGTTGATAAAACGGCTTGAGCCCAGCTGGGGACTACTAAAGACCATCCTCTGCAATTAAACACTGTACCTTTCTTCTTTCTCATTCAATTCCCATAAAAGTGCCCCCCTCTCTCTCTTTCTAGGAAAAATCAATCCTCTTCAAACGAAAACGCTCGGTGGAACTATCAATAAAATTAAGAACCTGCTCTAAACAAACTTTAATTACGTACATGGGAATTCTCGCGCTCCAGCAACTATCTCCTGCATTGCTAATTATCAAGCATTAATGAACTATCCAAAATAAAGCACTGTTGAGCGGCAGTGGTGGAAGAACTGGATCCTCTTCAGGAGTCTCGGCCCCTTAGGCTGAACAGCATCATTGGGCCCGAGGGGTACTTATCAGAAGGGGAACAGGCAATTTCGCTCTTGCCAGGTGCCCACGTCATTAATGAGGTAGGATGCGCAACAATCAAACGGAAAAGCAGCTCTCGTCAGATTTTTAAACCATTCGTATAATGCGGTGGAGGCTCTTAAAGGTTATCAATTCAGTAATAATTGGAGATGAACACGCTTTTGAATAGAGAGCTTTCAGCAACTGAAAAGGGTGGATAGCCTGGAAAGTGGATCGTGGGCCACGGAGGATTTATTTTGCGTGGTTAAATGTTGAATATGTGATGAAAGAGAACAGAAATTCATGAAGGCAGACCATTATATTTGGAAACTGCGTAATAGAATCGTGTTAATTTTACTGGAACCATCAGCAATATTTCTACTTGCGAAAACTTTCCACACTTCTTGAACAACTGTCGGTATTTCTGGACATTTTTACATCAACTTTGTTTTGTATGACATTAAATTTAAAACTCGAAGTGGTTTCTAATAGGTCTATTAAGATCTGTCCAATTCTGCCTATGGTGAGATACCATGACATTACTGGTTTCTACATGATGACGAGATCAAAATCTGGTCAGTTTTTGTCTAATGACGTCAAGTCCATCGAGATCTGGTGAATTTTACTAATGACGAGATTCCTAGTGGAAATAACCACCTGCACGATTAACACTATGATCATCACAGATAATGACTTAAACCGTGTTTACACCGGAGTTGTAAGCTTCTCCCTATCCAAACATCGAAGCTATTCCTAGAAACGGCACTAATTTTATAAGATCAAAGGATTGCACTTTTGGTGGACATTTTTCTCAGACAAAATATGAAATGAAAATGCTCCCCTGTTTCGTCCTTTTCGGTATTGCTTGACAATCTCCGCTCCCATCTGCTCTTCTTCACCCCGTGATCGCTCACGCCGTCTTTTGTTCGCTCATTGTGACATTTTGCCCTCATTGCTTGCCTTGACCACATCTTCTTCCAAACTGTCAGTGAGTGACCTGTGGATTAAAATGGGTACAAAAGAGTGAGAAGAGTGCTCACTTCTTGATGTTACCGATAAAGTCGACAAAGGGTTTACACCGAAGTGGGTCAAAAATGAATCAGCATAGGGAAACGTAAAACGTCCTGGCCACAAAATGAGGGATAAAGATACTTGCAAGTTCGGTGTAAATGCGGCTTTTGTTGTCCACTGATTTATTGAAAGAGCCATAATATAAATTATATTGATATAGAAAGTCGAAACTGGTTAGAAATCGTGCAAGGAATATTTTAGTTTGCAGAACGGATGTACTCATGTGAATCCTCTCAAACTATAACAGTGTTTTAACTTTGCACTAAAATTATTTAGTGAAATTCCTTTTTGGTGCTAATGCGCTTTGGTTAGCTAACAGAAGGTATAGTATAAAATTGTATAATTTTGAAGAATTATTAGAATACGGATAACACTGATGTTATATATGTAGTTAAAATTTATGGTAGAAAATTGACTTCACATTGAATACTCTTTATAAGTATCGATAAAATTAACATAAATAAAATCGAAAGTATATCCTTTATATATAAAGATTCCGAAAGGCAAGTTAAATACCTTTTGTATACGTCTCATTTTCCAAAACATATATAAGAGATCGAATCAATATGCTGTTGTTCAGCTATTTTATTGATATTTTGAGAGGAAGGTGTATCTAAAAACTCTATAAATCCTTTTAAGTACCAATTAAGAAACTAGAAATATTCATTAACTTTCATTTGCAGTTCCTAAAGGTTGTGAATATCCGTTAGATGTCTTAAGAACTTATTATGTAAAGATATATGTTGTTGACATAGAAATAAGAAATTACTTTAAATTACCTTAATCTTCTGAAATCAACAAATTTAATGCATTAAATGGTAGTTTATTAATACTAGAATTCTATATTCAAAAACTTCTAGAGGAGGAAATATATTTTTACAAATACCGGCCATGAGCTCGCATGCCATTACACCAGGATCTCTCCGATTGGTTTGAACAAAACAACTAAAATATCTAAGTACAGTGCATGTCTGTGTTCAGCAATCATAAGTTGTCCAGTCACATCAATTCATATTCGGGAATCCACAAATGCAATCGAAACAGACGAGTCCGAAAGCAATCTTACCATATAAAACAGTCGAAACGAAGCAATACAACTTCTTGGATGATAATATGAAGAATGCTTCGTATGAAGCCCGAACAGTGGCAAAACTGTAGGAAATTTAACATTACCCAAGGTATGCCCATAGAGGATATATATATAAAGTAGAGTGAGTAATAGTAATCTTTTTATGTGACCAAAACTAGTAGAAACGTGACCATTGGACTGCTTTCGTCTCCCGGAAGGAAACGAACATTTATCACCTGATTGATTCACTGCGGGTCCACGGAACGAAAGAAGGTATCGATCCATTGATGATTCCTGATTAGTTCGCGAGACACAACAGTAGAATTGGGCGATTTCACCAATTTGAGCGCCACTCTGTAGAAATGTTCATTCGCATATCTACCAAAGATCTCTCATGTGAGTACTGGTCGACATGTGTATACGCTCTAACCCCAAGGAACTGTAAAACATCGACATCTGACAGTTTGCGTGTGACCCCTCGAAGGGGTGTAAAAGAACCAACGGTGGTGTTTTAAGAAGTGTGGCCATAGGTGTAGAGGCTTGGGGAGGACGCTGTGTGCTTGGGCAATAGTTCATCTAATTATTATTTCTAAAGTTTGAATTAGCCAGTTCTTTTAAAATTATAACCAACCTTTAAATAAATCTTAATTCATAATTTATTATTCAGTTTCTGTATAACTGACCTCTTATTCAATGAGTCCTTCTACAAACTACAAAATAGCCACGCATTGCTCATCCGAGCACATTTGAAGAAGGTAAAGTAAAAGCCTGACTTTGTTGTTCACGCTTATTGAGAAGATCCTCTCAATAACCATGCTCAGCCTACATATATTTATTTCTACGGGTGCATCCCGTATCTGTAAAGTAATAGAGGATTACATATTGTTATAATTTCTGCAATATGAGGTAAACAGTAATGCGATTTCATTTAGGAAAATTCACTTTACAACAGCTTAAACATCAATGATATATAAGCTGATACAGACCATTCATTGCTGATAGACACCCTTTCACTTGTCTAGTGTGATCCTGAACCAAAGTCATAGCTGAGTAGATCTACGTTCATTTAATGTAGGATTTCACTGAAATTGTAGTCACGACCTGTTCATTGTGTTCGGTAACAAATGACATGAAGTAAACTGTTCATTTGGGGAAAACGGAGTGGTCATTGTTAGAATTATCAATAGAAGGAGATCATTACTCTTGAATACAATATTCGAAATTTAATCTATACCACGATGTTTGTGTAGATAAATTCTGTTCAAGGATATAAACCAATGCTGGGATATATTGTATACAATTCATCCGCTATACTTTGAACTGGTATTGGTTAGTATGATTATGCAGGTTAAGCATAACTTGACATTGAAATCACTACACGATTTCTATGGGTCGACAGTAATATAAATTGCGCAATATCCAACCAATTACGTGATTGTTGAATGAAATTAAGCAAGCAATTTGCATGCTAGACTTTATTACTTATGAGTGGTCTTCAGAACAAGCACCTAGTGCTTTTACCCAAACCAGAACTTGCTAATTATCGAGTTTGATAATATTCAGATGCAGTTGTTCTTTATTAATGTGTTTCCATTTCTCCTAGAGTATATTTCTGTCTTTTATGTCAGTAAAGATATACTTGTATGTCAATCACTTTAAAGTTGTCCCTCGTACGCTTGGCTCAGTTTGGCCTGACATGGCCTTTGAGCCAGAAAAACCAAAACCACCCATATTCATTAAATGAAGCCAAAAAGAAGAGATGGTTTCCCAGGTATTATCATAAGTTTATTGTCGTTTATTTGTAGTTACAGGTTTACAGTTCTGCCATCATCATAAAACTTCGTGCATAAAATTTTATGATGATCAGATGATCTTAGGTGCCTCACCAAAAGTGAGGTACGAATTAGTGACATAGCCAACGGGTCTTGTTTCCGTTTGATTGATCACCAATTCGAATCCTTTAGACGTCTTTGCTACAGTAATTAACTTAACTCCAATCGGGGTAAATTCACACAGATTGTAAAATGACTTAGTATCATATATTTATTTTTATTGATTCGCGTAACGCACGCACTGAAGACACGTTAATAGTACTATTCAATGATGAGTCTAGATTAAGTTTTAACTCTGCTTACTTTAAGCTCATAGCAGTTGGTCATAGTAGCCATCCAAATTACATTCGTGAAAGTTCCACAGCTCGTCACATGCATATTCAACTAAAGTTTTACAACTGAAAACATGTCTATGAGGTGTTGTTTGTTTGAATTTAAAAAATTGTGTTTGTTTGTAAATGTTTTCATGGTATCCTCGGAGTACACCAATTACTCTTGAGCAGGCATCCGTGCCACATTATATCAATGGAAAATATCAAAAATACAATGGAAAACTTTAAGATTTGGAGGTATTTATTTTGCAAGTACCATCTGAATTCAAGGCACATTTGAAAGAAATATTATTTATTCGATGGGCCCTATGCTACAAAAAATTTTAATTTAAAAAACTTTAAAGGGGAAGGCCTATTATACGTAATATTAACACATTCTGCACCTAACAAATAATTTTTGTTTTAAGAGATTGTAGACCTTATGTCACTCCACTCATCTAAACATCCATCTAATGAAAATATGAAATGCTACAGCATTTATATATTACTAAATAAGGGATAGATGGTGCACTGGGTAAGATGACGCAGAGGCTATCACTCGTATGTTGAACGAGCAATGGTTGAAATTTTATATTCTTTGAATTTTGAATCTTCAGAAGATTGAGTGATGATGATTGAGTAATGTTCTTGTTAAAACTACGCTCGATGTATCAGTTTGAAAAATTGCAAATTGAAAAAAATAATCCTTTAATTTTAAAACAAGTATATGACTATGTCATATCTTTAGGAGGAGTCTTATTTTAATTGTTTGCTACCGCTTATGTATAGTTAAGTACTTTTAGGTATGTGATTTAATTTACGTCTCCCTGGAGCAAACAGCTGGTTACGGATGAGCAGTTCGTCTTTTCCTAAACTTTGGGGGTATGTAACGCGTCCATTATCAGGGTAAGATAACACACTGTTGGTGTTTTGGTTTTCTGTTTAAAGACATATTAGAGTATTTCTACTGCTATATTGCGGTTCAAAAACAGTTTTTTTTTCGACAAATTTTGTTAGAACTTTGTAAACATATTTTGAACTTACTAAATAATTAAGTTTCCTACTCTTTTATTTAAATTTATTTGAACATATCACCAGTTTATAAAAATGTTCCGAGTGACCGTGGGTTAAGTAGTTGAATGAAGCGTTAAATATATCTATTTCTCGCACAAACTTTAATCAACAAATGAATCTCACCTCTATACTATTTTAATGTTCCTAAACAAAAACTCAATGCACTAATATTGTGATAAAACACCTGGGTAGGTCAGAGTTCTTAGTTTCATCGAATTTAGAACATATTGAGTTTCACCCCATCGAAAGATATAAAATAAGAAATACTACCGAAGCATTAAATGCGGGGAAAAGCGAAACAGTAAAAGCTCTTCTATACCTAGTGCATTTCATAAAGAAAAACCCAATTTTCTTACAGAACGCGAATGTATCGTTATAATAGTTTGTTGTGAAAGATTTCATTACTTGATTGTTAAAACGAACAAAGAAACCGAAAAACAATCGATTAAACCCACCACCAGGCTGGGTTTTGCTTTGCACTTCCGTTCCATAAAACAGTTTAACTCCGTGTATTACTTTCCCGTCAGTTTACTTAACAGACAAGGCTTCGAAAAGGCAAACCATTAAAAAGGGACATATGGCAACAATTCCTTTCAGGGAACTTGTAATTGAAATCGGTTAATAGCCCAACCCACAAATGGCAAGGTCATTACCAGACTCTAATGATTCTTCCACAAGATTTGTTAAATCTTTTCTCGATTGCTTCGAAGCTCTCACCAATTATGGTTTATACCTGAAGAAAAGATAAAGCGGGGAAACAATTTCGTGCTTCATTTGCTAAAACGAAACGAGGAGCCATTCCACTAATGCCTTTTCGGCACCAACTCTCTTGCAGAAACTAAATACCGTTAGAAGTCTTAACATATTTTTATGATCTATAGTTAAATCAATGAAAGAATGCATGTGCAATATTTAAGGGTTAAAATTCCGTATATGAAATGCTGTAACAAGTCGTTACATAACTTCTACTAACAAGACTCGATAAATCTCGCATAGATGTATCAAGCCTTGAAATATCATACCTTTGTATCATACATCGATACATCACGTGTTTTTATATCACAATTTGTTACATCATGCCTCGTTACATTTGCCTTGTTATATCATGCCTCGTTATATTATGCCTCGTAATATCACCCTCGATTTAAAATGCATGTGTGTCCCTATATAATAGGCCTATTTACATCACGACTTTTAATATCTCGAATCGATGTATCAAGTCTCGTTGCACAATGCCTTGTTATATAACGATTTGTTATAACATGTCTCTTTATATCATGAATCCTTGTGTGACGACACGTTACACCTTTCCTAGATAGTATATCAAGTATTATCTATCTCGCCTCCATATATATTGCCTAGTTATATCAAGAATTCGGCTATAAGGTAATTTTCTACTTAACTGCAATGGATAATTGAGTTTTGTTTTAGGCCCAAAGGGTTTCATTTGCTTTAGGAGCGCCAAAAACATGACATACAACGTCAAATTTTCTCCCACGAATTTCCTCCGAGAGTGGGGTTACCTCGTCAACTGGCCATGGTTCAAAATTACGTGGTGTATGGCCTAGGATCTTTCCCTCGGGGAATGAACCCGGATAATCGCCCATAGCCCTTTAATTAAATAACTCTCTACCCATGAATTTCCGTTTCTATATCTGTAGAATGATGAGTTCACAGAAATAGTTTCAATGAGTTGTGAACTGAATTGGCAAGAAAGCTTTGTATGAGTAGAAGAATGGAAAATGGACTTTGTTAGAAAATTAAATAATTAGTTTTGGAATGTTTTATTGCATGCTCAAATATTAAGAATTTTTTCCTCCGATCTGGTATTCAACGTCAGAAATTTAATGGTATTGATGCTGGCAATATTTTCGAACTCTAGCAACGATGAAATATTTACAATATTCTGCAATATCGTGATAATGAGATATCTCGTCAATAGTGGAATAGGTAAGATAATTATAGACGGATCATTTCGTCAAAACCACATGAAGGATTAACATAAATTGAGTGAATTTCTATTTTACAAAATACAGACTTGCATGATAAAAATAATGTAAATTCGTTCTGCAATAGTTCCCTATTATTGAGCTGTAATGACATGAAATCATAGGATATGTCACGTACAGACATGTAACAAAACAATAACTTGTGAAATGTGATTAATTGTTTATACTAAACATTCAGCATGTAAGAAATTGGGTGCATTAAGATTAAAAATTTTTTTAATTACTATCACATAAACACTATTTGAGTACCTGAGAATTGTAATGAACAAGTATCATAGCAATGAAAAAATATCTGTAAGAAATAGAAAAATAGTGAGACTGTATATTGAACTGTGCATAGATATTTACTTCGTTTTATTAATTTAAACCTCAAGATGCTTTTGGCGAGATATCTTGTCCATCAAGATCTGCCAAATTTTGGTAATAAAGAGATATCTTGAGGAGTCAACCGCCGAGTGTTAATTTCAAATAATTACAAAACTGAACCGTATTAGTAGTGATGTAAGTTTTCAAAAATGTTTTGGGTCTTGTTGAATTGACTAACATGATCACCCTATGCATCAATAATTTATTTCTACTTTTGAATACTGTGAAGGTGTTAGCCTCTAGATAAGAAGTTTCCTCGTTTGAATTCGGGTCATTGTATGGATGTATATAAGCGTACTATGTAGAGGCTGCTGCTGCACCTTTAATCTGTCGTGGCTGAAAATGCGCACGTTATTTTGGTATGGAAGTTTGGAGAGGGGGGGGGGGTGCCAGCTCAGGTGTTGCCTCTTTATCTGACCGTGGTTTAAAATTACGTGGTGATGTCCTCGAATCTTTCCCTTAGGGGTTTGATCCCGGACTATCGTCAATAGCCCGTTGTGTTACTCTTGTACGACATTAATTAAAAATACTTTACCTTACTATCTTTATATATACATCAAATGCATAAGCAACACACACACACATGGTGTGATTCTTCAATTCTAAAGTGCAATACAACTTCATGAAATTCAATGTAATGACGTACAAAAATGAAAGAATTTTACGAATCATGCGGCATTTTATATTCCATATAAAATGTCGCATAATGGCAAGATCAAAGCGAAGACCAGATGGTAAAAATGTTCGTGGATAAATTTTATTTTTCAAGTGAATACCGAATGGGAAAGTGACGAGTAGTAGTGAGTAGTTAATTAACTGGGCTAGTTATGAATTATTAAAAACCCGCGTATGCTACAGTAACACAGAGTTTAACTGCACTAATAGGCTTTGTCCTGGGTTACCAGGAAACGTACTTTCAAATCAAGTATGTAAATGCTCTGTGTTAGAAGGAAAACTAATTTAGCAGTAGTCCCTTGAAAATTCAGATTCAATCTGTCCGCGCACTATTGATTTATTACTGAATAGTATATAGTAGTTAAGCATTAACTAATTCACATCCTCTTTTCACACCTGGATTATAGTAATACTTAAATCGGTGGGAAGCACGCCTCATATTGAAACGCTAAGTATCGTTAAATTCTTACCAAAGGTCAAATTTTTACTAAAAACGCTGTATTCGGTACATAGTTTTATTAACTTAATTAGTGAATGGCAAAAATAAAAGTGCAAAAAGGCGGGGTAGATATGTATTTTAATAACGCCTTACGGTGTCAACACAATGAGCTGTTAGCGGCGGTTTGGGGTCAACCTCTAGAGGAAAAAACCGAGGACACCACGGCGTTTTTAACCACGGTCCGACGACGAAGTCAACACCTGAGCTGGCATTCCACTCTCCCATACATATGGATCCAATTTGTCCTCCTTAGAGTAGTGACCCTCAACTGTAACTCTTGACCATCATGTCATCATACACCCGATTGGATAATATAAATATGTTTATGGAATCATAATATGGTAACTAAGCTCAGATGCTTTTTGAAAAAATAGTTACAGCCTCAGAGCAGAGTGGAACTAGTTTGAGAGCATCATAAAGGTCATATTCAAAGGCTATTGTTTAAAAGGTCACGACGCTATTGCATTCCCTCGCCTTAACAAAGACAATTTTCCAGAATTTCTCCTTTTTTTAATGTTTATCTGAATAGAAATAAGTTTAAAAATACCTTTTCTATTGTTGCATCTCACATTCAAAGGTGATTAAAATGAAGACTTCCTCTATTATGCGCGGCAATGTTTGTATTCCATAAAAAAGGATAAAAACTGCAGACTTCGCAATTTTCTCATTGAAATACAGAAGCAGAGAAAAAGTGTCATTGTTACTTTTAATCTACTAAGGAGAATATGAGGTAAAAAATTAAGAATGATGAAATATTAAGTACTGAAAAGTATTTTCTTTCCCATGAAAATGCGATTCTATTTTATTTCTTTTACCTTCTTCCTGACTGCTTATACTTAAAATTTAATGATTCAATGGATTTTATTTGAATTTGAAGCTTCTCTCACTTACACAAACAATATTTTTTGGAAAGTTTCAATACATTTTCTTCTGATCTTCAAATCAATTTTTTCAATTAAATACTCTATAATGTGCTAATTTAGTGATTTTAATTAAATGATTATCGTGCCATTTTGTGTGAATCTAATGTGCAACGCCTTCTATCGTCCAGCGCCAATGGTGACCTGTAGCATTTAATGATATGGTAAAATAAATACGACCCAATCTAAGACCCTCATAACGTAGGAGTTAGTGCACGTTAAATCTCTCGTGGCGTGGTGTGAAAGTTTGGAGAGTAGGATCACCGTTCAAGTGTTTACTTCATCACCTGGCCGTACATCGTCACCTTCGTCGCCAATACCCCATTGTGTGCAGTGCGACATAAATTGAAGCACCACCTACCACAAAATAAAATGTTACATGAGGAAAAGTGTAGATAGATAAAAGCTGTGTGCAAATCTCTACTATATAAAAGGAAGTGTTTGTTTGTATGCTTATGTGTACGCTCCTGAAGAATCTATGGCACCTACAGTAATGAGATTTGGCACACAGGTAGTCCGAAATTTTTGCAATTTTTGTACAACGCTCAAATTTTAAAATTCAATTTAGAACATTTTAAAATGAATTTAATGAAATTTAATTATTAGTGTTTTCTTTTGAATGGCAACAACATAAAGATATGACAGATTCTAAATTTATTTTTTCCGTTTTCCGTTTGATTTTCCGAGCAACCCTTTCACCTGAATAACAAAACAAATAAAAAGTTTACTGGAGTTATGTAGTTCTTTTTTCTATCTCCTAGATCGTAAAGATAGAGTAACAATTTCAACAGATTTGAAATCTACGGAAAATTTGACGCCAGATATATACCTTATAAGTAAGATTTTCTTTTAATAAATAATTTTTTAATTAAATATTTATATTTTCACCATAGATAGTGACGTCAGTCCGATTGTATCTCACGGGCAACGCCGTGTTGGCCACCAACGCCTAGTAAGAAATAAAAGAAACAAATACATATACATCTATTCTACTTATTACAATCCACATTGCACTCATATCCTTCTGGTTGTATACATATACAAGGTGATTCATAAGTAAGTACACAATTTCAAGGCTCTATATAACAGTGACAATGTAAGATATTTTTTGTTACCTGTAACCGAAGTGTAGGTGAATGTTTGAAGGTTTTGAGGGACAGTCAAAGATGTTCTATGTGTGCACCCTTAGTCCCATTACACACATCGAACCGGTAACCCCTTTCTGTCCAGACGCGTGTTAGGATATCTGAAGCAAGTGCAGTGGTAGTGGTTGCGATACGCTGTTTAAACTCCGACAAACAACAGGAAGAAGAGGGTCAAATACGTTATCCTTTACGTAGCCCTAGAGAAAAAGTCACATGGTGTAAAATCAGGGCATCTGGATGGCCATTGCGTTAGTGGCATGCTGCAGTCGACGCTTCGTTCAATCCATCTGTGAAGATGTTAATAGAGGTAATTTCGCATGACACCGGACCAGTGTGGTGGTGCCCCATCCAATTGGTGAATAAAGTTTTTCGACTTTAAAATACAATTGGGTGAATAAAGTTTTTGACGACATCTGCCGATACACACACTCGGTCGTCATGGCTTTGGAACTTTACAGAAACAGCCCGTAGTTTAAAAATTTTTTCAAACCAATCGTAAATGAATTTTCTGGTTGGAGGTTCTTTTCCAAATTTTGATCGAAAATGTCGTTGCAGAACGGTGACATATTCCGTTTTGCTCAATTCAAGAACACAAAACGCCTTCTCCACTGCAGACGCAGCCATTTTCACTGAATAGTCATATGATACGCCGTTATCGCCTACGTCAATTCGCTCGGGAGGGGGACATAATTTTGAAGAGAATACCTAGCTAACAGTTCGCATTTGGGGATCGTGTCTTAAACTGTTCCTGTTTTGCAGTATATATATATATATATATATATATCAGCAATTTTCTCCTGTCTACACATCTGTTTTTATATTATATAAGAGATAATTCTACTAGTGAAAGGGGTTTGAAAGAGTTAATTAATTTAGCTCAAGTGAAAATGTCGAATATTTTTTTCCGCGAGAATTTATTTAAGGGCTTTTTCTCATGGACATTGTCATAAAACAATATTTCAGGATTGTAGAATGATTTAAGCAATCTAATAAAAACTACATCAGATTTAAATTATAAATAAATTCACGAAAACGGAATCATTCGTTAACGGTAATAAAGCTATAGACAGTGTCACTATCAGTTTATGGATTTGAATCCATTTTTGCATATCATCTCTCAAAAAACCAACTTAATAGACTGAGTTTCCGAACCAATTCTCTTCCAACTAGCCCTGATCTCGCCCAGCAATTTTCGACATTCATAAATCCCCTATGTGACCATTTCTTATTCAAAAAGCTGGCTCTTCAAAGAACTTCAAACTTCGGAGTTAATTACAAAAGCTTTGTCATATCAAACTTCATCCTTACCAAACCGTCTGCTTACTTTGAAATTTTGTGGAGTTAAAACATCAAAATTAGATTTGAATTCTAAATAAAGAAATACTGGAGCATGGACTATCTCATAATTTTATGTATCTTTTGTGTTATGTAAGGTTCGGATATGAAACTACAGACAGTGTCAATTTCAGATTCTGCTTTGGAGACCCGTTCTTGCGTACTAGCTCCCAAAAGACCAGCATGAAAGACTGAGTTGCCAAACTAAGTCCAACGAGATGAATATTATCATATTTAAAATTATCTTCACGGATTGTCGGATAACTTTCAAACTCTGTGAATCTGTAACATCAGCATCGCATTTAAATACGTAAATACAAGAATTCTGGAAACAGATGCAGCAATTATTTTTATCCCCGTTCCAACTGAATCCTGACTAGTTCAAACATGGCTCTTGAGCCACACAAATCGAAATATCCAGCTGGGCTCTGTTAATTTTTGCAATGAAATTGTAGACATTTATGATGAGTATAAGCTATTGTACCTATTCTGGCAGTTGCAATGCTCCAGTGTGAAGTTATTTAATTACCTCTCTGGCATACCAGCTTTTGGAAGACCAACTTGAAAAACTGAGTTGCTGAAATACGCCTCTTCCAGCGAGTCTTATATTCCCTTCGGAGTATTTAATAAAGAGTCCATCAGAAAATGTCGGCTCATTTTAAAACTTTGTGTATCTGTAACAACATTATTGGACTTTAATTATAAATAAATTAATTCTGGAGCAAGAACTAAGCACTTATTTTATCTATGTTCCAACTAGTAAAATAGAGCTCTGGATGGATGTTCTGATTTGGAAAAATAGGGATCTGGATGAATTTTCTGATTTGCCAAAATAAGGATCTGGATGTATGTTCTCACTTGGCAAAATAGGGCTCTGGATGGATGTTCTGACTTATCAAATTATGGTTCTGGATGGATGTTCTGACTTGGAAAAATAGGCTCTTGTACCATACAAAAGGGAAACAACCAGCGGTGTTCTGTAAGGTTTCGCAATGAAACTGTAGAGATAGTGTTACGATCAGTTTCAGCTTTTGAACTTATTCTCCCATACCAGCTCTCGGAAGAACATCGTGAAAGACTGAGTTGCCAAAATAAGCCTCTTCCAACGAGCCTTAGATCCCCTCGGCACTTTTCGTCTCATAAATTCAGTCGCATCAGAGTTAATCTCGGCATTTAAAAAACGCTCCACCACGACTCACAGCTGCAGAGATGGAAATCCATTTGTCTTGAAAGGTTGACGGAAGCCATTTTTGTTCCTAATCCATCAAGCGACGAACGCAATAATAAAGCTTAAATCATCTCGCGAAGGGAAGAAAATGAACGCCATTCTTCACTTCCGCGCAAATATTCAAAAAATCGTCTCCAGCAGAGCAAACTGGGGGAAATAACACTGGACAAAAAAGGAGTGACGAATACTGAGAAAAATTAAACTCGTAATAGGCACATTCTGGAATTTAAAAAAAAGCAAATGGAACTGTTCCACCCTGTTTTATTTTCGCACGAATTTCCATCATTTTGATTCTTTCCCATTCGTGTAATATTCATTCTGCATTCATTTCTTATTCATAAAGCTCCACTCTACGATCATCCCAATGATTGCGGATTTCGCTAGTTTAAAGGAAAAGAGAAAACAGACAAGCGTCTGATTGATGAGCAAAAAGTTAGATTGAAATATATCCGGTGCAAAAAGAGGCTTTCATATACATACATCCATCTCCCGCTGGACAGAGTTTGTGAAAGATGAAAATTCGGGCGAAACTTTATCTTATCTTTATCGCCCTCATCTCCCTATCTCTCATTCGATCTATCTATTTTTCTATTTCCCGTCGTTAAATAAATCACTGTCGGAATAGAGAAGCTGACAGGGTGAATTAATGGGAAGATGGAAAATATCTCGTGATCCCACTTTCAAATGAGTTCAAGGAATAGCGAGAGGGGTTTCGAAGAAGACAGCGGATTACTATCAGCCTTTTCCACTGTCGTAAATTGGTCCTGATAGCTAGTCCAATCCCCTTGTTAGAAGTGACAAGTCGGTGGATTCTGTGGGGACAAATGCCTTCGGCAAACTGATACTCTTTTCGGAATCGTATTGTGTGCCTCATTGTGTTAGTTTCTTGGAGTGCATGAAAGGGAGATGCATTCATAGATGCAACTACATTCACCGAACTTGTCATCAAAACAAAATCTATCGCAGGCTTGCAAGTCAAATGCACTAAGTTAAAACTTCCAAGATAGAGTGTTTTCAGTCTTTCTCTCAAACCAGAATTATCTTGCTTTGTCTTTCTCTCAATCTGTCTATCCTTCTCTTGATGACTTTTAGAAAATGGGGTTCACTAAGTTATTTTTTATTGGCTTTATTTCTGTATACCATAATGAATAGAACATTTTCCTCTTTGTTTTCTTGGCAATAGATTTTTCGACTTAGTGTGTTTGACTTAGAGCAAACTGATGCTACTTTGACATTCGTACTGTGCGTCTCAATATGTTAGTTTCTTGGAGTGCATGAAAGGCCATACATTCATAGATGCCACTACTTTCACCCAACCTGTCGTCGAGGTAAAATGAATCGCAGGCTTACAAGTCAAACACACGAAGCCAAAATGTTCAAGATAGTTCTTTTTAGTCTTTTTTTTTTTTTTCAAAAATGAATTCTTGGTGATTTTTAGACTGGTGGGTTCACTAAGTTGTCTTTTCGTTGCATGCAGTCTAGTTTTTATCTTAAGAAACACCTCATAAAGTATACCGTAGGGAGAATAATATTTTATCCTTCATTTTCATAGAAATATGTTTTTATGGATTAGTGTTTGAATTAGAGCAAACTAATGCTACTTCGGGATTCCTATTATGTGTCTCATTGCGTTAGTTTCTTTGATTGTATGCAAGGGTATGCGAAGTACAAAGTAAAATCTTATTGACAAATGCTTAAACCTATATTTAACATCACGCTTTCGTGACGCGTTTATACTACCAGTTTCATAGTAGTTAAAATAATTTAACTATATCGTCCAAAACATTTACAAGAATATTTTCAAGCTTTACACTGCCACCTTTTAAAATAAACAAAACCTAATATAGAATATTAATTCATTCCTAACCCTTTCATAACGACTAAATAACTTCATGTGTTAGTTGAAAGGATCTTCGGATAGATTGTATTGGTCAAGCAGGTTAAAAGTCACACAGTGAGCTCCAACCCTTACACTTGAGGAAGTTCTTAAGCACGTACACTTATAGTTTAAGATCGCATGAAGCACAGACTACTGAAAAGCTCTAAGAATGATTCTGAAATTATGTTCACGATTTCCCCACGTTTATTGAAAGACCTCGAGTAACAAGTAGAAATACTTGATCACTTCACGAGCAAGTGACCTACCAGACATTTAACAAACGAAACTTAATGGAAAAAACATAATCGACTTTGAAACAAATTTGAATGCTGGAGCAACAGTCATATCCTATTAAGCATACATGTGTTCAAGAATTGCATTTGGTCCTCGGGCAACAGTTATGACTCCACCAATTCCAGTCCTGGTTTCCGCTCATCTTTTGATCTGAGTTCGTACTTCACTCTCTGAACCTCACCTTTTCCACCCAGTTTCTTCATCCAAGTGTCATCTACATCCCCTCCTACATACCAAACCACAGAAAAATAAAACCCAACACCAAATTAAACCAACTCCGAAACAAATTTGAGTTCTGACAGAACATTCATAACCCATCAAACTTGATTTCACAAAGTCATTGGTCATTATCTCTGACTCCACCCATTCCCCTCCTGGATTAACGTCAATTTTACTCTGTACCTCTTTCAATTATAATCTTTCTTCAATCTCTTTCATTTTCCCCACCCAGTTTCGACAACCGAGGGTCCACAAACCTTGCCACATCTTCCCCTCCTTAAAAATAAACAGCCTACAGATAAAACTCAACACTAAAACCAACCGACTTCGAAACAAATTTGAGTGCTGCCACAACAATCATGACTGATCAAGTGTGCGTTTATTCCAGTTAAAGTCTTAAGGCCCATTATCCCTGGGTACTTATTCCCTCCTACCTTCCATTCATTTTACTGTGGACTCTCATTCGATTCGAATTCCTTCTTCCATCCCTGAACCTCGCCTTTGATACCCGATTTTCACAACAGAGTGACATCTACGTCTAAACCTATCCATCCCACCAAACAACCGACCAGACAAAACCCATCACAAAAAACAACCGACTTTAAAACTAATTTGAGTGCTGACACAACAGTCATAACCGATCAAGCGTGCGTTTATTACAGAAGGTCACAAGGTCCTTTGGCATTATTCCTGACTCCACCTATTCCTCTCCAGGTTTCCATCCATTTAACCGTGGACAGTCTTTCGATGGGAATTCCTTCTTCTGTCTCTGAACATCACCTTTCCCACCCGAATAAAACTCTAAGCCTGCAGAAAGGATTGAGCGGATTTCTGGCTGCTCTCTGAATCACTCTTTTATTCCTACCCCTTCTCTCCAACCCCCTAGTCCTGGCTTCCACCCCCACGAGGCTCTCAGCGAGTGCTATTAGGAAAAAAATGAAAGAGCGGATAGTAAATCCATTAATGAGAGAAAGGAAGGATCCCGAGTATAAAGCAGGAGTGGTGAAGTGAATTGCTCTGCGTGTTTTTCGTTCCTTTTGGTTTCTGGGTGTTTGTGTAGTCTGGTGTAGTTTTCATCATTGTTAAAAATAGAGGCGCAAATGGATCTCATTGTTTCTTAGTTGCATTCATACTCAAAGTATGAGAAATTACCAAATTATTTTTAACTAGGATTATTATGTCAGAGTTTGTGCCACCAAAAAAACAAACCGGAATTGTACTGAAATTATTCATCCAAAGTACTCCATTAAGTAAAATATTGCAGATCATAAGCTAACTGCACAATCGATTTTGATGTACTAAGCTTTTAGACTATAGTAACTATTTCTTGAAGTTTAATAGCAGTTCCAAATATGATTAAATTTGAATGACAAAAGAAGATACATTCATAAGTTCTATGGATTAGAAATCTAAACAAATTATGACACAAGGATTTCCCTGTCTTCAACAGAAGGGAAATCAGGATTACTCTAATCTAACACTGAATGAAATTATGAAGACCAGACTTTGCATCTTTAAGTTGCCTAAAATTAATAGTTGAAAATGTCTGCCTGGATATATTTTCGAATATTTCAATTCCGTTAATGGAACAGTCGAAAATATTCAAGTACTTAGATGCAGGAATATTTCCAATAGTATATTGATAGAGTGAGCTCTTATTCATTTACTATTATATACCTCAATACACACTACCCTACAATAATGGAACGGACGCCAGCGGATATGAATAAAATCCGACTACCTGTTTAGGGGTCTTTTTCGTGGTATGACCTGGGACCTTTGCATGCTATTCCTAGTGAATTGAACGCCGACGCTTACATGAACATTTCGGACAATCAGGTTCTTACTACGCTATGGCAATTTTATGGAATGGAGGAATGTTACTTCTAGGACGACAACGCTCCATGTCACGTTGCAGCCTCTGTTAAGCAGTGGTAACAAGATATGGATGTAAAACATCTTCCCTGGCCTGCTCAGAGTCCCGACCTAAACCCCATAGAACATTTGTGGGACGACTTAGAGCGACGTTTACGGAACAGGGAACCACTTCCGAAATCTACAGCTGAGCTAACGACATTCTTGCAGCAGGAATGGACACAAATACTTATGGTGTGTATCAAAACCTTGTTGAAAGTATGCCCAGAAGGGTTGCTCGTGTAAGTGCTGCACGTGAGGGACCATTCCCATATTAAAGCTTATATTATTTCCCTTATACCATCTTGCTGTCCGCTCCATTATTGTAGGGTAGTGTATTTTGTATTCTGTAAGCTATGCAAACAAGAGATGAGCTGGGACAGCTAGAAATATGATCAGAGTATATACTCGAGGAAACTATCAATAGATTTGTGTAATTTCCTTTTTTTTTATTGCATACTGATTGTGAGTACACATATTATTCTTATAACTACATAATCATGTGGGACAGCTAGAGATGTCGTGTTCGCTAATGGTGGCTGGGGCAGGTTAAATGGTCGTGGTCACAAAGTCCCCCGTGTTCCCATACCAAATCAATACCTCTGGGGGTACCTGATCAGGGGGTTATCGGCCTCTGATTGGGATCTAAATTACGATATGTGTGAGTGAATGGATGTGTGAAAGGGACCTTCCTGTAAAACGGATGTGTCATGTATGAAGAAGTCCAACCCTCCGGGGCAATGGCACCCCCAATTGGGCCATAAATGGCCCGCACGACAACAACAGCTAGATATATGGTCAATGGGAATTATCGAGGAAAAAATAGAAAGATCTGTGCTACTTGACTTTTTCATATTATATTTATTTACTATGATCTCTGCATTTAATGCATTTGATCTTCTTTAAATTGTACAGTTAATATAAGAACTAAGGAGGATTAACCCTCCAGGTGGTTGTCTAAAAGATGTGTCTTATCATCAGCAAAACTGATCAGATCTTAATGGGCGAAAGTTTACGTAATTAGAAGAAAACTGTTTTGATCTTAAACTCGACATCATAAAAAAATTGGGAATATCTTAATGACGAGATGTTTTGTCATTAGGAAAATTGGCAAGATCTTCGTTGACTATATATGTCGTCAAGATCATTTGGAGGATTAAGGATGATCAAAGTAAATCAAAGAAAATATATCGTAATGTTTCTGTTCTGTTCTCCTTTTGAATTATTCAATCGAAAGTATACCAATTGATCTGTATTTGCATTTTATTGATGGCATGGGTACATATTCATTTGTTACGATCATCAAGCATTTTTTCTTCTGTAAACTATGTTAACTAGAGAGTATTTGGGACATTTGGAAATATGATCAGTGGAAAAAGTCATTATCGAGGAAAAGATTGAAATATTTGGGTCAAATCCCTTTTTTCATCCACATACAAATACCAAAGTGTAACACATGAACTTTGACAAAACCATTATTGAAGATCGATTTGACCATATATGTTTAAAGACTTAAAGAATCGAAACTTCAAAGTGCACTCTAGCGATCGAATTCAATAATCAATCTATTTTAACGTGTCACTTAAATGAAGTACCGTGGATCTTTATCGGTGTCCCAAAGACTTAAAGTTTCAATCACGTTTGACGTTTTATCTCCAGAACTATGTCAAGAAGATTAAAGACTTATTTCATTGTTTTGTCTTTGTAAGTGTAGAGTTATTAATGTATTTATGAACGAAAGAAAGCAGGAACACACAGACTTAAGTTTGAAGTGCTTGAGAGCAGCTTTGTTCACGAAAATAGTTGGACGAGTTACTAGATATAATTAAGGCTTTATGTGTGTGTGTGAAAAATGATTATGGTTATCCCTCGTTGTAATATTGCTTATGATTCGTCATGATTATTTCTGATTATAATTATAATAACTTGTATTTAAACATTCATTAAGAATCAAAAGTGGTAATAATTAAGCAAATATCACTATCTCTCGCGGTGGTTGTCTCGACGATGTATTTCATCAATAGCAAAACTGACAGATCTTGATGGACGAGATATCTCGTCACTAGAAAACTAACCAAGCCTTTATATCATCATAAAAAAAATTGGTAATATCTCGATGACCTGGTATTTCGTCATCTGCAAAATTGGTCAGACCTTCATGGACTTGATATTTCGTCAAAACTATTTGGAAGATTAAAAGAGCAAGTCGGCATCGATGACTTGACCTCAAAGATAGGAATAGAGGTGAATGGCAAAGCTCTATCATTAACCTTTATTTCTATTTTACAGCCATCTGCATGTACATCCATACCTCGCTTTACGGCCTAGATACGTTCCGGAAAAGTTTGCCTCATAACAAATCAATTATTTTGTTACATACCCATACAAATTTTATTTGATCTGTAATATAATCGTACGATCTGTAATGTAATTGGATCTGTAATGTAAAAATGTAACTGTGCCGCCTAAAGTGAGAATCTGAAACTATACAGAAGGTTGCTAACACTACAGCATATTTAGGCCGTATAACGAAACATTGTGGGCCTTAAATCGAAAAAGTATCATAGTTAAAAAGGCCGTACAATGAGCGGCCGTTTAGTGAAGTATAGATGTAATGTACAACTAGTGTTTGAATCACGCAAGGTATAATGCCACGCTTCCGAACAAAACTAGCAGACAGCAGAAGGTTACTAGATAGCAATAGCAGTGTCTAGACAGCAGTAGCAGTAGCAATGTTAGGTCAGCTGACTTTAGAGAAATAAGTAACTTAACCAACATACATTACTGTAATTTTTGGAAATGCTGGAATTAACTAGAATTGAAGCATTGGACAAAATACAGGTAAGTAAAATTTTTTCGAAAATGAGATTTTTATGGAATAATGATGTATGGTAGTGTTACACATCGATTACTACAGTTGATTCCCAAAGAAACCACTATATGGTATTGTGGGCCAGTATCCAATATCATAGAAACTCGTGCTCGGGTGTGTAACAACAGTCTATGGGGGAACATCTACCTTTCGCTACTGTCGGACTCGTTTATGTTACGAGGAAAGTTATGGAACTACTAAGCCTTGTGCTGGTTGCAGTTTGTTCCTCTTATTATTTTCCTTACATTGAGACGTTTTTGCAACCATGGTAGGAAATGAAAATGTGGCGTTCTTCACGGTACACCGATCGCTTTGAGAAGGTTAACCCAATTTTTAAAAAAACGATTAATTAAATAAAGGTCAATGGAGGCATTTATTCATGTAACATTAGCGTTTTCTTGCTTCTTTTATAAAGTTAGTGCTAATATAATAATAGTAAATAAAGCACATATCATTATTCCCCTCTCAGCCGAACTCTTCATTAATCACTTTAAAATATAATTTAACAAATGCTGAACGAAGCCATGTATTACACGGGGAAGATATTAGGTTTAACTTTTTTTATACACTTTTAGATTTTGATCTTTGGTGGATCAAGCTTTACAGAATCAGTGTGGTCCCTTCCCCAGAGAAACTGGTACAAAATTATATTCATGTTCTCTATATTTTCATCCCAATTTTATTCTTAGAATCCACTTTACAGTTGATTATACCTATTTTGCAACCAGTCATGCAATTGTTTTTATTTAGATTCAGTGGTTGCAATTTATTTTAAATTCACAGATTTGATTAGCTACGGAAATGACGTGATGCGGGATCCAGTTTATCAAATAACAAGTAATCTCGTCTATCACGATCTGGTCTGTTTCGCTAATGACAAGGTATCTCGTCTATCAAGATATTATTGGTTTTGCTAAAGACAAGGTATCTCCTCTATCACTATCTGGTCTGTTTCGCTAATGACAAGGTATCTCGTCTATCAAGATATTATTGGTTTTGCTAAAGACAAGGTATCTTCTCTATCACGATCTGGTCTGTTTTGCTAATAACAAGGTAGCTCGTCTATCACTATCTGGTCTGTTTCGCTAATGACAAGGTATCTCGTCTATCAAGATATTATTGGTTTTGCTAAAGACAAGATATCTCCTCTATCACGATCTGGTCTGTTTTGCGTACGACACGGTATGTACCTCCCAGAAAAAAAATTGTCGTCTTTCTCCAAGACGGAATAAAAATCCAGATAGGAAAAATATTTGTTCCTTGTCTTGACCTGGTGACAGTTTGGAACACTTTTTTTTGCATCAGAGGCTGTCACTACAGGGCAGTTTTCGAGGTGGATAAAAAAACCACCCGTTGGGTTCAACACTTTTTGGAAGATTTGGAAATTTATATCTCTGCGAACATGTTAACTCACCAACAACAAACTATAAATAGCATACACAATTCTATCGGTCACTAAAACCAACCGACGCAATAGAGCTTTTTAATACACATCGGTAAAAAACACGGGATTAATGTGACATTACTCTGCAAACAACTGCTTGGCTCTCTGCCCAACGGATCTTTGTCCATGAATCCACACCGGTTTCCAAGATTCATATTTCATCTCTCTAAGTAAGAACCCAGTCTGAAGCTGTTACACAACACAGCCGAAGTAATCTCAACGGAACGACAGCACATGAAATAATGCGATCTGGAATAACAGATTATACCCATAAACGTTTGTCAAACCAGTGTCGAATCCAAAGGGGGCTGAAAAAAGAGTTGACATCGATCACAAGTGAGCAAAACAGCACATATCCACTCCTGATGCGGGGGAACAGATAACGACCACTTTAAGGCCTCAGTTCCAGAGGATGCTGCCTACTGTCACTGTCATAAATATAACCCAGTACCTTTCAAGACCTCCAGCGCGATCTTTTAACAACTAGTGCCAGCTCAATTTTTCTCTTCTCCAGCCTCCTTCCTTGCTCACCTCTGCTTTAACTCAAGATCATCACACTTCTTGCTACTTTATTTTCCCCTCAGTCCTCTGACGGTAGTTATTTTTTAACACTTTATCAAAGCTGTCAACGGAACAGAAAAGGGGGAGGAAAAAATGGCTCAGGGTGAGAGATGTATCTCAGTTAGACACATTTTTTTCTGTCTCCAGCCTCCCCCTTCGCCCGTGATTTCTTATCCAGGTGGTTTAGTCATTAAGGCAAGAAGGTTTTTTTTCCCCAGTTCTTTCTTGTTTTGAGCGGCACTCTGGGTTTTCTTTTGTTCCATTGTTTTTGACGCCGCGTGGTAAGCGGAAGTCTTAAGTTCTGTGTTGGTTCATTACTGGAACGTTTAAGGTTTATAAAAATCAGAAAACCTTTTTTTTTTTTCTGCTTTATGCTGAATATTTTAACATGCCCAATTAATGTGTAGTTTTTGGAGAGAATGGTCGATTGTGTTTTTTGGTAAAGATGCCACGATTTGAAAAGGTTACTCAGAGATGAATTCGTGAAGATGTGTAAGGGTATGGAAACTAACTACTCTGTTTGATTTATATACTGATTTAGTTACACTAGGGTAAACAATTATTGTAGTTCCCCCATACGGTGTAACATTTTCGCAAATACTGATGGAGACCCTTGTAATTTGGGCCTCTGTAAATTGATTCTGTGGTAAGCAGATGTTTTAAAGCCTGTGTTGGTTCATTACTGGAACGTTTAAGGTTTATAAAAATCAGAAAACCTTTTTTTTTTCTGCTTTATGCTGAATATTTTAACATGCCCAATTAATGTGTAGTTTTTGGAGAGAATGGTCGATTGTGTTTTTTGGTAAAGATGCCACGATTTGAAAAGGTTACTCAGAGATGAATTCGTGAAGATGTGTAAGGGTATGGAAACTAACTACTCTGTTTGATTTATATACTGATTTAGTTACACTAGGGTAAACAATTATTGTAGTTCCCCCATACGGTGTAACATTTTCGCAAATACTGATGGAGACCCTTGTAATTTGGGCCTCTGTAAATTGATTCTGTGGTAAGCAGATGTTTTAAAGCCTGTGTTGGTTCATTACTGGAACGTTTAAGGTTTATAAAAATCAGAAAACCTTTTTTTTTTCTGCTTTATGCTGAATATTTTAACATGCCCAATTAATGTGTAGTTTTGGGAGAGAATGGTCGATTGTGTTTTTTGGTAAAGATGCCACGATTTGAAAAGGTTACTCAGAGATGAATTCATGAAGATGTGTAAGGGTATGGAAACTAACTTCTCTGTTTGATTTGTAGTCTGATTTAGTTGCACTAGGGTAAATAATTACTGTAATTCCCCCATACAGTGTAACATTTTCGCAAATACTGATGGAGACCCATGTAATTTGCACCTCTGTGAATTGATTCTGTGGTAAACAGATGTTTTAAGGTCTGTGTTGGTTCATTACTGGAATGTTTAAGGTTTATAAAAATCAGAAAAACATTTTTTCTGCTTTATGCTGAAAATTTTAACATGGCCATTTAATGTGTAGTTTTTGGAGTGATTGATGATCTTGTTTGGTAAATATTCCAAGATTTTACATGGATACTCAGATTCCAGAAAACAATCATTTCATGAAATCGTAGAGGTATGATGACTTAATATTTTGCTCGATTTGCAATCTGTGATAGTTTCTCAGGGTTTAGTTTTATCATAGTCATCCCTTGTATTCTTGTAGATATGGATCGTGTACTACGCAGAAGTCGTAAGGTCTGTCTGTGGTGGCATATAACAGGGACATTTAATCATTTTCACTTTTAATCATCACTGTAGCAATTCCGTTGCTCTAGATTAATTTACAACAATTTTAGAGCTAAATTTACCTAGAACGTTCGCTGGTGTCGTTTCGACACCAAGTGAATTTATCATTCTAAATACCTTCCGTTCAACTTAATACAAGATCATTGAGTAGCAAACATTATTAGTAGGGTAACTTTTTTGTTGCAGTAAAAATGGGAAAAGTTGCATTTATCATTCCCTAAAGTTGCATTTATGGAAATAAAGTTGCATTTATTTTTGATACACTAAATTCTAAAATAAATTATTCGTAAAAATTGAAAAAAATTCAAAATGTATTGACAATTTTAGTCGTGTACAACAGTATTATAATACATGCTGAAATACAGAAGAACGTTGAATGGCCGATCCTTGGCCAGTAATTTCTTTAACATTAAAAACCGCAGTTATATGATGTGATGTATTGGAAAGTAGAAGCGCAAAATCCTTTTGCTCAACATTCACAGATTTTAAAACGTCTTCTACAAGGCGAACAACATGTTAATGATCGACACTCACCTCGCAAACTCTACAGTCGATTACGCAAGATTCCTGTGGATTATCAAGAGTGCCAACCAATGTGTTAAAGTACTTCTTGCCATTTATTTCACTTTCGTCTTAGGACGAACACCTTATAACCATGAACTTGTTTGATCCGCAATACTTCGGAGTTCGCAAGATCAGACACACGTGATCGAAGAGTTGATAGAGAGGGCAATTAAATAGTAATTTCATATTAATTAATTTTAAGCTATATTTTAAAAAGTTGCAGGTGGTTGCATTTATGAAGAAAATTGCATTTATGTTGCAGTTATAACTCACTTACAACACATCCTATGTAGTAGGAATTTATGTTTTAGTACTTTACATGCAGCGTAGAACGTGTGAAAAAAAGTTGCATTTGTTGCAAAAAGTTGCCCTAGTGATAACTATAATTTTGTACAGTTTTACATCCTAACTAAAACCAACGCTTATCTAATCAATGTTCCACTGTCAACTTATTGCTATGCACACAATTTGAAGAATGTTTTCCAAAATATTGGCCGAATTATGAATCATGTATAGTATAAAAAACATAGCATGGTATACTAGATTCCATAATGATTCGGCAGTTTAATATAATAAGATGTCCCCGAGCTGGTAATATGCAGATCATCAAACCAACCAAAACTCAACTATGAATCGACAACCGTGCTCTCTCTCTTTAATTATTACTGCTCGCCTGAAACCTTTTTTTTTTCAAACGAAGCATTCAGCTTAATATGCGAAACACTACACCAATTATAGAACTTCTTTTCATTCACAGCGAATAGTAAACTCCATAAAAGCGGCCATTAAAAAAATTACTGCAATGCGCATCAGTAATTTACAAACATCCTCTTTTCCTGAACTCCCTAAGGACAATAAATAAAAAAAACCCTGATTATTCGACTTAATTATGCATTTTCGCAAACAAAAGACCGCTTCCTCGATCATAAACATACCAGAGGCATTTAAGAAGATATTAAATCAACAACCCAAAACGCAGTAGAGAACTCGGATAAGAAGTGAGATCCGTAAGAATATTTCCTAGGGATACCGTTCTTTTAGACATGATGGAGTACATTAAATTGGTTTTCTTTCTCAGAAATATATGCTCTTTGTTTGGCTCGAGGAATAATTTCCCCGGATCGCTCCTCCCTTGCTATATATTTTGATTATTCCTATCCCTGTTCGAAAAGTTACGCTCATGATTTAGCGCCTCCGCAGCATGAGGCGAATCCGCATTTGAGAGTTATTTTTCAACTTATAGAACTAGGAAGAACTGAATGGGAGGTTATTATTAATCTGATATGGAAAAGGCGCATGCAAATTCAATTTGGAGATGCAAAAGGGGAGTCGTGAATGATTGTGTGTTGTCAGTATTAGTTTTTGCGACTGCAATCTGATATATAATATATATTATTAAATTAGAATTTGATTTTTTCATGATAACGTTCTGGGTTTTGATATGCAGAGCCTTAGTGTGTGTCGATTCAATAGAAGATTTTTTTTTCAATTTTGACTTTAAAAATCCAGTTCTTTTATCACAGATAATTGGTGTTTACTAAAAATCCTTTCAAGGAGAAAAATGAGATTGTGCAAATAATTAATTATGAAACTAAGATACAATTAGCAAATTAACCTGGGTTTGGAAACGTGATACCTCAAATACTAAATTGTTCAGAAAGATGTCTCGTATTGGACATTATTTCTAATATTATTCTCCACATTTTGAACCTCCGTCAAGTTGCCAGAAAAAAAATTATTTTTTTAATATAATTTTTTAATCAAGAAAGAGTAAAAAGATAAAAAAAATTTCAGGAATTTCAACACTTATAAATCAATTAACTCTCCACTTCTTGACTAAATATTTGGATTGAAGATCAAATATCCACTGTTTTCTATGAATCATAATGATGCAAAAATAATTATAATAGGTGAATTTTCATTGCCACTATAATAGGTGGCCATTATAGTGGCATATATAGGCCAATTATAATAGGTGAATTTTCATTGCGGTTTACGAGTTTCTTGAGAATAACTGTACCAAAACATCACGCGCACATACTGCTTTCCTCTTTCCTGTCCCTACTTTTAAAAAGGTTAATATGATGTGCTTTGTTTTAAGGTCTTACGTCAGAGATTTATTTATACGAAGCTGTATTAACATGTCACATAAATATGAAACATAATGCCGTCAGAAATCTAACCCGAAGAATAATTTCTAACATGATGTCTAAAGATTAAAAAAAAGCATCGGTGGGAGATGCAACATGTGCGAAATTTACTGTAGTATTTTATTATTGTTTTTAAGATTTATTTAAAAATATTAATTACAAATAACTAGTTTTCTTTTGAAAACATATTTCTAGAAAAATAGTAAACGTAAAACTTTTCATTTACTTTCAATCATATTTTTGTTATTCTGTGATTTAGTATGAAACTAGCACTGAATGAAAAAATCTAAATGTTTAAGATTAGTACAACAGGGGTAGTACGTAATTAGCACTTTATAGTACAGTGATGTAACAAGAAACTATCATTTTAGTAAGAAACTATCACTGTAGGATAACACTGTAGTACGAAACTAGTACTGTAGTTCAATAATGTAGTACGAAACTAGCACTGCAGTATAATAATGTAGAATGAAATTTATAACCAGTCGGTGCCCGCTTTTCCACATAAAAAATAAAACTAAAAAACAGGATTAAGAATTCGTTAATTTGAAACCTCTTATGAAGGTAAGTAACTTCTTTCTTATGTTATACTTATTACATTTAATTCAAAATATTAATTGGGTGTTGAACTATCGACTTCCAATATAAATTGAAATCGAGTCAATTCGAATTTTATAATCTAATAAAATGGGAAACATTACTATTTATCATAATATTGATCCTCTGAGGGTCGCTAGATTTCCGAGTAGTTTTGATGCTATTCCCTCGTAACACACACATTATGACCGATAAGTTGAAAGAGTATTAAGATAGATTCTATTGGTCGAGAATGTCAAAATGGTTCTTGCTAATTTAGGAATTGCCTGTAAAAATTAAACCTAAGCACAATATATATCATCCATCAAGTTCTCTTGGTCTCTTAGATTGAAAGAAACAGGCCAGTTTTTTATCTCTAATCATAACAAAATCTGCAATATCTTGAAGATGAGTTATTTCGTGATTGGCAAACTTGGCCAGATCTTGATGGACGAGATATCTAGTCGAAATCTCTTAGAGGGTTCATACAAATACACTCTATAACAAAAAAAAATCGACGCAACAAGAGTAAGTTGTCAAGGAGTTTTGCCGGGCTCGATTAACTTGGAACGGCACTCACTGGGGACGTATAGTCATTAGTGACGAGTCCCGCTTCCAACTGTATCCTGACGACAACCGTAGACTTGTATGGAGACTTCCAGGGCAGCATGAGGATCCTGACATTACTATCACACACCACACATGCCCACAACAGGGCGTTATGGTCTGTGGTGCTATCTCCTTTGCTATTCGGACCTCTTTCTGGCACACTTACAGCATAGCAGTATGTAGACGACATTCTACGACCAGTTGTGTTACCGTTCCTTTTGCGACACCCTGGACTTACTTTTCAACAAGATAAGATTGATTTGACTGTGTCCCAAGCTTGGAAACATCTTGGAAAGACTATTTATGCGCAAATTTAGAAGCTTTTTGCATAATAACAACATTGTACATGAACAGCAATATGGCTTCTGAGAGTGACGGTCCTGTAAGGAGGCTATTCTCTTCATTACTAACAAAGCCAAAGAGGTTAAAGATATCTGGTATTCGTCTCTCACCACACTTGACATCAAGTCCGCCTTTGACAATATGGACTGGCAGTTGCTGGTGGACACCTTAAATTACTACAAAATTCCTGACAACTATATTAGGTTTATTATCACTTACTGTACAGATCTCACTATTATTTACAGTAATGACAACATTCAAATTTAACGGCAGGTCACGAAGGGATGTCCACAGGGTTACGTACTTGCTCCTACTCTGTCGAACATTTATTTCAATAAAATTCTGTATTTAAATGATGATTCAACCTTTATCCAGGCCTTTGCAGACGACCTGGCGCTAATCACGTCGGGTCAAACACGAAGCATTCTGGAAGTAAATACTAATACTGCTCTCTTGGCTATCCATAAATGCCTAATTGGTCTGAAATTGATCCTGTCCATCAGCAAGTGCCAGTCTGTCATCTTCTTGAAAACTAAAAAGTTAAAAAGAAACCAGACTTTCAAACTCAATAACGTTAGCTTGAAAATGTGTAGCAGTGTAAGGTATCTTGTGATTATTATAGACGGCGGAGTCTCACGTGGGGAGATCATAACTCATCAATACTCTCAAAGTGTCTCCAAATTGGGAGTTCCATTTCTAAAGTCAAAAGGGGTGGTTGGGGTGTCAGTGGCCTGCTTCAGAAAGAGTGATATTTGACCGTCACGGAGAAAAATATTACCTATGGAGCATGCATTTGGGGAGGACATCTTACTCTTAAACAGATTGCAAAACTTCACTCGATCCAACGACCTTTTCTCCTCAAGATTTGCATATATATATAGAGCTTACAAGACATAGCCTACTGACTCCCTCAACGCCTTCTGTGGCATTCCTTCTCTCCATGTGACTTATCAAGTCTCTCAGCCTTAGGTTTAATATTGTCAAAATGTGGCTGCACGCGCCCGAGCATGGCTTAATTTAGATTACCATAGCACAACAATAAATATTCCTACGTAGTCTTATTCTAAATTTTCTTCAAACTTTTCCAAATCCTGACCATGAGGTGTACACCTCCGACCTCCGATATCGATGGCAATATCGGGGCTGCGCTGTGCATATTTTTTGGTCAAACTTTGATCGAAACCCATCAGTTTAAACTTAATAATAGCAACAGCGTTTTTCAGGTTGAATTAACAACCATACACCAATCAATAATATGGGCGATCAAAACCAATAAAATAATTAATATCTACAACAACAGTCTAAGCTCAATTCAGGCACTTAAATCTCATACTAACAAATCGTCTTATTTATTATCAGTTAAAAATTATATATATATATATATCATTCTTGTACTAACTTTGGCCTGAGTTGGGTGCGTGAACACGTGGGGACGATAGATAATGAGCTCGTCGACGACTTCGCTAAGCTGGACTCGTCTTGCGGACAGATTGTTGAGGTGCCAGCCCCTCTTTTTTACGATAAATGACAAATCTTGCACTTCAAAGTACAGGAATGCAAAATATTTACAGATCTTCTAAAAAAGGTCTCAGATTGAGGAAATTCTTGCCCAAAGTCAATTGTAAAACTTTGATTTTTGATAGGCATCTCGTCTGGTTCCTTGCTGGTCATGGTCCGTTCATGTAGTACCTTCACTGATTAAAGCTTAAAATCGGTGGCTTGTGTAGTTGCAGAGAAATCGGTGACCCATACCATTATATTTTTAGCTGCAGGCATACAATTAACAATCACCTTGGTAGACCAACTGTTGTCAACAAACAGGTATGGCTTAATTCAGTACTTGACAATGAGATCTCGAGGTATAGGATACGGAAATGCGTCATGATTGCGGCGGATGTGGCTGACGAGATGACCTGAGTCGAGTACTGTTGGGTTCCTCCTCCCTTTTATTATTTTTTTATTTTTCTGTAATAACGGTTGACTAGGTCAAGTTCATTTTAATGTTCTTTGATATATTTTAGAGTTTTAACTTGTGTTGTGACCCTATTTTTTATGAGCCAGGGACTGTGGCATCCCTTTTATTTATATTTTTTGTATTTCCGTCAATTGCTTTTAGTTATCAAATCCTGTCAAAGGGTCTCTTTTGTATTATGTGTTATAATTTGTTCTTCAGGCTATTGCTCCTTGTATCTTTTGACAATTTTTACAGATTTCGTCGGTTTTTACGCGTTCTCGGGATCTACCTGTGAACTGGAAGACCCCTCCCCCCTCCTTTCACGTGACTAAATCTTAAAAGATGAGCCGGGAGGAGGTGGATCTTGAACAAGATAATACACGGTCACACACGGCACGTGTTGCTATGAATTGTTTTCAAATTTTCCCAACACTTCCTTGGCTCCAACTAGGTCTCCTGATCTCTCTCCCATAGAGCAAATTTGGGACGCTATGGGAAGGCGATTTCGACCATCCCGATAGTTGGAGACAATTTGGCACGAAACTCCGCAGGACACCATCGGGAAACTTTTTTAGTCTATGCCACGCCGGGTGACGCATCCAGGCCAGAGGTGAACCTACGCCCTATTGACTTCCTCCCTTTGTGTAACGGCCAAACTCTGAAATAAATCATACGATTGTTCTGAAATTTGAATCATTTGTTTTTCTTTGTATGTTCTTCATATCCACCAATTTTTATCGCAATCGATGTTTTTGTTATATAGTGTATAACAATCAAAATTTCAAGGTCACCCAATCATTCAGTTTATTTCAGAATATTAACTAATAAGGAAAACCTTGAGGGAAACATACTGGTACGAAAACTCAATTTGCATTTTTATTCGTGCATGTAAAATATTTTCAGTTATTTACTCTGCCCAGTAAAAAAGAATGTTCTAATTCAATCAACATTCTTTCTTTTACACCTTTCGTTTCCTTAGCCTTCCTGAATTGTGTGCTTATATTTTAAGAGAAACAATCATTCTGATTGCATTCTCCGACTTAAAAAAAATTACGTTCTGAATATTAAAAATTCACAGCATTGTTATCGAGAAATGCAAGTTTATTCTTCTGCTCTACCGTTTCTCTCATAATATATTATTTGTCTTTCTTTTAAATATTAACGGTACAATTCGCTGAGGATTAAAAGACAGACTCTGGTTTCTCATCCAGTCCAATGACACAAAGCAATTAATAAAGAATTATCTCTAAAATGGATTAGCATCTCTTAAGTACGAAACAAAAGACCAAACTTTTTCCATCTCAATTTTTCGTAATTAAATAAATGAATGAGAAAGTAAATATTGGAAGAAGATTACCAGGTACCTTTGTCAGTTCAATTAGTAAAAAAATATATGTACAAACAGAAATTTTATTTTTTGGAGAAATGGAATTTGCTTTCTTTTTTTTTTCTTAGTTCGAAAATTTCCTAAACTCGATTTAGTGGATTTTTAATAATTTGTCTTGGAATTATTTATCCATACTTTATGAACTGCGTTTAATAAATTGCTATAAGTAATTTATCCTCTATTTTGAAGTTCGTTTTTAGAGCGATATATGTTAAATTCATAATGTACTTGAAAGTTTTAAGAAATATATTAGGTTATTTTAACTTTGAATGAAATTATTTCACCTCACTTTTATGATTACTATTATTGTATGATGTTGTTTAAGTAATTCATTTAAAAATTCCGAATGAGTATTTTGTTATTTCTAACCAGAAGAAATTTAATTTAAACCATTTAAGATTAATCAATTATTTGCTTATAAATGTAGTTATTAATTGACTAATAATAACGAAGTGTTTAAAACCTATAAAAGTTACTGTCTTTATTTTATCTCTAAATTTTTCATCAAAAATGAACATCCTCCTTTTTTAAATTTATCATTATACCCTAATACTAAAGTGTATTTACATAATTTTTAGCGTACATTATGTTCCTTACATTTACATTCATTACATACCGTGTAAAGTACGTAATGCACTGAGCTTTACGTATTTTATTTTATCATATTTTTCATAGCTTTGAATTTTGTTACTAGGAGGAATGTCACTGTTTTCTTGGCAATGCCGTTTTGTATTTCTTTCTTCGGAATCAGTAAAACATTTCTTGTGCGTTTGAATGTCCACTTGACGAATTACGATAACCTGACACAGAGAGCGTTGAGCCATAGAAAAGCATCCAACAATATAAACCTTCTTTTACTGAACAGAATCAACAACTTTACAGACTCAACATATATGTTTATGTGTGGGCAACTACAATCCACTTGCCCGATTTCCCAATCACTTCAACCTATCTTTGATCGTTATCCATTGAGGTTTCTTTTATATCGACACACTTTCATCCATGCATTTCTTATCTATTGTGGTGTATCTCAATATTATTTGCTATATACTTGTCTCTTCTGGAAGAGTCTTCTAACCCGCTATATAAATCAGCCGCCTCTGAGACTTACTGTGTGTTTTCACTCTGCTGACAGTGAATTGTATGGATAAATTGTAGCAATACGCGTGGCTTATTCTCAACTACGTTGTCACTTTGAGCAACATAAAACGATTCTAAGTGACTCGAGTCCTTGAAGGCTCTTGTGTCTAGTGAGATCCTTTTAACAGCCAATGTACGAGGGTCATCCAGAAATTTTGTTCCCCATGGCCCGTAAAAAGAAACAAGTGCAAAAGATACAGCAATATTTCAGCTGCTTCTTAACATAATAATCGCCGGAATTGCAACATATATCATATTGTGGTATTAGTATTTGTAGTCCAGTGTAATAGAAATCGGCCGCCTGGGAATGGAGACACAAAAAATCTACTGCAGAAATTTCGCTGGGAGCTGCTTGACCATCTACCCTATTGTCCCGATCTTGTTCCCAGCGACTTCCACCTGTTCTCGCACCTGAATAAATTCATGTCCTGTCATCACTTTCCCACAGACGAAGACCTGCAGACAACTGTGACACGCTGGCTCCATTCCCAGGGGAAGACTTCTATGACACTGGACTACAAGCACCCATCCCACCATATGGCAAGTGTTGCAATTCCGGCGGTTATTATGTTGAGATGTAGCTGACATAGTGCTGTATCTTTTGCAGTAAATATTTCCAGGTAATTATGTTTAGTTTCTCTTTACGGGACGTGTAAAACTTACTTTCTGGATGACCTTTGTACATAAATATCAAATGTTCCTAAGCGACAATACGAGACAATAATACAAAATACTATACTATATATGGACACTAGCGTCCATTGTAACGAACATATCAATTTTTTGACAAAAAAGAAGTTACCTTTTAACAGCGCTAAAATAATTAAGTGAAACATTTTAAGGATTATGTTTTCTAAGGACTTCTGAGAAAGAAATTGACAAAAACCAAGGTGGGATATCTTCTCTGAGTTTCCGACATGACGAAGACAACAAGCTGTTGTTGTATTCCGTCTTATCAGGAGTTGGTACATTCTCTCCAAACTTCTACGACGAGTTAACTTAGATAGTGCCCCCTTCTGCAAGCCAAGCGACCTATTTTGATCGCTGTCTTGCACTACTTTCCACTCTGCTGTGGGAAAAGGACTGAGAGGTGAGGCACAGAATGATTTAATAGATTTCCTTTTTGACAGTTTCCTACTCTTTAGTGTCTGTTCCATGTTCAGTTTTCATTTGTATCCCTTCATCTCTATCATTATAAAAGGACGTGTTTGTCTGTGTCTTTCTCTGTGATCTTATCTTGAATTTGGCATAATATGTCCCAAGAGGACTCAATGCCGCAAACCCATATCCAATACAATACAATCCTTTCTTTGTGATCAGTGTCCTTACGAATCTATGGCACTTACAATAATAAAATTCGGCACACTGGTAGTCCTTCATAATTTTTTTTCGATTTTTGTGCCCAGCCTGAATTTTAAAATTTAATCTAGAACACTTTAAAATTAATTTATTAGTTTTTTCACCTTTCTTTCTTCTTTCTGGAATGTGACGTCACCCCTACCTCAAATGAAAAAGCGAGCCAAATTTGTAATTTTCGACCGCTGACGTCACAAGCGTTTTTATTTCGATAGCCTTTCGAACCATGCCAAGTTTTCTGATTCTACCGTGTTTTGATTTACGTTGTTGATAGTAGCCACTTCGAGGCCATCACGGCGTTGCCCGTGGAGTTCGTTTGCGAAGCAAATCAAATGTGAATACGTAGCAATCACCGAGGGTTGGCGAGCGGTAGCGAGCAGTAGTCACACCTAACACGACAAAAACTGTCACGGGAAACGCCGTGCTGGCAACGCAGAGGCTAGTTAGAAATAAAATAACATGAATCTGCGACAACTTAGTTCAAGGATTCAGGGAGGTTTCTCCATTCGGGCAGTTCAAAACCCTCTTGAATGATTTCCAAATCCTGTTAACCCGTCTTCCGAAATTACGACAGTCTACTAAGACTTCATTCACATCAGTTGCACATTTATGCATGCACTTCTTGCCTATTGTGGCTTACCTCAAGAATTATAAATTGATCTGCTCTGATTTATTAAGTTTTTTCCGCTGTCATTAAACAATCTACTACCACTTGATTGTCCTGTGGTATATAGCTTACTAGTACCATTATATTCTTCACAGATTGCAAGCTTCTCTTTCTTCCAAAACCGGCAGATATGTCTAGGTTTGAGCAGTTTAGATTCCACTTGCCCTATTTGATTTCCCAATCCCTTTAACCCATATTCCCATATTCAGTGTTTAAGATCATCTGTCAGGGCTTCATCCTCATTTTACACTTCTGCATGCTCTTCTTACCATTGGGGTGAATTTAAATAAACTGTATGCGTCAGCATCGTCTTAAATTTCTTGTGTATTCGCAATGCCGACAAAGAATATACTCCCTCTTTTGATTGTTACTGGTATATAGCTTACTAGTTCCATTCATTTTTTCGTACATTACAAATTTCCCTTAAATCCTAACCGACAGATATCTATATTCAAGCAGTTTCGAACCCATACGATCAATTTCCCAATACCTTTTTCAACCCATATTAAGTCGTAATAGTGTAATCCATCAAAGCTTCATTCACATCGGTTGCACATTTATGCATGCGTTTGTTACCTACTGTGGTATGTCTCAATAAATTTTATAAATCGGACTGATCTTATTCATTGTGTACTCCCACGTCTTGAAGCCGTAGATAAATGGTTCAATCACTTATTTCATGATATAGATGGATTCCCACTGCCCGTTGGATGTATGCAACAGTGGATGTTAGATTAGTACGCGTATGCATTACAACACGTCTATCCTCTCTCGGTCCGATTTCTCTAGACCTTCCTGAGCCTAGTTGACGTTGGCATGTGCCTTGTTGTATCCACCGGTGCTAACAGCATGCAACAGTATCATCACTACAACCAATATATTGCGCAATCCATTGATTGGACCATCCACCTTCTCGGAGTCCAATTACTCGATATCAGTCAAACTCTCCCAGTTGCTTAAATTGTTTGCGAAGTTTTATCCGAGGCATAACTCAATGAGAAACAATGTCACCAACACAACAGCATGAATCGAAATGAATTTGTTGCGCTACTAGATGTCGTTTTATGCCCCGATATGCATCATGTTTGAGAGCTGCACAGCACGTCTTGCATGCTCAACGATTCTGAAAATTTTATCATTTGCATTTCCAACGCAGATGTGTCACTCCTTCAAATTTCATTTATGCCGATCTATTCCTTCCAGTTGTAACTTTTTTTCCCTTAGAGTGTATAATTCTGGTTTATATATTGCTTGTAAATATAATGCTGGTACCATTCATGTCTTCCCAGATTGCGAAGTTCTCCTTATTCCAAAACCTGCAGATATATCTCCATTTGGGCAGTTTCGAATCCACTTCCTCGATTTCCCAATCCTTTCAACCCATCTTCAGTCGTTACGCTAATCCACTGAGGCTGCATTCAGACCGGTTACACTTTTATGTATCTTTCCTTCGGTATAACTGCATGTTCCGACGGAAAAATCCCTGCCTCAAGCTGGAAGGAAGCAGAGAAGATATTCATATATGTCCCCAATGTGTTCCTATCATAAACGGGGGAGAGGTTTCTTCCATTTGGCGACTGTTTGCTTCCGCGTCACGTACCCTTTATTCCGACGTTTATGTCACGGCGGTTGTCCGACTTCTGTGCTAAAAGAAAGATGCCGATGTTTATTTTATTCTTCCTTTATTCGACTTTTTGTGTGAGGATTGTTGTGAAAATATAGGAATAAAAGGTTCCCAGCAGTAGAAATACCGATTGCTTTATTTTGTATAGTGTGAGAGGTCTCTACTGCATAAAATGCTTAAATCAACCAAAATAGAAACATAGCAAAACCGATTTTAATATTTTTATCTTTTAACTCTACAAGTTGATTCGATAAGATGTCTCGTCTACCAAGATCTGATAAATTTTGCTTACGATTACATATTTCGTCATCACGATAGTACCGGATTGTTGATGATGACGAGATCAAGATCTGGTGAATTTTTTTCTGTTGACGAGACATATGGTCAATTGTCTTCTAATGACAAATTACCTCGTCACCTGGTTAGTTTTCTTCTAATGAGCAGAGAGCTCGTCCATCCACATCTGGTCAATTCTCTTCAAATGACGAATTACCTCGTCCATCACGATTCAGTCAATTCTCTTCTAATGACGAGATATCTCGTTCGTTCATTAGAAGAGAATTGAATCACCTGGTTAGTTTTCTTCTATAATAGATAGCTCGTCCATCAAAATTTCATCAATTATCTTCCAATGACGAGATATCTGGTTTTATCAATGACTGGTTAGTTTTCTTCTACTGACGATATATATATATAGTCCATGAAAACCTAATCACTTTTTTTCTACTGACGAGTTATCTCGTCCTTCAATATCTGGTGAGTTTTGTTAATGACGAGGTACCACGATGAGACAACCACCATGTTCATGTAGTTTTGTTCTCAATTTTTAAATATGTAATGGGAATGTGCAGGGAATATTTAAATACTGAACTTAAAGCTTCTAAAAGCCTTCCAGTAGCATGATGTATGGCTTAAGTAAATTAGTCAAATTATACAATTATGGAATTCCGAGAAATGCAGTTATTTTTAAAGTAAGACGTAATTCCTTTAGAAAAACAACACGTTACAAAATTTCATCATCAAATGTTTGCTCAATTATCCTCGAGAGAGAGAGAGAGAGAGAAAGAGAATCGTAGATTACTTTACTTACTATTTACTTTAGATCGTGTTCTTGGTAGCTCTTTGCATCAATAATATATAAAACAATTCTACGTAAGGATCCTACTGGAGTTCAGCTTAATTAAAAGCTCATGAATACATAACAAACTTACAGTAGTAATATAAATTTATGCATTATACTTTAATGCCTACATATCCTGATTTACAACTAAGTAATCATAGAGATTACACTGATAATGGTAACAGTTTGATATTAAAACGTATTGTACATTTTGTTTTAACGAAAATAATACTTCTTTTGTCAGTTTAAGTAAATACTTTTAAAATATACTGTTATATCTCATATTTTTTGGGTCCTAGAAATAGAATTGATGACCGAAATATGTATGAACATTTTATTAAGAAGGATTTATGATTTAAGAGTCTTAAGGTTTTGTTTACAAAAGTAATTTGAAGCTTAAACGATTTTATGTTTTGATAACACTAACTCAGTTATACATATATAAATAATTTAATATACTATAAAGGTATACTATATTTATTTCATCTCAACCTGATATGTTTATAATCAAAAACATCTCAATTAATGTCGCTAGAATTAAAAATATATGGGAATTATCCATTTATGAGTTCTACTACAATGGTAGGTCCAATATTAATGCAATCGCAATCTACTGAGTAAATGTTTTCGGTTATTTGATATAATAAACTTAGATTCAAAGATAAATGAAGAATATCAAAGGTCATGTTTGGTCAAAAGTTTGGGAAAAGTTATGAAACATAAGTTTTTAGGTTACATAGCGGAGTACATAGTACCAAATTGAAAGCACATGGCGATGAAAAGTTTCAAAATTCATTCAATGACAAAGTAAGATTGATAATGCTATTTCAGAGTCTTGGAAAAAGAATACACACAATCCAAACAAATATTTTTCACGAAGACGAATAACATACAGGCAGTGCGCGTGGCCATGCATTTGCTTCCTTACCGACTTTCCTTGCTGTTTTCTTCGCATTATTTTATCTTTGCTTTTGGTGCCAATCCTCCGAGATAGCTCGGGGCAACAGTGGACTTTTTTACCCCAGGGAAAAAGGCAGTGGCCGCTCAAGAAAAGATAAGAAAACTGGAAAAAATAGACAAAGGAGGCTCGCAAAAAATTCCGAAGAAATAAATAAAGCTAGCGTGAAATGACTTTGCTTTACTTTGAAACAAAAATCGACTAGGGATCAAGGAGGGAGAAATAGCTTTTCTGCAACGAATTTCCTTCTTTTACTCCCTTTCCTTCATTTCCTACTTTTATAGTGTGGTTCCCTTCCCAGACGAGATCCCTCAAATGGTGTTTTTAAAAGGATAACTGGGATCCCCAGGAATAAGCACACAACGCCTGAATAATTTAGTTTCCGCTTTTATCGTCGTTTAAGGGGAGGAACCGTCATCGCCTAACGAGTTTGTGCTTTATTTCACTGAGGATGGTTTGAACAACCTTTTAAGTTCATGGGGGCTCTTGGTCTCGAAATTGTGCTCTATTTTGCTTGGAGACGAAGCTGTTTTCTCTGTCTGGGGCGAATCTTTGAAATAACCACCCATTGAATACGGATATATCTGGGAATTATATTTGATACGATCAATGCAATTTGGAGAAATTGTCTGTAATACGGACTTTGTTTAAAGTAATGGCGAAACGTCTTATTTATGTACGAAGCATTTGCAAGTCCCATAAAAGGTTTTCTTAACTCGCACATTTGTATTTCTCGAAATAGTCTCACATGCTCTTATACTGTTTGGAACCCTCCTGGTGGTTGTCTCGACGATATATATATATGTGTGTGTGTGTTTATATATATATTGAAGACGAGATATATCTATTTACCTGTGTTATGTGTAAGGGAACTCAGGAAACATTCAAACTGTACTTTGACCAACTTAAGTTTCAATATAAAATACCAAATTAGAAATATTTTTCCTACCCGTTTATTTACATACGTGACATCACGTAAATAAAATGAACAATCGCCGACACCAATATTTTTTATTGCTTATGGATGAATACGCCATGACTTAGAGAATATTTCCTATTCGAGTTATCTCTAAAATTGAAGCTTCTTGTTCTTGGGTGTTGATACACATTACTTAGGATGTATGTGAAGTAATGGAAATGAACCGTGGTAAGATTTTCTCTCAAATAAATAGCTTACGAGAAAACCAGCCTTTAACAATCAAGTATAGGATTCGAGTGGAGCACAGGTTCGTTACTTGCGGAATTATAATTAATATTGTTTAAGGATTTCAAAAATCCTGTGATAAATTTTTGATCAAAGAAAAATGTAGAAATTATGATTGTAATAAAAATTAATGCTATGATGCTTACTTCTGTTTTGAAATTTTGTGTAGTTCTAGTTGCAACATCCTATAGTATATGTATTGATGAGCCTCATACGAAAATACGATTCAATGGATAACCTTTGCAAAAACGAGAAGAGTTTTTAGCTTGAGGTGGAAGTGACAGGGTTTTGTTACAGAAAACGAAATTCCTTCTAATATAACTGACAATCTCTTCTGTGGCTTAGAATCCATCAAATTAACCCCATTGGTAGACCTCCCTGAGTTTATCAAGATATGAAAACCCGTATTCTGCATACAATTTTGTCTTTATACTGTTTTTAATCTAATTTCTGAAACAAGACTTCAAAAAAACGATAGATCTATCTTCGACAAAACGTTTTTAAGTAATAATTCCGTTATTTTTTGGATGGCATCCAGATGGCACAAAATTTTCCTATTGTAATAAAAAGAAAAACGGCATAAAAAAAATTCAAATAGGTTAAAATCTTCCGTTTACGCATCGTACTTAAAATTTATGGAAGAATGCAAAAATCACGATATTTTGGTAATTTTTTTATGTTAGTTAAAACTTTTAAAATGAACATGCTTTTTTTTATGTTTGTTTAATGGTTCAAATAACCTAAATAAATTAAATTCTGATCTATATTCTAATTTTTCCCCGTTCGCGCAACTTAGAAAAAGCAGAAATTTACCAATATTTCGCAATTTCACTGAGCAACTCTTCGTTCGTTTTGCTAGAACAAAACAAACAAGAACTCACTTGATATAGATTGAACTGGTTTGAAACTCATGAGAAAAGTTGTGATCTTTTCTTTCACCGACGAAAATATACTTTGCTACTAATAAATTACTTCGTTCGTCGAAAAATTTAATGTTAAGCAATTTCGCAGGAATGTGAAGGACGAACGCTATTCTCTTATCCAGGAGCATGGATAAAATTATATTGGACATGTATCTTCTTCCTTGAGTTATTCAAATGATTAACTCAAAGCATTATTTCTCGTTTGTCTGAACTATCAATATCCCTAGAAGAAAAACTATAAGTTGTAGGGTAACATGGCACTCTAACCAACACTGGATGGAAGAGCGGTGTTATCCACCGACTAGAAAATCATGCAGGAGGCCCGCTACAGTGGATCAAATGCCTCCTGCATTTTAATAAGCTTGCTTTTTGCAACATTTTACAGCATATTGACGGTCAAACTGCAGAGTCTAAATATTTTAGTGGGCCAATCGGGCAGCAGCTCACTTGCTGTGAAAAAATCCCGGTGGTCGATTATGAACCCATAGATTGGTCGATTCCTGATATAGACATTGATTTGTGGAGCAAAGACAAATAGTATTTGTTGAGCAAAGACAAACAGTATTTGTTGAGCAAAGACAAACAGTATTTGTTGAGCAAAGACAAACCGTATTTGTTGAGCAAAGACAAACAGTATTTGTTGAGCAAAGACAAACATTATTTGTCGGACATTCCAAATGCAATCACCTTTGGACACTGTCCAGAAGACAGCAAATCGGGACCCTGGTTTTTTGTCCCCTTCCAAATGGCTAACTGCGGCCAACTGAGTCCTTAGGTTGTATATAAGTTCATAAGATCCATACAGAAACTTAAAAGAAATAGTTGGCTTCATCTTAAAAACATACATGCCTGTGTGGTATGCCATAAAAAAGAGCAAATATTTTACTGACGGACCAAAACATGTCTTTGAAGCAATCCAAACGTCACGGTATTTATCCGATGATTTATTTCAAGTTTTCGATCCTGTAATACAACGAAATGCGTTCTTTTTCCACCCAGAGAATGTTCTGTTGGCAATGCGTGTTGATGAAAGAGAACGTATTCGGGAGCTCTCGGTTACAGAACGATCTTAAAATCAAGACAAACCGTCCCAAAGAAGATGACTGTTAGAAATTTCGTACCACCGAAGATAAACTTTCAATCTTCCGATTAAATTGAAATTACTAATTGGAATTCTTGTGTGGTGCATCCTCTCACAATGCTGCGGGAGCTAAGTGAAGATAATATTAAATCACTCATGAATTCTTACACTACGCCATCAGAGATATACAAAAGTTTTTCTGTCACACCCAGGCTATCAGGGGTCCTCGAAAAAAGTATGTGGACAATGAAGCTAGAGAAGGCTATATCCAAGCAACACTAAAGTCTAGATTGGTTATGCCTCATTTCTCCAAAAAATAAGATTTTAAATGTGTAGTAGATATATAAAAAGAAAAAGTAAAAAACCCAGTAAGCCAAATAATTCTACTCTATGGAAAAATCTTTGTAAATAGTTGTCAATATAATGTAAATATCACACCCAAGAATTGGATGGTTGTGGGTGAGGTTCCCCGTGGTGAGTTCTGGGTCGTTTCGTTCTAGAAAATAGAGCGAAGAGAAGCACAGTGAAAATTGGAAAAAATTAGCAAATTTCTGTTTTTTCTAAGACGTTGCTAACGGAAAAAGTTAGATTAGTGATCAGAATTTAATTTATTTAGGTTATTTAAACCATAAAACAAGCAGAAAAAACTAAAGCGTGTGTGTTTAAAAAATTTTAACAAACTCAAAAAATTTACATAAAAATGGCGCGTAATTTTTTTTTTTTTTTTTTTTCATTTTTTATTAATTTTAAGTACGATGCGCGAAGGGAAGATGTTAATCGATTTTAATTTTTTGTACGTCGTTTTTCTTTTTATTACAATTGGAAACTGTGACGCACTAAAGCGTTACGAAAAATAAATTTAATTTTTTTTCACCCTATTATTTAGGTAATAATTCTTGACATATTTTCTTATAGTTTCTTGTTACACAGTAAAATAACAACTGAGCAGTAATATTTATACTAAGAGTAAGCTGAAACTCTTAAAAATACCAATTTTTAAGATGCAAATCGATTTATTTAAGGTTAGACGAGGCTGAATCGAAATCTAACGTCATTCTATGTTTCATTCATTACAGAAAACCATAAAACAATGAGCTACACACTCTAGAAAGTAAAAGAATATATGAGATCAGCATTATGGATTACTGTTCATACCTAATTATAGTACACAACCTTTGATAAAAGAAAGCAAATTGAATGGGTTTTTTTTTTTTTTTTTTTGGAATCTTCAGGTCAAATGAAAGGGGTGTTTTCATCTCACGGTGAAAAGAACGTCTTGAACTTTAGATAGAACCTTCTGCTATAACATACAACCTCATATAGTACAAAAACACAGATGCTACACACACCCTAGTAAACTTATCTACTGTGGCAACTTAGCCACAGATCTTGTGATAATCCCTATGAAAAGGAATTTAAAACGCGCATCTTCCCTACACGATGGGGAATTCGTCAGATTGATTTGGAACGTGGTCGAAGGGAGACTACATTGGAATGGACTAATCCATTCTCTTTGTTTCACTGTCATCGTGTTAGTGCCCTGTCTTTGTTAATAAATAGATGTTAAAATTGAACTGGAATTGGAATTAAATTTGACTTGAACATGCAACCTTATGATGTGCGAACTTTGGACTAGATGTAATAGTTAATATATCACATCTAGATTGATGTACTCACTCTATTATTCTGAACAATATTTCATCATAAAATACCGATCTACACGTTATAAAAAATACAAGAAAATTTGTGAACAGCATTATTGATAACTGTTTGTGCCTGGAAACCCCTCCCCTCCAAGTTTTTGAGAAAACAAAACACAATGAATGGCGTATTCGAAACCTTCGGGTAAAAGAAGGTTCCACTTAGCTGAAGGCGAAAAAGACGCCTTAAAAGCCTCCCCTCGACCTACAGTCCATAAAGGCCTCAGCTCTAAAACGAGAAGAAATGTGAGGTGAGCAATGGAGCGCTATAAATTTAACACTCTTAGGTATCTGCGAAGAACAGGCTGCTTGTTTAGGGTCCGGTTCTCGTAAATAAAAACCTTCCGTCCAATAAATGTTCCAGCGTCTCAACCATAAAGATTCGTGGACCACCCTATTTCATTTGACGAGACTCCCGAACGATAAGTGAGGAGCTTGAAGTGAAATGAAGACAGGATGGGTGAAAATTTTTATTTGATTTATTCGGTATCACCTTAGGAGGGAGGGTGTTTTCGTATACTGCACCACTCTGATCTTTGAAATATATTGCCGATAAAATGGGCGATTTCGTTAGGAAATAGTACCCTTTCACACCTTCTGTTTATTAGATGGAATCCAACTATGTCTCTTTACTTTTATTTTAAATATTCAAACGCTTTTGTGATGTTCGAAATTTCAAACCTTTCAAATGTAAGACTAACACCTAATAAACAAAATGATTGTGTCATTTTTCAGTCGATAACTTTTACGTATACTAAAATGTCTTGTAACATTCCGTTAACCTTTTGATATGGATTAACCTTTTCATAGAAGCGATGAAATTTCTTATGGTACTAAGATTAATAAAGGTATATAAATACTCAATCAATTGATCTTTTGATGTTTTCATCTGTCAGATATTCAATAAATATTTTGTAACAAAAGTACTACGGATCAACTTTAAACTGAAAGAACCCTTATGACACACTGATCCACATACACTTTCATTTTCGAAAATAACTTAAAATATTTTACTACTGTTTAAAATTATATTTTTGTTTGTGTAATTTTAATTTAATATGTCACCTTCAGTTGATTCATAATTACATACAGACATGGATTTACTCAATAATTCCACATAGTCTTTGTTATAAGTGTTTTACCCTCCTGGTGGCTTAGAAACGCAAGATGTCCTGAGGATCCGAACGGTCACCAATTTTGGGCAAGGGACCATTTGTTTTTACTCCTTTGATCTTTATTTCCCCTTGGACAGAAATAAGACAGATTTTTCTCAACGAGGTATCTCACTATTAGTAAAGAATATCAAAATGATGAAAATAAATATTTCTGCTAATGCTTTTACTAAACCGTGCACTTCTGTCGTATGAATATGCAAGGCAAATAGTTTTAAAAAGAGTTCGACAGTTACTTCAAAGACAAAATTCGTCTTTTGAAGTACTCATCGATATAAATTGTTTGTGAGTCTCTGTAAAAACTCTGTAAGACACATTTCGCACTTCAATTTATAAGGACTTATTTATAGGTGCTTTAAGGTTCGTAAATTACCTATCCAATAGTTAAAAAAAACGTTTTAGCTGAAAAATAACGAAAACACATACATTATTTAATTCAATTCAATTAAAGAACCTTTAGCGATAAAAGGACATATCATCAGCAGATAAATACGTAATTTAAACCTTTTGTTCCTAGTTTTAATTCCCAAAACGTTTTTCCCACCTGGAAATGTTCTTTTTGTAAAAAAAATGATGATAAAAGAACAGCGAGATACATATAACTCCCCACACATATACAAAAAGAAACTACTAAACAAAAGCAAGGAGAGGATTCGTGAGAGAAACCAAGATTTCTCATATGAGCAAAGAAATAAGAGAAAAGAAAAATGCATACTCGCTAGCAAAATGAAACAAACGGAAACAAAAAAGGGTATAACTGCAAACCAAAGTCCGTTGAGAGAAATAAAATTGGACAAAACTTGTTTTCTCGAATAAAAAACAAAACAAAAAAAGTAGAAACAAACTAAATTAAGCGGATTGAAGAAAGAAACTTGAAAACAGACTAATAAGAAACGAGACGAAAAAAGTGAAGAAATATCTCAAAAGCTGCGGAAAGGGGGAAAATCTGAGGAAAAAATAAGAGACATTCACTTTAATGGAAATAGGGAATGTAACTATTTAAGCAAAGGACATAAAGGAAAAGTGAAAGAGACTACCGAAAAACCGAGAATGCTTTGTTAAATTAAACAAAAAAATATATAGTACTAGAAATACGAGTTTAAATACAATGTGTGTTTTTTTCTCTTTAAAATGTGGTAAGTAGCCAAATGGATTTTATTACTACTTCTTACGAAAGATCATTTCCTTTGAAGGAAAAAATTAAGAGAAAGGGTTTAAATGGATTCGCTTTTCAAACACTTTTTCCAAATCTACCGGGTCTGTAATTTTTTTCTTACTTTTGGTGTGGTCCTTTCTTTACAGATAGAGTTGGTGATAAGATTATATCATCAAACGAACACAATATTTCATTATTTTCCTTTTGATTGGAGGAACACTAAGTCCCCATTTTTAAATATTTAAAAATGTTTTTCGCCACTTCCCTATTCTACAATCTATTACATCATTTTTAAGCTGCGGTTCTTTTCATTTAGATTACTTTGATATGAAAAAATATTCGTTATTCGTTGAACAGAGACCTCTACTAAATTCTAAATAAGTAATCATTAATCGAAAACTAAATTTTTATTGATCAATGATATAGTTATTAATTGCTTGATCCTTCTCTATTACATTTGTCATACCTGGCATTAATGTTATGTCGGAATATTTTTGTATAAGTACACTTGTGTTTTGGACCATTAATGGATTAGTTTGTTCTTAATGCAACCTAATTAAACGTTTTGTAGCAACATAAACAAGAATTAAAAGTTATATTCAAAAACATATATGTAAACTATATGAAGTGTAAAGAAAACCAAATATAAGCCTAATCTGAAGATCCAAGGTTATGTAAGATTATTGTCGTCATAAAAAGCATAAAATAATGAATGCTTAGTTAAAATTTTAGATGGAATTTCTTTACGTTGGTGTTGTGAAACAAAACATATGTACACATCATTACCAAATAATCTTAAAAAATACGTAGCACAGTTTGTTATGATTTTATCATCAACATTTCATAATTGAGAACAATAAAAAGTAATTGAAAGTTACCACACATTTTTATGTCACGTACGATTATATACGTTTTATATCATGTACGATTAACTCAATCTTAGCAACTCTTATCATAACTAAACAATTTTTTAATACCTTAAACACCGCATGGTTTAGTTATTTCGAAACAAACATTTTTTTATCTGTCAAAAGCAACTTATAATAGAGATTAAGATGGCCTCTGTCATAATACTCTTTTTACATTGGCTCATTTAAATTTAACTTCTTGTAGGAAGATTTTCATTTATTTTCAAGAATAAAGTACATTGTTATTCAGAATTCCCTCCCGGGTTTCGAAGCGCTATAGTAAAAAAACTAAGACTAATACAGCAAAAAAGAACATTTGAAAGAATACAAAAACAATTCAAGTTTTATTGTCACCAGTTGCCAGTAGATGACGGTAGATTGAAGGCAGTTAGTAAATAAAAATAGCGTTTACAGGCGAACAGAAAGCCTTTTGTATTTTAGAATTTTCAAAATCTGAATCAGTGTATTTGGTTCAGCGGGCATTTCGTACGAAATATCGAACCCAGGGACCAACTAACAAAACAATTCATGCGTGGTACAAGAATCTCAAAGAATCGGGATGCCTGTGTGATAAGAAACGAAGTGGTCGTCAGGAACTGGACTATCGCATTGATGTATGTCGTGTGACCAAGGGTTCACATATAGAACACCTGTAAGCTATGTAATTAAAACTTGAATTGCTTCTGTATTCTTTCAAATGTTCTTATTTGTTGTATTAGTCTTAATTTTTTTACTATAGCGCTTCGAAACCCGGGAGGGAATTATGAATAACCCTGCATATCAAAATACATACAATAGCTGAAAACATATTGTGAACTTATGGTTAGTAAAACATCAATTTAAGCCACTGCGGGTTTCACTCGCAAATATCCGTTCTGCAAAACGATGTCTTCTCTGATTGACTTCTGCCCACCCCTTTTGACCAGTAAAATCTTCCCTGGGATTATGTCAATCAGTAGCATTACTTATTTGTCATAAGGTAGAGAAATCGGGCTGGTAATCAGGGTTTAGGCTTCTATATCAAAATGCTCCAGGCTTCAATCCGAGATAAAGCATGCATTTTGTTTAGTATGCAGCCTCTTTATAAACGGGATTTTTCCTTGAATATAGTGAGAATATGTGTACTTTTGTGTTGAAAAGAGAGCTTATACTTCTTTTTTTTAAACAAATTTCAAAACATTTCATCTGTCCTGGGAGACAAACAATGTTTTCCCCAATTGGATTTTCATTCCTTTGGAGTAATACGGCAGTTTTGTCGCACCTAAATATCAGCAAAATGATCAGATCTTGATGAATCAGATAGCTACTTGAGACCAATTGGTAGATAGGTATTTTAATTAACGTCGTACTAGAACAACACAACGGGATCTATCCCCAAAGGAAGGATCCAAGGACAACACCACTTTATTATGACCAACGGTCAAAAGACGAGGCAACACCTGAGCTGGCACCCATCTCTCCAAACATCAACACCAAGTTATTGTGAACCACGGTCAGATGACGAGGCATCGTCTGAGCTGGCACCCCACTCTGCAAACTTCAACTCCACGCCAAAGTTAGGACATTTGAGGCCACGGCAGATTTAATGCTCCAGTCCCCTTTGTACACGTTCGTGTTTGTTGGATTCGATATTGCAACCGTCCGTTACTCTTCTAATCGGGCCACCGCGGCCCCTGAGACCATTTGCAGGGTTAAAAATATATTACTCTATCCTTTGTTATGCCGAGATTTTAAAATAGAAAATGGCAAGGCGGTATACTTCACATTATAAGTTATTTACAAATGTTTAGCAGACAATCGTGCAAGTGATTTACTTATATATGTATATCTCAGTTATTAATTATTTATGTGTAAAAATGTTACTGCTTTTGCATAATTGTTACAGAAATGCATTTGAATTCTAACATATCTTTTTGTGATTCCACATAAACTAATTGTCGTATATTGTAAGCAATTTCACCCTGCGCAAAAAGTTCACGAATAATTTTGTTATCAATTCGTTAAAAACTCAAATTTGTTTCGATATAAAAATAATTAACGTACTATACCAAGTGTATGAAAAAAGTAATATACATAATATATTACTTTAAAAATTTATTAGGATAGTATTTTTTTGGCACTAGAAAAAGATATTGTAGCATTATTTTTGGATTTAGGATATGCAAATATTTTTATGAATAATAGTTTGCTTTGCCTATTACACCCATGTTTGTATTTCGTATTAATTGTATTAAAAATGTAGTTTTAACGTATTAAACTAATATCTTTTAAATAATATTCGGTGAGAATTCTTTCTTGTGAAAAGAGTCATTGATAAACTCAATTTACATAATATTCAAGAGAAATATTTGCACACTGCAAATTTAGCACCAAATTTCCAGGAAACTCATTTAACTTTTTAATCAGCTAAACGTGTTTATATTCGTTCGTTTTACACCTTCTTTGCCTAAAGAGGTTTGGAAATCTTTTTAGAACCTAAATAAACACAATTTTTTAATGTGGAAGTAGTAAAAAATATTTTTATACACTATATTCTATATATAGAGATCACGATTTCGTCTCTATTTAGATGTCATGGTTGGACATGTATCAATAAATGCGTCTTAAAATCAATGTATCTGCACCCTCCAAGTGGTTTTGACGATACATCTTGTCAGAGACGATCTGACTAATTTTGTTGATGACAAGATATATCGCCATCATATTATTGTCATTTTTATGATAACGGTATAAAGTTTTGGTCTTTAGGCGTGGTCTTTAGAATCATTGCACTCAGAATAATAGATCTTTATCACCCGTATAGGTAAATACACAAGTACTAATGCATTCAAATGTACACATTGTGACATCATGAGAAACTTCGTTGTGCTTGACCTTTAGGAAGGGTCACGTACAGGGCAGGTGCCTACTCCATTGTGTCATTGGAATGCCGAATGTATTCTGAATTGTTTAGCGCCAGTTGCTGTTTTTTCCGCCACGCGCTCTACAACGACTTAAGAAGAACAGGTGGTCTTCGTCCATATGATCTCTGATTGGTTTTTGACTTTTACCGTTGGGTTATTTTTACACAGAACACGTTGGAGACGTCGTTAGAGACGACGGTTAGAGAGAGCCAGAAGCAGTGGGTGAGGCGTGTTCACCGCGCTGGACTGTGATAAATTTGATGTATAGGAATAATTATGTTAATGTGATGATGGTAAATACTGTATATTTCTCTTCATGTTCTTGTAATAATAATAACTTAAATATCTCAGCTGCTGCATATCTTGTCTTTGTGTTCCATTCGTAATGTTTTCAAGCTACAGTTTCGGGTCGACGCCAAAAGAAAGTATATTTAAAAGTATGGGTACATGGATATTAAATAAAGTTTCAAACACATTTCTATTTTAATTCTGTTAACAGTGATAGTCATTTATACATTCTTCAAGATAAAAATAACAATAAGCATGCTTGAACAGTATAAAGTTGGTTTAAATGTTTCCGCGTTTACTTCCTATAAAAATTATTTTTAGTTTTCAATGCTAAATTTGAAAATAAGAAACACTCAACTGTATAAAAAGCATGAAAGTTGAAAAAAGCGGGTAACTTTAAAAATTTTAATAAAATTACATTAATATTCCAAATCATCGGTATCTAGTCATGTGTGAAACCTATACTTGTATAGTAAAATTCTCAAATATACATGGGTGAAAAACGAATTATATGAACTCAGATAGAAGGTTGCAACGTTTTAAAAGTAGTAAATTCCCTAATATGAGTAGCATGTGTACCCTGTACACTTTCGTACATGTTGAAAATAGTGATATTTTAGTCGATAAGTGGTGAGTATACATTTGCAAACCGAACCGTTCGCGAGCCGCTCGTGAACCGTTCGTTCAAATTTCGTTTACCAGGCAGTGATTTGTCAGCCACCTGTGATGACGATATAGCCTGGAGGTTCGCGAGCTGAATGAAAGGCAACAAACAGATCACGACGCCGTCGCAATCTGAACAAAGAACGCCTTTGTGTTCGTCAAAAAACCGACAGGGAGCGGATCGTCACGAGCCATTCGTTTGGCACCCCAAGCCGTCTGCCGATCATGAGAACTAGATGCTCACGAATGGTTCAGCTCGGCAATGCATACACGCCGGTATAATACTAACCCCAAATCTTTATTTCTTCGATAACATATTAGTAGCACTATCAGGCGTGGTGGTTGTTACGGGGACGGAGACTTGAACGGATCTACGACTTCGTATTCTAAGTGGTTCATGGAAAAAAGTGCATAGTTCACTATGAAGAGGGGTAAAAATTAAAAGAAAGACTATTGGACAAGGAAACTAGCAAGAAATTTCATTGGTATAGGTCAAGAGTTAAGCCAAGAGGTAATTTTATCCTATGCGATTTGAGAGGAAAAGTGGTCGTGGGAGGTCAGTCATACTGGGAGGTCCGGAGATCAAAGGTGAAAGGGGATGGGAAGATATATAACCTATTTCACAAAAAGTACTATATATATGTGGGGTTAGTGGGTCGGTTATTTTTATGTCTAGGGGTTGTCTCAGGTAGAAGACTAATTTTAGAAAACAATTATATTTATTAACAAAATTACTATTTATATTACAAATAAGATAAAATGACATTAAAATAAGAATTGATAAGTTGACAGCAAGAATCAGTTTCAAAACACAAGTATTTTAGAAACCTGTCATGACGGAGGAATTGGGACACAATAGTTAATTTAAACAGCTTAATCTATAAACGAAGGACTATTTAAAGTCAAAGAAGATTTAGTTTACAAAATTGGTTATTACCGCGAAACGGAACAACGGAAAAACACACCCATGCTGGCGATCGAAAAATGTCTGACTGCTCATACTCTGAAGGCTCCAGACCGTTCTAGAAAGATAGCGCAACTCACCTGCGCAGTAACAGAAATTTAGTACTAGTAATATAATAGTAGTTTGGTCCAATTCGTGCTGTCATCTACCGGCTTCGGTAAACAGTAGAAATTACTCACATGAAAATTCCTACATATATTTAGAAATATAGATATATTTAGATATATAGATATAGAAAAATATATATGCTATCGGAGAAGGTCCGGGAACCATCCAGAAGGGAAAGATCTGAAGGCAACATCACGTAATTCAAGGTCAAATGATGCCTACTTAACTGTAAGATTTGAATGAGGTGGTACGAGTATTATAAGACATCTTATGATAGTAAAAGGGATGGTAAATTGATTGCGATCGCTCCGATTTTTATCTGCCTGCTGCAAGCAATCTGTAAATCTCTTTTTTTTGGGGTGTATGAAAATATTTAAAATAATATCAGTCCACCATTTTACAGATACTGCAACAAGCCGTAGATATCGATTATATCTATCATCTATATACAATATTCATCATCTGACCGTGGCTCAAAATTACGTTGAGTTGTCCTCGGATCTTTACCTTAAGGGATTGTCGGAGCGTCGTCAATAACCCGTTGTTTTGCTCTAGTTCGACGATAGTTAAAAAATTACCAAATTACTCCATATACAGTTTATAACTTGCCAAGTTCAATTGAAAACATGATTTACGTGCTCTAATTGTTATCTGTATACTGCAAGGAATATGTAAATATTTTCTTATCGGATAGAAAATGTCTAAATTGATTTGAGTTCAGTATAGAGATTCTTTGTTATCCCTTTGTTTTTAATTTTCATCTTTCATTAGAAAATAGAAGATTGCACATAAATCAAATTGGTGGAGGAACTCATTTTAGGTTTAAAAAAAATGAAAATATTTTACAACCTACGTAAAGGCAAAGTTTTGAACACAAAATGTATTTTAAGAAATCATATTATAGTAAAGGGAATCTCTAAATATTTTTATTGGATATAAACTGTCTAATATAATTTATGTTTTCCAGAAAGGAGAAATATCGCGATGCTGTAGCACCAATTCCCTTTATCTCACATAAGCAATTTATAATTTTTTTGAGTTGATTAGAAAACTGATGACTCCACACGAGTCTGCAAAGAATCTCAGTATTCTTTGTAAAACGATTAAAAATATTTTTTTCAACTCACCAAAAAAAAAGTGTTTAGTTAGAAAAAAAAAACTTAATAATAGAAATATGTGATGATTGTGCAAAGGGTTTAACAAACATAATTAATTTCCCATCTTATTGTGATCTGTCTACTGTAAGAAATTTTTAAATATTTTTTTACCGGATATGAACACGCATTTCAGTTCAGTATAGAGAATCATTACCATGTGTGTGCAACGGATATCGATTCTCTCTATATATCGATTCTCTCTTCCATAATCAATTTGTAATTTACCGAGTTGATAAGAAATTAGATGATTTCACATAAATCAAATCAGTAGAGAGTGTCTCATTTTCCTTTTCAAAATAAAATATTTTTGATCCCAGGAAAACACAATAGTATAATAAGAAATCGTATGATAGTAAAGGAAACTATAAATTGAATGAAATGCGTCGTTTTGTTATACCTACCACAAGCAATCTAAGCCTTGTTTTATCGGACATAAAACGGTCAAAACTAATTTATTTCTTTCAGAAATATAAACCCTAGCGATGCTGTAGTATCAATTCTCTCTTTCCTCCATAAGCAATTTCTAATTTGCTGAGTTCATTAGAAAACTGGTGACTTCACAGATATCGGAGAAATTCTCTGATCCCAACAGGGGCTGGTGTTACAAATTCAATGAAGTCGGGATATCAAATTTTGAAGTGTTACATTCTTTTTCCAGATCAATATAAGATTCTGCTACAGTGTAAGTTGAATGAAAAATGTGATTGCAGAGACTATTTGTTAAAGTGTTCAAATAAGATATATATAGAGTGTCCCAAAATTCACGCAAAAAGTAATTTTGATAGTAAACTAAGGTTTTAAATTAAAAATTTTAAATTCTTTATTGATTCATAAAGTATACAATATAGGGTTATGTATGGAATAGCATATCGGGTAAATGACCTCCAAGGCATTTGCTAGCACATCCGTACTATTTTGGTGATTTTCCATGACCGTTTTGTATAAATGTGTCTGAATTTCGTTGATACAGGGCTCAATTTCCTCCTTCAAGGCGTGGATGGTCGTGGATTTGTTGGCATAAACCTTAGACTTAAAAAAACTAAGAAAAATGTCCAACGGCGTTAAATCGCATGATCTGGGCGGCCAATTCTGATCACCAAAACGGGAAATTACACGACCAGGAAATGACTCATACAATAATTAATTGTTTCTCCGGCTGTATGGCATGTGTCACCATCTTGTTGAAACCACATGTAATCCAGTTCCATATCTTGTAATTTAAGCACAAAAAATTGGATTATCGTGTCGTATATTTTGTAAATTGCGAACTGTAGTTGCCAAACCCTCTTCATTATTTTTAAAATATTGCTCAACAATAAAAACGCATTGTTCTTACGTGTAGCGCACCATTTTTAATAACCCTGAAAGTTCAGCTGTCACGCTGTCTTTTTTTTTTTTTTTTTTCGTTGTCTTCATTTTATCGCACAAAAGGTGCAAAATTCAGATATTGCGTGAATTTCGGGACACCCTATATTTCCATGTGATTGAAAGCGGTAAGTGGATATATGTATGTAAATGTGTGTAAGTTATTAATCTGGAAGAATGAATAGTGAATATTTCTCGTGAATACCGTTACGGAAACTCAAAGCACAAATGAAAGTATTTTTAATCAAACAACAAAAAATTGGATGGTTTACCACGTACTCAAACCGTAGTTTTCACGGGAACACTTGGGCCTGATAATGAACAGTGCAATGAATGAAGCATATATAGGACTTACTAAGTGAATACTCAACAATTAATTTATAACTTTAAAGATTAAATTACAGCTGGATATAAATAATGAAAGATAATTTAATGTACTAAAGGCTTTTGATTGTTGCGTAGTTAAGTAGCTTTAGAATAACAATATTTGCGCAGATAATCACTCCGCGCATTTCAAAGTGTAACGAATGAAACAGACTGGCCCAAAGCTAGCTCAGCATAGTAAAATTTCCGTATCTGGCATATTCCCTGTGTTGGAATTGGTCTCAACCTCTTCAGAGGCTTGTTTTTAGAGCGCCGTATGGTGGTTATAAAACAAGAAAATTAATATGCAAATAGTATGTTTATCTCGTATGAACTTTCGACTTGTGTATAGGCGATTGAAGAAGAGATGTAAATAGACGAGATGTCTTGACTTTAGAGGCTTGAAGTATTTGTAAATAAGTTATCAGTAAAACTAATTTTATCATTGTCTTGTAAAATGTAATATTCTTTGGTCCTAATTACTCAAAGTGAACACCCTACCCGGACTGAGTGCTCTCGAACTCTTATAGAAGGACATTCTTTGTCTAGACGGCGTTAGATTTAAGTTATGGTTGGTTTTCTAGTTCTGAAATTATAAGGCAAAACAGTTGTGTAGTGTAATATTATGTCCTCTTGGACTCAACCCTTACTTGCTAGGGAAAGCAGAGGCGCAAGGTCACATGGTAAGAAAAGAAAAGTGACGCTAGGAGGGGTTTGGTCAGGGGTGATCGGCGAGGGAAAGAGACAGTAAGTGACAGGGAACGATAGAGCGAGGAAGGCGACGGAAATTTTTGACCGTTCGTTCTTTAAAAGGCTCTTTCCTGAGATTACAGCGCAGATTTGTTGTTATGTTTACTTAAATAAACACTTGTTAAGTTTTCGGTGTTCTCTTTTCTTTTGCCATTCACGAACCACAAGTGTAAAGCATTACAAGTTGCAACGCTCAATATTTCATGCATCTATCTCCGCTACATTTCCGATTTTAAAGACATATCCGCGACAAAAAGCGCAAGCGACAATAACATAAATATGATTACTGTGGTATCAACATTTATAACTGTTCATAACTGTGTGGTAGCTGTACACAATTCTTTTCTGTAAAGCTAAGGGCTCAGGTATTTAGTGCCATGGCAACGTTCATCAAGACACTGCATGACTAGGACTCCGCAACTTATTGAACTTGCATTCCATTATACGTCAAATGTACTCGAATGCGACATGTTAACGCGGTATGGAAGTTTTGACAGTGGAATGCCAGCCAGGTGTTGACCTCATCATCTGACCGAGGTGTTCTAGGATCTTTCGCTTCGGGGACCCAGACCATCAGCGATAGCTCACTGTATTGCTCTATTGTGGAGTGAATTCAACTACCAATCTACTTGAATGAAATTTGAGCATTGCGCTTTGAAAACTATTGCAAAACATCGCTAAAACTGCGATAAAAATTATGTCTGAACGAAAAAAGTACTTTTCCTCCTTTGGTAGTTTGCTTTGGTTTACATTTAAACGCATATCTTATCTGGCCTATACTTGTAATGTGCTTCGAATTGTAGTTCGGTTTGGAATATACACTAAGTTTGGGAAGATTTAAACTAAATTAAAACTATCTTTCTTATGACGATATTATTCTGAGTTTCTGTTTAATGAGTATTTGTATTGGGTTGAAATGTGATATTATTAATGAGTAGTATTGTAATTACATTCTAATTACACTTTTAAACTGAGAATTTCTTTATAAATATTTGTAAATAATGTGCTGCGTAGTGAAAATTAGAGTCGTTACAAAATTAATCTTGTCACTAAGCTCCTCACATGATGGTGGTTATCGAAAGAAAGAAATACAGAGGCTGTTCACTCATTTTTTAGACAACGTATTTTGTATTCACAAAACTAAATTACATAAAATTCTTGTGTTTTAAATGTTCTATTTGATAGCCCTTATTCTGAACTATCTTTCGACACCGTAATTTGCAGGATAATAATGCCTTTTGTGTCAGAAGACATATTCTATCCCATTCCTCTGGAACAGCTTTCCAGAGTCCTGTAAGGGTTGGGGGACGACGTTTGGGTAATGCAGATTTTAAAAGTCCGAAAGCACAAAAATCCATAGGTGATACATCGGGAGATTTAGTAGGGATATCAGTGAAGGGTATGACCTTGATAAAGATTTTTTTTCCTTCCTTTAAGGAAATTTACAGTGGATTTTGATTTGTGACTGTTAGCTTAGTCTTGTTGGAGTTCCACAGATTGATGGCACTGTGGGCAAAGCGATGGTATTTCATTCAGAAAAATTGGCGATAAAATATGTTCCTGATAGTATTTGAGTTAATCTTGACATTGTTTTCTACTCTCTTTATTTTTAACTTGCCATTATATGAAAAACCAACAACAATCATGAATCCCTAAGAAAAACTTTCTTTCGATTCTGTGAACCATGTATTTAAATTTTTTTCTCCCCTTTTATGATAATAAATGGCTCTTTTTTTGCTGCAATCATTTAAATACACACATGATTCATCTATTGTGACAATTTTTTTCCCATTTTTCTTTGGATAAGTGTTTTTCATATAGAATTCGGCAGCGTGTCCTGCGTTCAGCGATATGCTTTGGAGAAAGACGATGCACATTGCGTTTTTTCGCTTTTTTAAGATTTAAATCAACATTTATCATTTTGTTTTTAGTTGACACCGAGCATTTTAATGATTTTGCAACTGTCCTTTGACTAGGGGGATTTTCTTTAAACATTAAACAACGTACCTTTGCAATAGTCGAAGATGTCCGTTTCTTCCTTGGATTCTTGTTTGGAATTTTTGTCCCACTTTAGGCTCCAATTTGACGTTTTTTTCCCCTTTATTGTTGACGATATTACCTATCGGCGCTTTAGATATCACAAAACCATGACTCTCACATCGTTTTTGGATAACGGAATATGAATATTTCTCTTCGGAAAGAGCATAAATATAGCCTTCGAAACACTGCTTCGTTAAAAACGCCATTTTGAATAAAAACAAACCTCTCAAGCCGCAGACGATAATTTTGACTTTTAAAAACATAGTACAACTGCAGTTACTTCTTTTGCAGCAAACGATTTTTTATTACTGCTAACCAAAATCGTCTAAAAAATGTTCGAACAGTCTCTGTATAGTTAAACCATCCAAGTGGTTTCAATGAAAGATCTCGTCCATCAATATTTTACCAATTTTGCTAATGACGAGATACCTCGAAATCAAAATATACTTGGTCAATTTATTTATTTTTACAATGTATCTCGTCCTTTATTATCTGGTGAGTTTTGCTCTTGATGAGATACCACATCGAAAAAAACCCTGCAGGTTACCTTTTTACAGGTAGGGGTAATGGTGGAATGACATTTTTGGCTAGGCTGCGCCAGACACAAGACATGCAATCTATCTATATATTAAAAAAGGATGTGTGTGTATGTGCGTGGGTGTATTCTCTACACAAATCTACACCGTTTGACCAATCCATGCCAAATTCGGTGCACTTATATTTTACAACACTGCAGAAAATGTATGCTACAGGGTTCGTGTAAGAGTTAACACAGGGAAATGTAGCGGTCATATTTTAGCTGTCGCAGTAGGAAACACGTTCTACAGAGTTCGTGCATTTGAGTTAATACAGGGAAATGTCGCGGTCATATTTGAAACACGAGCATCGCCTTATTATTCAGCTAGTATCAAATAATAGGCACACAGACAATGAAAGTTTACTAACACAGATTAGAGAAATACACCCAGCGAGGAATACATCTGAATGGATCAAAACTGCACTGAATACAACTCGAAGGTTGTTTCCACAGTGAACATGCCCGCTGAGCCACGATGACCTAGTATCCACCAGGAATCTTGACACAAGAAATGTATAGGTATATGTTACATATTTAATTTGTGGCCTATGGGATAACATAGAAGTTAAAACTGTTTCTAAACAGTAATATTCAAATGATAAGATTAAAATAAAATAATAAAAATAGAGGAAATATATAAAACTAATATCGATAGTATTATAATGAGATTATGAGCCGCGGTAGCTCAGTCAGCAGAGCGTCGGGCTCGAATCCGAAGGGTTGTGGGTTCTGTCCTCGGCGGAGCCTACAATTCTGATGATTTTGAGATCGGCGCTTCGACCTGGCTAAAGACCGTCGTGTTCACTAATGGTGACTGGGGTACGTTAAATAGGTCGTGGTCACAATCTCCCCCATGTTCCCATACCAAATCAATACCTCTGGGGGTACCTGATCAAGGGGTTATTGGGATCTAAAATTACGATATGTGCGAGTGAATGGATGTATGAAAGTGACCTTCCTGTAAAACGGATGTGTCATGTATGTCGAGCAAAGTCGGACTTCCTCCCAATGGGGCTCAATAATATGGAAGGCGCACCCCCCTCGCCTCTTGCCGTCTTTGACGGGCCTGTCACTCCTCTGGTCTACCAGTGTAGGCATAAGAAACAACAACATAATGAGATTATTGTATCTGAATCAAAAGAAACTGTTATGAATGCAATAGATTTTACTGAAAAGGAGGGTTATATGTATGGCGTTAATTCTACCCAAATATGATACATTTATGCTTTTAATTAGCGTGACACTGGAGCTACACAATGGGCTATAGATGACGGCCCATGATCAACCCCCAAAGGGAAAGATCCTAGGATAACAAGTGATTTTGAACCACAGTTAGATGACGAGGCCACATCTAATCTAGCTCCCCACTCTTCAAACTTCTATATCATGGCAACGTTAGGACATTTGAGGCCACGACGTATTTAACACGCAGCTGCCCCTCTTGTATATCACGGTCTTAGGTTGGATTCGAACTCACAACCCTCTGGTTCCTGGTCTGATGCTCTTCCAACCGGAATTTGATGGCCCTTATCCAAATATGGATTTTTGTCATTGCTGTTATAAATTTACCCCCCCCCCCCTTCACATTTTAAAACCCTGAATCTTTGTCTAATCCCAGATCAATTGTAATTTTCTAATATTCAAAGTCCCTTTTTCAAAAAGTGTGGAAATGGGTACAGATGACACAAGATTTGAAGTCGTGTGTTTGAAATATTGTACTTGAGGAATAGTACGAACGTCAAGTGAGGGAAAATCCAAAAAAGAGGACAATTGATTCTCAGAAAAGTTGAATTAAAGTAAAAATTCTGACATACACTTCCTCTATCCTTGCATCTTTTTCCCAAGACTTTGTCACGAATTCAAAGCTCCATGGTCTGTCCGAGTATGCATTTTTATCGTCTCCTTCTCTGGAATTGACAGTACGAAGTAAGCACAAAATAGAATTCTCCTCACAAAAGTGCCCCAGATTCTTTAAAAAATAAACCCAATTTATTCCGTTATGTTCCGAGGCGGTGTAGTACTGAACTTGTACTACATGTAACCGATCGACTGACATTCCAAAATATATACAGATAAAAAGCATTTTTTCTCTTCTTGTAACCAAGAGCGACACAGCTGCCTCCAAATCTACCACAAGGAAAGTGAAAAAGTGTCACATGTGGGGTATATTTTACTGTTTTCTCCGGGCTTAAAGGTTGTCGCTTGTTAGACCAAGTCGATTTTGTAAGTTCGGAGAATAAGAACAGAATATGCGAAGGGTCCTTAATGTCAGAGTAAATTCTCCAAAAACTTAGACAGCACGTTTTGTGAAGTGGATATAAGGATACTTTATGTGCACCTGGTGAACTATTTACTTGTTTTATCATGTATTTCTGCTTTGTATTGAAGTGGCTGTCTGGAATAGTATAGAAGTCAAAACCTCTCTCATTTACAAATCAATATTAATTTATGTAAATAAAAATATAGTGATTGTTTGTACTTGAAATATGTGTATCGTGGTTTGACAGCTATAAATGATTTATTAGAAGGAAAGCCTTGCGAAAAAAGCATAGTGCCCTACGAGATACTAACGGACTTCGGGCACGAAAATTGACCTTGGCGCAGAACCACCGACGTCTCCGGCTACAATGAGCTCAACAACACAGTCAATGGCGTGCCTACTGGCAACAAGTCGTCCGTTCAGATGACTTATAATCTGGATGGGAACGATAGACGCTTGGTCGCCAGTCGCTACAGATGTGCCTTCTCCCGGAGTGGCATCTTCAGCGGTCATACTGGACGAACGCCTGTTGCTATGGTTTGGGGCGCTATTGGATATCATTGGTGATCCTGCGTACTCCAAATTGTGGGGACCCTGAGCAGCGGACGCTACATCTGGAAACTTGGGGGGCCCGATGTCCTACCCAGGGCCCGATTTAGAAAATTTGGTATAGTAGGCACAACACGCAGGAAGGGGCCCCCATGTTATTTGTTCATCACAAAAACTAATTTTATAACAATAATTGGTACTTGCGTATTTGACTGTTGACCGTTTCACAGATGTCACCAAAAAGTTTGAGAAAATCGTGACATTACTTACAACTTGGCAAAACAAAATAAATCAGATGAAAATTAAAAACATAATAGTTAGATAATTAATGTAATTACAAGAATGTGATAGTGGGGGAAAAGGTCGACGGACATTTACTTAAATACCCAATAATTTATGTAAACTACTTAAAAACTTTTAAATTTTTTTAGATACATTGGAAACTTAGGGGCCCTTTAAATTATGGGGGCCCTAGGCCCGTGCCTCACGGGCCTAATGATAAATCAGGGCCTGGTCCTACCCCTCTGCAACGAGTGTCCGGAGTTGTATTCCAGCGAGACAATGCCCGTCCACATGTTACTCGGAATGTACATGCCTTCTTCAGTGCACGGCAGGTTCCGCTTCTTCCATGGCCTGTACGCTCCCTGGATATGTCCCCCATTGAGCATACATCGGTCGGCGACTCGCTCGTACTACTCGTCGGGTAGAGAGTATGGCTAAACTTCGGGATCAGATAGAGGCCATCTCGAATACCATTCCTCAGCATAACATTCAGAATCTGTACGATTCGATGCCACGACGTGTACTGGCTCTGATCGCCACGCGTGGCGGCTGTACAGGATATTTATTTTCGGCAACATTTTTGTTTTATTGCTCTGTAATTTGGAGGGTTTATTAAAACCACTTTAAGTAATACATGGAATTAATTCAATTATATGATGATGATTCTTTCGCGGCATTGCAATTATCACAAACAGTAGTGAATACAAATCATATATGTACAAAGCATTGTTTGCTCTTCATAGACTATTTTCTTTGCTTGTTTTTGTTTCCTTGACATGTGGATATTATACATATAAACAAGAAATGGTGCAATTATAAATAAGGACGTTCCGTTCGATTTCTAGCCTACGAACGTGATCAAATTTAATTCACTTCTATTTAACTCATGAAAACTCCCTCCCCGAAAAAAACATACTTTATATATTAATTAATCTGGTGATTGTCCAATGCGGTGTTTCGCTTAGAAAAGACTGACCCAATCTTATTATACGGGATGTCTAACTACTACAAGAAAATTGACCACATCTTGACTTCGTCATCATAAAAAATATAGTTATGCCAGGTTATCACATCATTATAAAAATGTCCCCACTTTTAGAGGGACTTGGAAAACTAGCTTTGCTGAACAGAAACTTTTAAATTTGTAGTTGGAAATGAAATTATGATAGCTATTTTAATTCGTAAATAAAATTAGAAAATGGAATTAGATTTCAGGGAATATAATTATTTTTTCTGTAAGCTGTGGAAGGCACTAGCGTTTTAGTAACCTCTTCCGTTACCTGGCCTATGAAACGAATGCAATTTCCACAAGTCCCTTAATATTTAAACTTAACATCAAGCATCGCCAAACAGGGGATCAATCAAATTAGCTTTTAACCGGAAGTTTCGTTCTTTTTCGGAACTTTCAACAGGAAAATTCTTTGGGGGCGCATTGAGACTAACATTGCTCCAATCAACAAAACATGTTTTACTTCATTTAAAAAAATAGGCACGGGGCATTCCCAAAAAAAATTTAAAAACATGTCTACTCTGTTGCAATACTGGTCCACTCTGTTATACTATATAATATGTAACAGAGTGGACAATGTAGCATAGTGGAATTTTAACCCTAAAAGTAGAATTGTAGCTTAAAATTTCATGCACAGTCAAAAAATTAAAAAGTATTTAACAGTTGTTAATAATACTCTTCCTTTTCGTTACTTATTTTATTAAAAAGTAGTTAGTAGATTTTAAAAAGTGATGTTACAGAATGGACAGTTACTAATTACATTTAAGTAATCATAAATATGAAATCCATCTGACCTTTTTCTTGAATATCCAATACGTTATGAGTGACAGGGAGTGAACACAAAACCCTTTAGAGAGTATAGTACAGTTTCTAACTTTAATATAATTTCATTTCTATATTTAAAACTCCTTGTAACAGAGTGAATAGGGTTGAATCAAATTTGTGACACACGCACATAAAAATCTATATCTCTAAGTATAAAAATAAATTTAAAACGCGTATTGTCAGTAATTGTATTAATTATGTGTTTCATTATAAATTGTATTATATGACTTATTATTATAACTCCCCCACAACCAGTTCATTACAAACATCTTCAAATGTTCTAAATTTGAGCCTGGGATAGCTTGTTTTCTCTGAGCAGTTATAAACATTGGTTTTTGTAAATTATTAAAATTAATTCTTAAACTTGAAAAATATTCTCAACTAAGAAAAATAATAAGATGAAGATTAATAAACAAACACAACTATTTTTCAAAAGCATATTATTATTTAAACATAAAATATTAACTTCTTAGACATAGTTTTTACATTTGTTTGGGTAATAAACCGCCTACACACTCTATCCCACAATAATTGTTCACTTCACTAACCAGTAATGCCATGTACTAATGAAAATTTAGCTTTCCTTTTAATAGCATTACAACTCAATCAGTGTAATTAAACATAACGACAGACATTACTTCCGTAATGAGGCAATTTTATTTAATATGAGTCAATGTGTTCCTAAATTTGGAACTCCATTAAAGCAATGTAGTATTCTCTAAAACCACTTGATAAGACCCTGATTCCGGACCTCCCTTTTGTAGTTCCTCTGTTATCCCTAACATGGGAATTAAGATGCTACAAACTTTTTATTCGAGAAACTGCGGTGCCCTGAACAGCACCTCCATTTTCAACGGGATTCCTGGCGAGAATCGCGAACTACAGTTTCAGTTCTCACTCCACTTAATTTCACTTCTCACTTCTTAAGACGTTGCTTTTGGTAACCTATAATTTCAGTTTGCATTTGTACATAACGCTTACTTCTTTTTGTATGCTAGAAGTGTGCTTTTGTCTCTGATGATGAAATGTGTATGTGCTGTGATATTCGTAAAATCAAAAAACCTCCTGATTATGTCAGCTTTAATACTTTCCGGTACGTGCTGCAGTTTGAAATTCCAATAAGACCCAATGGGAAACAACCTAAAGTCCTACTTTTGTGACATGGAAGTTTGCATCAAGTCGAAGAAAAGGCAATTGCAGCACGAATTAATTTCACTCTCTTTAGAGTAAACTATTGCCTTCAGTTGTCATAAGTATAACAAAGAACTAGCCACGAATCCATATCATTGAAACGCACAAAATTTTGCAAAAGCTACTCTGTATAACAAAATATATAATAATTCATTCACGTCTTGATAACCTAACTTGATTTGAAAACGTTTAACAGCCTTGTCTGATCAAATTCTTAGTTTATGAGATGATAATTCGAGTTAAAACCGTTTTACTATCGTACAATAGCTAATGCTGCTGTTTCCAAAATAGTTTTAAAAAGTTCACTCCTTGTTTTAGTATAGACTTGCTGCAATCATGTGTCCGGCGCATTCCTCTAACTTATCCTGATTTGTGTTTTCTGTATGAGTAAAACTTTCATTGTGTACATGTCTATTACTTGTCATTGTCTTTTGTTAGGCCCAACGCCCAAACATGTGTATACGTGTATAGGTGTTAATAGAATTTAAGAGCTGAAGCACAGATTGAGAGACACCAAGCATGTAGAATAATTTTGCTATTTCCAAAATTCTTGCACTATTAACTATACCCAGTTCCTACCATCAGATTGAGTCCTAATTGAATCTGTAGTCACGAAAATAACCAATATCTCTCATCAATCATTATTTTCCCTTTTCCTACCTGGTGCATTGTCATGACAAGGTGTCTAAATGAATTCCTTTTGAAGATATATTTATCTTCATGGGTTCTGATAAATGATACATGCATAACAATTATCTGTTGAACGCTTTAAAATGTGAAAAGTATAACAGCATTTCACTAAACAAATGAATTTTTAGAGTAATTCTAGAGTAAAGAGTCACAATAAAATGACAAAGCGCGAAGGACTAAAATTTTATTGTAGGACATTTTGCGACCCATCCCCGGAAAATGTTTGCATTGCTATTTCCATCCAGTTACAGCCATCAGATTGATCCCTTATATAATCCACTAGCAGAATACCCGACCTTACTCGGTTTGAATGGGTTTACTCTATATTGAAGAGGTAATCAAAATATATAATGACTTACGTTTTTTGTAGAATACAAATTTATTTTAACATCTTTCGACATCTTTATATTTTCTACAACTTACTTTGGACACAAATCCTACACATGCATATCCATTCATGTAATACATTTCACGTACATCGCACAATTGCTGTATGACAAAGCTACAAAATGACGAAAGGTGATACTAAGGTTACTACTATAAAAGACGATTTATAGGAAGATTTGGAATTCCCTTTCTTAAGTTATTTTCATGTTCAACTCAATTAATTAAAATTACGATTTACGGCAAGTGCTCTCGCACTCATAGTCAACAAAACAATATTTTTTTACTTGTGGCACTCTTGCCTCCGGTATGCGACATTGTGAAATTTTGTAATCTTCTCTTGTCATTATTACAACGAATTTTTTAATGTTGGAAAAAGTTCCAGTTTGGATTAACAAACATTATTATTCTTTAAATAACGGCATTATTCTTTAAATAACGGCATTATTCTTTCAATAATGGCATAACTACACTTAAAATTTACTGAAAATTTATACTGACTTACCTAACATTTTTAAGTCTAATACTTTGTGGTGCTGTTGCGTGTGATGAGAAGGAAAACACGTTTATTAAAATAATAAATATTTAAAACAAGAAATAGAGAAGTAAAACACAATAAAAGATGTCGCAAAAAATTGTTCTAAAGATATTAATTTGTGATTCAATTTTATCTCTTGATCTCGCACAGTTGCCACAACTTACAACTAAAAGTGTACAAAATTTAGAAATGTGAAATTAATTCAGAGCGAGAGAACCAGAAAAAATATCACTGCTCGCGATCTTGTTCATTCTCGTTTCATTGAAAAATATCGTCTGTCCCAAATATTCGGAAATCGTTTTCATTGCGCAAAGAATAAAAATAAGACTCGAAATAAATGAAGTATCAGAGATGAAATTCCATAAAAAAAAATAATTTTTTCAGAATAATTACTTTTTTAGCAGTACTGGTAAAGCAATCGAAGTGATCGTAATATTTAATAGACATTCCAATTTTTCCAAAACTACCAAATTATGGTTGATTTAAGTATACTTACTCAGGTGTTTTAGCATGAAACTCAACTAAATATAACAATAAAGAAATGTTTAATATTGCATTCACTAAACTAATAGATAATGTATAAAATAAAATACAATGCGATCAAATATCTGGAATACAATTCATGTGATGTGTACACAAACACACAAACACAAAATCGAGCATAGAACAGAAAGACGGACAGACAGACTTTCGCGACCAATGCCACTCACTAAATGAAGATAAGTACTCACTGTATGCAAATTTTCATGAAAATATCTTAAAACGCGTGGACGTGTATAGGGCACAACATACAGACAGACAGACAGACAGACAGACGGACAGACAGACAGACACCAAACGATAAAAAGGCGGATTCGGCATCAGAAGTGTCCAAAACGGATATAAAACTTGAAATGGGTCGAAAATATTGAATGTAGAAACAAACACTCCATTCTTATTTATATAGATTATTGCCAACAAGTCCCACTGGAAGTCAACGACTATTATTTCCCCCTTTTAACACTGATGCTTTTTCAAAACGTCCTCAAATGAAGCTCCTTAAAACAATTCTAGATCGTTTATAAATTTTACAGAATGGAAGTTAAATCCTAGATCAAATGACACTAAACATGTAGCATATGATATTTCTGCATATATCTCTAAGAAACTGCAGTTATTATCACTGTTATTACACATTATCTGCTGTTATTATCACTGGATCCATTCCATTATCAGATTTAGCAAAATAATGTGGTCTCCAACAAATACTTCTACAACTCAATACAGATAATTTAAATTTTCCAAATAATTCTTTAAAAGTCTACAGATGAATTCTAGATTGTGGGTATAATAATTTAATAGTAGTTCAGGCAGATTGAAAGACAGCAAACATTTAATGTTGGACATTTCAGCACGGAAAACTTTTGCATTATTATCTTAAACCCAGTCCCGACTAACAGATTGAGCCCCAATCTAATCTGTAGTCGCCAACAAATCCCACTGCAGCTCAACCATTATTTTTCCTTTTCCTTCCTGATGCTTCATGAAAGGTTCCCCAAATGAATCTCTTTTGAAGAGATTTATTTCTTCATCTGGCTCTCATAAATGACAGTAAATATGTAATGAAAGCAAAAAACATCCTCCTCCTCATAAGGCATAATTCATCGGCCATCTTAATGCACTGGAATCATGGGGGATAATACCATTCCCTGGTGATTTCCCCCCCTCTAAATGGGAATACACAGTATCTCTTTAGGGAAATGGCTCTCTTCACAATGAATTGGGGATCTTCGTTGTTTGGGGGAAAACTGTCAACTCTTTCTAGGGAAAAAAATAGGAATTCTCCTTTTTCTTTCCCTTGGAGAAATTATCTGAAGTAAATGAAGATTAGGGTAAATTTACTGAGGAGAGTAATTTAGACCTTTTATCCTTATTATATTTTTGGTTATAGAATTATAATGATTTATTAGTTTCTTATACACAGGATATACTCATAATCATAGGAATTAATGTGGGTGTAATTTATATTTTCTTATTCTTACAAACAGGCTTATAGTTATAGAAAATGATTTATTAATTTTTTTATAAATGTTTACTAATAATCTATGATGGAGGATTTTTCTCTACTTTCCACCTATTCGAAGCAGAATGTTTTGTTCGTAGTTAATGATTTATCAAATTAATTTGACGCATTAATTATTTTTATTTGAAAAACAACAACAGTAGGAATATAGAATATATATATATATATATATATATATATATATATATATATATATATATATATATATATATATATATATATATATATATATATATATATATATACTGATTAATTTTCTTAAATTCATCGAGCGAATCACTGTATATATTCCAAGTGATAGTGAACCTGAAAAGAAATTGTTGGATATTAACTTCCCCCAGACAGTAATATCAGTTAACCAAGATTTTAATAATTTCTTAATAAATAATGCATGACAATAAGCTTACTCTTTATTTTTAATGCTCATTGACATGATATTTTGATTTTGTTAAATTATAACGGTAAGTAATAACATAAATAGCAAACTATAAATGGCCTTAACCAATTTACTTAAATTCGGATTAAGGAACAAAGTACTCAGATGATTAACATGGTGAAATAAATCAGATTAAAACTGGTATTAAACCTATTTAATAGCATAAAATGCACATATTAAAGATTTCTATCTCGCTTAAAACACATTTGCTTGCTTCGAAAATACGGTATCTGTGAATATTTAAAATATAAAGATTTTTCGGACAGACTGAAATTACAATTGTGGAAAAGGAATTCAATGTTATGAAACAGAGCAACTTCAAGCGTACAGTAATATTTTACCAAAAAGTTATGTTTCTCTTAGACTGTCAAATATAATATTCTTTGTCAAATATTATCTTATCTTCTTTGTCTATCGTAACTTTACTTTTGTGAATGGTTGAAATAAAAAGGTTTTTTTCTTGTAGTGTTTTACAATGTGACCTGTGGATCAGATTTGATGCAGGTAACTCTTAACCTAACAGATCACCCAGCTTCTATAGTGTACCTTCAAAATCTTAAAGGATATCCAGGTAAGACGGTTAATTTGTAAATTGCTGAAAATAAATTAATCTTTTCAATAATAAATTGTTGTATTCATAAATGATGAACAGTTTTTGGCAATGAAATGAAAAATCTTAAGTTGACCTTATTTACTCATAATGAGCACTTATTTGTTAATATGAATGTTGTAGTTAAGTGTTAAACTCTACAAACATTAGCCCTTCAAGTGATCTACCCAATTTTTCTAATGACGATAGATCTCGACATTAAGATATTACCGGGGTTTTTTTTATGAGCAGGATCTGAACAGTTTGTCTTACAATTGACGAGAAATCATGTTCATCATTATTAAAAGAATCACCACAACGATTAAAGAGAGGTTCGAAACAAACAAAAAACTATGCCCAAAGGGGTGTGACTTTATAAGAGCTACCCGGATGTTCTAGATAAGTACTCTAAGACATAAAAATTGAAGATAATTAACACGTATAGGAACAGCATTTTTATTAGCCTTACGTCAGGAGTGAAACTTTCGTGGTTTCCCATCTGCTTCCTGCATGTTTTTGTGGAATTTCTTATTTCTTTCAATGTTTGTTACAAACATACAAGCGTTTCGTGGTAAGATATACAAATAAAATTAATAAAATTGAAAGTAAAAATGAAAAACTTTTAAAACAATGACTAATAATTATTGAAAAGCTAGAGAAGATCGTCAATAGCCGTTTTGGGTGTAGCAAAACATCAACAGAACAGAAGCAAGTCCCAACAAAAAACGCAAATTGTTCCAGAATAATGTTGCTAGAGCTCACTTTTTAAACTAAGCCTTTCCAGACCAAGCGTGTAAGGGACATAAATCATTAGCGTCAATTACTGGTGTGTTCGAAAACGTAAAAAAATATAAGGCTGCACATGTGGTATAGGTTATGTTGTTCTAGCTTTGAAATTCAGGTTACAAAGACACATACGTTGTGCCAAAAACTAGGAAATGAACAAATTTGCAATCGCTCATCACTGTAGGGAATCTTCTTTCCTGTTTGATCGCCCTCCTGGTGGCTGTTTCGACAAGGTATCTATCGTCACTAGCAAAAAGGACTAGATCTTGATGGACGAAATCTAGCGTCATTAGAAAAAACAACCAGACCTTGATATCGAGTCATCGTAGAAAGATCGACAAGATCGGTTAACAAGATATATCATCATCAACAATATGGGTCAGATCTTGATGGACAAGATACGTCATAGAAACAACTTTGTTGGTAAACCAAGCAAGAAGGGTCCAATTTTCGAGATTTATTGTGAAGTTCAAATATCTCAGAATCCATAGGTATATTTTACGTCGTCGATAACACTAGTGAATGACCCTAGTGTTTTGACACCTTTTGACGCTGCGTGTAAAGGGTTTAGTAAAAAGTGAGTTGTGGCAGCGTACTCTAGAATAACGTAAACTCACTCTTCTTCTAATGGTTTACATCTGTCCTGATGATAATGAACGTCTTGTTTCACCGAAATGACTATTGACCATCTTTCCCAAATGATTAATTTTTGTTAGTAGTTCTTTGGAAGATTTTTCATATTTTACTATTTTTCCCTGAAAGGTTTTAAGGTTTCAGTCGGGCTGATTGCAATATCCCAGTGAACCGTCCATCTTTATTATCCCATCAATTATGCAAAGCCATATCAGTCATCTCAGTATTCATGAAATGATATATTTTACCCCTGAAAGGTCAATATCTATACTGACCAGTACAGAGTCAGTATCTAAAGTGACTGTTACGGAGTCAGTATCAAAACTTACTAGTGTGAAGCCAATACTTAAAACGACTCGTACGAAATACTTATCTGAAAGGACTAATACTAAGTGAATATTTAAAATGACTAATTCGGAATCAGAGGATCAAAAACAACTACTGAGAAATCAATGTTTAAAATGACTCAATAAATTAATACCTAAAACGGATAAAATCAGGTATGTAAAGTTAAAAAAATTCCACCAGCAGATTCAGGTGGTACGTGGAGACATACTTCCCTATATGTAAATGGTTTAACATTGTGTGTTTACCTCCCATTAAAGTTTTTACAAGACCCTTTTATTCATCCTACATAGGATTCATCAACAAATCAGTACTTGTCAAATGGTCAGAGGACAACGGTGCATATATATCACCGCTGATGCCCCTGCTACTGTACTATAAAGACGATTCTAGTTTGTTGAACACCCTTAGAAAAAACTATTAAAAAACTGCTGGATTTTCTTTCATATCATAATTACGAACTGGAAGTGGTATACTAGAATACTTACATTCATGAATATGATATTAATGTCGAACACACAATCTTCTATTGCGGTTTTTGAAGACAAAGAACTGGATTCCTCTCAGAAATAAAGTTTCACGATAAATAGTTATATACTAATAAAGTTACCGTATCTACCTATAATAACATCATAAACAGCTTTCTACATGTAAAATTAGACTTATGACCCAGCTCCACTTCAAATTTATTTTAAAATAACTCCAAAATTTAAGATTGGAAAAGAAAATGCTAATAATGCATAGTGTTTCCTGGAAAGGTCAAGTTTTCCCTACTTCTGGTTGTCTTAAAGGGGTGTCAGGTCATTGACAAAACTTTCCAGATTTTAATAGACGAGACATCTCGTCTGTGTTAGAAAACTGACCAGATCTTGCCATCATCAAAAACTGGCAATATTTTAATGACGAGATTCCACGCATTAGCAAAATTCGTCAGATCTTGTTCGACGAGATATCTCGTCGAACAAGATCTGACGAACTGCGACGAGATATCTCGTCGAAGCTACTTGGAGGGTTAAATATGTAAATACATTGTATATCTCACATTGCATGCTTTTATAATATGTTATAACTTGTACCTATTTTTAAAATTATACCAATGCCTTCAGTTTGAAGATATGATTACATAAATCGTTCTTTTGTTCCTGACTACAGGTTGCGAGCCTCAAGTGAGGCACAGAACGGTTTTATTCCACTTGAATCTAAATGAAAGTGGAACTCACTGTGGTGTGTCCAAGATGTTAAACAAACAGACGGTAAGTAGCCCGCAAGTGTGTGCCTCTTTTTCTATACTTTTAAATGCATACTTTTAATGTGATTCAAAGTCTTTTTACACGTTACTTTTAAAAATCAAAAATAATTTCGACACCTGCGTTAAATTTCGCTCTTTATAAAATTAAAAAAATAATAATTGAGGAAAATTCCAACGTTTTGCTTTAATGTTATATTTCCACATTTTTAATTTCATAAAATTTGAAAAGCTGAGTGATTTTGTCACACGAGAGCAATTTTCATTGTAAATTGAGAAACACGTGACAGAATAATGGTTTATTTTACATTTCACTAATGATAGTCGATGACTTTTCTGATGTCCTTTTTACTTGGGTAAGTAGACACTAACCTCTATTCCATTCAAGATTTTGTTAGATTGATTAAACTTGTTACGGCAATGTATAGTAAATGAAGGAAGCTGCACATTCCCCACCGTCTTCCCATGATCGCCAATAACGAGCACCAACCACAACGTACACAACACTCTTTGGCTCGATCTAGTTTCGAACTGATGCTGGATTGTTTTGAACTGTAGCGGAACAGCAATCCTCCGGTAGCTAATCCTCTATAGTTCCTACCGGGCAGAAAATTAGAGGACCTATTCTCCATGCAAGTGGGGTCCAGCAATATCCCTTGTAGACAAACAGGAGTCCGTCAGCAGCCGGAGGGGGGGGGGGGTTCCATATAGACTGGAGTATCACATCAGGGAGCGCGATTTCGCTAAATCAGAGATTAACACAAAAAAACACACAAAATAAGTTTAGGAATGAAATGATATGAATCGATGTATAGCTCTACATAGATCCGTATTCCATTAAAATCATGTTTTCGATAAAAGACACTTGGACCAATATTCAGTACAATGTTTTAATTATACCAGTAACGTCATTACAAAAATATGAATCTGCAAAATTAATGTTCCAAAAACCGCTTTTAAAGATTCGACTCGATCAGAGAACTTCCCAGTGTAAATATAAGCAAACTACTGAAAAATATAAAGAAGTACGGTTATGGGTTAAATCTATTTATTGCCATTTTGGCAACGAATGGTTCTGTTTTTTAATAAAAATGACGAGTAGTGCCAATTTATATCACAATTCACGGACGCTCTTTGCACTTAACTTTACAAAAAAAAACTTTCGGTCGTGTCAAGTTAGAAAATAACTTCGAACTAAGTTCTTTTTTAATTTTAACTATAATTCCTCTTAAAAATACATTTCTACTTCAAAATGAATGAAGTTTTATGTTAAGCAACGAAAAGAAAATGATGATAAAGAAAACAAACTGAAAGCTTTATATAGGTATGGCTTTTATTTTTAAATTTGATCATCGACAGAAAATTAATTCGAAGGTAAGGCAGTTAAAATATTCCTTTAAACTGTAAATAAATAATTTTTTTTTGATAAATACTGATAAGTCAACTTTCATCCTTGTATATATTTCGCATTTATGAATAAATTTTCTCTCAGTACCACCCTCTCAATAGTGCACTTTAATTGTTTTTTTAGTTTTTTTTTTACGATTTTACCATTGTTAAACTAAATAGTACAGAAAGAACTAATATTGGTTTCATAAAAGAAATTTTTTTTTAATATTTTCCCATCGATAAAATTTATGGTTTTCCCACATATAAATATTTGAGTTTTCTGTGGACGTTGATACGTGAGCCATACATGATAGCAGGAAAAGTCAGAATTTTATAAATCTATGCTACAAGATCTAAACCACCATAGGTCTTCCATTGATTAATTGTATACTTTATTCACTCGCGCAAAGCATCCATATTTGTGTAACAAAATGTGTGTCTATAATGAATATTTAGGGCTTCAGATGTTTACAGATAATTAGTGTTGTATATTAGAATATATACATTATATCATTGCGTTACAAATGAAGCAGTATAAGTCAGAAAACAGTTTTGATAAAACGAAGGAACAATGATTCTATTCACTATGGTATACCACTACCTCCTAGAGAAGAATAATATAATATAATAAATATCAATCTAGGAGGTAGTGGCTATATTCACTGAATTAATTTCTCACTGGAGCGACACAACGGGCTTTTAGCGACGGTTCAAGATCAATCCCGAAGTTACAAATTCGAGGACATAATATGATTTTCACACACAGTCAGATGACGAAGTTGGCACCTGAGCTGGCATGCCTTTGTCCGAACTTCCACACCACGTCAAGGTAGGGCATATTTAACGTGTACCGCCCCGTGTACATGACGGTTTTTGTGTGGATCGAGTTTTGAACCTCAAATCCTTCGGTTGCTAATCCACTGGTATTCCAAATGGAATACCTAGGCCATCTATCATGAAAGAAAAAAATGACTTAATTAATTTCAGTGAATGTCTGAAAAACACCACATTCTGGTCCAAAAATCATATCTTGAAAATGTTGACTGAACGTGTTCAACTCAATTTTTATTTACGGAACATATTCTAGTTTAATGGCATACATAGAATATGGTGGAAAATTAACTCTATGGACTAGTTGTATATTTAGCCGAAACACTTTAGATTTAAACATATATCACATTTATAAGTAGAACGAACATTACAAATTAAGGTTAGCTCCTATCTGGTTCATGTGGACGCTTGCTAGATTCTTGAACAAAGATCCGAAGTTAAATTAGTACTAAAGGCACGTTAAAAACTTATTTTACTTAACTATCTCTGTCTTACTGCACTGTGGCATTCGAGAGTTAGACAACTTTACCATATTTTCTTGGGTTTATTTTGTCTAGACATCTAACTGAATTAAGATGCTGACGTTTAGATGTATTTCTTTAGTTGAGTTAGATGCGCTATATCTTTATATCTTATTTTTAACAGTTTTATTACTGCAGACGTGTACGTATTACAGCATATCGTCAATTCCTTTTCTATAACCATTTCAAGTACCGAAACACTGATCAAAATATATGATCCCATCTTTGTCTTAAGTACGCGTGAAGGTGTAATAACTTCTAGATAACTGTATATTACTATAGCGCTCTATAATAATAAATCAGCAACACGTTTTTGTGTTTTAAACTCAAGTATGAAAGGGTTTCTCTGTAAAGCTTACTGTCGATGGCTCTAATATTTCTGCAGTAGAACTTCGATCTCCCGGCAATAATAGCAGTTTGTTATGATTTAAGGGAACTAACTTATCTACCAAGCAACAGCATTGGGCTGGTTGATTGATCTGGGTTCAATGGCGCAAGGTCGAGCTTACTGTAGATGGCACTAATTGTTGTACAACGTCCGTCTTCCGATAATAATAGCAGTTGTTTACAATTCAAGGGAATTGACTTTGTTATCTACCAAGCAGCAGCATTGGGCTGGTTGGTTTATCTGGGTTCAATGGCGCAAGATCGAGCTTACTGTAGATGGCGCTAATTGTTGTACAACGTCCGTCTTCCGATAATAATAGCAGTTGTTTACAATGCAAGGGAACTGACTCTGTTGTCTACCAAGCAAGAGCATTGGGCTGGTTGGTTTATCTGAGTTCAATGACGCAAGGTCGAGCTTACTGTAGATAGCGCTAATTTTTGTACAACGTCCGTCTTCCGTTAATAATAGCAGTTGTTTACAATTCAAGGGAACTGACTCTGTTATCTACCAAGCAAGAGCTTTGGGCTGGTTTGTTTATCTGGGTATATTAGCTCAAGGTCGAATAGTACAAGAACATTGGGTAACTGGAAGTAAAATAGTTGACTTCCATTGTTTTCTTTGTTTACGCTGAAAATCTATAGCAGCTTATCGGTTGGTGCTTAGTTGTTTAGGGGTTCTATGGTACAAGAGCCGTATTTGGTCGTTCTGCGTCTAACACAAGACAATTTCATGCCAAACATGTCGTGAAAAGGGCCAAACAGAAGGATTGGAGGGTAAAATATTGGAATGAATAGAGAAAATATTGCTTTGGTACCACTGGAGCACAACACTCATGTTTACAGAAGGCAGTAAATCCCATGGGAGCTGTCACACCACCTCTTTTTGCATAGGCGTGTGTGTGTGGTTCGTATCATCTACTAGAGATGGCTACAATTTCATAGGTGCCTGAACAATTATTTACTGAGCATTTCTGTGGGTTACTGGAAGAGATTACAATTCAATATTCACACACGGCTCTCAATATCCCCGTCATCTCTGCCATCACTGATCTAAAGAAGATCTCAACCCAATTCCCATGAATTAATCTCCCGTCACGTGACATTTTAATGTTGCCACAACTCGCGTCTAAATATGAAACAAAACTAATGAAAATGGAAACTTCTGCGCGAGTACGATATCAATGCAAGCGTGCAAACAATGTGAAGACTACTAAGACCTCATTCTGCAAATTCTGCACACCAAATTGTTTCTTATAGCGACAATAAACATTTTCTTTAAACTCAGAAAAATGAGATAATCAGCTTCCGTAAGATATACTAATGGAAAATGTTAAAGTTTTATATAAAGGTAATGAACACGCAGTTATATATATACAGGGTGGTCCCGAATTCATGGTACAAACTTTAATGGTAGGTACAGGACATTGTAACAATGATTTATTGTATAGGAATGTATAGTCGCAAGTGACGCGGTGAGGCGAAAACAGGGGAAATAACGGCCGAAAGGAAAAACAAAGATTTTATTGAAAGCGTTGTTGACAAGTGTCATGTTTACAGTAATTGTTCAAAATTGCGTCCACCAGTATCGATACATGCTTGACAGCGTCGGTGGAGCGATTGGCGTACACGTTCAAAGATGCCTGGTATTTCACGCACACCTGCAGCAGCTACAGATAAGCGAGCGACGAGATCCTCATCTGAGTCAACTGGAGTCTCATAAACAAGATGCTTTAGATGTCCCCATAAAAAGTAATCGAGGCTCGATAAATCGGGACATCGGGGTGGCCAAGGGACTGGTCCACCACGCCCAATCCATCGAGTACCAAACGTGGCATTCAGGTAATTCCGTACATCAATGCTGAAGTGTGCTGGCGCCCCATCGTGCTGAAACCACATGCGGTTACGAATGGCGATCGGAACATCATGCAGCAGTTGTGGATTATCGGTTGCCCACACATGGGAATTGTGCGCATTAAAGACACCCTCGCGTGAAAATGTCGCTTCATCTGTAAATAGCACATAATCTACGAAATCCGGCTGCAACGCACATTGCTGCATCACCCACAGGCAGAAGTTCACGCGGCGAGGATAATCTGCCGGATTCAATGCTTGTACTTTCTGAAAATGGAAGGGGTGTAAGCGATTTTCGTTTAACACTCTGCATACAGTCTGATGACTCACACCTACGTCACGCGCAACAGTTCTTGTGCTTGACTCGGGTCTATCAGCCACAATGTTCAAGATGCTTTCTTCCAGCCTTGGAGTGCGTACAGCTCTTACTCGACCAGCGCCATGTCTGTTGACGTCGAACGCACCTGTTTCACAAAGTTGACGATGTAACCGTTGAAAAATTCTATGATCCGGCATTCGTCGATCAGGATACTCCGCGCGATACATTCGTAACGCAGCTCTGCCGTTACCATTTGCACGGCCGTACATGTAATGCATGTCTGCTTTTTCTGCATACGTAAAGTCACCCATCGTCTACGGCAGCACAATTGTGAATGGCGCTTTTCCCTACTGCGATGCATCATGTTCAACAGCGGCTAGACATCTACTGCCCTCTACCGGCAATGATACCAACCGATCACTCCATTTCTCTTTCCTTTTATTTCCCCTGTTTACGCCTCACCGCGTCACTTGCGACTATACATTCCTATACAATAAATCATTGTTACAATGTCCTGTACCTACCATTAAAGTTTGTACCATGAATTCGGGACCACCCTGTATACGCCAGACAATATACTTCTAACTTAAACCATTTTTGCCTTACATTTGGTTTTAATTAGACATCATGTTTAAACCGTAGAGGTTAAAAACTAAAAGCGCTTTATTAACTTCATTTTACTTGCTGATAATACAAAACGTTCATGAAATGGAATCGTGAACAACGTATCTTGTTAAAGTACCTCATCAGACAAATAAAAGTGACACAAATTAAGTTTAAAACTCAGATGGAATAAAATAACTATTCCAATGTGAATTAACTATCCAACAACGTGAAATATTAATATTTTAAAATTCGTTGTGTAGGTTGATTTGTAGCTCGAAGATCATTATCTCTCTTTGTAAACCAGAGATTTGTAATCAAAATTTTTATAGAGTTTAGTTTGGGGTGAGTTTTTGTTCTATACAGGGTGTTTCAGTGAACCGTTTCAGAACTTCTAAGAGGGGTAGGGTACATCCTGACGAACCAAAATCATATACCAATGGGCAGTCAGAAATGCTTTCCTGACGCGGTAGATGGCGTTGTGCGAAAATCCCGAGCTTTCGTGTAGGGAATCTTCATTTCGCACAAGAACGCCAAGTTAGTAGGATGGATGATTACACGATCGCAGAGTTAGCCGATATGCATTTGGCGTACGGGGCTGCAAATTGTAGTGGGCCAGCCGCACAGTGTTTGTACGCGGAACGATATCCGACCAGACGTATCCCCAGTCATAATTTCTTTGCAAGACTGCACCAGAGGTTAGCTGAGACAGGTTCATTAGAAAGAGCTGACAGGGTCAGGGTAAGAACAGCACGGACTGCAGACGTCGAACAGAATGTGCTGTAGCATGTACAGGGGAATCCAAGAACGAGTACACGAAGTGTAGCAAACGCAGTCGGGGTTTCCCATTACAGCGTCTGGAGGATTCTCGGAGAAGAAGACATGCATCCATTTCACGTGCAGCGTGTCCAGACACAGCAACCGGAGGATTATGCACCTCGTATTCCTTTCGCACAGTGGTAACTTGGAAAATGTGCTACAAATCCCCTTTTTCCTGCTGAAGTGTTGTTTTCCAATGAGGCATCCTTCACAAGGGAAGGAATTTTCAACACGCATAACGACCATATCTGGGCGGTCGAGAACCCGCATGCAATACGACGTCGTGCAGCACAGATTCGATTTTCGGTCAATGTATGGGCCGGTATTATGGGAGATCACCTCATCGGACCTTACCTGTTACCGTCTCGTCTAACCGGACCTAACTACTTGCTCTTTCTGCAGCAAGTATTGCCACAACTTTTGAGAGATGAACAGATTTCTGCATCGACGAAACAGACAATGTAGTTCCAACACGATGGAGCCCCTGCTCATTATAGCGGAGATGTTCGTAACTACTTGGATGTCACATTTGGTCAGCAGTGGATCGGACGTGGTGGTCCCGTGCGTTGGCCTGCTCGGTCACCAGACCTATCATGTCTTGATTTTTATTTCTGGGGTCATCTGACATCGCTAGTTTATGACACCCCTGTTGACAATGTTGAGGAGCTGGTTGCAAGAATTGCAATAGCTGCCGGAGAAATTCGAGATATGCCTGGAGTATTCCAGAATGTTCGGATGTCCATGCGTCGGAGATATGGGGTGTGCTTTGTAGCCCGTGGAAGAAACTTCGAACACTTACTTTAATCCATGTACCTTTTGCTTCTTTTCATGTATTATTAAAACGATTTATCACTTACGATCTCTTTTCTTTACGGTGCTTCTGTGTACAATACCGCTTCAGGAAAGCATTTCCGACCCCACATTGCTATATGATTTCGAGTTGTCAGGATGTACCCTACCCCTCTTGGAAGTTCTGAAACGGTTCACTGAAACACCAATCAACTAACTGAAACACTTTTTCAGCAATACGGGATGAAATTACAATTAATGCGAAAATAAAAATCGGTTATATGGATTTAAGCCCCACATCTACTTAGGATTAAGGAGTGTCAATAATAGAGAGAGAGAGAGAGAGAAAGAAAGCAAAAACACCAAAGAAAAAATCTATAAAAATTCTAGTTATTTCCTTCCCAAGATGGACATTGAATTAAATGAGAAATAAATAAGTCCTATTAAAAATATATATTTGAAACTCATTGTATCATTGTTAGTCTGACTCTGTTTTTTATACCCTGTAGTAACGTTTTTATAACTTTTAAGCCAATATTTACAAGGAGATCATAAGTATTGCTGTATTCCCTCAAAACCGTAAATCTTTTTGCGCTCTCAACCTCGATGATAAAAGATGAAAGCTATTTATTTACTGAATAAGTATCAATGCTTATTTGCGTTACACTTATTTAGAGAAAAACCCATTTTCGATACCGAAAAAAATCGGTTCTGCATTTATTCCAGAGTAAATGAAACTGAATAGATTTTCTATGATCCGCTTATTATTATCAGTTTGAATACTGCACGAAATAATGGATAGTTTGTGTTTTTAATCATCCACACCAGCAACTTCAGAAATTAAAATCACTGTTTGCAAATACTTCAATTACCTGTCTTGTGATATTCCTATGGCAATAAATTTCAAAATAACCTTTTCATTGACTTACATACGTTTCAACCTGAAACCAATTTTTTTTTATGGGAAATTATTATTTTTTAAACCTTAAATGATTAAATTAATCCTATGTCTTCGGTTAACTATTAATATAAATGCAAGTCTGACGAATACATTACTGCTGTGGTAATTGGTAATTTTTAATTAACATCATACTAGATCATCACAACGGGCTTATTAACGATGGTCCGGGATCAAACCCTTAAGGGAAAGATCCGAGGACAACAGCACATAATTTTGAACCACGTTCAGATGACAAGGCAATAACTGAGATAGCAACCCAACTCACCCAAACTTCCATAACAATCCAACATCAGGACTTTCGGTCTCGTCAGATTTAAGGTGCACCAGCTGCCTCATACGCTCGAAAACATCACTGCACTGACCCGGATTCGAACCAGGAACCTTCCAATCTAGAGGCTAACACTTTAATCACATCCATCATCACTGCTAGGGTGCTCCAATGATGACAGAATAATTTTTTCTGCAAAATACAGTCAAAGCCATCAACTTCGCAATGAAATAGGTATGGAAAATGGCCGGAGTCGCTGTCATAAGAAGGCTATGTCACATGAACTTACGAATCGACGTGGGCCGATTGGCTATCGAAGCTCAGATTAGTGTCTTTATGACGTTTAACAAGGGTATAACTAATCTATACTTTTTTCTCCGTTAAGATTCGTCCATTTTCTTATTCATACAAGTCAAGCGACCGTAGGAAATAGCATGAAGCTCAACCCACAAACTCATTTCATTGAAAAGTTGGTGTCCAAAACAAATTCCGTGCGTTGGATTATAAGAATCCATTAAAAACAACATTTATTTTTAATATATCTATATTGATGTCAAGTTTTACATGTACAGTAAGAGAAAGCTCTAACTATATACATTTTAGGAGTTCAGGACCATGAAGCATACAAAAAATGAAACTTGTAAGTATTTAATTTGTACTCTACTGTCTCTGGCGGATTCTACAATACATCTCACCTCATCGCCAACACCGCAAGTTATGATTTATCAAAGCATACTTAAAATTTTATATTCCGAGAAAAAAAAATATAATTTCCTAATGAAACTCAAAACGATGAAGTATTTCAATGAAAAAATTAAGCGTTTAGCTTTCCTTAATATTGTCTGTCATAGGACTTCCACAAGAGAGCTCCCATTAATCCTATCAATCTCAACAACCCCCAAATAAATTACATCTCCTCCAAAGACAAACTCCAATCTCCCAAATTTTATGTACTCTTTCTCTCTCATAAACCATCCTAATGATTTGCGTCGACACAGGCGGTTGAACGGTTCCGTTTAAATAACGGCTGAATTTACCATCCGGAACCGGAAATCACCTCCACTAATCTTCCGCCCTCTGTGGACAACCGATTAAACTATCAATCGCCGCCCCAGACAACTGTAATCACTGTTTGATGAATGGGGTGCTGCCATTTTCTCGTTAAGGCCCCCTGCGCCCTCCTCAGTCCCCCAAGTCCCCGAAAACCTCGTTTGGGACAAGTGTGAGCCTTTCTGGAAGAAATCTGAGGCGTTGGGAAAGGCTCATTTCACGGTTCTGAGGGATCAGACTGAGATTTTATCCGGGCATGAATGGTTGCCTGAGTGATGTCTTTAACTCAACTAGTGAGAGTAAATAAGTTTCAGCTAACTAGTATCTAAGGAAACGGAAGTTTGTTAGACGCCATTTTGGTCTTTAGGCTGTACTTAGAAATACATTCGAGTATAGGGTTTTCAAATTAAAGACATGCTCACTGGTTGGTTCCATTTTTATGGTGCAAGGTCCATATTTGGACACGTTGCGCCTAACATAATATACACAATATCAAGTAACATACATACACCACACACAAAGAAGGTTTTATTTACACAGGGAGATAAATGAACCCAAGGAGGAATCAAACCAAAACCGACAACAACTTTCAGCTTGCTAGCGCAGTGTTGTGGCATATTTGGCACTCCGAAAAGTCTCGATTGACAACAGTAAGGCTTTTGGCAATATTTACATGGAACATTCAATGAACGAACGTTCATAAAGAAAAACTAGTTTCTTCTCCACAGTTATTTTTTTATCATCAGTGCTTAACTTCACCGTCTAGCTATGTCAAGAGAGTCCTTCCCTCGATACCTCACACTATCGCTTACTCCTTTCGTCTCTCCCGTTGTCGTTTTCAAAGGGGGAGTCTGTCTCTCACTCTTGCAATGTTGATTATGGTGTTTTTCAAAGACACCTGCAACATTAAGGGGTGTCAAACTTCCCAGCTGTGCTCGGAAACGTTTGAGAATGACGTGTGTGACAGGCAGGTGCAAGAAGTCGGATTACATGTAGACTCTGCGACATATTTAGTGTCTTTCTGGCCTGAGATATTTCAAAACTTTAACTACACATATTCCTTTTGGGTGGCCGTCTGCTCCCCTCTCTTGGAGGCCCAAGACGATCCCGGTGGTTTAAATCATCTTTTTATCCAGACGTCAGTGTGTGTATACACACTGCACCACGATAGTCTCTATCATTTCTGATTAGTGTCTTTCTAACATGCTGGGGGCGCTTACTAGGCAAGATAACATGATAAATCAGGTTCCAGTTTTGCATTACTGATTTCATTGTGACAAGTTCCAAGGAATTTGGTGCACTACCTATCGGGGTAGAAAAGACAATACTTTTTAATGCTGACAATAAACGCTTTTTAACGCTTCCTCGGAAAGTTTATAGTATGTAGTTGGATCAACTTAAGTCTCACTGGAGCAACACAACTGGCTATTGCTAGTTCGAATCCAAGCAAAGACCTTCGCGTACAAAGGGCGCTGGTGCATGTTATATGCTTTGTGGCCTCAACTTTCCTCAACAAAATTGTAAAGTTCGTTATAGGGACTCAACCTCCAAAAGTTACATTCTTCAAACGGGACTTCCCCAGGGAGCAGTTTCTAGTTGCTCCCTATTCAATGTCTACATCAACGATCTTATCTTGGCTTTGCGAACAGTTGGAGTGGAGTGCCTTCTCTATGCAGATGACTTGGTTATTTGGACCCAAGTTGCTAAAACGAACGCAAAGTCCGAGATAGAGAGGTTCTTGAACAGAGCACTTGAGGTTCTTTCCAAGTGGTGCGAGGAAAACAACATGGCCGTGAATATTGAGAAGTCTGCGGTGCAGACTTTTTCACTGATGCACCAGAATATCCGGCTGAAGTTGGTTTACAGAAATGATGAACTGTCTACTACGGACAAATTTACTTACTTAGGAGTAACCTTTGACAATAAGTTAAGTTGGAAATTACAAATCGAAAGTATAGTTGAGAAGGTAGAAAAGCATCTACATATTCTTAAACGTTTGGCTGGCTGTCTTTGGGGATGCGCACGAACAACCTTGGAAAACACATATAAAGCATTCATTTTGCCTGTTATTACTTATTGTTGTGAAGTTTTGGTAACTGCCCCAAAGAGCCTGATTGAAAGGCTGGAGTTACATCAAAACCAGGCCCTCAGGTTGATTGTTGGTGCGGTAAAGACCACCCCAATTGACTCTATGCTACTTTTGACAAATAACAGACCCATTCAGGAGATTATTGAGGAGAGAGCTCTCGTGTTGTATGAAAAGTTAATCAGAATTGAAGTGCCCTTTTGGGACCAGTATGAGAATGGACAGAGACAACTGAAGACACAACGAAGCTTTCTTCAGAAAGCTCTCGATTTAAGAGAAGATCTGGAAATTGATGAAGGAATTGTTAAGGGATTTTTAAATCCTCGTAATCCCTTGAATCGCGTTGAGACAATTATTAACCTGAATCTTGCCCAGCCTATCCTTAAGAGCCAGCTCCCTCCAGAGAGCTTGAAGATTTTAGCCCTTGAGATCATCCACACCCTCTATCCAGAGCCTGAATGGTTACACGTCTATACCGACGGCTCCTTTACTGAATGTTCACCAAATGTTGGAGCAGGAATTTATTCCTCCATTTTCTCCTTCTATGTCCCTGTCGGGAAACAAAAAACCGCCTTTGATGGAGAAGTTATGGCCATCTGTGTGGCATTGTGGCAACTTGTTCCCAGACGTCTCTACAACAAAGTGGTCTTGTTGTCGGATTCCAAAGCTGCCATTCAGACTATTGGGTCAAACGAGGTGCCTGCCTCAAATGATATCTTAGAATGCCAGCTGTGTGTGCTCCTTTAGGCATTAAAGGTAGAAGGACGACAGATCGTTATCCAGTGGCTCCCTGGGCACTGTGATATTTTCGGTAACGAGCAGGCAGATATGTTGGCTAAGAAGGGGATAGTTGAACAGCCAACCACAAGCTACTCATTGCACTCCATAAAACTCTACATCAAAAATCAAATGAGACTTAGATGGAAGTCGAATCTCACTTCTTGTATTTCCTCGAAGAGCTGGAGAAATTTATTGGACCAAAAAATTTCAATTAAACCTCGTGAAAGAGCGGTCGCAGAATTTAGACTTGCAGTGGGGGGTGACTGCCTTGCAAACCACCTACACCGCATTGGCGTTTATGACAGTCCTAAATGCCCACTCTGCAAAAAGGATGAAATTATGGACAGGTCCCATATCCAAAGATGTCCAGCTCTGTGTGGGGTCTCCGAGGTGAGACGCTACTGGAGTGCTAGAGCCTTGCTGATGAGATACTGACTTTTTTCTCTTACTGTTTTGTATTCTTGTAATCGTTTTGTAAGATATTGTCATTTTCTCTTGCCATTAGAAATAAAAAAATAAAAATAAACTTTTTTCACGTTGGCATGGTGTGGAAGTTTGGAGAGTTGGGAACCATCTCAAGTGTGACCACGCAATCTGAGAGTGTTTCAACATTAAGTGGCTTGGTCCTCGGTTCTTTACCTTTGGTTTTGATGCTGGACAGTCACCAACAACCCGTCGTGTAATTCCAGTTGGACGTTAATTGAAATACCTACTTATCTCTGTAGGTACGAAATCCATTGCGGTTAAGTAATTGCAAATATAAAGGAAACACTTCTTACTACATAGGCATATAAAATAAACCTACATAGCCCTAAAATAGAGAGTCGTACATAGCCATACACAATTAAAGGCGTTAATAGCCACCAAGAAATATCTTAGTGGACTGATACTGGACCGTCGTCAATAACCCGCTGTGTTGCTTTAGTACGACGTTAATTAACAAAGAATTACCAAAATTACCAACAATAACTAGAGTCGTATATAGCCATTAGCAACTAGCTATCAACATCTAGTAAGTACACAACTTAAAATTATTACTCGAATGGAGTTTTCGTTCTTTGCAGTGGAATAACTTGATAATAAAAATAATAATACGTAGATATTATATCGAGATAATAGTCGATTCCCAATATTCTTCCTCTCAACTTATGATTAAAGAGTAAAAAATGGAGTTATAATATAGAGTGGGCAAGGTTGATTATTCATTTTTCAGATCTCTTTGTTCCCATTCCTACCTCAATCCACCATACACCCATACTCCATAAACCATTGCTCACTCGGTATGCTAAGAAGGCAGTACAATAAATAAATTACTTCCATTGTGTTTCTGTGTTTGCACAGAACTCGATCTGTTAATTAATTCCAGCCAGATGTATGTGAACGCAATCATTCATCGCACAGACAAATATGGCTTAAAATAATTTAAATGAAGATGCCTTAGACAACTAGAGACATAGCTAACCATAGAACAGCAGTGTCATACATAACCATAACCAACTATATTTGTACATACCCATTGGAAACTAGCTACCAACTTCTATTGAACACATAACGAAAACATATCACTTCATTGCATTTTTCGAGTCGTACAAGGTCCTTTGAAGCTTCATGATTGCAAACTTAGATAACTTATCAAGATAATATACAGCCGTTTCTCGAATTTCTTCCTCCCAAATTATGATTAAGGAGTAAGAAATGGAATTACAGAGTGGGCGGAGGTTGATTATTCATTTTTCAGAGCTCTTTGTTCCCACTCCGACTTCAATCCACCGTCCACCCATACCCCATGAGCTATTATTCCCTCGCCATGCTGGGAAGTCAGTACAAGTAATGACTCCCATTGTCTTCCTGTGTTTGCACAGAACTCGATTTGTTAATTAATTCCAGCCAGAGGTCCCCTTCCTGAGAGGCATTTTTCTTTGCCCCTCTCCTTCCCTGATTGAATTCTTCAGATGAGATTAGGATCCAGGATAACTTATTACTAGCCAACACGCGCAGCGACTTAATTGAATTCAAAGAAGCTCAAGAGGCAACATTCAATCGAAGCTGCAGGTGGATGGTTTTTGTTTAGAATTCACCTGCTGCAGCGTTGGGGATGGTTCGAATAAATTATGACTTTTTTGGACTAAAATTCTGAAGTGCGTAGGCTGTATTTTTAGATGGATATTTAGTTACTTCGAGTCAATGAGCGTTGGAATTTCTTCATTAAGAATATATTAAATTTGGCTTGATTAACGAAACACCAGAAGACGCTATGAACGTGTAGTGTTTGTCTTTTACAATTAGCTGACTGTTGCTATAAGCGAAATTAATTTTTTATTTACTTTGATCCACGATACATTATAAGCAGAAACTATCTTACGATAGTAGTAGTTTTTCCTATCTTAACAGTAATTGATTCTCATAAGTAATCAATTACCGTTCTAAAACAAAATGATACACATTTATGTTTGATGTTTTTTGCGTTTGAAATATTGCTTTAAATATTGCCTCGAAATTGTGTTACGTTCAAACAGTGCAAAAAACACTACACACAATTCAGCTAGCTGCATGATTCAAAAGAACACAGAAATAATTTTCAAATTTCTTTTCACACATTTTCTCAATTTTTTCTCAAATTCTCAAATTTTCTTTTTTGAATGAACAGGGCAACATACAATCAGAAGAAATGCAATGTAAGCACAAAATATTACAATACAAAATTTCAGTTTACCATATACATACGAGAATAACAAAATAATATAAAATAGAAAACACAGAAGAAAAAATATATCACCCTAAAAATTTACTCGATGTCCATCATGGGGAGATTTAAGGGTGTCCACGAATTCCTTTCCAGCGAAGCAGGTGGAATTTGTCCGTAGGAGTAGGATGATGAAACAGTTTGTTGAAAGGTTCTATGACAGTGCAAATTTTATGCAGATTAGCAAGACAATCATGTGTCCAGAGGTACTTACAAGTTAATATAGACACATTACTTAAATCTGATTATATACTCTGAGCTAATACAATGCCCAACATTTTAATCTAACCAACCATCTAGAGAGCATTTAAGAGATTGCTGTATTCTATTTTGGTTTGGATTATATGTCAGGTGTATTGGTCCACCAAAGTAGATTGATATCAGCTTCATCATTTATAACCTATTTTATAAAACATTTATTTAATATCTTACATTATCTAATATCAACTTGGTTAAGTCTATTGTCTACACGTCTTTAGCCTTTTAAATTAAATCAATCAATTTATATAGATAACAAAACAATTTACTATTAACTTAAAGACATAAAAAACTTGCCCATCAATCGTTTCCTCTTCATCTTTCCTTTTGCGATTGAGGTTTTTACTCCCACCGCCTACAGCTTTACATGGTTTCCTGAGCGCCACGAACCGTGAACTAGTCTCGGTCGCTACGCGTCTATGATTTCCGAAATGAATAGGCTGGAGACATAGCTTTATGTCAACTATCAGCATGGAAATGATAAAGGCAATAGGTTTTTAGTAAAAAAATAATGATATACCTGAAGTCATTTTGTGACCTAATAATATGCAGTATTTGTTTAAGAATATACTTATATGTCCACAATGATTTATGAACAAAAAATAAACATGATTGACAAAATAAAGTTTCTAAAGAGAAATATATATTAAGAGAAATATATTTATTTCTGTATTATCAATACACCCACATTTTAACCTGAAGGCAACGGCTATAGATATAAAGCACGATTATTTACTGACGCGATTCTTATATCTTTCAAGATACACACAACTGATATTCTGACCGTTGTCTAAATTATTTCTTGGCGCAACCACGGAACAGCTACAATAACGGCCGCGGTCTAAACGTTAATTTAATTTTTGAGGCAGAGTGTTAAGATGGAGAGATTTTAAGTTCGAACAGCGTTACTATGCTCTTGCTCTACTTTATCATACAGAATAACGAACATAGCTTCTCTAATATTTAGTTAAAAAGGGAATTTTTGAAATTTTTTTTAAATGATAAACTATATCCACATTATAAATGAAAATTGCGTAGAAAAAAACGGTTGTACGAGATACAATTGGATCCTTAAGAAACCGATACGTATTTAATTGGTATAGTGATAGGTTTAGATACAAGGGGGGGGGGTTACAAGGTTTTCAAGTGAAGTGAGTTATGATAAAAAATAAATCTCTGAAAGGTAAAAGACCGTATGAAGTATATAATGTGCGAATAAACTTTAACAAGTATGTCATTTTAGTTATTTTGCATACAGTTTAATGTTTACCAGATTAATATTGCAACAAATTATCTGTAAAATTCTGAAAATAGTGCTGATCTTTTACTATAAACTCATTCACGAGTTTGTTTTTCAACCCTTGAATAATAATGGAATATCATTTTATAAAATTAATTATATTCTCATAATTAACCAAGACTGTTTCTTTTTGAATTACATAAGATTAATTTTTGAATAGAAACTATAAAACTCATAAAATAGGAACAAATAATGTTGCACTTATTTTACTTTAAATAATTGAATTAATTGTTGAACAAAACTCAAAACTACACTTGAAAGATGAATAAAGAAAGTTGAAACTAATGGAGTATTTGCAACGAACTTCAATAAATGCTATTAGTTTATTCGATAAAGATCATTTTTGTTAAAAAATACTTAAGTACTTTAACATTTGGATAAAAATATTCAATAAATCCAAATGATTTTTTAGAACAAAAGCGATTGGGTCTTTGAAGGAAAAAAATTTAGATAAATATATAATTCATTATAGATTTAATTAATGTTTGTAATCAGTCTAAGAATCTAAAAAATATTTATTACCTTTAATTTTTATTTTATTACGCGCAATAACTTGACTCCTATCGTACCATACTTGAATTTCTAAGCGTAAAATGATTTTATAGAAGCAAAACTTGAAACATACATAGTATATAACTTGATGAGTAACAAAGTTGTCAGCTAATAGAAAAAGCTTCAGTTTTATTGAATTACATTAAAATTAATCTGCGTCCCGAATTTTCTTACACTCCCAGGTTGAGTCCTAAGTACGTAAAGGTAGATAGTTGATTTGTAGAAAGGCGAATTAAAGTCACACTGGAGCAACACAACGTACTATTGTCTATTGCACGGAATCAATCCCGGAAGGAAATATCTGAGGACAACAGCTTGTAGATGTGAATTACTGTCAGATGTCGAGGTCAACAGCTAAGCTGGCTCCGCTTCTCTGAACTTTTAAAAAACACAGGAAAGGAAATGTGAAGCCATGACAGATTTAACGTGCACCAGCCCCGTGCCAGCGACGATTTTTCTGGTTGGATTGAGTTTTTAACTCGTGTCTCACCTGTTGCTAATCTGCTACTCTTACAACCGGAATAATAACCCGTTGTGTAGCTCAAGTGCGACGTTAATTCAACTACTTAAACTTACTCCCTTCAACTGGCCACAGTGTCCATGATACGGAAATCTTCAAAAGTACCTGTTGGAACATGTGGTCTGGTTTCATTGGTGGTATATGTTGAAATTTTCATTCTATATTAAAAAAAAATTAATGCCGCCGCAGTTGCAAACGCAGGATTGAAAATTCGATTTTTTCGTTCAATTCTAAGACGGTTTCCCATAAAATACGGTTCAGAAAATTACGAAATTAACATGGTTTGTTCAAAATTTACAGAGAACAAGATGAAGAAGATTTTTTTCCGATGCGGCTATTAGTTTAGGATGCATTAAGAGTCAAAGTCGAAAAAAAGCGAAATTTCTAACGGAGTGAGCAAAACGCGTACACGTTTCTACTTTTCAGTCGTGTTTTTCTTAGAGTACCTCTTAACGTGAATATTTGCACCTCACCGAGCCTTTTTTAGAAATTTCAATTTGATTCCTGGTAATTTTTTTTTTTAATTCGGGAAAAATCGGACAATTTCTTTACTTTTTTTTAAACTATCATATCTATAGCTTATTACTATTAGTTTTTAAATTTGAAAATATTACAGGAAACCTTAGAATATATAATATTACTGAAGGTACAATTATTTTTAAAATTGGTTAGTAAATAAATTCGATGCGATTAAAAGTTAGTCATACAAATTTCTGAACTTTTAGATCGTAATATCCGATACAAAACTAAAACTGTTATATCTATATGGCTTAATGCTATTTAAGTTTTGCAATTTCAAAATACCACGTGAAAGCTTAGAATGCACTTTTTCTAATGATATATTTATTTCTAAAACTGGTTTATTAATTAATTCGATGTGTTCAAAGTGTATCGCAAAATTGTTCATCGCGAAGATAAAAACGCGAAACGGCCTTGGTGAAATTTGCTGTGACATCATGGCCCGGAAAGTCGAATCAGAAGTATGCGAATTATTTAGACAGTTTCGCCGTCGGAGGATTGAAAACTCCATTTTTTTGCTCGATTCTTAGAACATTTCCCGAAAAAGTATTCGTCCTAAAATTACGAAATTAATATCGTTTGTTCAAAATTGTATAGGAAACTAGATGGTAAGGTTTGTTTCCGATGCGGCTTCTAAAACACATTCACACCTGACCGTCACCAAGAACCTTGCGAAAGGGATGTTGGCTTACGTAGCAAACCAAATGAACTTGAGTAGCGATCCCCGGGGGATGGCGATCAGGGGACGGAACCCCTAGTTTTAATTCATGTTTGCTTGTTTCTCAATATAAATTTCAAAAGGTATTTTCATTTCAGGGCCACAATATTTTCTACCATAGAGTGTTGATAGAAAGATCCAAGAAGAAGGAAAAAGAGCTGCTGTTCTTACAGTGTATAATTCCCGGGGACTTCAACATGGAGTTCGTAAGGCTTGATTGGCTGAGAGAGAGCATTCCGTACAATTTTACACTACCTACGTAAGCAAAGGAATTCCTTATTGAAAATTATCGTAGCACAAGACTAGTGTTAGAAAATAATGAATTGCAAAAGCTTTCTGTCTAGACAAAAATATATTGTTATTTATAATTATTTCAAGTTGTTTTGTGTTCAACTAGTAATGGAATTAATTCTATTATACGTTGCATTTGTTTTATGAAGTAAAACAATTGTTCAAAGACGCATCTGTGGAGGAGGCTATGTGATGTGAAGCCTTGCCTTTTCTTGTAAGAAACAAAAACTGCAAAAAGTATACCATAACTTAATTGCTTTTTTTTTATTTCGTGAAGGAAGACGCTTTTTATATTTTCTACAAGTTTCAGGCAATAAATGTGGAGGAGGCTGTGTGATGTGAAGCCTTGCCTCTTCTTGTAAGAAAAAAAAACTGCAAAAAGTATACCATAATTAATTGCTTTTTTTTATTAATTCGTGAAGGAAGACGCCTTTCATATTTTCTACAAGTTTCAGGCAATAAATGTGTACCCTTTATTTTTATCGTGTTTACGAGAATGGCCTGTCACTTAGTTACAGTTTATGTATAAAGCAATGTGAAATGCGCTTGTAGATATTGTCATGTTCTATTAACAAAACTGTTCGGCCATCTTTTGGTTTCAATACAGCTTCTATCATTTTAGGGAATAAAATAACTCCGAAACGCTTCGTGGTACGCTCTAAGGTATTTTATATTTTAAAGAAATATATTTGGAGACCTTGACCACTAGCATTCATGATGTACATTGGTTGACACCTTGATCATTAGATATAACAACTCGTAGCGAAAAATATAGTGTATACCTGCAAAATTTAAATCGATTCCAATATAGCCCTTTTAGACTGATATCGTGGGTGCAGCCTTGATTAATTTTATCTATAAGTTTGTTATATCTATCAACAAAATGTTTGCAAGAAATAACCCAATAAAACATCAATAGCACAACATAACATGTTATCCTAGTGAACCATTGTGTGAAACATTTCACTTGAATTACAAAATGGTATCGTATTACATTAGTAGAGGGAGCTACCCTTCAATCAATAAAACATTTTAATTCAATTTAGCGCTCTATAGAAGAGTGATAAACTTGAATCGAATCACCATACTCTCATCCATATAGATTTATTCTTAACAGTATTCGTAATACTAGACATCACAAACATGTTACTCTTTTCAATATGTAATGAGGTGAAGTTGATTCTTCACAATCAAAGCAATAGTATTGTATCAAGATACATTTTTAAAATGTACGTACGTTTAGAAACATACCGTAATAGGCCCAAACAGTATCTCAAACACTTATTACGGTAATTTAGTTATAATATTTCTAAAATGTTTCAGATGTTACAGTGAACAAAAAACTTTTTCATTGTGCAAGTTGAGAATTGTTTAAACGTATTCTGTGTAAAGTTTACTCTAAAAATCAATCTATACACATACGCTTTTCCTTAAGAAGTAACCCATTCTGAATTAAAATTAATTAAAAGAATATTCGACAGCATACAAAAAACCCTTTTGGCTGATATTACAGTTAACAAACTTAGACAACATAACTGTGCTTCTTGACAAACTTGTGATGCTGTTTATGTTAGGCTTGTATTTCAAGCTTCATTTTTAATTATTTGCTCTTAAACTCTTTAAACTTCTTCTAAAGAGCATTCGTGTCGATAATGTGTTAGGTTGTGATGTAGATTGTTTAGTTCTTCTTGTGGCCAAGACATATTCTTCTATCATTAAGTTCTAATTAATAATCAGTTACCTTACTAAGTTACAGGTCTTCTATCTCTGTCACTTCTTCTAACTTCAGAATGTTCTTCATGTCAGTTGACGATTGCTCCGAATGTTCTAGATTTGATTCAGTTTACTCTCAATTTCTGCTGCACAGTCTGTAAGGGTTTTAATAGGAGTTATATTGGCTTCAGGAACTTCATCATTTAAACTGCAGGTCAATTCATATTTCTCGTATGTTTGCTTGACTGGCTGGCTCCTAAATGGAAAGACAGTTTCATCAAACTTTACGTTCCTGCTGATGAAATATTTGTAGTCCATATTCCACAGTTTATATTCTTTCAGTTTACTACTAACATAGTTTCAAATTGAAATAATACATGTGCCTTGTAATAATACTAATTTATGCTCTTTACAGATCACCTTCTTTTAGCCTAACGACGGATATTGTTCCTTACGTCAACATGGCGATCAGAGATAGAGGATTGCAGTTGGACACCAGTGCTATCGTCCATCCAGGATCTCTTCTAGATCTTCTCATTTACCTGGATAAAGAATCATCAGGTAAGGATTCCTTAATTTCTGAAACATATCCCTGATAAAACTGATAAATATGCATTTCGTGAATTTAATGAACAATTCGTATAATCTAGCAATGCATATAACGATATCGTGTCACATAAATTCAGTCTAATAACAATGAAATTAAAATTACACATTGATCTTAACCATCCTTTAGGTTGCTCTACTTTATATCTCGTCATTGGCAAAACTGACAAGATCTTTATGGACGAGATATCTCGTCATTACAACAACAGACCAGATATTGATCTCGTTATAAAAAAAATCGGCAATATTTTGATGAAAAGTTATCTCGTTATTAGCAGAAACATATTTTAATTTATCAGATATCTTGTAGAACCCACTTGGAGGAGTAAAAGTAATAGGATATTTCAAACAGACAGTAAATCACTAAGCTAGTGTGACATACAAGACTCTCTAAGGCAAAGTGGAAACGGAATATAAAACTAACAGCGCGTTAATAGTTTCCATTGTAAGCAATATAATTTCTAAAATAAGAGGAAATTCCAAATAAACTAAAAGGAAATCACTAAAAATGGACGTGTTGATGGATCAGTGCTTCGTCAGGGTACGTTTTCTACGTACATGAGCAGCAAAACGCTAAGAAATTGCTCATATACTCCCCCAAACACCATTAAAAAGCAAACATACAAAACAAAACATATATATATCAGGCGTCATCAGGGAGAAGCCTGATCCGTACAACACAAAATGGTGTTTTCTACGAATATGAGCAGCAAAATGCTGAGAAATTGCTCATGTACTCCCCCAAACACCATTAAAAACAAATATACAAAAAAAGATTGTAATAATAAAATTTAAATCAAACCTGCAGCAGTAGTCGGGAGACCGGCAACACAAAGCCAGAAGATCGCAGCTTTCAGCGCGCTTGCATGGTTGGTTTTAACTTTTCTTCTAACTTTCGTTTTCACTTTCGTTTTCTGGTTTAATACATATATATTTGTATATATTTTTGTATATATATATATATATATATATTATTACGTTCGCACTGAAGCAACAGGATATTGGCCACTGTAAATGACCAGTCCCGAAGAGAAATATTCGAGGACAACACATCGTAACTTTGAACCAATCAGATGACGAGCACAATATCTGAAAAGTCACCCACACAAACAGGATTCCACACAACGCCAACATTAGGAATTTTGAGGCCACGGCGGATTACATGCACCAGACTCCCTATACATATAGATGACCGTCTCATATATGATCTGGTTATGAACTCGAAAGCCACCTGTTCCTAATCCGGTACTCTTCCAATCGGGCTACCGTGGCGTGTGAACGAGAGAAGGAAAGGTCCTATTCGTAGAAACCACCTTACGAACGTACGAGATGCATATTTACCTGACAGAAGACGTGTCTCGGATTGAAGCATAAACGATATCGAAGTGTTTGTTTTACTCCTGGTTCCATTTGTGCGAGAAACGCTGTATTGCGTGCCCAATTCGTCTACTTAAATTCAAATGTTATTAGCTTAAGTATTTAGTACACAAAAATAAAAAGTTCACCAAAGTGTGTGTTGGACAACTCTTACTCTCACTGTTAACAATTCGTGAATTAGTATTGCTAGCACTCTCATCCTAAAACAGCGGTAGCTATGTAGGTATTTTAATTAACGTCGCTCTGGAGCAACAAAACGGGCTGTTGGCGATGGTTCGGTATCAATCACAAAGGGAAATATCCCACTTTAAGAAGGGGAGGGCCAGGAAGTGAATTTTAACTTTGTAGAGTTAGGGAAACCTCTTAATATTTTGTTAGAAATCCATGAGAAGTCCAATTGTAAAAGATCGAGTTGGCTGAAACTGGTTTTACAATGCACGACATTATAAAATCCAGCTTCTTATGCCAGTATCCAATTCTCACGGCAAACGTTCTCTTATTCATTGAACATTTTCGCCTCATTTAAAGTTATTCATGTATTTTGGGTTTTATGCAAAACCACGCTTTCTGCGTTTAGCGTGTTTGTGTATCTGTCTATTTGTACCTATGTGTCTGCCCACATTTCGTCAAAACGGCTGGATTTCAAGAAGTAATTTTGTATACGGTGACACTGCACTGATTTTCATATGAAATCTGTTTTCCCCTTTCATATCAGTTTTTATATTAGGGTGTTTGTTTTACAGTAAATTCATTCAGTATAATTTCATAAAAAATTTAAATATTTTGTTAAACATGGATTAGAAATTGCGTAATTTATATTTCGTTAGCATTGCGCATATTTTACTCAAGCCGAGCATACGTCAAAATATATCGGTAGGAAAAATTTAAGTGTAAAAGTATTCGATCCTATTCGATTCGCCATTTAAACGGATTGACTTAGGGCAATTTAACATGATATGAACTTACGAAAGGATATTCATAATCCCCACAAACTCAAAGTTTTCTATTGTAGTTGTAAACTAAGTCTCATATTTCGTGGTATTGTCGAACAATAGGAACATTACGTGAAATTTATTATATGGATCGATACGCAACTATATGACTTGGATCATAAGAAAGTTATAGGAAGTAACAAAAATATCAAAAAGCACTTATAAAATAATTTTATTAGCATTTAAATGATTATGCCATTTTTCACCAAAATATAGATTTAATTATTCTCTTCTCACTTTTCGATTTATAATTAACCAACTCAACCCAAATAAGATCGGCTAATTAATTTGGTCTAAAAATAAATTCCAACCTCTGGCAAAAATATTACTCTGACATATTTTAAAATATTCTTATGAAGTTCCAATCGTGTATCCAAAAAATTATCCATATTTGAATCTATTCAAGGATTTATAATTGCAATCAAAAATAGTGATTCATGTCGTCGAATTTGTTACATTTTGACAAATGACAGTCGAAAAACAGATCCGGCTAGCTATATAAACTTACGATGTTTGGGGTAGGGCCGAATACAAGGAAACAATAAGTCAATTAGTCATATTGGGTAACGATCTGCCAAAACGAGGCAGACAATATCGAGCAATGTGGAACGAAAGTTTCACTGACACATAAACTACAAATAATACACACAGGGTAAGTTACATGAAACAAACCTACGCCATCTAAAACTCCCAGATTTTTAATGCAGTGAAGAAACTCAATACACACATCCACACACACATCCATTCCAGCTGGAAGAATGTCGCCAGCTCATCTGTAGATTTCGGACGTGGTTCCCAGGTCCATAAGCGTCACTCTAACTCGTCTCACAAATGCTCTATGAGGTTTAGGTCGGGACTCTGAGCATGCCAGGGAAGACGTTTTACTTCCATATCTTGATACCACTGCTTGACAGAGGCTGCAACATGACATGGAGCGTTGTCCTGGAAGTGACATTCGTCCATTCCATAAATTTGCCGGAGCGTAGATAGAGCCTGATTGTACAAAATGTTCATGTAGACATCAGCGTTCAATTGACCAGGAACAACATGCAAAGATCCCAGGCCATACCACGAAAAACACCCCAAACAAGTATAGTATCATCACCGAACTTGACAGTTGGAACGATGCACTCGGGTAACAGACGTCGGCCTGGCATTCGCCAAACCAAGCACGCCTATCCGACTGAAAGAGTGTGTAGCATGACTCGTCGCTCCATAAAACAGGTTTTGAGTGGTCCACAGTCCAGTTGCGACGTTGATGGCCAAGCGAGTCTGCCGGCTTTGTTGGATGAGGTGATGTTTGGTTTGTGTGTGGCAACAAATCCGTGAATAACGAGGGCGTGCAGTTCTTTCCGCAAAGTATCCAGGTGCACCGTAACCCCTGCTGCCTGTTGAAACTCACCTTTGATGTTTTGGAGTGGTTTCTTCTGGTTCTTTCGTACATCACGCTTCAGGACACGCCAATACCGTTCGTTCAGTTTACGGGGACGACCAACGAGTGCAATTAGTGTCCCAACTCCTGTAGTCCTCCACTTCTTCACATCACCAACAGTTGACCTTGGCTGTGATAATTCTACCACAATTGCGCGAAGAGGATTGCCACTAATGTGACAACCAACTATAATACTCCTTTCAAAGTCACTAAGTTCCTTTTGGATTGACATACTGTCACAATTCCACACGCAACTCACGACGTTACCACTTAGCGTATCGTATTTAACCGTAACAGGTCACGTGCGAGCATGATGGCCTATTATATACAAGTGACTATTATATACAAAGTAAATCAAAACCCGCTAGAATCCGAAAACTTTTCATGGTTCCAAAGGCATTAAGACGAAAAACGCTTGTGAGGTTAGCGGTCAAAAATCGCAAAATCCTCGACTTTGTTCAATGACTTCACATTCCGGAGAGAAGTACGAAAGGTGAAAAAAACTAATAAATTAATTTCTAAATGTTCAGCATTAATTTTTAAAATTCGGGCTGGACACAAAAATCGCAAAAAATTACGACTAAAAGTCTGCTATATTTCATTATTGTAAAGGCCATATATTCGTCCGGATAATGCCCACAGTACGCAGAGTAACATTTATACATAACATAGTATAAAATAATACACACAGGGCAGGTTACAGCAATTGAGCCCACGCCATCTGGAACTCCCAGATTGTTAATGCAGGAGAAACTCACTGTACCATGGAAGTTACTCCTTCCCTTAACAGTTTGTAAAACTCTGTTCGTCATAATAAGACTAGTCATTCCTGTTCAAACTGATGCACATCAAACACTGCTTCAGTTCAAAGGAAAACTCTAGCGTGAAAAGGCAGGACACTGCCCCTAGAAACAACCCTCCTCCATTCTCCAAACAGCCGTCATTAACAGTCAAGATACAATTTAAAACCATTCATTACAAGTGGCCAGTAATGAATCGGACGCGTTACAACCTCTCCCTCTCACGGAACAATGGGTAGTCTCCCGTATTTTCTCGTGTAAAATTAACTTTCGAAACAGTCGGAGGAGGCATAATTACAATCATATTCATCGGGATTCCCGCCGTCGAATTCGTTACATTTTGATAGATGACAGTCGGAAAACAGACCCGCCATACAATAGGAATGTGCGATGTCGTGGGCAGGGCCGAATGACGGTGAAGAATCGGGAACAAGTCGGTACACTCGATATGGGTATGGCGTTACAGGGATGAAAGTCTACCGATGCGTATTATGCAGCCCGGGGAAGTTTCTTTTGTTTTTCAATGTTCCCTTAATGGCTATTAAGATTGACATGGGTGGGGGATGTTGGAGTCGGAGTTGTTTTGTGGTTTGGACATGACATGGAAGATTTTGGTACGTTAGTTTTGCGGAAATTAAAATGGGTGAAGCTGCTTGGGGAGAGATAAATTATTGTAGATGTAACATGAGCTACATAAAGCTATTATGGGCAGTTTAATTTGTTTTTAATTTTTTAAAGAAGCAAATTTGATGCGTTAATCTTTTGCCAGAAACATGTCTTATTTCTTACTGCAGAACACAGAGTCTGAAATAAATTGTATTACACAAAATATTATTTTTTCAGAGAGTATTTTCTGTTTAGAAAAAAAAAAAAAAAAAAAAAATTGTGTTTAAACAACTATAAATAAAAATCTACAATGTTTTCGTATACTATCATGGAAGTTTTACTGTATATATTTCTGACTTACGGCATAAAAAAAACAGCAAATACTCTTATCGTAATGATCTTATTGAATATCAATATATTTGGATGCATTTATATTTAAAAGCATTAGCATTTTTGTAAGAAACTTTTGACAGTTTTGCTTTTCTGTACTAATCAAAAATACTAATATCTTATAAGTAAAGACCGGATTTTTATGCATTAAAAACAGCCAAAATATGCAGTTAAAAATGTTAAAATATGGAAGTAATATGCAGTAAAAAATGACGAAATATGCAGTAAAACATGTCAAAATATGCATTTTATGCACTACAAATTAAAATTGAAAATGAAAAGGACTATATTTGAAGGTTGGTTATATTTTTCAACAATAAGCTTAAGTGCATGGGCAATACATGTGACGTAGACTAGGTTTTTATAAAACATTTGAAAACAATTTTCCAGCCTTAATCATATATGAAGCCGCATCTGTCAAAATTAATAAAACTCGATTTTCTATTCCGCTATCATTGGGAAAGATTTTAAGGCTAGAATTAATAAAACAGCATATTGTATCGTGATTAGTTTTATCGAGGATTTTAAAAGCCAAAAGAAATGGGTGGCCAGCTTCGTGGGAACTCAATTTTTCTATTAAAAGATTAGCCACATAATTACCCCTAACATCAGTGGTTTCATCGACGACAAGGTACACGTAATTCTCGCCTATGTGTTCCTTAAGTTTTTGTAATGTTTTTTTTTAGCAAAGATCTAAGGAATTCTTTCGGAGAGTGCTGTCATCAAAGATATTTCGGTTCGTGTATTTGGAAATAAATTCATTGAAGACAGAATTCTTTAGTTTAAAGAAAGGAATGTCGAATATTAATGCCAGACATAGATCTTCGCAAAAACTGTTTTCCTGCTTTGAGGTTGATTGTGATTGACTAAGCAAATCTTGACGCTTGGAAAATCTTTGTTCGGCTGAAGAATGTGCTCCTACTACGTACGACGGTACGAACTACGTACTACGTACAATGCACGAACTTAATCAAGCCTAAATTTGAATGTAAATTTTTAAAGTATGTACACTTAAGGCCTCCCTTAACACTGGCGTTACACCCTTGAGAAACACCATGTAAAGAAAAACCGTGTTATATAATTTATATGATAATAAAAGGGAGTTTTTGTCTTGCTTTCATTTTAATTTTGGATGAACACATAATAGGTGGAGCCGCGTAACTCCAGGGTCAAGTTTATTAGCATCTGCATATTTGTATGTACATGATTGAAATTCTCAATTCACTTGTATAGAGACAATGAAAATAAATAACTTACCAGTTTTATTATATTGTTCTAGTTGAGATTTCCTCTCACATGTTATAGTTTTGCCTCAAGGTTGGCAATATACGATCTTACCGTTGTACGTAAACATTTATTTGTTATATTTTTTTATTTAAATCCTTCAGCCTTTAACTTAGAACTAAAAAATTCTGAAATTTTAGGCATTTTTCTTAACAGCAGGCAAAGCACAGCTGAATTAAATTACAAATGAATAGATTGCCGTTTTATGATTTTACATCCTTTTTTTTTCTTATATTCATAGAATAACTTCCTGTCTTTGCAGCCTATTCAGCTTTCGAGCCTGAATGTCTATCCCCATGTGTTAATTTTCTTCATTTTTTTTAAATTCTTCCTCCGAAAGTAATTTAGTTGTTTTTGCACACTGAGACGCCCTCATATTTGTATGTACATGATTGAAATTCTCAATTCACTTGTATAAAGACAATGCAAATAAATAACTTACCAGTTTTATTATATTGTTCTAGTTGAGATTTCCTCTCACATGTTATAGTTTTGCCTCAAGGTTGGCAATATAGATCTTACCGTCGTACGTAAACATTTATTTGTTATATTTTTTTATTTAAATCCTTCAGCCTTTAACTTAGAACTAAAAAATTCTGAAATTTTAGGCATTTTTCTTAACAGCAGGCAAAGCACAGCTGAATTAAATTACAAATGAATAGATTGCCGTTTTATGATTTTACATCCTTTTTTTTCTTATATTCATAGAATAACTTCCTGTCTTTGCAGCCTATTCAGCTTTCGAGCCTGAATGTCTATCCCCATGTGTTAATTTTCTTCATTTTTTTTTAAATTCTTCCTCCGAAAGTAATTTAGTTGTTTTTGCACACTGAGACGCCCTTAGAACAGATTCTTAATTAGTTTATTGCTTGTTTAGTCTATGTGCCCGAGATTATACATCTTTTGTGAATCCAATTGTTTATTGGGTTGTCCTGCAAGGTGCTTTTCTTTTCATTTTCATTTCTCTAGTGGTACGTAATTATAATTGCTCAGCCGGCGATGTGATCATTTGTTTTTTTTCCTATAATTCATTTTTGTATGTGTGCGGTACCATTTTCAAATTCTATTCTGCTAAAAATAAATGCAGAGCCTCGTCTCGAGATGATATTTTTTCATTGCAAAAAAGTGCTATAACATTTGAAATATTGATATTTTGGGTGAAATATGGAATATATGCAATAACCCTTCATGTATGCAATTTTATGCAGTAACCCCTCAAATATGCAATATAAAATTTCATCCATAGTTTCCTTAAAGCATGATTCGAATAGAAAATTGTTCTCCTGACTCGTATGTGGTGTTAAACCAAATATACAATTGCATAGGGATCCGGTCTCTACTTATAAGATATCTGATGAAATTTTTCTGATTCTTATTATGCTGTGTGGAGTAATTTTTCTCTTGTCTTTCAAAGATGTTTAACGGCTATTGAGATTGACATGGGTTTGGGATAAAAGTTGGAAATGTACTGTGGTTTGGATAAAACGAAAACGTTTGATGGAAACTAAAATTCCTAAGGCTTCTTGCGAAGAGTTAAATTAATATAAATGTAATATAAGGTCCATAGAACTTTTTGGACACTACATAAACGTATACGACAGAAGGATCCAAAGAAAAAGGTATAATAGAACGGGTTTAAGTATAGGTAAAGTGACATGGTTATAGTGACATGGGTTTGGGGTAGAGTTTGGAAATCTGATGTGGTTTGGATAAAACAAAAACGTTTGATGGAAACTAAAATTCCTAAGGCTTCTTACGAAGAGTTAGATTAATATAAATGTAAAATAAGGTATATAGAACTTTTTGGACACTCATAAACTTATATGGCAGAAAGGATCCAAAGAAAAAGGAAAATAGAATATAATCAATTATTGGAACGTAGGCTAAACAAACCAACGATTATCCAAACTGACGTATATGCGTTGAGCACTAGAATATAATGTTGTTGTATCATCTGTACTCACAGAAGCGTCAGATTGTGAAAACATATTGGTTTTATGAACACGTGCATCTCTCAATTAGTAACACTAATTGACTCACAGCCATAACTTTTTTAAATAGTTTCTGCTAAATATATTTACACCATTAGAAAGAAAAGCAATCCAAGTGTTTAATAATTTTTAATTATAAATCAATTTGTATGATAAACTTTGTTTATTGAAATATACACTCTAAGATATGAAAAAAGTTAAACCTAAAAGGAGTGGATCGGTATAAATAAAATTTGGAGAACTCCCAGGCTCACCCGTTTTTTTTAAAAGACAATGCTCGACACCATATTGTTGCCGTCTCTTGAGCTTGTCTACGTCACAACATATCTTACCGTCGCCGGCAAAATTACTAGATCTGTCCCGGATCAAGAATGTATGGGATGCCATTGGATGAGATGTCACCACTCCACTCGTACCGCGTAATATACTGTATCTACGTGACAAGGTTCAAGCAGCATGGGATGGACTGTCGAGGACTTCAAAAAGAGCCTAAATGATTCACTACCAAGGCGCTTGGTATTCTGCATTAAGAATAATGGCGATCATACGCCATACTGAATGATATCACTTTAAAAAAAATTTCTTAATAAAGTTTGCATTTGTTAATCTCAAATTTCAATAATTTACTCATTCATAAGCACTTTAGCAACATTGTAAATTTCATTGCATACTGACAATTTCGTTTAGGTGCAAATTTTTTTTTGTCTCAGATTATATGTCTGGTTCGTGGGGTTATTCTATGGCGCGTGGATCAGATCAGGCAATGCTGCGCCAAACAGTGTTTTTTCCTTTAAGAAAATGGCAATCACACTATAAAAGTAATTACAAGCACAGAAGAAAGAAATGCACTAAGATAGTTACAGGACATTAACATGTACAGCAGCTTGCAACTCACAGGATGCTAATGAACTGGGAAAACCGACTGAGTCACGGAGCAATCACGAATAAGTTTGAGAAAGAGTTTTGTCTTTATAATGTAGTGAAAATTAAAATGAGACATATAACTCTGAAAATTACCGATTGGTTGGTTATTTATGGCATAAGAGCCATGTAGGTTCAAGCTACACAAACAATTTTTCTCCATCATGTAGAAGGATATACAAAAAATGAAATGTTTTGTTGTTGTTGTTGTTTCTTATGCCTACACTGGCAGACCGGAAGAGTGCCAGGCCCGTCGAAGACGGCAAGAGGCGAGGGGTTGCGCCTTCCATGTTATTGAGCCCCATTGGGAGGAAGTCCGACTTTGCTCGACATACATGGCACATCCGTTTTACAGGAAGGCCCCCTTTCATACATCCATTCACTCACACATATCGTAATTTAGATCCTAATCAGAGGTCGATAACCTCCTGATCAGGTACCCCCAGAGGTATTGATTTGGTATGGGAACATGGGGAACTTTGTGACCACGACCTATTTAACGTGCCCCAGTCACCATTAGTGAACACGACGGTCTTTAGCCAGGTCGAAGCGCCGATCTCGCAATCATCAGAATTGCAGGCTCCGCCGAGGACAGAACCCACAACCCTTCTGATGCGAGCCCAACGCTCTACTGACTGAGCTACCGCGGCTCATATGAAATGTTTTACTGGCATAGAGAGAAATTTACCCAGAATAGTTACAGAAATTGAATCTGCACTGCCTAAGCTCACTGGCTGCATGTTCTGAGGATACCCATTGAACCTAGAGAAAAATAGTGAATGCAATTTTCAACAGCACAACATTTCCGTCAAAAACGTTTGGGTATATTTCTCGAATTCAAGAAGTATTGCTACGTTGCTGGAAATCGAAAATGCAACTCCTTGAAAGAGACGGTAGGTAGGTAAGTATTTGAATTTACGTTGCACTGGTGGGGGATGCTGTTGAAGGTGTGTTGAGGTCATGGAGAACCTGGCCGTGAACGGGCCTCAATGCCCAGTATTGGCAGTATAGCACTTGATAAATGGGCCTGCCTTGGTATTTGAGAATCCGAATAAATTGGTAGATTACGAAAAGAACGGTATAAATATATGTATCGAAAGATCTTTGATATTGAGTTTATATTTTTTCAGCCTCTAGGTTAAAGTCTCGCCGAAACTAAATTTATTTTAGTGAAATCTCGAAAAAGTTCGACGTGGATGAGCACTTGGGAGAGCTCCGAAGTGCTGATCAAGCGCATTGAAATTAATGAGAGCTTCTAAACTGACTGTACGAAATGAAATGGTCGTTGAGGGTACGACAAATAGTAGGAGGCTGAATTGGGAATTTGCAGGATTTTAGTCTCCAGGAAGAAGAGTTTTGCAAGCTCTTGTTTCATTTTGGGAGCGTTGTGTCATGCAATACAATTTCTTTTACTGCAGAGTTGGTGTTTCTTTCAATTTCAGAGACAAATGTGCAGATTTCGTTAATGGACTTTCTAATTGAGAAAACTTTGACAGCTTCTCTGACAACACTATTACGATAGAGCCTTCTAGCTTTAATAATTTGGCGGAAGAAAAGACTTTGAATTTGTTACATTTATTTTAATTTTGGTCTCACACGATGCCCCCCCCCCCCCAAAAAAAATAATAATAATTGTGCTAGCATATATTTACGATGCGTCGAACGAAGTATGAGCAAATTAGCTGCCTAGTGATAATGTTGAATTCCGAGATATACTTGGATACATGACTGCAGAATGGTGTGGGGAGCAACACAACAAGATTTTGGCAACGGTCCGGGGTCAACCTCGAAGGAAAATATTAGAGGACAACACCTCCTAAATTTAAACCATGGTCAGATGACGAAATCAACCCCCTAGTGGACACCCCACTTTTCAATTTTCCACAACACGCCAGCGTGAGATAATTTGAGATTTTTATAACATATTTAACGTGCTCCCGTCCCCATGAACACGGCAGCGTTTGGTTGGATCGACTCCCATACTCGTAACCCACCAGTTTCTAATCTGCTAATCAACCAACTGGGCTACCGTAAAGAAAGCATCTAACAGCCTTGGATATTTACAGGTTGTGTAGATCGTGGATGTATACTCAAATTATTAATACTGTTAATACTGCAGCATATGGTTAAATCATGCGCTCTTGTAGCATCCCCTGTAATCAATGAAAAGGGAGAAAGATGAGCTGTTTTAACAATCCTGGTGGTTGTCTCGACGAGTTATCTCGTCGTTATCAAAACTCACCAGATCTTGAAGGATGAGATATTTCCCCAGCAAATATGGAAAAAAACTGAGCAGATCGTGATCATTGCGGTGATCATTGGCGGTATCATTATGGTGTGATATATCATCATTGAAAAGTTGGTTAGATCTTGATGGACGAGATATATCTTGTCGAAACCACATGTAGAGTCTCTTGATGGGTCATACAAAGGCAATGATAGAAAGGTCCATAAAATGTATGTATGGCTCTAATGCACTTAGGATGTGTGAGGGAGAGGTTGGTAATAAAATGCACTTAGCACAAGTGGGAAAGGATTTCTGGCCATCAAGGGTATATCTTGAAGGACGAGATATTTACCCAGCAGTTATGGGGAAAAAACAAGGGTATATCATCTTTTCCAAATGGCCAGATTTCAGCCGGGCAAGCATCGAGGAAATATTTTACAGGGTCAATTTTAAGGCAAGTGGCTATTCTGGTGTTATACTGAAACTCCAGTGAAAACAAGGTATTGGAGATTATCTGTATAATTGTTTTTTAAGTATGAAGTGGTGGTCGTCGTCTGAGTGCACAAGTTCATGATACGGGTAGAGCACGACTGAAATTGATCATATGAATATTATATGATATGAGAGCCAGCCGTTTCAATTCGATTTAGTTGCCACCAGTTCACCTTTCTATGTTATCTAGGTAAAGTAGAACAGTCATCACACCTTGGGTGACTCAACCATGAATACATACTCCCGACGTACTTTGTCTGTACTACCCGTTTCACCCTCATACGGGCAAACCAATAACTGATACGTTATTATTACGTATTGGTATTGATCGGGATAGACGAGTTTACTAATTGATAAACCAACTCTTGGGAACAATAAGATATAATATTATATATATGAAGCGTAGGATTTAACGCACATTTCTGTATTTAAGAAAAGCACCCGTTTCCAATATCAAATAATTTTAGCGGTAATTAAAAAATTAAACGCTTATTCATTCTAAAAGTTAAATCGTCAATTATTAAACTTTGTTATCCCCAATCTATTTTAATATTCATAAATTTCTTATCCCAACTAGTATTACTCTGTCATGAAATATTTATGCAACACATTACGCTACACGAATCACGCAAACCCGAATCCTCTCGTTCTAAATATCTCCAAAAAGCACTAACAAAAATAAAATAATCCCCCGAATGCATAATTACCTTCTGCTTTATTCCTTCTATGAAAATGCTTTGAATTTAAGCTCTAAGACTAAAAGCACGTAATTGAATGCCGAGTTACTGGTATTTTGAAGATTTCTGTTCTCATAGGAGACCTTCTCTATTTCTCAAAAAGTAAAAAAGGGTTACTTATCTGGTTCCGGTTTCGTAAAGGAATTCTATAAGCTTTTCCCATTAAAAACGCTTTATTCAAAATATCCTTAAACATCCTTCTTTATATTCCATTAGTGGCCTTAATGTTATTTGTACAGGGAACCCGAAAGGATAGAGGTAAATGTACTCGTAATTGATCGGAAGTTTTAGATACTTGTGTACTTCCATGACAACGGAGTAATAAATCTCTTGAGGATATGAAATTAATACTCTTGCTATTGAGAGGTCTGTAATGGATATTTAATGGTACCCGTGTGTTTGGGAAAATTATATATTTGTGTTTGGATAGTAAATTAATTACGCAAAGACGGCAGTTTCTGTTTCCAAGACTACGTAGCAACGGACAACAATTATTTATACGATGATCGCTTAACGAACCAAAGATGAGCGAAGCATTAAGTCCGTATTTTGTAAATGCAAATGTGCCTAATCATGTATGTATTTGAAGTACTTTCTCAAAAGTAAATACTAGAAAGGGAATTTTGTTTGCATAGTTTGCAAAATTACCTGATTTCTAAAATGATAAAAAAATTAATGTACAAATATACTGTGATTTTAAGTTGTCCTTAGAGGGATTTTCTGTTAAGCTATATGTAGGTAGTGATGGTGTTTTGGGGGTGGAACGTGCTCCCTGTAAGCATTTGTTTTTGGAATGGAGTTTCATCACGTTCAAAATAGAAATTCTAAAGATTGAATTCCGAATACGTCGATTAAAGGTATTTTAACGTTAAGTATGTAAAACACGAAACATCGCTAAAACTGATAAACAATATTTTAAGGATTTTTTTTCAGCTAAGTCATGAGAGAGTATTTAGTTAACGAGAAGTAAAATCACTGTTTCACATCTGGTTTGTTTGTGTTTGCACTGAAAACTCCTATTATACTTAAAATCAATTAAAAACATATTATTATTGTGATATACATAGGCTTTAGAACTGATTAATCGCTATACCCAAGTCATTGTATCTGGCGTCATTGCAATATTACGCTTTCCTGGTTTATCGCTTTTTCATCACTTTCACATTCTGGAACCCGTTGTGTTGCTCTAGTACAACGTTAGTTAAAAATTACAATTACACTTTCACATTCTTGAAGAGAGCCTAAAAAGGACAGCAGACTTTCAAAATCACCAAAATTAATTTTTAAATTTTAGCGTTAAAAATTACTTGATATCAAATACTGTGGATAGCAAAAATGAGTGTTTTCAATTACAATCAATTTTGACGGAGTTGCATATATGCAACGACATAATTATTTCCATGAACAAACATAAATTTTGAAGCAATCCATATTGTAAATATTTCCTCTTTTAGAATATGATTCAGCGCGTAGAAAAGAACCCCTTAATACAAGCCTGCTATGCATTATCCATTACAGAACAAGCTAAGTGTGTTATATTAAGCAACTCCATTTGAAATATCTTCCCTTTTCATTTCCAAAAACTACACCTAACTCGAAAACGCTATCCTCTACTCCTTAAAACTGCAATCTCAACCTCAGATTACTCTCAATGTCTCAACTGTACATTTTTCAAACATACACTGTGTGTCTCTCTGCAAATTTGAAGCTTAGCGCGTGCGAGAACTAACTGCTCAACAATGACACGTCTTATGAGCTCGACGCGCTCAAACTTGGAAGTTATAGTTGCTCATTGCTTAAAAATTACTCGCAGCTGCTGCAACAGCTGCAGCGCTTCACGCTTTTGTCTAATCCTCCGGGGGAAGGACGTAAGAATTGAAATAAGTCGCTCCTTAAAATTCCGGCAAAGACGTGCGAGGTGTAATGCCGAGTAAGGCTGTGTTAAACGCAGTTTGTGAATAAAAATGGAGCAGTTTCTAGGCTTTTCTCAAATTAGCCACTTTCAGTGCTTGGGCGAGTCTGAAGAATAAGCCCTTTTATATAGAGACAAGAATAGGCGTGTTACGTATTTACTACGCAAATGTTACACGCATTCAGAAAGCGCAGCTGTGTAGAACTAAAACTGTTTACAATGTTTTAAAAATTGGTAGCGTATGGGAGGGTTTTAAGTGCAAAACATAATGAAACTTGGAAGAAAAGCCCTTTACCATTTATAACTAATTTGATTTACCTCTCCGTTTTTGCAATATTTAGCACTGTGACATGTTGAAATTACATTCCAATACCATGCGTCAGAATTTAGGAAACAGGTCACTTAAACACTAGTATCATCCCGTTTAACTTTGTTAAAAAATTCACAAAGACATTGTAACTAAGCCTTTTTAGTTTTAAAGTACAGATAATCAAATAAAAATGCATTTCTTTTTTTCGAAAATGTCTTTTTGGCTCTTTTTTTAGCCTTGTGAGGTGCGCACTGGGGATGCGACATCGATGTCGATGTTTTCAAAACATCGATGTTTTTTAAAAAACATCGATGTATTTTAAATCGACGTTGTCGATGTTTTATTTTTATGTGAAAAAAGTACTGTTATAAAAATTTTAAAAATAACAAGTAGCATAATTTTCATAATCAGTGAATTGAAAATACTTTTAGACCAAAGTGACCAAGGATGAAGGGTCTGAAAAGTAGGGATGCGACATCGATGTCGATGTTTTCTAAACATTGATGTTTTAGAAAAAAAACATCGATGTATTGGAGCCGATGTCGCATCACTAGTTGCTAAACCAGCTTTAAGAAATAGGGTAACAAGTTTAAATGCACTGAATTTTAAAAACATCGATGGTTTGGGGGCGATGTATTATCAACATCGATGTTTTAATTTTGAACATCGATGTTTTGCTGTCGTTGTCGCATCAATAGTTGGTAAACCAGTTTTAAGAAATGGGGGACAAAGTTTAAATACACTGAATTTTAAAAACATCGATGTTTTTAGGTCGATGTATTATCAACATCGATGTTTTAATTTCAAACATCGATGTTTCAAAACATCGATGCTTTGCTATCGATGTCGTATCCCTAGTGCGCACACGCAAATATAAGTTTGTAGACTGTGTTCCCTCAATAAATTATTACCAGTTTTGACCAACAAAGATCAATATAATGTTGTCCAGGATTCTTTAATCCATTACAGATGTTGATATTTAGTCATCATGTGTGATGCCACCGAGTGCGTGAATCTCTAGAATAGTGCGAAAGTATCTCTACACTACTCAGGAATTTCGTTATTATCAGAATTAGAGAAAAATGAATTTAATCCAATATTTATGTTATTCATACTACAAGCACATTGTATCGCATTAAGGGGAGGATCATGGATACAATATACCAGAGCTTGAGTGAGAGAGAGAGCAGGTGGTCGTATATTACAAACGGAATAAATCCATAGTAGTTAAAATAGAAATCAAATTTACCACACACACAAAACGTAATAATTTAACAACCTGATCGAGACTAGAACATCAACTGAGAAACTACTCTCGGAAAAATAATTCACACTCCAAAGTTCACACAAGTAAAGCGGAATGCGATACCGATTGATCTACTAGTCCAATCATAAAGTCTGTCAAAGAATATTTAATACGAATAGTCCTGAAATAGGCCCGGTGCGCACATCCGGTTTTTCAACTTGCGGCGCCGCTGCCGCAACGCATGTGCGGTCTGAGATGCTTTCGATCCAATGGAGCAGCGCACACATGCCTCCAGCGGAGCTGGGGCGACACACGTTCAACTTGCGTGCAATTTGTACCGCAGTTCCCCACGGCGCCGCACGGTCGCCGCACATGAGTCTCCGTTCTGAAGTACCTTGTTTTCATAAACAAATGGAATGCAAATAATAAATGGTTGTATCCATAACGTCTATTTTGTTTCAAAATGTACTTTTTTTACATCAAGTAAGCGAAATAAACATATTTTCTTCGATAGAATATTGATCTCAAATGGCACCAAATGAGTTCGTGCGTCATTTAACGGTTATGTGTGCATAGTTGGGCTTCGGTGCCGCACTTTGAAAAAGCGGGTGTGTGCACCGGGCCTTAGATCACAAATTCTTAAAATCCAACAGCATGGATCAAAATGAAATACTTTGCAGTGAATTATCTTTTCGTTTAGATGCGTTTAAATAGTTCCATTGTGATTATATGATTAAAAATACAATAATTGTACAGAGGTAAAAAGTCTATAATAATAAACTTACATAAAATAGACCCTCGGTTTTTATCACTTTGGCCTGTGCTGAAGCCAGTTCATGTCCTCAAAATTCGTTTTATGGTTAGCAACGATTCACGAATGTACTTCCTTCAACCATTGGCTCGTGATTAGTGCAGCCATTTCTTCTGTTCATGGTAAACATACTTGTCACATAATAAATTTGAGTTGTGGTGCACGATGACCCTCTAAATTCTTCTTGCCTACAATTTGTTTGGCTAGTTTAAAAATTTTTAAATCCACTAGAATCTCTACGTTGGAGAAAAGCGTTATCCTTGTATTGAGCTGATTGTTGATGGATTTCAGACCATGAATCAATTTCGGAATACTCAAAATGTATTGTCGAGTTAAAGCTAGTCTTTAGACCAAACGGACAGCAGAAATGTTAATAAAAACTATAAACAACAATGGAGGTGACCGAACAACTTCAAAAATTTAAAGACACAAACCTATTCTACCGATGTGCCCGAAAATGGCAGTGCAACCCAAAATATGTATGAATCCAAACTACGACTAAATTGAAGATTATTAACCCTGTAATCGTATTGCGGATTATAATTAGAGAACATATACCCCATTGCGAAATTTAAGCAGTGAATACTTAGAGTTGATACTTGCATTTCATAAAGGATCGATCAACTAAACTGACCGTGGAACCCTGCATCAAAACTTTTAGTAGAATCCTCCATCGAAACTGGCAGTAGAACCTTCCATCAAAATTGTAATTCTGACATCATCTCATATGGCACTGGGAGCTGAAATGAAAATGTGGGGACCAGACCTAGCAGACATGAATAATGAAATCCAAACCTCTCCTAGATCCTACGCGAACTGAATTCCTATGAGAACTACTACGATTCTTGAGACCAACTTGATTATACAGAATATCCTTCAGATCAATAACAAGTGTGTAAGTAACATAAGTTAAATAAATTGGCAGCTCTGATTTGAATTTATCCACTATATTTGTCGCGTCTAAGAATACAGCGAAAAGGTGACAGAGTTTAGTTATAGGGGTTGTATTTGGTATAATTATCGCTTATTATTATTAAAATTATTGATAGTTTTTTGCTTATGGGCTCTATCTCGTATATAATTGTGAACTTAACGAATAAACTGCACATCTGATCTACCAGAAGTAATAGAGGGGCAGATCTAAATGAGTGTCACTCTTGACCATTACGCCGTTTTAAATCCAACACAAGGTTAAATATCAAGAAAATGTGTAAAAAAGGGATATTTTTTCTTTCTTTAGGTTTCTATATTAGGATTGCTATGAAAGAAAATTAACAAGCTCCTCTTTCTTTTCGAAGAACTGGTTACATAGACATTACTATTTAAAGAAAGTACAAAGTGATAGTTAGTGTAACAAAATAAAATTAAACTAGGAATTATCCTAGGGAGGAGCTACTTCTGTGGACATTTTATTCTTTAACTTGCCAAGTGTTTCAAAGAGATGTCTGGTCCGAGATCCTGTTAAATTTGCAAAGGGAAAGCTATCTCTTTAAGACAAAACTGCCCGATTACTCTACGGGGCAATAAAGACCCAAGTACGAGGAATAAATTGTCTCCAGACCAGAACTAATGACAGTTTGGAACAGGTTTTTCTACCAGAGAATGACCACGACAAGTCAGTTTTCGACCCAAAGATAAACAACATGGAGGGTTTAAATTATGATGATATTCAGTACGCTATAGCAAAATAAAAATTAAAGCAGTAACGCATTTATTACTCGTGTAAAGGCAGTTTCAAATTGAATGGAAATTTTATTTCCAAATAAATTTGTTATTACGTAGTTGATAGGTAGAGTTCGATTTATGTTAGACAGGACCAACACAATGGCTATTGTCCACGGCGCTGGATCAATCCGAAGAAATATTCAAGTTATCAAGAACTATACTTTCATCACGGAATGATTCACTTTGCGGTACAAACGTTCATATAAGTCATTTTCAGATCACGTATTGTAATGCTAATCATGTCAAACAACAATCCAAACAATTAGTGCGAAACATATTACAAACATTGACTCTATATAAAGTCAATACGTAATTAAAAATGAAACATCATTTTTACGATGAGTAGTTATTTAAAATGTATTATAATGAATTTCAATCAAGGAACTAGCTACTTATCTTAGATAAGCATCTTTTTTATTCGGTTGCATGATGTTTGAGCAAATAGATTTTCGAAAATTTCTTAACTTAACTATTCACTTAATTGGTTTCAATTGTTTTAATTCCATATAAACGTTAATTAAAACTTAAAAAGTGTGAGCAGTTTTGTATCTTTTGATTGGTGAAAGTTACTTTAGCGTTCCGCATGAAATATGATTTATGTTAATTAAAATTTGTGTGTCTTCCTTTTACGTGATTCTTTCAAGGTAAAAAACACCAATTAAAAATTTGATGTGGGTTACTATGAAAGATTCAGATTCCAGTAAGTATCGAAAATCAATTTCATAAACCGAGCAAAGGCACAATATGTCCTGTGGTAAATATTAAGAACACTTTTATTTCGAAATATTTGTATAAGCTCTAACAAAAACGTGGAATTACGCATGGAAAAAATAGAGCAGGACTGGAATACATATTAAAACAAACTGTCTATTGGCATTGTTAAGACAACAAATAAAGACAATAGAAAAATATACTTACTGTTTGAAAAACTTTGTTTAAAGGGAAGAGTAGAGACCTTTCACATTTTAGATCCGAAGTTTATTTTAAAGAACACATTTGCATACGAATGGAATGGAAAGAAATAAGTGTTCCAAAGAACCGTAAGATAATCTTCTTACCTCCCGGAGAAAAAGAACAGCCGTATCTAAAATATTTATCGAATGAGACAGATTAAGGATGACTTCTTTACATGCAATATTTTACTTTGAAATACCAGCTAAAATAAATATTTGCTTGTTTCTCTGAACATAAACCCATTTATTCGACAAGCGTGAAAACAACTGCTTAAGCTCTATAAGAGTGTATCAATGAAATATTTTGTTTATTAGTCTTTCGATATTACACAAGCTTTCATTTTCTGAAAACCTACATCTCAAATTATGTAGTGCAGGATATGCATTTTGAAAGTACGCGTTTGTTTACCTACGGAAAGGTATTAGTTTTGAAAAATTTGCTTAGCTGTTTGTAAACAGAAGTTTATTGAATAATGAATAATTCTGAAACATTAGCTGAATAATATTTAGTTCATTTTGATATTAAAATTCAATTTGGATAATAGAATAGTCTTACACAAAGTGCAACGTGCTTGAACTATCTCTATAAATCTAGACCGTTTTACCAATACACACGAAATTTGGTACACTTATACCTTAGAACACTTCGGAAGACATTGGCTATTTCGTTCCTGTCTTCAGACCAATCTGTAGACATGAAGTCCTAAAAGTCCAAGTAGTCCTAAAACTACAACTCCTCGAAGCCCCAATTTTAAAATCTCAAGTTTGTTTTTCTGTAAAAAATTGCCATGGATAAGGAATCACGTCTTACAGGGTTTGGTATGAGTTAACACAGAGAAATCTCGCGGTCATATGTTAGCTGTCGCGGTAATATTTAAAATCCGAGCAATGCCGGATTATTCAACTAGTATGTTATAAAGACATTGAATCCTCGGTGTCTTCAGCCTTGAATCCTCGATGTTCAATTGACCTTGGAGTATTCTTGTCTTGTCTTGAGTCTCCTGTCAATAAAACTCGCCATTTGTGTATGAGTATGTTAGTTTACTTGAAAGAGACTACCTAGTGTTTGGCGCAACATGAACAAATATGACGGATAACATCAAATACGCCAAAAACCAGTTAAACCAAACATAATTTGACTCGAGTACAAGATGCGCGTCATTGAGGATTCGCATGATTTTTCCTAACAAGGATTCACTATGAGTCCAGCCCTCCTAGTGGTTGTCTCGACGAGGCATCTCGTCATTGACAAAACTGGCCAGCTCTTGATAGACGAGATATTTCGTCAATAGAAGAAAACTGACAAGATATTGATCTTTTAACCAGGAATTGTAACGAAACTTGGCATGAAGGTACATGTCGGCCAGATATGCGAATGATTAGAAATTCAGCGTGTTTGCGCATTGTGTAATGCCACTAGAGGTCTTTGAACTTCGTTATCGTTGGAGTATAAAACAGGTAAGCAGAGCTTGTTTGAGTATACTTAATCCTTTGCACAGGAAACGCTGAGGTAGACATGCCGTTACGCCGCCATCGAAGACAATATGAGCAGTTGTCAGAGTTCGAGAGGGGAAGAATCATCGGGATTATGGAAGGTGGGTGGTCAGCTCTGCGAGTAGCTCGTGAAGTAGGCCGTTCTGATTTTACTGTGAGGAGGTGTTGGGATCAGTGGACAGAAGAGACGTCATTTACACGGCGAGCAGGCTCAGGACGCCCTCGACAGACCAGTCGTCGAGAAGACCGTCACATCATACGAAAAGCACGCTTAGAGCCAACTGCCTCATTGGCCGCTATCCAGACACAGGCAGGGCCTTCACTACGAGCCCCTGTGTCTTACCGAACCATCGCTAGGCGCCTGGCTGAAGGACACCGCTCCCACCTCTAGTGTGATGGCATGGGGTGCCATTGCTTACGATTCACGGTCACCCCTAATATTGATCCATGGCACAATGACCGCCCAGCGGTACGTCCATGACATCCTTCAGTCACATGTGATGCCACTCATGGCAAGGCTCCCAGGAGCTATTTTTCAACAAGACAATGCTCGGCCACACACAGCAAAAATGTCACAAGACTGCCTCCGCCACATTACCACCCTTCCCTGGAATGCTCATTTGGGACGGCAAGTTGGACACCCTACGATTTTGGTCGAACTAGATGCGCGTTTACAGCAATTGTAAAAAGAGATGTCTGAGGACATCATGAATAACTTGTATGCCTCAATGCCCGCTCGTATCGCATCGTGCATTCGCGCTAGAGGGGGTCCAACAGAGTACTAAAACTTCCGTTCATTTGTACTTTTATCTGCAATAAAAATGATCATTTTTCTTTGATTTTCTAATCACTTACTTATATCAAAGTAGTACTTACGTGTGTAAAATTTCGTTTCATTTCGACGACTTTTTCTCGGTGGGCAAATTTTTATGGCAATGAGTGTATTTTTAAGGTAAAAGACATGCTGAAATTGATTCATGTATTATGAAAGCTACAAAGGAGGTTACAAAAACACTGGCGCCCTCTGTGTTTACTGTTACGTAATTTCCCTCTCTTATCGTTTTTATAGTTAAGATAAGAATAAATAACGATAGGCACTTGCCTAAAGGCTTAAGTCAAATCCAAAAATATTTTAGTATAGAATATTAGAAAAAGTTAAAAAAAACCACTTCAATCTCAGTGAAACATTTCTAGACAAAACGCTTGAGACATTTTTCAACAATGTTCAATTGACAACAAAAAAAAGGAAACTCAAAGTATACGAAAGAAAATCCTGACTTTATTAGCATGAAGAGAGAAGAGCACAAAGGATGCTTGAATTCAGTTTGATGATTCAGTGTGCTCAGCGCAAACAGTCTCTAGATCTATTTTTTTACACGCTACGTGTTTGCACGACACACAAACTCAAGTCCGTGATGTTTCGCTTACTTATCAACTGATATCCAAAAAAGAAAATGAATCGGAGACCTTTATTTACTGGCGGAAAAAAATCGACTGTCATTGCAGGTATTTTTATATCCAAGTGCCGTTACTGAACAAACACAGAGATCTCTAAATCTGTGATATCAAGACGACGGGTTGATTGAGGCTTGTCAGGATTTTGCAATTTAAGTGTTGTTGAGCATGGCGGCGGTAGAATGTACTTCAATGAATGTCAATGACAGTGTTATTACTTTTAACTCCTTAAAAGTGATTTCAGTTATTATTTAATTTACTGTGTCGAGGCATTCTTGGCATCCACAATCGGAATTTGGTTTAATTTTATGTCGCACAGTCTATTTTGTGTGTCAGTAACACTGCTGCTTCTTGGCTGAGATCACACGAACTGTTGCATTAGTAAAATTTCTATCGGACTACGAAATGCAACAACGTGTGAATAGAGCGTAATGTGTTGTATTTAGAGGAGATAAAATCTTACTTCGTGATTGTAAATTAGTATTATTACGTTTAACTACCAACATTAGATTTAATTAACGATTAAATTCATTGTGTCGCATGATTCTTAGATCCACAATCGGAATTCGTATTGGTTCAGCTTGAAATGGAATAAACTCTAAGTTGTTTTAAAGCAACACTAATTTTTCTTGACTGAGATCATTCAAACCGTTTAATTAGTTAGTTAAGAAAAATTTCTCTTGGTCTATGAAATGCAACAACGATTGAATTGAGCGTAAATTATGTTATTTATAGGAGATGGAATCTTACTTCGTGATTGTAAATTCATGTTACTACCTTTAACTACCTAAATTCCATTTAATTAACGATTACATTCATTAGGTCGTATTGTTCTTTGATTCACAATCTAAATTCATATCGATTCAGCTTGACATGGAAGAAACTAAATTGTTTTAAACAAACACTACATTTTCGTGACTGAGATCATTCAAACCGTTTCATTACGTAGTAAAAACTATTTCGCTTGGACTATAAAATGCCACAACGGATGAATTGGGTGTAATGGATTGTATTCAGTGGAAATAGAATCTTACATCAGTGATTGTCAATTTCAGAACTGTTACCTTACCTCCTTAAAAGTAATTAACTTAATGGTTTATTTCTGTCACATGATTCGTTACATGCGCAAACGGAGTTGGTATCGATTCAGCTTATTAACTCACAAACTATTTGGGTTTTTAAGAACACGGTATTCCCTTGCCTATAAAGATCAAACCGTTTCATTAGTAAAAATTAAATGTGGCTTCACACGAACATTATGAAATGCTTCAGGGTTGTTACATGTTGGCCTCTACACAGCCATTAATTTCTCAATCCATTTCCTCATAACACATCACTCTAAACAGCTTACATAGCATAGTGATACAACTCATTCATTTAAAAAAAATTTTATATGCAACATTTGTAGAGATATATACTTCTCTACAGATTAAAGATCACACATGTAGGATTTTAATTCTTGAGTACATTATAATCTGGTAACACACTTGGCTACCCGAATCTCTAGGCGCTGGTTTCCTTACGCTTCGCGCGGTTTTCGAGAGCGTGCAAATATTCTATTGATCAATAAAAGACAAGAAGAAAAGTTCGATGGTTATGCGGAAATCAACTATCAACATAAGTTTATGTTGATAGTTGACATTATTGTATATATATATAAATATAAATATATATATATATATATATATATATATATATATATATATATATATATATATATATATATATATAAACTCATACAATACATCATACGTAACGCATAAAAGTTGCATCATACCCGAGCGAAGAACGACCTATATAATTTCTGAAACAAATTAAATTTTGCAATTTTAATCTAGCTCTCCAAACTTTCAAAAGTAAAAATAAAATACGCAAGTTTTATGGATAGTACTATTGCTTAAAATTATGCGAAGCACTGATGCGGTGTGGTTTATTATTTTGTTACCGTAAATAATTTGTTTGTTATAAAGATACGAGATGGAAATGTCACGAATCATCAGTAAAGGAGAATGTCAAAACTTTCTCTATTGAAGTTTGTACATTTTTTCTTTCCAATTCTTTTCTCCAATTCATGTTGTCAGACTGCTGACAAGTTTCCGTCTGAGTCTAGTCCTTGGTCTAGACACACCATTATCTACCACAAAGTATCCTATTTTATCATTGTGTATATTAAAACTTTACAAAGAGAATAGTCATACTGAAAAAGACGGGTAGGAAAAAATAAATATGGTATCTTAAACTTGGAATTTTCCCTTTGTTGGTTCCATGTTGTGAGTGCAAAATTAAGAATCTCAAATTCAAACATTTTTAGACGAAGACAGAACTGGATGAAGTATAACCCTTTAACCATCCATTATTCATCTTTATTGAATATTTGAATTATAAAACATTAGTGAAAGATGAGTGAAAAGGAAATTCAAAATTAGATTGTTTAGAGAGAAATAGTGATAAAGTAATACTTTAAAGAATCCTAAACTTCAATATTTCATAGCTACTCTTATAAACATAGGTATCTGAATTAATTTCAGAAAATTCTCCATTTTATGCAAAAATACAAAACGAGTATTTTGCAGTTTTCTATTAAAGCGCCAATAAAAAAAATACATATTGTATATTCCTTCCGACCTAAATGCTATCTATTCTTGTACTGATAGAATAAAAAATTGGGCTGTGCATAAGGGCAAACAATTCAGAATATTTTATGCTTCGTCGCGATGTAAAAGATTTGGCAGCTTTTCTATTATCAGTAGGTGTGTTTTGCAAATATGCTATTGTACTGTAACGAGAAACATTCGTGTTTGCGTAAGATGTTTTCGATTTTAGGGGAGCATTTTTTAGATACATAGATATTAGTTCATATGTAAAGCTAAAAAATGCAAGGACTTCAATCCACGAATTGGGATCAATATTATACCATATGAGAGATAAATAAAACACTGGAATCTCTTTTTTTCTCACTATTGCGATCATATCTGTTATAAACATTTTGCTTCTTACTCTAAAACTTAATGACTGAATCTCATTCCTTGATGAACAAAATGATGTTTTTATATACATTTTACCAGTAGTAATAAGATATAGTAATAACAATAAATCGACTGTTTCTATAATAATAAGAAGAAGAAGATTATTTTTATAATAATAATAAGTATATTTGTAAAATAATAACTATATTTTTTCAATAATAATAGTAAGTATATTTTTTTAATAATATAATAAGTAACTTTTTCAATAAGTAAATTTTTCAATAATAAATAAGTAAGTTTTTTAATAATAACTATATTTTTCCAGTAATAAATAAGTAAGTTTTTCAATAATTACTATACTTTTTCAATAATAATAGTAAGTATATTTTTTCAATAATATAATAAGTAACTTTTTCAATAATATAATAAGTAAATTTTTCAATAATAAGTAAGTAAGTTTTTCAATAATAATAAGCATATTTTTCAATAATATAATATTTTTTCAATAATAATAACCATATTTTTAAAATAATAATAATTTTACAAAACAAACTTACATTAAATGAAATTTATAATATGCCATCTCGTCTTTCATAGAACAAATTACAAATTTTTAACATTTGCAAGTATATATATATATATATATATATATATATATATAACGTTACATACATACATTTGATTCCGAAAAAGTATACTTATTGGTATGTATTGTCTTTTGTTTTCAGCTCACTATGATATTTCATTGCGATACTTGACGCTTGCGGATGCTACTCGGAGTCAAGAAGAAGTAGTCGTCATGAACGGGTAAGTAAGGCAAAACTTTAAGTTTAGCATTTCCTACACCAATAGTCATGTATTGAAATAAATTCCTTTGCATATCATTTATAAGGAGCACTTTTCTAAGGTTGTGAGTAACGAATATATTAATCACCCACCTTAGACACCTCCCATCGTATTTCATACCATAGCTCAAATTTTCTTCAGTAAAGATCTAAGACTTTTATTAAATCTCCAAACGCTAATTCTCGATTTCTAACGCTTGCTATTTAAATTTTATAACTTGAAGGCTATAAAATTACAAGATATATTTATAAAGCCAGTTCCTAAATACACAATGCAAATAACTTACTTTAATAAAGTTGCATTCGCAGTAATCTCTGTTAAACCAATATTCAAGTGTAATTTTTTGCCTATTAATTATTGCCTTATCACGCTAATTACAAAGAAAAATAAATATGTGTAATAATAGAGAAGTTATGTTTAAATAAGTTCATATATGCATGAACTACTTGGGAGGAAATATTTCTATTCGTCTAAGATAAGTAAGAGATTAGTATGATTTTTTTTTCAAAGAATCACTATATGTAAATAACACATGTATTAAATCAATAAATTTATACATGCTCATATTACCTAAATTTTAAGAAATTGGAATAAACGCTATATTTTTAAAACAGTATTTAAATATAATTGATATGAATAATATAAATAAGGGCGATGAAAGGAAATTAATAATCGCTCATATATTATACTATGGGGCTCGGCCCCCAGCTCGAATACGCTAGCCAACCGCCGGGTATTACTACGCAATCCCATTTAATTTGCTTCGCAAATCAACACTCCTTTCGCAGAGTCAACCTCCTGCGACGGCGAAACTATCTTAATAATTCGTATAATCCTGATTTGACTATCCGGTTCATGACGTCGCAGCGAGGGCTCCTCCCCCCGCTCGCTAAGGCTTGTCAATGCCCGGTGATTGCTACGCAATCTAATTTGGTTAGCTTCACAAAACAACACTTCTTTTGCGAGTGATTTCGTTTTTTTTATTTTAACACTTAATGCACCCTAAACTAATAGCCCCATCAGTAAAGAACCATCTCCATCTTGTTCCCTGTACAATATTAAATAAAACATGTTAATCTCGTAACTTTCTGATTTGTACTTAATCGGCATACCGTGGAAGAATTAAACGAAAAAACGACCATGATGTCACAGCGAGTTTCACGGGCAACTGGTTAACCCGTTAATCAAAAAATTTAATATTTTTTCCCTTGAATTATGAACGCAATCGTTCCACGATCTAAAAAATACGAAATTTGTCTGACCAACTTTTGAAAGCATCGAATTTATTTCTTCACCAATTTCAAAAATAATTATTCCGTAAAAAAGAGTACATTCTAAGGTTTTCTGCAATGGTTTCAAATTTAAAAACTAATAGTAATAAGATAAAGATATGACAGTTTTGTATAAAAAAAATAACTAAAAGGTCCCGATTTTTCCCGAATTAAAAAACACAATATTATCAGGAACTAAATTGAAATTTCTAAAAAAACTGGATGATCTGCAAAATCTTACTCTTAGAGGTAGGTACTCTAAAAAATGGCAGGGTTGTGGACTCAAAATCTGTACGTCTTTTACTCACTCGCCTTAGAAATTTAATCACCCTAATAATCAAAAAATAAATCCCTTAGTAAACCCTAAACCAATAGCCGCATCAGAAAAAATCTTCTTCAGCGAGTTCCATGTACAATTTTGAACAGACCAAAATTAGTTTCGTAGTTTTCTGATCCGTACTTTCTCGGGACACCGTCTAAGAATCCAGCGAAAACAAAAACAGTTTTCAATCCTGCGGCTGCGGTAACTTTTTTGTAATATAGAGATTTATTGTCTTGCACACACACACCTAAAATAAGTATTAATAATTTTTATTAAGTAACGAAGCATCAAACGTTAAAGTTCTTCGAATTAAATACATTGTTTTATCCCTTTAATTTACATATTTAAGTAGTATCAAAATTATTTTTATATTAAGCTTAGTTTTATATCGTTAGAATTGTACATAAATTTCAATACGTCTTTGCCATAATAATGACACATGGTTAAGTAAAAATATTAAAATGAAAAGAAATACTGCTATTAATTTGGACATCATGAACATACACAAGAAATGTCAAATTAAGAGTATTTATGCGTGTATTATGTCCGCAATAGGTTTCTTTGACAGACATGAACTGTTAAATAAAAATACTAATTAATATACTTTCATTGACTTAACTGTTAATACACACACTTCATACTAAGCTAGATAACTGAAATCCACAAATGCGATCTGTTCTTAAACAAATGTCCATACAAACGAGATACATCAATCATGCTATACAGAAGGCTGTTTCGATAATATCTGCTTAAATTTTAAAATGTGGTAGAAAGGCCCCTAAATAAACATTTTTGTCCAAGAATGTAAATAGGAACTGCCGCGTTTATTTGATAGAGGGCGCCATTTAGGCCAGTTGATAACATCATTTCTGTATCCTATGGTGTCGTACCCTGCTCGGATATTCAACGGCATGCATCGCTACAAAAATCCGGAGCTTGACTGAACCCTATAGAAATAATGTTATCGATTGATCTCAACAGCTCCCTCTACTACCTAAACGCGACATTTCCGGATATATATTCTTCGACAAAGTTGTTTATTTTGGGCCCCTCTACCCCTTTTTCATTTGGGACAGATATTTTTGAAGTACCTTTCATAAAAATACATGTTTAATTTGCTATGAAATATTATCTATTTTAAATACGTTAATATTTTCAAATTTAATGCTTAAGTACTATTTTACTAATTGCTTTTATTTCTTACACACGTGAAATAACTAATTTTCCAATTAAAATTAGTTTTACAGCTGTATAGTAATAACTAAAATACGAAAGATTTTACCCAATGATCGTCGCGAGATTCCCGAATAATGAACACACTTGATGAAACATAATGAGTAAATAAACAAATCGATTGGCTGTACGATTATTTGGGAAGATTCCATTGTTCAAGAAGGTATTATGATTAAAAGTTAGGCAGTGAAGACTGAAAGCCGATCAACCCTCAGTGGGTTACATTCGGGAATGGGAAATAATAAACAAACTGAAATATAACTCCTATAAAATCTCTTGATTCAGTGACACCCAATTACACTTGAAATAAATGACAACAAAAATAAGATCCTATCTGAAAAGCAATAGAAACAGTAAATCTATGTTTTAATAGATAAAACACAAACTATTCCTGTTGGATCTAAAGTCTTATGGTGCATAAGTGTTCTTTGAAAGCACATTATGAAATCTTCACTAACTATTTGTGGCGATAAGATAAAAAAATTACTTGCAAACATTTCTTTGTGAGTTAAAACATTGAAAAGAGAACAAAAAGTAGTATAGTCATGAACAAAAGACTTGATAACTTCAGAGAGAATTCTAATTACTAAAACGTTAATCAATATTTAAAAGAAATTATCTGAGTACTATAAATTTCTCAAACCTATGTGTAGTGAATTCATTATAATCATGAGTTCATAGAGCGAAAGCGAGAAAAAATTCTTACATCCCTTAGAAAATTATTCATGAATATGTATAACTTGTTAATATCATTCTGTAATTAAAATTTCAAGATCTACTTATATATTTTGAAACAGATGTTGCAATCAGAAAACTGGAAAAAAAACGTTACACTTTTTCTACACATTCATTCTTTAAATATGCTTTGAGCGAAAAATAATTAATTTCATAAACTACAATATGTTATTTTCCTGTTTTGAAATTAAAATGGGGTATTGATTAAAAGTACGGAGAAAAGAAAAATTAAGTATAAAAAAATCACATTTCATTTTTAAAATGCATTATGCTATCAACATCTTCATCAGTGATTAAAAAGAATATAAATTATTTGCCCATATTCCTAAACGTATATTACAACCTGTTTAATTAAAATTCAATTAAAAAACAGCCTCTTCATTTTAAATCTACGTAGAAATACTATTCTTTCACAGAAAATAAAGTCAAAAGTACACATTTGGTGATAAAAATAAAATTGACATACCCCTTTATACAATGACATGACAATATTCCGTTTGCTCCTGCAGCTAAAAGTTTTATAACCATAAAAATGCAGTTTTCAGACATGTTTGCTTTAATTACTTTTATGCTTTTACATTTTTCTTTGACTTGCTTGGATTTTCCCCGGAATTGCTTACATGTAATTTACGACTTACTCAGCCAATTATTATTTTTAATTAATGCTTAGAAACTGAACAAATGCTATTCGTAACTTATTGTCCACTGGCCACTTGGGAATATTTGATGTTTACGATTTCTCAAAGGTGTGCTTTATATACGACATACAATAATCTATATTTATTCTACACTGATACATTTATACTTAACAAGAATTGGTATTCATGTTTCTTTTAATTCGGTATGCTGACTGGTGTGTAAATGATATTCAATCAATTTTCTCTCCAAACATGCTTATTTTAAATAACATTTATATCAATATGTATTACTATAACGGGAGAGAGAGGTTGAAGTTATCTAAAGAGTAAAGTCTAGGTGACTTTAAGGGACCCCCAAGTATCATAAATACCTGTTTTTGAAATTGTTCAAGCGTATTATCTATATTTTAAACTAGCAACTTTAACACAAATAATTTTGTTGTTTTATTGTGTTTTTTTAACACAATAAATTGCATTCATATTTTTACTCATGCATTTGTGTACCTTTCAATAGACATTCAATTGAAAATGAGCTAGTCCTACAAAACTTTGAGAGAATACTTATTTTAAGGAGAAACATTGATAGGAAAATAATAAGTATTTCAGTAATCACACACAGAGAGAGAGTTTCAAATTTTAGAATTTCTGCTGCATTACTATATTTTAACAGAAACAAGGTGCATTTAAAAGAGCTATTGGTGTAAGAACAGTTTAATATCTTGAGTTTTCTTACAAAATAATCAGAAAAATCTTTATTTTCACTCTAATCATGTGAAGGGATTTTCAGTAATACATCTAGGGTATTGGATCAATTTGCATGCTTTCTTGTGCATCTTTTTGAAATCTATATCTTGTTCTTGTTGGTATCAGGTTTAGTAAAAGGACCGTACGCGTGAGATAAATAAGATGTAACAAATAGATTGATCTCAGCCTGGATACCATAGATTCCTAGTCCTATATCTAAGACCATATATTCCATCGGGTGCGGTTCCTGTCCGTCGGTGCGGTTGCCTAGCGACCAACTGGTGAAAGAACCCCCCCCCCTTCTCACCTCTAAAAACTCTAAACCATTTGCTGAGTTGGGAAAGTGTGGGTCAAAGAAGAAGTCCATAATACTTAGGACCATAAATTCCCAGAGGATACTCATCCATTAAAAATAAATACTGTAAATAATAGCAAATTGGTACGTTAATTCACTAATAGCTACGTTGAGTGAAGAGTTGTATTTATCATTTATTTATTGATTACATCGGACAGAATTTGCCTTCTGTTGTAATTCATCAAAAACGAACTATGGAATGTAACATTTGGCAAAATACTGAATAATTTTGCCCAAGTACAGAAATGGTGGTATCGCCCGCATTCGGAAAGTATGATTTGTAAGTTAGATAATTTTTTGACAAACTTTCATAGTGGACACTTTCTGGTGTGACTAAATGTCTTTTTTATAGGTGCTCCGTAGACCCTTTCGTGCTGGAAGTATATCCGACCGTGGACGGCGTCATCAAATCCCAGTTCCGTGCCTTCAAGTTCCAGAGCTCAGACTTCGTCATCTTTCTGGCCACCGTCAGCGTCTGCCTGCAGCAGTGCGTGGAGGTAACACAACTCATTTATTATAATTTACCTTCAAGTAACATTTTTTTAAAGTAGTTCTATTTTTAGACTCGGGGGTGAGCGATAACATCCAATAATTCTTCTTTATCCAGAGCCAGAGCAATAATATGTTTTCAACTTGCAGAAAGTTACAACGTACAGGTCCTATCAGGTCATCTCTTCCATGTTGCATTGATCGAGGAAGATCATTTTAGAGTCTCCGAAATTTGTATTTTATTTCCTTACGGAGTTTAGGGTGGAGGAGTGATGGATTTGGTTTAGTCAATGAGGTATTTCCTTGGATAGGTCTTCATCTGAGTATAGTCCAAAATTACAATACATTTTAGTCGGATCTTTCCCTTCATGATTCATCTCATACCATTGCCAACAGCCCATTGTTGCTTCAATGCGACTCAAATTAAAAAACTTACCTCTATAAATAGGTTTTGCCGTGTCTCAATAGATTTGCCCACTGTACAATACACGAGTCAGCCCAGGTTCTATTACAGTCATGTTTGATTGGTTTTCTCAGAGTATTTCTTTTTCTGGATCACACACACACAGTATAATTTCCCGTAGGTATGTCGATTTGTCATAATTACTCTTAACACCAACAATCGCCAACATCCAAGCACTTACAAACCAAGATCCAAACCACGGAATACTGGGTGGCAAACATACGCTATGGCCCCTACATAAGTTAGAGACTGAGGAGAAATAAAACAGCTTTATTAGAGCCGATGTACTATTATTTTCTACACATATTGCCTACCAACTGGTTTGATTGTTAGCCTTTACTCTCTCTCTCTCTCAGCGGGGCTTATATTTTTCAATCGTCTCACAAAACGGCTCTTTCGCCTACAAGTCCAACCCCCCTGATTACCTAACTTGAGCGATAAAGCCTTGAATGGCTTTTATGACTGACGCTTTCCTTTCATAGTATTGAGTGGCGTATCGGATGCAGTCGGATATGCTATATTCAGATAGTTATCACCGGAGCGACCTTCTGCCTCTCCCCCAAAGCGTTCACACCTCACGGTCGACGGGGTATGGTACCGAACAAAAGGAGGAACCTTCCAGAAGGTCAGTCGCTGACAGCTCGTAAATGGTTATCGATGCCAGCGGTCACTTAAAAGGGGGAAAAAATCCACAGTACACAGATCTATACCATGCCGCTGGTGTAAACGAAATTTTAGTTGCAACAACTGTCTATCTGCCGCAGTGTAAAAGTTAGGTGTTAGACTCCAGATAGGTAGCTTCCTGGTTCGAATCATGGTCAGTGCATGGATGTTTGTAAGCGTAGAGGTGGCTGGTGTACCTTCAATCTGTCGCGGTCGAAAGTCCTCACTATGGTTTGGTGTGAAATTTTGGAGAGTGGAGTGCCAGCTCAGGTTTTGCATCGACATCTAATCGTGGTTCAAAATTAAGTGGTGTTGTCCTCGAATATTTCGCTCAGAGGATTGATCCCGAACCGTTGTCAATAGCCCGTTGTGTTGCTCTAGCACGACGTAAATTAAAAATTTTCTGTTACCAATTCTACACGTATTGACCTCTGTGAGTACAATATAACAAATTGTAAAAGCGAATTTCAAATTGAAACTTTTTATATCCAAAATAATACGAAAATTTCCATTAAATGCCCTTGATTACAGTTTTTCTCTAAATTACTTTTTTCAGAACGTTTGTAGAAAATTTCGAAAATTCCGTTTCAAGGGATGTCCGTTACTTTAAGAAAATATTTATGTAAAAAAATAATGCTATTTTTTTACCAGGAGTCAAAATTTAAACTTAACGCGACAAGAGTTAAATGAAAAGGGAATAATGAATGGCTGATATTTACATTTGATTATCGTGTCTTTCACGATTGTTTATATACACAAGCATTTAGAACAGATTGAAACTATACAAATTTTAATTTTCAAGGTATTTTAATTTGTAATCCTATATTGTTCATGTTGCAAACGGAATAAACAATACTATTTAAAAAATAAATCAAGTTTATTGCGAACATCAAACAAAATACTTTTACAACCTGATCTGCTTATCAAATGCACAATAAATTAAAACTCCAACTGCGAAACAACTCTCGGAAAACAATTCTGAATATAAAGTTCACGCATATAAATGTATAAGTATTCGGGGAGGAAGAAATTTGAATAAACAAACTATAGACATCAACATAAACTATCCTCCCTTACGGCCCAGATTATGGAATGCGATACCGATTCATTAAGGTGTACGTACACGCTGGAAATTGTTTTAATTTTAACTTTAAAAATCCAATTTTTTCACAATAGGTCATTAGTTTATGCTTAAAACCATACGATTTAACTAATTATTAATTAGCTAATTAAGATATAATGAGTTAGTTAGCATGTTCTTTGAACGGTGATATCTCATATTCTAATTTGTCTAGAAAGACAATTCTTGGAAATTATTTCCAATATTATTCTTCATGTTTTGACCCTCAATCGATTTGTAGAGAGAAAAGTTTATCTGTTACAACTGTTTTCTCCAAGGATGCAGAACAAATTAATATTTTTTATGGAAATTTAGCATTTAAAATTTCATCAAAAATTTATTTTTTAACTAATAATGATTGAGGTCAAAACATCCACTGTATTATATAGATTATAATGATACAAAAATAATTCTAATATATAAATTCATTGTTGAGTTGTCACTGTTTGAACAAAGCATCCTATTGCAAAAATTTGTTTCTTCAGAAATCGAATTTAAAGTTTTGGAAATATGTCTGTTCATGGTGACAGTAGCTAACAAAAACCCTTGTAACTAGAGAACTATTTTGAAAATTTGCTACATCTTGTCATCATTTGAAAGCTAAACAATAGAAGAATGTTTTGAAGCATAAAAAAAATTAGATTTTATGATCGACTTTTTCTGGATTTCTAGTGTGTACTTTACTGTCTTTCTCAAGAGGAGACTATAACAATCGAAGTGATGGCAACACATTTTTGAGGTTGGGTTGATTTTTTTATTCTTCGCAGGCCTCTGGTTAGATATACCAAGCAACGTTTTCTCAGAAATGGACATACACATAGAAGATAAATGTTTGCTGGCTTAAAAGAAAAATTCACTCAGAGTAGTAACAAGAATTGAATCTGAACCACAGCGGGATGCTAACACAGTGGACAAACCCACTAATACACGGCGATAAGTATTTGAATCGGGGAAACAAAAAACTTCCCAGCAAGATATTTTATCAAGCAAAAAGATCAGACAGGGTGGTGACAGAACCTGGAACACCGGAAAAATCAGGGTAATCTCAGGAAAAATTTCCAAATTTCACAAAAAATCATTGGAATTTTGATAACATAAACGGAAACTATTATCATTTGTCCTATTTATAGAGATGCACGATTACGAGTGTTTTTGAGAATCAAATAAAACGTATTCGCCGAAAATGAAATTCGAATAAAGAACCCTGTCGTCGTAATTTTTTAGCATCACGAAAACAGCCGTTTTTTTCGCTGCTGCAGAGTCTCGTAGCCGTGAGGCTATTGATACAACTTGTGGTATACAGTTTTGAAATTTGTCTAACTAATGATGTTTTTTTTTTTTTTTTTTTTTTTTTTTTTTTTTTTTGTGTGTGTGTATTAAATTAATATTTTTTATTTGCAATTACACATTTTAGTAGAATTTTTTTATGTATATTTGCATTTGGTTTTGATGAATAGTATGATTATGTAGGGCCAGGTGTAAAAAGTCCATAGTCAAAATATTTTGCAATTTTTCTCCAATTTTTTTCAATTGCTAGTAAGAGTTTCATTAAAGGTTCCAGCCCTTACAATAAAAATTAAAATATCTGAAGAGAAAAAATACAAAATATTTGTGGAGAATTATCCTATTAACCCAACTGACCCTCAATATTTAAAAATATTGTGTGGATACTGTATATTGATACCAATCACGGATCACAACATTTTGTAAACTCACATCCTTGTGAGAATATCATGGAAATCAGGGAAATATCAGGGAACTATTTTTCAAATATTTTGTTGCCACCCTTTCATATAAATTATATCACGCCATTTACACCAAGAATCCTACTCTGTTTTCAATTTTTTTTCATACATTGTTTGCATGGCAACAAAATAATACACTATTACATGAATACACCAGCAATATTTACGCTTTAGAACATTCGAAAAACGTGTTTTAAGGATTATATAGTCAAATTCCTTCCTATACACCCTCACTGGAATGAAATGTAACGTGTGAGAATGTCGGGCAGTGTAGTGGTAAACATTTTATAGTATCACTTGGTCTACAAATTTAGGTTTGGAATGATGTCAATTACAGGACCAGTGACGTGATAGAAACCATGTGCTGTAGTCATCGCAACCACCGAGATGGTATGAGTAGAATATCAAATGAAACTCGGAGTATGTTGCAGTGATCAAAGTGAATATTCAGCGAAATTGTTTAAATGTTAGAGTGCATTGAGGTGCTTCAGATTACATTCGAAAGCAGGGCCATCAGAATTTATTCTAACTTGCTGAAGACTAACACGGATATAACCTATGTAACATTTTTTGCTATGCGAGGACAGAATAGACCAGAATGTACAGCTAGCTTCACCCTCCAAGTGGTTTTCACGAGACATCCAGCTCGTTAAGGTGTAACCAGTTTTGCTAGAGACCAAATTTTTTGTCCATCAAGCAGGGATGCGACATCGATGTCGATGTTTTCAAACCATCGATGTTCTTTAAAAAACATCGAGGTTTTTAACATCGATGTATTGGAGTCGATGTGTTTGTAACATCGATGTTTTTACACTGTCGATGTTTTATTTTTAAATGAAAAAAAGTACCGTTATAAAAATTTTAAAAATAACCAAGTAACATAATTTTCATAATTAGCAAATTGAACATACTTTTAAACCAAAGTGGCCAAGGCTGAAGGGTCTGAAAAGTAGGGATGCGACATCGATGTCGAGGTTTTCAAAACATTGATACTTTATAAAAAAACATCGATGTATTGGAGCCGATGTCGCATCACTGGTTGCTAAACCAATTTTAAGAAACGGGGAAAAAAGTTTAAATACACTGAATTTTAAAAACATCGATGGTTCTAGGGCGATGTATTATCAACATCGATGTTTCAATTTTGAACATCGAAGTTTAAAAACATTGATGTTTTGTTGTCGATGTAGCATCATAAGTTGCTAAACCAGTTTTAAGAAATGGGGAAAAAGTTTAAATACACTGAATTTAAGAAACATTGATGTTTTGCTGTCGATGTAGCATTACTATTTGCTAAACCAGTTTTAAGAAATGGGGGGAAAAGTTAAAATACAATGAATTTTAAAACATCGATGTTTTGGGGGCAATGTATTATCAACATCGATGTTTTAATTTTGAATATCGATGTTTCAAAACATCGATGCTTTGCTGTCTATGTCGCATCACTACCATCGAGATCTGACCAATTTTACTAATGTCAAGGTATCTTGTCAACAACATAGTACCTGTTATTTGGATGATGAAAAAAATATCAAGCTCTGGGAAATTTTCTTCTAATGGCGGTGTACCTCTTTCACCAAATCTAGTCAGTCTTGATGATGACGACACATTTCTTCGAGACAAGCACCATTAAGGGAAAACGGGCTTTCATAAATGACAAATAAAGTAACTTAAAATTTATGAATAATAAAAAATATCTATTACGTTTCTTCACAAACCTCGCAATTTTTCTTAAATGTGTTTCAATTTTTGAAAGTTAGGTTGGGAATTTTTGAAAATTGAATAAAATTACTAAACTATCTTCCTCAATATTTAACTAGAGCTAAATTAAAAGGACTTAGTTTATCAACAAATTACTTTAAACACCCCGTATTACCTGGAACTGTAATATTGATTTCCCTCCAAAACACAAAAGGAGTAAATAACTACGTCTATAATCTGAAAAGATATTGTGAAAGAATTTTCATTGGTCGAGAAGATTAAAACTTGTTAGACGTCATTCAGAGCGGACTAAAAATATGCTTGAGAGTTAAGAGAATGGGATGCAAAGTAATTTAACCCTAACAATACATATTTTTCTAAATATTTTCTGACGTAACTAGTCTAAGTATCTTGGAATTCTATAAGGAATAGACGCAAAAACATGTAAAATATTACACATTTTTAAGAGTTAGAATAATTGAAAGTATACAATAATTTCACCCTTACAATACATCGTTTTGGATTAAAGCAGTGATTAAAAAGCATTAACCTTCGGCTACCAATATCCTTTGATGTGAATGTGCTTTGAACTATGATATTTTAACCCTCCAAGTTGTTTCTACAACCTGTCTCGACGATCAAAATCTGACCAATTTTGTAAATGACGAGATATCTTCGCCATGAAAATCTGAACAAAATTTTTCTAACGACATCTTATAGAGTTCTTTTTAAATTAATAACAGATGGATATTTCAATTAATCCTAGCATATCGCGATAATATACGACTAAATTATTGTATATTTTGAAAAATTCATTCCCCTAGAACAGTTACATGACCAATAATTACAACGTTTAGTTGGTCGTAAGTATTTAAAATTTTCTCTTGTCTTGCTGAGAAGTTTAGAATCCAGAGTATTGATTGAGAGAGTACAATGTAGATGGGAATCCAATATACATAGAAATTAAATTTGGCTTTCAGTAAAACGATTCTTTTTGAAAATCATTGACTATATGGCAAAGAACAGCATATCTTGGTGACGAGTGTGATTTATTACAATTAAATTTCCTTAGACGCAAACGAAAAATAATCAACTATAAAAATTAAAAATATCTAAAATTTAAGAAAAGTAACACATTTTTTCACAAGCATCAGTGACCTAGAATTCCGTGAAACACTTTACCAACTACATATAAAACCACTTCGGAAGTTCCTGTGACAGATCCAAAACTGACACATGTGCCTAATGTTATTTTAATCATGAGAGTACCCCGTCGCACCAAGTGTTCCCACACAAAAGATGTCTCCGGAACACCTTACCACCAACGCCATATTAGAATTCGATCTACCGATGACATAATGGACAATGGATCGAGAGCAGAGGGTGTGGAGGACAGAGAACGCCTGCAACTGCGATTATTGAAATGTCTTCCAGCCTCTATTCGAGGCCAAATCGTGTCGGAATCAGAGGACAAGTGGGGCGTGGTGAGGATTGGACACAGTTCAAGGGGATGCCATTAAATTCTCATTATCGTCAAACAACGGAATCGGATTGGACGGTGGTAAGGGGCGTGTTGAGTTCTTCACGAACCAGAAGTGGCATAAAGGTTGCTGGAGTGACGTATGGGAATTGAATGACTCGTGATTTCGTGTTTCTGCTATTCTTTTACTGCAGTGATTTTCTACATTTTTATCTCCTCGGATACATTTGAGGCGCAGTAGCTAGGTTGAAAGAGTACCAGGTTAGCAACTGGAGGGTTCCGAGTTCCATACTAGATCCAACCATCTTCATGAGCGTGGTGGCTTATGCACGCTAAATCTGTAGCTGTCACAAATTTCCTCCCGTTGTCGTGGTGTGGACGCTTGGTGGTTTCCTCAAGGGGTTGATCGCAGACCGTCACCAACAGATCGTCGTATTGCTCCAGAGTGACGGTAATTAAATACCTACCTTGATCATAAATGAGAGTAAAGATCAACAAAGAAATGTTCATTGAATTACAAACTTTTAGAATAGAAATTGACGAGTAAAACGGCTGGATAGCATAAATTTATCAGATATGCAAATGATTCTACCATCTTTTCGGTTGGAACAGTGACTTAAGTGGTCACCCTTTCAAGTACTGTCCGCCACCATAGGTATTTAACTTTTGGTGATAAATTCGGGGATGTGTGGTAGACTAATCCGCTGTTTAAGCTGCTTTGAATGGACAAGAAATAAACCACTCGAATAAATGAGAAATAGGTTTAAAAGATCAACTGTAATTTGATAAATGTAAAACTATTGAGATTTGTGATTGATGCAATTAGGAATTCAGGCTTGTCTTTAGTGTTCAAAAAGGCTAAAACTGGTTAGTATTTCGGAAAAAAAACGTATGTATGCATGTGCTACTGCATATGCCACTTAACTCTGAGAGGGTTATATAGGTTGTGTTATCGATATAAATTATAATTTTAACGTAAACACAACAGGGCACAATGGTATGTCGTTAAATTTTCTTAAATTAATGCATACAGGGAATTATTTTAGCTAGAAAATATAATATAACAATAGCGCACAAGTAGGCATAATGAATGGTGGAAAATTGCAACAAAGCAAAGAACGAGAAATTGCGTTAGCAGATACACATTATCATGCATTACGTATATTTAATTAATATATACAGGGAAGAAACGCAATCACTGCAAAACTTATCGCACTATGAATTACCCAAACGTTAATAATTCAGAATTAAACCATTCAAATATGCATCTAGTAGAGTATTCCTGCGAGAATAACATTTTCAATAGCTGTAATAGAGAGAGAGAGAGAGAAAGTTAGATCCCATATATCTTATTAATGCGATATTTTCCCCATCTTGCAAGAGCAAAGTTAAGAAAAATTACACACCATTGGAGCCATATTGCACGCTAGAAATAATTATGAATTACTAGACACTCCATTTCAGGAACCTTTGAATACTCTACCGCTTAATTCATAGGAGGCATGAATATCTTACAATTGAAAGAATTGGATCAACCTGTGTTAATACAAATTCGAGCAGTTTTAATGAAATTCCTAGATGTGCTGGAGAATAGGGAATTAATTTTAATGTTCCACGCCTCTGCAAAAGTATTCCTAAAACAAAAAAGCGTCTTTTGTTGGTTACAGAAGGCTTTAACAAAGAGTTTTGGAACTGTACTAATACTTCACAACTACAGTTTTTACTGTTAGTGTTACTTTGCTGTTTATGTTATTTACCGAATTAGTGAAATGACGGTCGTACTTAACGATAATTCGTTTACTTTACTATATGCCATGGAATGAAATGAATAAATATTATTTATTTTACTTGTTGGGAGTTTTGTTAGTCGATATTGACTAGGGGGATGTTTGTTTACACTCATTAGCTTGAGCCTCTGTTAGATTATATGGTTAAAGTTCTCTATTGTATTTAAAACAGTGTTGTTCCATTGTATTCAGGTTCAGCTGTTTTCAATTCTTCACTATGTGCATTGTGTATGGATTTATGCCAGAATATGGATTTATGTCAGACAATTGATAATGTGTAGTGGGTAAGAGCTAAGGGTGTAACCTTTTCACTACCAACCACATACAAATTGTTTAAAAATCAGTTTATTTTCTGATAAATGTTATAAATTACTTCAAAGTTCTCAAGTAAATTCCTCTTTTTGATGGTGGCAGCCATAGGGGGATAAACATTTTAGGAACACAGATCGTACCTCTGTAATAAAAGTGACACAACTCAAAATTGCAGAATTTGAGAAACATCAACTAAAATGATACTATAAAACTTATATTAAAATAGTATAAGCTTCTTTTAAATTTTAGGTAAGTATTTAGGGTGGTAACTTCTATTATATTCTATAGAATAGTAATATAACAAGCTGGGGCACCTCATACATATTTTTCAATGACATAACATCAACATTTTTATTTTTTGACTTTTGTCACTTCTCTTTTTGTGTCTGTTGACATGTTACCTTGAATCTCAATTATGCTGAAAGCGTAATAATTTTCAAATGAGTATATAAGGTAATTCCGTGTGAGACGCCCCACCGGTAGAGATGCCCCACATGATGTTATTTGGAAACTTTACGCTAGGTGGCTCTACTAGTTCCATGAATGTTTCAGTTAGATGTTGTTTGGTGTGTTGTGAAAGTTTTGTTACATCAACCTTTGCTTTCTGCTATCACAACAACATTTTAAGTAAGATGTTTATACTATTTCGTTATGAGATTGATGTTGTAGTGTGAGGCTGACACTAGATAATTTGAATAGATTTATATTTTGTATGCATAAAAACCTGTAGTCATGAGTTGATTAGTCGACTTTAGGCACTGTACCCCCATCTTTGTTGTCTTGTATTTTGGACAGTTGCCGGGGAATCTCTTCCACATTAAAAAGTTAGACGCCCCATATATATTGGGTGAAATACCCCACATACATTTTCAGGGAGAGTTACCACGCATCCCACGTAAATAGTTAGGATTTTCCGGACTTGGCTGACAAGAATCAGATTATAATTGTATGCTCGCCAAGCTTTTCAACACAAGCTCTTCAGCCTCTTGACAGTTCTTTTTTTAAGTCATTAAAATGTTTATTTAAAGATAAAGCACTTTACTGGATTATTCATTATTCAGGAAGAATAATTGATAGAATCCAAGCTTCAGAAGTGATTGGTAGAGTGTGGAAAAGGGCAGCTTCTGTCGACAAAGCTATCAATGGTTTCGGGAGGCGGAAATTTTCCCTTTAAACCAAGCAGCGATTCCGAACCACTTCTTTGCCAACAATGAAGAAATGAACAAGACGGATGAAAAGTACATAAATTGTTCGTAATCGTCAGTTTTTTGAGCTCAACACACAACAACCCCGACAAAATTATTACATCATAATTCGCATATACCGAGGCTAGAAGAAAGACTCAGTAAGAGACATATAGAGTCGGCTACGATACTTACATCCCAAGAACAAATCGAGGAGAAACAGTTAAAATCCACCAACAAACGTAACAAGGTATCAAAAAAGCTGATGGACAACAAAAGTAATCCTTAATACAACTGCTTGGAATATGTGGAAAACTATTATTCTACAAAAGAATAAGACCACTGGATTAAATGTGTTAAGTGTACTAAATGGTTACATGAATCATGTACAATGTACGGGGATCTGTGCAATATTTGCAGTAAAGCAAAAATTTGAGAGGACAAAAAGAAAATTTTCGAACTATTTTGTAATACTTTAATAGCGTAATAATCTTGTAATACTTTTTAAACTAAGAAGTTTGTAACTTTCTAGCAAACTGATTTTTTAAGTAGTTTTAATGTGTTTGAGTATAAATTTTGTTCGTTTTATTTTAAATGTGTTTTATTAAAAACTTTTTACATCTTGTCTATATTTATTAAATATTTCAATACTTTATAAATTAATGCTAAGGTAGTATATTCTTAAAATCACTTACTTTTAATGTGTTACATACATTTAAAACCTTTTATGTTTTTAAAATAACTGATTTTTACAGGTAGGGCATGTTTCAAATGTAAGTGAGTTATCTTACCCGGAACTTGGAGAAAGATGGCCAAATGTAGGCTGCCACAATTTTAATTTTTTCTATAGAAAATTTACAATATAGTACAAAACAACTATTCAGTATTGATAAACAATAACTATTATGCATTGCAACAAATTTTCATTTTTATTGTTAATACCCAATTTATTTTATAACGTCTTTTCCTTAAGTGTGGCATCTGTCCCTGAATTACCTTATTGCTTAAGAACTCAGAAATTATCAAATAAAACATATTAACTAAAGAATTTAGAAATCATTAAAAACAAATAAAATGTACTTACTTTTACGAGCCCGTTGAGTGGAAGCCATTTCTTCCAAATCGCTTTTGAATAATAAATATTCCACTGCAACTACCGATTTATGCTATCATCCATTGTTGTCAATCGGAAGCTTAAGACGTCAACGCACGTGTTAGGGCGCCTTCACACGAAGGAGATTGATCGCTCAGACCAGTCTGAAGGCGACGGAACTTACATAGAAACCATAGAAGCACTTCACACGAGAAGACTCGAGGGAGACCATTATGAGAGACCATAATTAGAAGGAAGTTCAGTCGCCGGCGACTTTTTTTTGTCGTGGTTTATTTTATTTGAGAAACAAAACAAAGGGGCTCTTATATTCTCTAGTACAAGTTCATATCTTTGCGATCGTTAAAGATAGAGTAAAAATTTCAATGCATTTGAAATCTGCGGAAAATTTGACACCAGATCGATACCTTAAATGTGATTTTCTTGAAATAAATAATATTTCAATTGCAACTTTTATATTTTTGCAATACGAATTTAGCCGCATTTGAACTAAATGTAAAAGTTACAATAGAAATAATATTTGTTTAAAAAAAATCACATTTCAGGTATCGATCTGATGTAAAAGTTTCCGCAGATTTCACATCCGTTGAAATTTTCAATCTGTCTTTAACCCCCCCCCCAATGCTGATTTTACAAAAAAAAAAACTTAACAATTCCAGTCAAAATTTTTGTTTTGCTTCTCTTCTCTCGAATAGTTTATGCGCAAGAAATGAATCTGTAAACATTTCCTCGTGACAATATCAAGCGACCGGTCTGAGAGATCGATCTCCTTCGTGTGAAATCGCCATTACCGAGTTCTTAAGTATCAATTTTGTCAGAAAGATTATTTTTAAGGGCACAGGGAACATAATTTGGCTGAAATTTTCTATTTTTTTTTTAAATTTTGGGCTTAAAAAATAGCGAGAATTAAGACGATTCCAAAAATGTATAACTTGTATAGGTTTGAAAACTATAAACACATTTAAACAGACGTTTACGAATGTAAACAACGCTTGTCACACACCCGTTGGCCTAGCCCTCTCCCAGTAAAATCACATGTACGTACGTTTTGACTTGCACAATGTTTCGGCTAGTTTCCAGCCTCATTTTTACTGCAATATTGTCAGTAGGTTTTTCTTAGTTTTTACTTTAATCTGTGTGAGTAGAATTAAATGCTTCTTTATACATCACCTGCACAATGCACATGTCTTTTTCAAGACATGTGCATTGAGCAGGTGATGTATTTTTGAACCGATCTAAGGGATTCAACCACGTGTTTTATGATTTGGTAAAAAATACAGCTTCATAAATTGATTAAAAAGTTCCTTTTGCTTGTTTGAAATGGCGAGAAAAAAGTTGTTTGGTAGACATAAATTAAGTGGGAATCGGTTTATTGTTGTGAGGAAGGTAAATGCTGCTGATGACTCAGTGACCGAAATTAGTGCATCTGAGAAGAAGATTGACACAACTTTTCCGGAAGCTATCTAAAAATGCCAGAATGAAGTTAAAGTTGTTGAAACAAAAGAAATGTGATTCAGAAATGCTGAATCAAAATGATTATGGTGCTGGAAAATTTTAATCTAGGGAATTTTAAGCATAGTAAGTGTTTTTATGTTTTTTTTTTTTTTTTTTTTTTTTTTTCATTTTTTTTTTAAATGTGTTTTTTCATGCTTTGGTACACTTTTCTTAAATTCTATTGAAGCTACACTTTTCAAATTTTACACACTTGTTCAAACAAGTGTTTTCAATAAAAATACCTATTATTTTAAATTTAAATGCAGAACATATGGAAATATCACTAAAAAAAGTTTTAAAAATTCTGTTATTTTTGAAAAAAAAATTTTTTTAAATCTAATTTCATTTCTACTAGATTAAAATTAAAAATCCTTCTTATTATTTTCAAATGGGATATCTTTTGTTGCCAGGAAAATTTTGGAGACAATACTTGCAATAGTTTTTGAGAAAAGTGTACCAAACTAAGATATTGTGAAAAAAAAAATTTTCAAACAGTTAAAAAGTAAGTAGCTACAGAAAACAAAATTATGAAGGGAATACATTTTGTTACAGTTAATTATAAAATGTAATGCGTATATTTTCAAGGAAAATATTTTTTAAAGTTATATGGTTATTTTTAAATTGTATATGGCTTGACGAATGGTGAGCTTAAAATTCATGCATTTAGTCTATCGAGGTGGTCCGTGTGCCCTTAAAGCGAAAAAATCGAGATCCAAGTATGAGTACCTAGGTAACGAAGAGGATATACTATTTCAAACTGTGTCTAATATTTAATTATTGTACATACAAATTAGTTCTCTTTCTGTTTTATAAAAATTCATTCCATAGAGAAATATTCTTAGAATCATTCCATAGCAATTCGTTACTTTTCTTTGCAAATAATGCAAGTCCAAAAAAAAATCCAAGCATGTCTAAAATCTGATTAAGTATTCCCATTTTCTCTTTAAAAGTAACTAGCCACTGCGTGGCTAGCCTGGCGATGTGCATGCCCCCTGCATTTGTGGGGTTATAGGTTTGCTTGGCGAACCAAATAGGAATTAGTAACATATTGGATAACAGCCATAACAGTTGCCGGGACAGTTCTTTTCATGGAGGTCACATTGCCCGTGGTACATATAAATATAAATATTTTATTGGAAAAGTATTTGTTAAAAGAAAATCAAACGTATAAGATATCTATATGGTGTAAAATGTTCCGCAGATTTCAAATCCGTTAAAATTTTCCTTACATATTTAACAATCGCTGAGATAGAAAAAGCACTAAAGAACGCCAGTGATAACTTTAATAATTTATTTTTCCTCACTCGAATCCGTTTCTCCAATACGAATTAATCTCGAATCAAACGAAGAGAGAGAGAAAGGTTGTTCGAATCTGTTTACTGACATTCCCATTTATTGCGAATACACGAAAGGTGAAAAACTTTGGCATGGTTCCAAATGCTGACGTCATTTTCGACGTCACAGAGGGAGAAAAAGTCAGTATGCATATGTGGTTCTTCATTTCCGGAAGAAAGAACAAACGATGAAAAACACTTATTAAATTCATTTTAAAATGGTCTAGATTGAAATTTAAAATTCGACGCTACCCAAAAATTGCAAAACATTCGTACTATCTGTGTACTAAATCCCTTTACTGTAAGTGCCATATATTCATCACTTTGCGGGCAGAAGGATAACAGACGGACAAACACTTCCTTTTATAATTATAGATTATCCATAGGTTGGACCTAGGTAGCGAAGAAGTTATATTCACTCATTATTTTGTGCCCCCGATAGATTATATGGTTAAGTTTCTCTATTTTATTCAAAACAATAATTTTTGGCCTGCAAAACAGCTGCAACTCGTCTGGGCATAGATGCTACATGATCTTAGTACATGACTGGAGACAGATTGTACCAAATGTCTAAGCAGCGGTCACGCAAAGTCGACATATTCGAACATGGTGGTGTTTGAGCTCTGAGCTGCCGCTCCATGACACCTCAGATGTGCTCTATCGGACTAAGATCATGCAAGCTACATGGACAGGACATGAAGTGGAATTCATCAATATGCTCCGAGACTTGTGACATGGACCGTTGTCATGACGAAAGATTCCATTTCCAGTTGGAAAGACAGACGCCATGTAATGGTGCAACTTATCCGCAATGATGTTCAGATACATCGCAGCCTTCATGGTCAGTTCTACCACAACTATGGGTCCCAGAGTCACCGATGAGAACGTCCCCCATATCATAACACCGCCACCACCAGCCTTAGTAGGACCTGCTATACAAGGGGGGAGCAACCGTTTGCATTGCAGACGGCGAACCCTGACACGACCATCGACTTTATGAATGAGAACTCGGGATTAATATGACCAGGAAACTTTCACTCATCCATGGTACAGTCTCGATGTTCCCGGGCCCACTGTAGGCGTAGTTGACGATGACGCTTGGTCAACAGAGGCACACGAGTAGAACGTCTGCTGCACAGTCCCATATCGAACAGTGTCGACTGAACTGTGTGTTCCGAAACAACACTTGCGCCTGGACCTGCATTGTATTGGGATGTCAGCTGAGCCACTGTATCGCGCCGACGTCCTTTTGCTTTGATGACGCGTGGACGACCAACACCTCTGCGTCTACTGCCGGTATCACCGTCATTTATCCACTTTGCATGAATACTAACAACGGCAGATCATGAACAACCTACCAGTCGTGCAGTTTCGCTGATACTCGTTCGGAGTCTTCGGGCCATTACGATCTGCCCTCTATCAAATTCGCTGAGATCACCAGCCTTTCCCATCACTCGCAAAAGTAAGTACAAGAATGATTACTTACCTTCTCCAGCAGCAGTTAAATACCATTCTCATTAATCACGTGCCCTCCACGTCATCCAGACGAGTTCATTGAAGAATGTGGGGGATGGCCAAACATTTTGGCTCGTCAGTGTATTTATAACACACACACACACAAAAAAAAACGACATTTTAAGAAGGTGTAGAATTACAGTCGTGCCAATAACATTTAATCAATTTGGAACGGCAGTGATTGGTGACATATAGGCTTTAGTGACGAGTCCTGTTTCCAACTGTGTGTGTCCTTACGACAACAGCACACGGGTATGGAGACATCCAGAGCAGCGTGGGGATTCTTCCCTTACTATAGCAAGTCACACATACCCACAACAGGACCTTATGGTATAGGATGCCATCTCCTTTGATAGCCAGACCCCTTTGGTAATCATTTTTGACACACTTACAGTCCAGCGGAACGTAGACGACAGGCAATTTAGATTACATGTGAGCTGTCCTTAAAGAAATAAAAATCGAGAATTATGAAGCGTATTTAATAACGAAAGCAATAATTCATAAAATATATCTTCGGCTTATAACTAAAACACACTAAATCAAATTTTTAGATAGGAGTTTCTAATCTCTTCTAAACCATGATCATATTCAGACTGGACAAGTCCAGTAAGTCATAATTCCTTTACATGTAGCTTAGATTTTTCTTTCGAAACATATTCAGCGAGTTTCAAGGGTAGAAATTTTTTTTCGTTTTAACATACTTGTTTTTTACTTGCTGCATTTCACTTGTAAGTCGATATTTTCTACAAAAAAAAAACTTTCAATAACCCTAAAAACAATCTACGAATAGATTACAACAAAATAAAGCATATCGTGAATGTGCTTGCGTTGACGAGATATTTGTTTGGATATTTGTTCGACACTATTCCCCATTTATAAACTCAGCTAACCTAAAAAAGATTCTCTACCTAAAGGGGAAGAGAAAACAACATCCGAATCTTTCATCCCAACCCATCTTTCCCTTCGGGTAAAAATCCGGAAAAATTGCAACCAGAGCAAAACACTTCAATCAATTATTCATTGTCAACGACGAAGAGTGTTTCGGACAAGTTTCATAATTTATTACCAGCATGAAAGCTAACGATATTTCCCTTAAAGCAAAGTTTCCTACACTGCATAACACGACGAGCCCACGTGTTCCATGAATAAATGGTCATGATCGTTACTAACACATGCTTATTGAGCCCGACCATGAAAAATGAGGAGGTATGTGGGAATGGCTATTTTGTGATTTCCGCCAGTTTCCCTCCCATTATAACGCCCGAGCACCCAGTATGTGCTTGTGATAAAGTACTGACCGCTACAGGTCAATAGTACTGGCTGTAATGTAACGTTAATTCAATTTATCATTTATCAGTTCATGTATTATGAAGCGTAGAATTTCGGTCGTAAATTTATCCGTGTGTCTTTAATTATGTCATTGTTCCTTTTTGAAAAGAGCATTGATCGGTATTGTTCATTGGTGGTAACGTTTGGGAACATTATCCAAATATAATAAATTAATAGTCCATTGTTACAAAAGATGTTTAACAAATCGATGTATGTTAAGCAGAGTTGGGGTCCGTCTGTTTTCTGTACAAATCTACACTGTTTGAACAATTCACACCAAATTTGGTGCACTTATTCTTTAGAACACTGTAATTATTATAGGTTACATGTTACCCTCGTTCTATTTGTGTTAGGTGTGCAAAAGGGGTTAAAAACAATTAGAAATTTTTTAAGGTAATTATACTGGTAATTTTAACTATTCTGTATATATGTGTTCAACAAATTTAATTTCATATGGCTAAATATGTTGACTACTAACAGTTTAACATGTAGAATATTAATAATTGAATATTTTAATTACTAATAGTTAAACTAGTAGAGTTTTTAATATTCAAACATGTGGACTACTAATAGTTTTAAACATGTAGTCTACTAAATAGTTAAACAAGTAGAGTTTTTAATATTCAAACAGACTACTTGTTGGGAATGGGATTGTACCACGTGGGTGTTGTCAAGGGTGGAGCTTCTTGTTGTCACTCTCGGTGATTCCACGTAATTGTTCGAAAAGTAATGTGATTCAAAACAATTTCTAAGACTTCCTGAATGGCAGGGCTTCGGGGAGTGAGCTTTCTTGATGTGCTCCCTCCTTGTTCTTGAAACTCGAATTTACGTATTTAAGTGTAATATTACTATTTGTTGTGTAGTTGTACAGTTTGTTCTGTTTGTTTGATGTCCCAAAATAAAGGACAAAAATACATTCTTGGACACGATGATTCTTTTCACTACTAATAGTTTTAAACATGTAGTCTACTAACAGTTTTAAACATGTAGGCTATAAATAGTTTTAAACAAGCAGTCTACTAATAGTTTTAAACATTTAGACTACTAGTTTTAAACGTGTAGACTTCTATTAGTTTTAAACATGTAGACTACTACTAGTTTTAAACATGTAGACTACTACTAGTTTTAAACATGCATACTACTAAAAGTTGTAAACATGTAGACTACTTACTCGTTGTTCCACCACGATTGAGGGTTCCCTTAGGTGCAACAATGAAAGCAAGTATGTAAACACTATCTTTAATTCCCAAATTTAACAGTTTGACAAATGTACATTTATAATTCCACCGTACGTGCTGAAAGTTGCAACCACCGATAGTAATAAGCACCTGACAAAGTCAACACACGTAAGGAGTGTGCTTCGATCGTCGCTGACAATTATTACATGTGTTTCCATGGAATGTAACGGTATCACATCTCATGTTAACGTGCAAACCCTAGGTAGTTCGGCGAATATCGCAGGGTAACACAAACGATACAATTACACAATGTCTAGTCTATGTCCGTTAACATGTCCTATGCTAAATGCATGTCAGCCATCTCTTATATGATACGTGTTAGTACGAAGTCAGCATTTAAAACTGCCATCCTGACAAATGGTGTCTTCAGAAAATCCAGGTGACGATTGCGGGCATGCATGCGTGTGTCAATGCGATTTAATTTTGCGTTCCCTACCGCAATTTACGCCTTCAGGTGGTTGTCAGAACGATATATTTCGTCATCAGAACACAACAGATCAGTTGTTAAACAAGTCATCATCAGAAAATTGGTAATATCTTGATTGGTAATACTTCTCGTCAATACCAAGTTTTTTTTAAACCCACCCTTACCAGCTCACATCAAATGTTTTAGAGCCCTTGTACGGGTAATTTGGTAATTTTCTAATGAACGTCGTATTAGAGCAACGGATTGGGCTATTGACGACGCGACGGTCCGTGAACAATCCCCTAAGGGGAAATATTCGAGGACAACACCACGTAGTTTTGAACTACAGTCAGATGACGAGGCAACACCTGAGCTGGCACCCCACTCTCCAAATCCCTTGTACGGGATTAAACCACTTGGAGGGTTAAAGTTTTGCAAGAGCATTTGAAGTACGCTACATTTCCTGAAGATATAGATAAATAATAATCTGTCATAGTATTATGCCAAATAATACTTGCTTTTGTGAAACGACATTGTTTAAATTAATTAAGTATTCTGTACATATGTGTGTTTTATATAAAATATTAATAAAATAATTAATCTCCCAGTCTCGCAAACGTATGTATCCGTTCTGCAATATCTATATATATTACGTGGCACGCAAAAAAGACGTTATTTGTTATCGCGTTTTGGCAACACTGTACGATTGTTTGTTTACCACGAAGCCTCGCGCCTCAGTTGAATTTATAGCGTCATCGGATAAAATTTTACTGAAAAAAAATTAATATTAGTCGAGCTGTTGCAGCTTACAAACAATATGCTGGGTATTCGATAATTATAATATAACATTTCTGTAGTACAACAAATTTATATTTGAAAAATATTTTTTTGGAATATACTTTGTAAACAAAGTCTTCATTGATGCGAGCGAATCGAACCAATGAGGATTGCAAAGCAAACCTCCGGGGGTTGGCGAGCGTTAGCGATCAGCGGGTGGGAACCCTAGTTCTGCATATCTTACGTATTTTCTTACTAGTTTTCATCGTCGTTGCCAAAAAAAATTTATATTATTATTTCAAGCAATATTTGTATTAAAACGCATGCTGAGAATTAATATCAAAGCTGCTCTAGTCGTAAATCTCGTGACGTCGCTCAGATTATTAAAAATTAATCTTGGATGGTAAAAAGAATATTGGATTCGATCCTCCACGTACATGGTAAGTTGATGGAAGTTGACTGAAAAATTATCTTAACGTTATATAAAACTACATTTGAGGCAACAACGAAGTGTTTCAGGATTTTAAGTTTCTTCTTGATTGCACTCCAACCAGAACAGTTTTAATGTCCTCCGGTTTAACTGCGCTGCTGCCAAAGAATAATAAATTCCATTAAATGTTACGACCCGAATTCACTTTGCTGTCCTTTGATTCTTCAGTCTAGTCTCGTTCTTGTCATTAAAGGAAGCGGATCTTTATTCGTTGTGCACAAATACTTCGTTAGCTCAAAAGCTTAAAATCAGGAAAAGTCCATCCACTTTCAACGGAATTGATCCCGCTCCTCGTCGTACAGCTCTGGCAGCATACAGGCATTCGAGACAATCCTCAATGGTATAATTAGGCACGTTTCCAGAGACTCGCTTCCAATGAATTCCGAGGCGTGTGGGGAGAAAGTCTATAGGGAAGTCTTTATATTTTTAATTAAAAGTAGTAAGCATCGGCGGGGTCATTTGGAATCCATAGGGAATAGCGCCCTGGAAATTGTTTCGGGTATTCTCGTTCTGAGGTTTGTAATAGTGCTCTTCAAAGCTTATATGCAAGTCTTTGAGTCAACAATTTCCTTAAAAGGGATTATTCCTGGTTACCCCTAATTCAGTTATTCATAAAACACGATATTCTTGTCTATAAGAATGCATCTATTCCTTTGTTTGTCTGTGCCTTATTTATTTTCAATAGTGGAAAATTAATACTCTAAGAAGGAATACCACTAGGTCGGTGTAAATTACCTAACATGTTTAAAGGAATTCAGTATGGAAGTCCTTATAAATTTAAGATTATAGTCCAAATGATTCATGCGTTTCACCATGTAAAATGGAAAGGACGTGCTGTTTAATAACCTTTGAAGTCATAGCATTGTTGATACAGGCATGAATACGTGCTTGCATGCCGTCATAATGTGTTGGATGCCATCCTGTGGGACAGCATTTCACTCTTTATGTATCTTTAAAGTAATATCAGCAATAACTGTTGCTGGTTGGGGATGAGAGAACATCCGCTATCCAATCATGTCTCACACATGCTCCATTGTGGACGTGCCAACACAGTAGAGTGTTAAAGTCTATAAGGGCACGATTGCTTACAGATGTTGTACCTATATAGTGAAGAGCATTATCAAACAGACCCTCACACAATACCGTTCATAAATGGTCTCTCAACGGATTGGATCGTGTAATATACTCGGCATTCAGGATCGTCGGGATATTAGCGGTGGAGGTACAGATGCCAAACGATATCCCGCAACAAAACAATACTGTACGATGTTGTTTTGGTCTAATGTAATTTAATAATTATAAAAAAAAAATTTGTTTACATTTTGAACTTACGTACTGTATTAAAATGTATCATTGTTTGAACATATCGGTCAAAGTCAGTTATATCGCTTTATTTACTCGTTTCTGTACAGCCAAGTCTCGTATGCGCTTGGCGGTGAGTATCTGTAGATGGTGTCGCACTCAGGCTGCCACTCCATTCATCTTAGTGCTGCCAAGGCACTTAAATGCCCTACTAGCTGACGATCCCACGTATGGTCGAGTAGCAGTGTCTTCGCCATCTTCAGGGTAATCAATGAGTTTTCTCACAATTTGAATGACTTCATCTTCACTGAGAATTTGGAATCCAGTGTCCGAAGAATCACACTTCAGCCATTCGCCTACGTCCGCTGCAGTGCACTCGGAACATCCAATTTTCACTATGATGTTTCTTCTGTTCTGAACTGACACTTCGTCAACCTCCTTTCGTTTTTCAAGTTATTTTGCTTACCTTGTTATGTCTGCATCTTCAACGCGCTTGCATGGTTAGATTCTAGTTTCGTTTTCTGGTTTATTGCACACCGGCTGTTTGGTTCTTTGTTTTTAAAAAAAATTTTAAAATGTATTATGTTATATATATATATATATATATATATATATATATATATATATATATATATATATATATATATATATATATATATATATATATATATATATATATATATATATATATATATATATATATATATATATATATATATATATATACTTCAAAGCAGCAAACATATCTCAGATAATTTGCCACTTTTTTGCATGAATTGATGGGATTAGTTAAAATCTACATGGAATCGTGTCAAGGAAATTGTGTCGAATATTTAATGTCGAATATTTAATTTATGAGGTTTGTAATGCTGGTCTTCATTGTTTGTATGAAAATAGTAGTCAACAAATCTCAAAGAGGATTATAATACCGGTTTCTCTTCAATCAGTTATGAACCAAATATAATCTCCATGCCATAATAATTCAAGTATGCTTTTATGTGTGCGTCTCTCTCTCTCTCTCTGTATATATATATATATATATATATATACACCTTAGTACCACCCTATTTATATTCATTGCTCATTTCTCGATCGCGATCCCAAGAAGTCACGTAAATTCAACGTCATTGAATTCCTTTCTTAAAAGCTCCTTAACTCACTGATTGCACATAAAATACTAGTTGATAGTTGTTTTCTTTATATCCTCCATATTTCACCGATATAACATAGTAGTAACAAATTAAACCAGCAATTATTGATAATTACTTCATATAAATTAGGATGTCGTGTCTAGACAATGAGGTAGACGAAAGTGAAAATTAAATTTTCTCTCAATTTACTTATATGGCAGATTTTAAAAGATATATTCATTAGTAACCATTCCGTGGCAAATGTAATCAGATAGCACAATGTAATGGGTTTAGTCTCATTACCTTTTTTTTTAGAAGTCCCATGTTTTACACACCCATGAAATTAGATCTTTCTCTGTGTGGAAGCATTACCAAATCCTAAATAACTAATCAAGTGGGCTTGAAAATAGTCACTAATTATCTCCCGTTTGTGCGTATCATTTCACCCCTAAGACAGTATCCAATAACCAATGAAATCAGCAAGGATTGATCTCTACTTCATCTAAATGGGATATTCACGTCTAGACAAAGAAGCAAACGAAACCTAAAATTAGAATCTCCTTCTGCTTGTAAATCCACCCGCATGAAAAGAGCAAGGCGGATCTAAATAAAGAGATCGCAATCGCAACGATTTCCTTAATTACGTTTGCATGGGGTGGCGGAGAGCGTTACATTTGTCCATTCATCAGTTCTGGGTAGTTTAAAGAGTCATTAAAGGGCCAGTGATAATTGCGTCACGAAGAGACTGCGTTTAAAGAGGCCCTTCACACTCTGCACTGCTGATAGAATGGCTGGTGTATAGATCCGGAGAATTAGCCATTTCTCTTTAGACGTCCAAAGCGTCGTAAAGATACGACTCCGTGTGCCTTGACTCTGTATGTTAATTTGTAAATTATACCGTCCAGCTATTTTACGGTGATTTCGATCCATGAGGGTCATTTCGGAGGGTCGTTATTTAGTTATTGAGAATTTTAACTATAGTTTCAAATTATATGATGTGAAATAGCTTTATGTACTGTAAATTGTACTTAACCTTAACCTTTTGACTCCGGCATTAGATATAACTGGCGCGATTCTTACAACTTTCAAGGTACAACTAGGGTTGCCAACTTTTTCTGATACAATACCCGGACATTGGGCAAAACTGAAATATTTATATCGTCAAAGTTCAAAAGGTCGTTTTTTTAAAAGCTGCATTTTTTTCGGGAAGGCAAAAAAAACAAATTGTTTCCTTATGATTCGAGGTTATTATTATGTACTTACTTTGGATTTTGTTCTTGGTTTATTTGACCAACTGATTGCATATAAGATTTTGCCACCAGATGGAAATCACAAAATGCCACATACAGCAATAACAAATGAAAATATATAGTTTTTTACATTCGACCTTTTTTACTTTGAGTGACGATAGATGATAGCATTGGTTTGGGATAGTAGTGAGGGACGGACGGTTGATGGACACGAAGTCATGTGCAATAGAAAGGATTATTTGGAGTGTAGGTGATATTAGTCGATAGCTATCGCTGAAATTGAGAGACAGTTTAACATTGAACCGCGATTTTGGACAGTAACTTCAATTCCAAGACAATCCCGAGCAATCCGGGACGGTTGGCAATCCTAGGATCAACTACTGGCTATGCCGGCCGAAGTCTAAATTCTTGTCGCGATTCTTATAACTTTCAAGGTACAACGGGCTATATACTGTGGCCGTAGTCTAAATTCTTTCTTGGCGCCAGCAAGGTTCAACTGTTGTACCGGCCGTAGTCTAAAGGTTGACTTACCTATATTATTATTCCTCTTTAATGGAATAATTTATATATGTGAGACTAGACGTTTCACACTTGACTATATTAGTGCAGTAATAATTTGTAACTCGTAAACTAAGCGATTATGCTGAGGTTTATTCCTCTCTCACTCTCTCTGGGGATTATTTCTATGAATTTGGAGTGTCGTAATTTATACATTGACAATTGTAACTACATTCTATAATTTTAAAATGTTAAATAAATTTACGTATATCTTGATATCTAGCTTTCTATACTATTAGTCAATTTTTAGAACGTGATTTAAACAGCTCTCAATAATTTTAAAATTAGTAAAGGTATACAAGCAAACATATTATCTATATCTATTTAACCCTTTGAGGATTATGCACGCATTTCGAGGAATTTAGAAAGTTCTTATTTATTCATTGCGATGTCTCAACTATATAGTCAAACTTTATGATGAGAAATAAATTTATGATTCTCTGATACTAACTTTCTGCATTATTACTCAGCTTTTATTGTGTTATTTAAGAAGCTCTCAATAATTCTAAAATTAGGAAAGTATTCATGCAAACGTATTACCTATATTTAAAACAAAAGCGTTTAATAGTATAAGGTCATAAATATTTTATATCAAAATATTTATATGTACGCAGTACGACACTAAGCGCAGACTTGAATTATAGTTATGTATTGTAGATGATACCTGACTTTTCTGCGCTGTTACTGAGCTTTAATTGCATCACTTAAAATAACTATAAATTTCAAAAGAAATTAGCACATTCCTAGTATATTATTAAATGTTTGTACGCAGAAATAAGTCATTGCTTGATATCTGAAACATTGAAATATTGCTTCAATTTAGTAGTTTTGCATTAATTTTGCTCATAATTTGTGAGATTTTGTCACAAAATATCTTTCCTCACGATCGCAAAAATACAGAAGCTTTAATTATATTTTCATGAGCTCGGGAATTTTTTAAGTTTTTTTATTTCAAAAATAGCTTTTGATGCTTTAAACATTTTCTCCACATAAACGTCTTCATTTCACCTTCAATTTATTTCCTACTTTACAATGCGCCAAGTGGAGAATTACTGAAATAGTTATGTGGGGAAATAATTCTTTCCATGCTCTGACGTTCACAATCTCCCCCCCCCTCATTTTATTGTTATTAAGCAGTCAAGAAGTAAAGGCATTTGACGACTCTAAAGCTTTTATGCAACGGCGGCAAAGCCAACAAAATAGTAAAAAAGAAAATTACGACTTAGGGTCAGATATCAGCCCAAGTATCCGGCTGTTAAATTCAGAATTATGAGCCTTGTATTTCCCCTTACAGTTCTGTCATGAGGCGGAAAAGAGAAGTCATAAAGAGCATCATCTCCGATGCTCTTTCAGTGAGAGGGTAGCAGCGGAATTGCGTTTCGAAAACTTTTTAGAGGCAAGAATTTTTAGGAAACCTCATTAAATTTGTTTTTCTGTATATGTATGCCGATATAAATTTTTTAACCACTCGAATAATATTAAATTGGAAGCTGTTATGGGAGTTTAGGTGAGTTTCATCTTTTCCTTGACTTTAGAGCTTTCTATAACCTTCTAATTTAATGCAAAACACTTACAGCAAATAGAGTAATCCACAATCAAAACTACTAGATCTATATGTTATCCTTAAGATCCGATTGTTAATTTATTTTTAAGTTAGTAAATCAGTCTGACGTAAGCATGATATTAGTAATTTATCTATACAAGTAAAGTACAAAATGTTTCAGCGCACTGAGTGGTTCACATGCATAATTCTACCGTGCAAACTACCGTCTTCACTGACTTCTAACGAATTTGAAGAGTCTCCTAATACGTTATTATTTAACCATGCTGAAAATTAAATTTTTAAGTTTACATTTCTTTTTCACCATTTTTACCAATCTGATAACTATTATTTATTATTAACTATTATTATAACATTTGTTAAATGTGACACTTAGTTTGGGACACATGGATAGTTATATTTTATAATTCAGTAACCCCTCTTCTTATTGCTCTTAGATGTGTATAGTGTGCATGTGACAACATGGTTCTTTTTAACTTGTTACCGAATAATATTTAGTTAGCATAGAAAAAAAAATCTTAATCTGTTTCTTAACAGTTGAATTTGAAAGTCGCGTGTTTAAAGCAGTTTCATAAACTGAACTGCCGAGAAAGATTTAGGTGTCTCAAAAGTGTGGATGTGTATTAACTAGTTTTCAGAAAGGTTCTCTTTTGTACTTAGTATTACTCTTAAATACTATGTGGTGGATTTTGTGCTTGCCGTAAATAACTTCAAATAGAAACGTGTAATAAAAATTGAAAAACCGAAGAAAAATATTCTATGACCATTTGGACCATACTCAACAAGACGTCCATCATCATCAGGACAGAAGTCATGAAAGAAAAAACGCGAATTTACATATCCTGATTTAAAATAAGATAAAAGCAAAATTGGTCCTATTTCGAGACCCAATTATTGAGTTAAACGTCAGAGAAGCTTTATCCTTTTTTATGTTGTCGAACACACCAATGAATAACGCTAATGTTTCCCCTAGATGTAAAATATAAATAGACTGATGATTGCTTTTGAGTTGATATTCAAAAAGTGTGACAAACCTGTCGACCAGTAGTCTCGTGACTGTTATGTCAAAAATGACTTGGTTCTCCGATTTGGCATCTTATCGCCTCGTTTGGCGATATAACATAGTTTGATAGGGTATGTGTGAATACGCGTTGCTATAGAGTGGAGACAAAAATGGTGAAATTGCCAATCGTCTACTGTGTTGCCCTGACCAATCATATGATGAATGGTATGATGTGATATGATAATTATATGATGAATGGAATTATGTGATATGAGAATTATATGATGAAGGAAATTGTGTGATATGAGAAATATATTATGACTGGAATGATGTGATATGAGAATTATATGATGGATGAGTGTCTTCTGTCTCGTGAACCAATCAGATCACGGCACATCCAGTTCCATCGGACAGACGAAAGCATCTAATTATGGGTCACGTTACCACTAGTTTTGGTCACATGATCATGAAAAGGTTATCACTTCTCATTGTACTTTTATATTTCCTCTGGGCGTGCATCTTGGCTTTGAAAGGTACAGTAAAAAAGTTGGGGCGACAATATTCTAGAGCCTCTCCTCTGAAAGAGCCTTTGACAATCCTTTCTAAATTTCAAATCGTAGATTTTTTTTAAATTTTCACTATTCATTTTACTAAGGCCTTTATTCATTTATCTAGAAAAGTATAATTCTTTGCTCAGATGGCAAAATGTTATAAGTCACTTTTTTTAATTTTTCGTGTAAGCAATTTTGAGATTTAAGATTCAACATGTAGTGTTCTGTTGTTTTTGACTTACATTACATTTTTCCACCTTTGTTTTCTCATCAACTGAAAAAGAAAGAATTACGACTATTTGCCACCTTCTAAACATTAACAAACCAGACTCCAGGATGGGACTTAGTCAATTTTTTGGGAAAAGTTACTTATAACATTTTACCATCCGAGCACAGAATTTAATACACAATTTTTACCTACCCATTCCTAATATGCAAAAATTTTTCTCTGCCTTTGTTAGACCATGTCTTTTTATTGTTCTTGAATGAGCATCATATATTGAGGGGTTACAGAACTGACTTTCAAATTTTTTGCTCTTTGTCCAAATTAGCTAATTTAGAAATCTTGTAGAGCACCCCCCCCCCCTGTATGAAAAATAAAACTGCCTTTAAATATTTTGTTAAACAGCGTACAAACTTTGTTTTAGATTCCTCTTGTAATATATCAGTACGAAAGTCATAAATCCTCATAAGCCTTTTGTTAGGACGAAATCAATATTCATTTAGAACAAATTAAGTCAGGGTGTACTCTATCTTTCGTTATTTCCCGTGATGGCTACAAATATTCGTTACGATATGCTGTCGAAATGGCAACTTGAAGAAGTACTCATGTTTATCTGCAAAGTATGGTATAAGAGGTTGATTAAATTTATCTGAATGTTGCCTTAAAAATTGGGTTTTCAAAGATGGCAGTCTACAAAATTAAAACGTTCGAACGCAAATTTATTGTAGACTTCAAAAAGTTCAGTTATAGTCATAATTTCTTTATTATTTGAAACATATTCAGATTGATAACACAAGTTACTATGTCACCGCAACTAAATTGCTCAAATTGTTTTTATTTATCTTAGTTCTAAATACAAATTTAAGATTTATTTTATTCGCTTTGTGTTCAAAATGTATTGAACCAAACGGTGATTGAATTAAACTTATTTATTAAAAAACATAGCATGATAGTTATGTATTTTTTATATAATTCTGAAAACACAAAATATAGTTTTTCATAACTTTATGAATGTATGTCAAATAATTCATCATTAAATAAAAAAAAATTATCAATGTTTCACAAAACTAAACAATTACAAGCTTATATAAGTAACCAAAAATATTATGCAAAATACATATGATAAGTTATTTCATGTTTTGGTAGGTACAAAATCGAAATATGTCACTAAAAATACGATTTTAATTTGAAATACAATATTTCGTTTCAGACGAAATTTAAGGAACGTCAAAAAACCTCTTTGGGACCAAAAGTTGAAAAATAATAGGAGTACTACCCAAAACCAATTAGAACCATGCCATAAAAAAAGATCTTCTCATTCAAAAAATACAACAAACTGTACTGATTTCGATTTGGAATACAATCTTTCATTTCTGAAGACACTTAAGTATACGTCAAGAATATCTGGCCAAAATTTTAAAAATAATATCGGTACTATCCAGAAACACTAACCATATAAAAAATCTTTACATTTAGAAAGAATCGCCGCGATCTATCCTACAAAAGAAAGAATGCAACTCGAGTTCATTCCGTTGATTTATGCGATTCTGGAAGTTCCTGCGTCCATATATATGTATTGAAAAACTGCCTTGAGCCTAGTAATAAATAAAAATCTTATTACTTTTCCCCAGATCCTTCTTTGGACTTAAAAAAAACACATGAAACAAACACTGCAAGTGAAAAAAAGACAGTTCGTGTAGGCAACTATGAAACGCAGCTGTTTTAAAATTGCAGCTGTCCACCGAAAGAAAACAAAAATATGATACATATAAAAGAAATGTGGGAACAAAATTGTGATTGCGTCTACAGACGTAGTGTTTGTACAGCATGAGATGTAATGACTGCAGCGAATTCTGTAATGTTTTTCATACTGTAATTTACCGATTTTTTATGAGTTTGGCCCTTACTTTTTTACTCCTGTTTTAAAAGTATCGTGGCTCATATTTTAGTGATCCCATCCCTTTGCTGCTTTTGTTTCTACTACGTAATGTTCAGTTTTGATTGCCCGGATGATAAATTTTACGATTTGAAATAAATGCCTCGAAAAAGCATTTTTATATATTCTTTTCAGTGTAGCTGTTTGTTTCATCACAGAGTTTTCAAAAAATATCTTCAGGGCCATTTGGCTCTGATTCCTTTTGAGCGTGACAGATCATTGGTTTTTTTTTTCTTCGGTAATAGACGTCGTTCAAAGAGATCACCGTGATCGGTGTTAGCGATTCTGTGGTACATCAAATGTTTCTGTTTCTCAAATGCTTCTATGCACATCGACTCTTGATAGGATTGACTTGGAATCAAGAATATGGTTGCATTTCTACACTGTTGTCTGAGTCTCTAAATTTTCTGTTTCTATACAATTGAATGTGTTAACTACAATTTCACTTCATAATTTTTCCATCCTATGTCATACTATATCTCTTTCCATTCTAAATAATTTTATGGATGACATTTTACATCAATACAATATTCAGATCGCAGTGATCAGAGATAGTGATTCTGTGATACATCAAATGTTTCTGTTTCTGAATTGCTTTTATTCATCGACATGATCATATTGACTAGGGGTCAAGACAATGGTCATATTTCTAAACTGCAATCAAATTTGCTATTTCTAAATAATTGAATGTGTTTGTTACAAATGCACTTAGCATATTTTCTTTCCTTTCTCAATCAAAGTGCATTTTCTTCATTCTAGTTTATAATGAGTTTTCTTTTCATTCTAGACCATTCTACATTTTATTTATATGCATTGGGTTTAAACAAGTAGAAATTAATAAAGATACTAAATAATTTCATCTAGGGCATAACATGTTGATAGGTCTCTAGACAACAATTTCTGACAAAATTTTGATTTTATTGAAGTTCCAAGTGGCCTTCATTTAGCTGCAATTATATTCTACACTATTTTAGGCAGACATACCTAGAATAAGTCTTTGAATATGCGTTTGTCCTGAACCTTCCAAATGGTTTCGAGATATATCGTCCATTAAGTCCTTACCAATTTTCGTAATGACGAGATACACTTCCCTACAATAATGGACCGGACGCCAGCGGATTTGCATAAAACTTGACTACTTGTTTGGGGGTGTTTTTTTGTGATATGGCCTGGGACCTTTGCATGTTTTACATGGTCAATTGAACACCGACGTATATGTGAACATTTTGGACAATCATGTTCTTCCAACGCTCTGGCAATTTTATGGAATGGAGGAATGTTACTTACAGGATGACAACGCTCCATGTCAAGTTGCAGCCTCTGTCAAGCAGTGATATCAAGATATGGATGTAAAATGTCTTCCCTGGCCTGCTCAGAGTCCCGGCCTAAACCCCATAGAATTTTTGTGGGACGAGTTAGAGCGACGCTTACGGACATGGGAACCACATCCGAAATCTACAACTGAGCTGTCGACATTCTTGCAGCAGGAATGGACACCAATACCCATAGCTGTGTATCAAAACTTTGTTGAATGTATTTCCGGAAAGGTTGATAGTGTAATTGCAGCACTTGGCCCTCCCCCATTTAAGCATGCATTAATTCCCTTATACCATCACATCTTGCTGTCCAGTCCATTATTGTAGGGTATGGTATATCGACACCAAGATAATGCCGAGGTTTTTATGATGACGAGATCGGGATCTAGTCAGTTTTTTTTAATATAATGACGAATTATCTACCAAAATATTTTCATTGTCGACACTATAACTGGTATGATTAAATACGTAATTAATTCAGACAGGGATGGTGAGTAGGTTGGCTTGTATGGTGCCCTGTCCCGCCAAGCTAAGACAAACAACCTCATGTAAATGGACACATAAGAAAAGCTGTACTGACACAATGGAAGAGAGAAATATATCCAGAGAGGAATTCAACCTGCAATCTGCATGTTGCTAGAGCAGTGGGCTAACACACTGTGCCACGGCAAACCTGAACTCCGACAACGAAATGGGATTTGTTGGTAAGGCACGCATCCTACGTTTAAGTTCTTCCCATAGGACCTTTATAAATTCAAGTCGGTAACATGCTACAATATAGTAGCAATGGCTACACTTTTTGGGTTTTCTGTCACATGTTCCTAACATGGCCAAGTTGTGTCCTAATTCTGTAAAGCCTGGAATTATTTTAACGTTCCCACGCTACTAAAATGAAGTATTTCTCTACGACCTATTCCACTGACGAATATATTCTTGTGTCACCTCGGCTTTGTGGACTGTAATTATAAATTCAACAAAACTGGTGTTATGAAAATCAACGTTTATCTAAAGTAAAATATTAATAACTAACTGTATAATAATAGCAAAACTGTGCGAAATAACCTGTGATTTTAAGATAAAAGAAGAATGGATAATCTGTGGGTGCTTTTAAACATTCTGTAAACGAAACGTATGCTATCGTTTGTAAGATAATTGTTTTGAAATTGCATTTTTCTTTTAAGATAAATCACATCCTGAATGAAAGCCGTTGGTAAAATAAGGATATTGTTTTGTCATTCTGAAATGATTATTTTTTTCGCTCAGACGGTATGTGTTATTTTCTAAATCAAGATTATCTCTTTTTGTTCGTCTTATTAGACTTTATCCAAAAATCTTATCACAAAAAATGCCATTCTTCAGCTGTAGCAGCTTGAAATAAAAAATATTTATTTCAATATCTACGACACATTCCAATTTAAAAGTAATAAAAACATGACTTAAACTAAATAGAAATAATTGCATGTGAACTTTTTTTACATAAACACAATAGAAATGTAATAGATTTCCATTTAAATAGTAGCGTGTAGAAAGCAATTAAAACATCCAACTGTTTTGCAATAAAAATACATTATAATCCCATTTTTATGCAATCTCACAAAGTGTCCAAAACAAAATTCAATCGAGATTTCCATTAAGTTCCGATTCCATGGAATTAAAATTCCATTTCCAAGTTTCACCGAAGTTCCTCCAAGAAGTAGAATAATTAATTTAGCACCCCTTTCCGAATGCCTGTGAGAAGTAAATGAAACACAGCCAGGGGAAAATTGATTTAATAATATTGCCGATCCTTCGATTTTTATAACCCACTCACGATCGTAAAATGCGAAAGTATATTAAATCTGCGAAAGAATTTTTTAATTAAAAAAGTTTCCATACACACGTTTACACTTTCCCGCTTCAACAAGGACAAAATTAAAATAAGGCATGGATTGGATGAAAAAATATCTTCTTCGTTGAGATTGGAAATTGCATTTTTCATTTGAGATAAACCACATCCTGAATGGATGCTGGCGGTAAGATAAGGATATTGTTTTGTCATTCTGAAATGATTATTTTTATCGCTTCTACGGAGTGTGTTCTTTCCTAAATCAGGATCATCTCTTCTGAGGGCCTGAAAATTTCATTAAAAAATAGAGAGAAAAAAAAGGGTTGAAATTTGAAAAATGTTGAAGGATTTTTAATTTTAGGCTCCATGTCCTCAAAAGTTTTTTGTGAGGATACTGGGAACGAACATTAATAAAAAGAAATTAAGGTGAAGAAATGTGTCATGAAGCTGAAAAAAGACGCCATGTTGTCCGATTAAAGATTGGCACTGTAAAACCTAAATTTGAGGAAACGCGATAAAATGAGTTTCGATGATAGGAGTTCCTTTGTTATTTTATTTTAGGATAAAACAGAACTAGCTCGGCAACGGCAAGGAAAGTTAGTTGGAATTATTTAATTTTTTGGAACAACTCCTTCTTTCTTTAAAGTTTATTTCTTAATTTTGGAATTAAGCTTTGAAACAAAAATAATTATCATCAGTGTCAATATTCACCTTTATTTCTGTTTCAAATTTTATCTAATTATTCACAATATTTTGACTATTATATTTTGACTCGATAAGTGTTGATAGTGATAAAGAGATTATGATGGTAGTAATAAAGAGATGACATTGAGATAGTGATAAGAGTGATAAAGAGACGCAAAATATTGTATCAGTAGGCAATCGTATGATAAATTATTTGAATCATCTATTTTTTTTTCCGAAGAACTGATCACACGATGCAATTGATCTTTTGTTCCAGTTGTTTCATTTTGATGTTTGCATTTCAATTCAGTTGTAAATGAATTTTATGTAGACAAGATTTAATTCATCTTGATGATATATATTTGTATCTTAACAAAGACGGATTGGAGATCTATTTTGCTTTATCCTCATGCACCAATGGGAATGGGTTCACGTTAAGCCTAACATACCCTGAAGTGTAAAAAAATGATAAACCAGTCTAATACTGGGTAGGCTTACCACGGAAACACACAAATGCAGAAATACATCGAGATAAGAACTCCACGAGTTTGTAGAAGTATTATATAAGCAACTAGCAAAATACCCGACCTTACTCGGTTTGAATTGATTTACTCTAGATTGAAGAGATAATCCAAATATATAATGACTAACGTTTTTTATAAATTTATTTTAACACCTTTCGACATCTTTATATTTTCTACAACTTACTTTGGACACAAATCCCACACATGCGTATCCATTCATGTAATACATTTCACATTCATCGCACAATTGCTGTATGACAAAGCTACAAAATGACGAAAGGTGATACTAAGGTTACTACTATAAAAGACGATTTTGAGGGAGATTTTGAATTCCCTTTCTTAAGTTATTTTCATGTTCAACTCAATTAATTAAAATTACGATTTACTTCGAGTGCTCTCGCACTCATAGTCTACAAAACCATATTTTTTTACTTGTGGCACTCTTGCCTCCGGTATGCGACATTGTGAAATTTTGCAATCTTCTCCTGTCATTATTACAACGAATTTTTTAATTTTGGAAAAAGTTCTAGTTTGGATTTTTAAACATTATTATTCTTTCAATAACGGCATTATTCTTTCAATAATGGTGTCGCTAAAGACAGCGAACTATAACATCACTCATTTCTTATTAGATAAAATGAGACGGCTCTCATGTTTTAACTGACAAGAATTTATTTAGTAGGTTTTATTTACATTTTTATATACACATCAACTAATTACAGTAACCGCTCAATTCAAAGACACAATTTAAAACGAAAAAATGCGAACAGTTCTATTTTTTTTACTTGTTTTTCGAGCTTCCTGTTGCCACTCCTCTCACTACAAAAGTATACACAAAGTATAAAAAACAGAATGAGTGGCTTATCGATAAATGCATATGCAACATTCTCCCCACTTGAGTTTTAGAACTCTTAGGAGAAAACTCAACAAATCTTAAACATTAAAAAATACTAAAATTATCATAAACATACAGTTATCTACAAAATGGCTCAAATAGCATATACACCAAACTCAAATTCTTAAAATTAAAGTGGAGTAAAAAACAGTAATAAATATTAATTAAATGTGAAAAATAATTTTTTTTTTAAACTGTAGTTCTAAAAGTGTTCAAAAAATAAAGTCTATTTGAAGTTCAAGTTAACGTTCATAGAACTCGTGCTTTCGGTGACCTCCAAGGGATATAGTCTTTGGATAGGTCTGAGTAAAGTTCCTTTGGACGTCTTCAGTTTCACCAGTCTGACCCGTTCATCTCTTCCAGGGAAGAGTTCGATCACTCTTGCTAAGGGCCAGTGAAGTCGTCTTTTATCCTCCCTACCAATTAAGACAACGTCTCCAACTTTGATTTGGTCGACTTTCTTAGGAATTGATGACCGCAAAAATCCCAAATACTCAATTCGAAATCTTTCTTTAAATGTTTATCTTAGTCTCTGTACATATCTATACCTTTTATTAATATTGGTCTTGTCAATTTTGTCCAGATCGGGTACATCATTGGTAGGAAGATTTTGAAGGAAAGATGCTGGTGTTAAAGTTGTCAAATCGGGTTCTTCTGATAAATATGTTAACGGTCTATTGTTCATAATGGACTCACACTCACAGACGAGAGTCGAGAGTTCTTCATAAGTCAGAGTTGAACGTCCTAAGTTTTTTCTGAGGAGGTCTTTAAGGATTCCGATTAACCGTTCCCAGAATCCTCCCCACCATGGGGCAGAGGGTGGGTTGAACTTCCATCTTATTTGGCTAACCTCAAATTCTCTTTGGATTTTCGTCCAATCAAGCTTCTTTAACGAGGCATTTAAAGCAGTAAAATTAGTTCCATTGTCTGAGTAAATAATGGATATTCTACCTCTCCTTGCGATAAATCTTCTCAATGCTTGAATAAAAGCATTTGTACTGAGAGAAGGTATTAGCTCCAAGTGGACAGCCCTATAAACAGCACAAGAAAAGAGGACAATCCAAACTTTATCATTAGACTTGGTTATCAAGGGTCCGGCTAAATCCACACCGGATACTTCAAACACTGATGATAATGTAGTTCGATCTCGAGGCAGAGGTGCAAATGGAACCTCGAGGTTTTTCACCTTTTGTCTTTTACAGGTGACACAGTCTCTAATAACTGAGCGAATAGTTCTCCGGCCTTTAATAATCCAAAACTTCTCTCGCAGAATTGATAGAAGAATGGTAGTTCCGGCATGCTTGTTAACTAAATGTTCTTGTTCTATAAGTCGTTTGACCACTAAATGTTTTGATGGAAGAATCAATGGAGTAATGAATTCAGGTGATTCATCTTCGTTGGCAAGTCTGGACTTTAGTCGAAGCATATTATCCTTATCTGTAAAAACCTGAAAATTTTTCAAAGATTTTCTACCTTCTTCGTCATTAAAGCACTATCTTTGTACTGAACGCAGTAGTGTTTTCTGAGCGTTTATTATTTCTTCTTGTGTTAAATCTGTAGGTTTTCTTAAATCTTTAGCTTTCGGTTGAAAGCGTAACATCCATGCTAAGACTCTAACTATTCCTGAAAACCTTGAAATTCTTGTCGCTAATAGAGTTACAGTGGATTCAAATTCTACGTTGCCAGCCGAGACGACAGTTTTTCGCTTCTCCCTTTCTACTTCTTCTTCATTGACACTCCCAAATGACTTAGGCCAATCTTCTTTCGAGTTCTTCAGCCAAGCTGGTCCTAGCCACCACTCGGACTTCAAAAGTTGTTTAGCTCCACATCCTCTAGAGAGAAGGTCGGTAGGATTCTGATTTCCCGGAACATGGAACCAGTTCTCAGCAGCTGTCAGCCTTCTTATTTCAGTAATTCGATTGTTCACAAATACGGACCACTGTTCTTGTCTCCTAATCCAGGTTAACACTGTCGAGGAGTCAGTCCAAAAGTAAGTATCAACATTATCGTTTCCTAACTTCAGAGCACGACTCATGGAATCAAATAACCTCGCTCCAATAGTAGCTCCCATCACTTCAAGGCGAGGGATCGTTATTTTCTTCATCGGAGTTATTCTAGACTTAGCCTGGAGTAGCTGGACATTGACAGCACCATCAGAGGATTGACATCTTACAAACACACAAGCTGAATAAGCAGTCTGACTTGCATCAACAAATGTATGGAGGCTTAGGTTCGATTCTGCAGTGACTCCTAACCATCTCGAGATTTTAATATCATTTAAGTAATGTAAACCTTTAAACCATGAAAGAAATTTTTTCTTTATGTCGTCATTAACTTCTGAATCCCAATGATCTCTATTCTTCCATGTTTCTTGAAGTAAAAGTTTAGGTCGTATTAAGGCTGGAGCAAGAAATCCAATCGGATCGAATATTCGGCTTATGAGGGATAAAATTTTTCTCTTCGTTAACTTTTCCGATTCTTCTAGTTTCAACGATTCCGAATCAATTTTCAAGGTGTCAGATCCTTTATTCCATATCAAGCCCAAAACATGGGCTCCAGAACTTGAAGAAGGGCAGTCAGAAGCCTCATTACTTTCCCAACCTCTTAGGTCAAATTGACCTTCTTTCATAATTTCTGTGGCTGTCTTCATAAATATTTCTAATTCTGAAACATTCCGCACGCTCATGACACAATTGTCTACGTAAAAACTGTTTCGTAAATTTTCTAACAGTTCTTCAGAATATTGTAACTTGAAAGTCTCTTTTGATAAATGATGATGAATGACCGCCATCAATAAAAACGGGCTGCTTGTCAGGCCAAAAACAACTCGTCGGTGTCTATAGGTCTTGACGTCATCTTGCTCATCATACAAAAAAAATCGTAAGAAATTTCTATCATTTTCATTCAGTGAAATTTGCAGGAATGCTCTTCTTATATCAGAAATCACACCGATTCCATACAGTCGAAATCTGGCTAAAATAGAAGGAATTGTCTCAATGAAGTTCAATCCAGTCTCTAAGCAATCATTCAGGGATGGGTAATTAGGGATCCTGGCTGAGGCGTCGAAGACGGGTCTGATTTTCAAAGAAGACGTCACTGACGTTTCTTTAATAACTGGACGATGAGGAAGGTAATGTGACTCATGTAACAACAATTCTTCACAAGGAACTTCTTCAATCACTCCTTCTTCTATCCATTCCTCAAAAACCTGCTGGTACTTTTCTTTATATCCAGTTTTCTCCAATTTCTTATAAGTAGATTCTAACCTCTTGAGAGACAGTTCATAGTTATTCGGTAAAAGGGCATGATCCCTTTTCCATGGCAAACTTACTTCGTACCTTCCATCTGAACTTTGCTGGACAGTTTCTTGAAAGTGAATCATCACGGCCTTTCGCAAATCTTCCTCAGTACTTTGCTCAACAGGATCTCTAATACCGAGCAACTCTAAGTCCCACAAAAATGAAACAGGCAATTCTTGAGATAACATACTAACTACAGTCATATTCATATTTTGATGCTGAGACTGAGGGACTTTCCCCATCAGTGTCCAACCTAATTTAGTCCCTAAGGCGACTAATCCAGATGTTAATTGCTCTCGTTTACCCGTAAATAGTTTACCAACAACGTCGGCTCCCAAAAGTACTTCAATGGGTTCTAAATTATTTTGAAAGTCAGTTATGAATATTTTCTTTCGTTTTAATTCACTTATCCAAGGTCCATATTTAATACTAGCTATGTCATTACAGATTATATCCTGATCCAAGGCATCTAAACTACAACTATATTCACCGTCAAGGCCATAAAGATAAATTTTATAACAATTATGTCGCTGTGTTTTGGTTTTCTTTCCCCCAAATAATGAGTGCGAAAACTCTTCTTCTCTCTGAATGTCAAAACCTAACTCTTCTGCTGTAGACCTTTTAATGTAAGACTTTTGAGAACCTGTATCTAAAATAATTCTAGCCTTACGTTGGGCTTTTTTCCCTTTAATTATAACTACAAGAGTTTGTAAGATTACTTCATTCGTTGCATGAGCACGCGAATACAAAGTGTCTGTTACCTTTTCTTTATCATCATTAACATCTTGTTTTGATTGTTCACCCGTCTGATTACATTCTGAATTAGGGCACATAAATTTCAAATGTCTTCTAGAACAGATGGGACACTTTATACTAGATTGACAGAATTTAGCCAAATGGCCTTTCGTTAAACAAACCTGACATAAACCCTTCCTTTTAATAAAGACCGTTTTTCATCCAAAGGAATGAAATATGCCTTTTTGCAAAATCGAGTCGCATGACTCTTTAAACAAAACATACACAAAGTATCATCATTTGAATTATGAGTAATCAATTCCGCAGCTGTAGCATTGCGATCTCTTGAATTCAGACTGACTGGCGTCGTCAGGTTCTTTCGTTCCGAGGGGAAATGGAATATGTCTGTTCGACTTAATTTTATTTTTTCTTCCGTTTGTACTTCGTTTTTCAAAAACTAAATTATCGCGTCAAGACTCGACAATTTTTGTTCGTTTTCTATATTTTTTCTTTGTCGTTCAAATGAGCGTAATACATTTGTTGGTAATGAACTTTCAACTAGAGGATATAATATTACTCCACACATTTCAGATGTAACTCCTAAGGACTTCAATGCTCTTAATTGAGTAGATAGTTTATTATATAGACAACTCAAAGAATCACTTTTATGTCTATTCGCGTTGTTCAAAACGAGTCTTAACAGCTCTCTAATATAAAAATCTATTAATAAATCTTTTCTACCATATCTTTCTTTTAAACTTTCAATGGCTAAATCATAGTTTTCATTCGTCACAGGAAAAGATTCTACTATATCTCTAGCTTCTGATTTTACTTTCGTCGACTGAATTAAATAATGATATTTATCTGCGTTAGTTAAATTTAAGTTTTCATGAATATTTTTAAATTGGTTCCAAAATGTTAACCAGTCTTTTAAGTCTCCGCCAAATTTATAAAGTTCCACTTCGGGGAGTCGTTGACATAATGTTTTCGGAACACCATCGTCTCTTAACTGACAACCATTACTGGGGCTAACAGTTTCGTTTTTACTTAGAATCTTTTTAAAGTTATCTAACACACGTTTAGCTTTTATATGAATTCTTAGAGCCTTTTCTCGATACTCTTCAACCGTAATAAATTCGGTTTCAAAGTCCTTTTCATCTTCTAAACTATCTAAATAACTGTTATGAGTTATTTCTAAAGTGTCTGCCTTTTGTTTCAGTAAACTTAGACACATTTCGATTTCGTCATGCTCGACGTTATCGTCAGTTAATGCACTTTCTAATTTATTATAGGCCTTAGTAAATGAAGCTCTTTGAGCGGTTTTGTTTCTTTTTATTATTTCCATTTCTACTATCTTATTTGTTTATTCAAAACTTCTAAAACTTTACATATTCAGAACAATAATTTTGTCTGTTCAATAGACCTAAAATACCATCCAGGTTTCAAAATAAACATCAAATCTTCATGTATTTAATCTTCAAAATGGAAAATAATAAATCCTCTCCTACCTTATTCTATAGTCTGTTTCACCCTAACTTGGCAGTAGAGTAAAGGCTACGTTGACCGCATCGCAGCCGTTGTAGTAGAAACTAGGGTTACACTGTCGGAAGAAGTCAACTATAAGCGAGGAAATTCGCCCTTTTTGGCAAGGAGAGATAAAATGCACGTGGAAATTTTATGCGTTTCACAGATTTTTTATTTTAATAGCTCTTGCATTACAGTCGTTAAAAAACAAAAAGCTACTCTATGTTAATATAAATCCATTTAGATTTTTCTAATTGAGTATTATTTTTAATTATTTAAAAAATTATATATTTAAATAATTATTAGCAATAAATGTTATTTAAAAAAAAGTCTATTAAAGATGTGTTGAACCATAAAATTCATTTTTAAAATTTACTTACCTGAAAGCTATAACACCTTGATTAATACTTCTTTTTTCGATTTTATTAATTTTAGTAAAGGAAATTAATCCTTTCTTCTTACCTTTGGTTGGACAAGGTAAGGGATAGTGCGTTGTCTGCTAAAATATGCGTTTTAATGAACAGCAAAATATAGTCTCCAAATTAAATCAAATCACATTTATTCTGACATTAAAGAAAATAAATAACAAATAAAAATACATATAACCTAGAGGATATAAATCCTTTGTAGGTTTTAAAAGATAGAAATACATTCATAATAAATAAACATAATTTTAAAAAATACAAATTTTGTGAATATACATATAATAATAAAAAAAATTAGACCATTTTAAAAATTAAGAGTTGAAAAAATAAACCTTATATGTTAAACAAATTCTGAAACTGCGGAACGGTGTCGGGTTGATTAGTAGTAAATTATTAATTTTATGAATCCTTTAAAATAGTTTACAAGAAAGTGTGCAGAAGAAACCAATCTCTTTCATGAATATTAGTTGCAATGAGAAAACTATATTTACGTTATACTTATTCATCACATGCATTTATACATCATCAATATATATCTCTCTATATTAAAAAAAAGTTACCGCCGCCGCCGCCGCCGCCGCCGAAGAATTGAAATTTTTGTTGTTTAGCTCCATTCTTAGACGGTTTCCCGAGAAAGTACTGATCGGAAAAATATGAAATTAACATGCTTTGTTCTTCATCGTATTCCCTGGATAATTATTAAGATTTTTTTCCGATGCGGCTATTAGTTTAGGTTTTATTAAGTGTTAAAGTTGAAGAAGTGAAATTTCTTCCGCGAGTGAGCAAAACACATTCAAAATTTCAGTCTTTAGTCGTGAGTTTTTTTTTAAGAGTACCTCTCAACGTAAATTTTTGCAGCTCGTCGAGTTTTTTTTGAAATTTAAATGTGGTTCTTGATAATATTTTTTTGAAATTCGGGAAAAATCGGGACATTTTTGTTACTTTTTTTTAAAACTGCCGTATCTATATCTAATTACTATTAGTTTTTAATTTTTAAAATATCGCAGTATACCTCAGAATATACTCTTTCTTACGGTACTATTATTTTTGAAATCGGTTAATAATTAAATTGGATGCGATCAAAAGTTCGTGATACAAAATTCGGAATCTTCGGATATTTTCGCTACGTTTTGTTAAAACCGTTATGTCTACGGCAAAAACCATTATTTTTTAAATTTGAGAACATCACTGAATACACTACATTACACTCTTTCTTATGGTACAATTATTTTTCAAATTGGTTAATAAACAAAATCGATGCAATTAAAAGTAGGTCATACAATTTTCGGAACTTTCAGATCGTAACTTCCGATACAAAACTAAAATGGTCATATCTATATAGTATTACTGTTAGTTTTTAATTTTAAAAATATTGCAGTATACCTCACAATGTACTCTTTCTTACGGTACAATTATTTTTAAAATTGGTTCATAAATAAATTCGATGCAATCAAAAGTTGGTGACACAAATTTCGTATTTTTCAGTTCGCATAGCTGGTTCGGCAAACAGCAGTGGGTTGCATTTCCTACTATCGGGTTTGCCAGATATCAAATTTATCGTAGCAACAATTGCCATAAAAACGATTTCTTTTTATTTGGCGAGGAAAAAGGCTCGCTTTTTTCCCTCTGTTCTCAAGACAGTTTACCGACAAAGTACAATCGTAAAGTTTTGATATTAACACTGTTTACTTAAAATTGTACAGGGAACAAGATACAGAAGATTTTTTACTGATGCGGCTATTATTTTAGGGTGCATTAAGTGTTAAAGCAAAAAAAAGTGAAATCAATTGCGAAAGAAGTATTGGTTTGAGAAAGCAAACCAAACGGGATTGCGTAGCAATCCCCGGGGTCGGCGAGCGTAAGCGAGCAGGGCGCGAAGCCCTCGCTGTGACGTCATGTACCGGAAAGTGAAATCAGCATAATACGAATTATTCAGATAGTTTCACTCTGTTAAAGGAATGTTGGTTTGCGAAGCAAACCAAATGACATCTGTGAAAGGAGTGTTGGTTTGCGAAGCAAACCAAATGGGATTGCGCAGCAATCCCCGGGGGTTGGTGAGCGTAAGCGAGCAGGGGGCGGAGCCCCCTAGTATAATATAACAACCAAATCTTTCAGTATCCTGTACAGTGTACTTCGGCTAATGTTTGTCGAAAAAATATTCTTATCGTTGTTAATTTCATTTAGAACTTTGTCCAATGTAGGAATTGCATTTCGAAGGAAAAAATCACGAATTTTTCGTCGGATGCACGATAAAGTAAAGTTGTCATATTTCATCATTCTTGTTCTTTTTCCAACGACAGAAGGTCGTTTTTTTCCTGGAGTACTCAAAGGACTTGACGTCTTCTTTTCTTTTTTTAAAGGAATAACAGTTCTTTTGGAAACACCAGTTAGTTGGGACACCTTTTCGACGATTTGGTTAATGGAGTCACTAGGGTTTTCTTCTCGAAGTCGAGAATAAAAATTCAATATGTTCCTCCGAGCTCCACTGCCAATTGATTTTCCTTGCTTTGATGGCGCATACAGCTTGGTTGGTGACGTACCTTTTTCAGCCATGTTCAGAGTATCAAACACACTCCAATAAAATAGCACAAGAGAGATATGTGAACGTAAATACACACGCTAGCAAAGACGCAGAGCGAAATGGCGCAGACTTGGCGGGAAAGCGTATTTAGCTCGCCAGAAATGTTACCTTGGAAACCGGTTTCAACCGAACTAGAATTCCGTTTCGGATATATTCATTCGCTTCGGTCAAAAAAATAAATGCTTTTTACAAATAAGTAACCGATTATAAAGCTTCAAAAATCACTCCTTCATTGTAGGACAATTTTTACACGTTTATATGCATTTTCTTTATTTTAAATTCCAAATCAAGTTGGAACTATTTTTCATGCGGATGAACATCATTTCTGCCTTTCCCAATGCTGACAAGTTAAGGTGAAACAGAGTATAGCTTCTTGTAGTCGTTCCAATCAAGCCGCCCACCCGGGGGCGCCAAAATGTCGCTAAAGACAGCGAACTATAACATCACTCATTTCTTATTAGATAAAATGAGACGGCTCTCATGTTTTAACTGACAAGAATTTATTTAGTAGGTTTTATTTACATTTTTATATACACATCAACTAATTACAGTAACCGCTCAATTCAAAGACACAATTTAAAACGAAAAAATGCGAACAGTTCTATTTTTTTTACTTGTTTTTCGAGCTTCCTGTTGCCACTCCTCTCACTACAAAAGTATACACAAAGTATAAAAAACAGAATGAGTGGCTTATCGATAAATGCATATGCAACAAATGGCATAACTACACTTAAAATTTACTGAAAATTTATACTACTTACCTAACATTTTTAAGTATCAGAGCTGAAATTCCATTAAAAAATATAACTTTTTGAAGAATAATTACTTTTTTAGCAGTACTGGTAAAGCAATCGAAGTAATCGTAATATTCAATAGACATTCCAATTTTTCCAAAACTAACAAATTATGGTTGATTTAAGTATACTTACTCAGGTGTTTTAGCATGAAACAAATCTAAATATAACAATAAAGAAATGTTTAATATTGCATTCACTAAACGAATAGATAATGTATAAAATAAAATACACTGCAATCAAATATCTGGAATATAATTCATGTGATGCCTACACAAACACACAGAGACAAAATCGAGCATAGAACAGAAAGACGGACAGACAGACTTTCGCAACCAATTCCACTCACTAAATGAAGATAAGTACTCACTGTATGCAAATTTCCATGAAAATATCTTAAACCGCGTGGACGTGTATAGGGCACAACATACATACAGACAGACAGACGGACAGACAGATACCAAACGAGAAAAAGGCAGATTCGGCATCAGAAGGTTCCAAAACGGATAGAAAACTTGAAATGTGTCGAAAATATTGAATGTACAAACAAACACTCCATTCTTATTTATATAGATGAACACTATACGTCCTGCGAAGTGATCTCCGCAAATGATGTATTTCGAAGTGTAGCCTTTCTATGTTTAACAGGGCGTTTCATGGCACCCAGATGTGTTTAAGGGGGCTTGCGACCTTTAAACCGCTCTTGATTGAGTAGGAATAAGGTCAGTTTCGAAGCTATGTCATTTTTTAAGTATTGCATAAAATGAAATACTTTTTTTTCCATTATGCTCCTGCATTTTTAAGGTATGAAATACATTGTACAAACATGATTTAAATATTAGCAGGAGTTTTTGTGTCGGACTTGTTAAGGTATAACTTCATTGTGAGTAAAGGTTTGATAAACAGTGCTGCGTGCAAGATTGCACATAAACAAATAGATGTATACAAATAAATTTTAGCGTATATTATTCTATACTAGGGGGCTAACGCCCCCTGCTCGCTGACGCTCGCCAACCCCCGGAACTGCAAGCAGTTCCCTCCGGATCTCTTCGCGATCCGAGCTCCTTTATGAATGTTTTTGGGAATTTTTTTTGAGCATTCACCATCTTTCATGCAGGGGGATTTAGGATTTATAAGACCACAGGGGCCATGGACCATACATTTAGTAACAATTTGGTATAGCCTTTCATTTAGAGTAACATCAGGTAGTTCGGCCCTCACAAATTTATCGATGTCATCTTTGGTGCGAATTTTGGAAGATGAATCTAATGTCAATAAAATATGACAATGAGGCAACCCCCGCTTTTGGAATTCAATTACATAAATGTATGATGTTACTGCCCCAAATATTTTTTTTTTGAGGAGATCATTCAAAAGCACAGATAATTTTAACTTAAATACTCTGACCACAATATCGGGTCTATTTTCAGGTCTCTCTCTACCTTGCAATGCATTTACAATTTCTGGCCAGGTGGTATTACATGTAAATGTAATAAATAGGTCAGGGCGACCAAATTTCCTGACCATGGCCATCTCATCTTGATAGTTTTGCTGCATACAGCGCGGACTTCCTTGGAACGAAGAAGGCAAAATGATCAATTTTCCAATCCGTACATTGTTACTGGAGGCACGGGTTGCTAAAGCATCCAAGAGTCCCCTGTACAATTCCACTCTTAAATCCTTTTGGTTCATGCGAATAAAATTTGCCGAGAACCTTCCGTCTTAACGTAAGCATCAACGATATATTGTTGAAACAGTTTACCACTGCTATGTAAAATGCTAAAACCACTACGAACTGAAAGTTTGTAGGCGTAAAACTGAAGCTGTGTAACCCTGGTTCGTTTAGTCGAACGTCTTTCTTCAACATGCTCCATGAGGCTCGACCATCCATGTTCCCCTCGAGGAAACAACAACGGATAAACCATTGGATCGCTGCATGGATTTAGGGGAGATATATTTATACACACCCTTCTCCTTTTGGATAAATACAAATATCCATATTTGCAGGGGGTTCCCCATCATCCCCAACAAATATTGCAGCAACCTCAGTTTTACAGGTAGGAGCATTATAGCGGCGCAAATCCATTTCTGAATTTTCCATGAAAACCATTTTCACATCAGCAGTAGGATGAGAGTGGATTAACTCATGCATTTGCATGTATGATTCTGCATATGGGTTAATTTGACGGAGTAAGGAATCCAACTTCTCCATCACAGAATGTATGCAAGCTGGGTTGTTTTCCAAACGCCTTCTTTTGGCTTCAGAGGCATCAAAAATATACAGCTGTCCATAGCCAGGTTTAAATTTATCACTGGCATACAGTGGAGCAACCCTGTGGTATATTTGACCATGGATGCGATAGCAATAAGGGCCAATTCCAGGGAGAGCTTTTACTTCAGCACCCATTGATGCAAAAGCAAGTGCAGCATTGTACTCTCTTATGTGAAGCTGAAAGTTTTTTGCTTCAAAAGAACAATTGGTCAATAAATTTACCAAAACATCAGGTGGGTCTGCAAGATTTGGCAACCGAATTTTTCCATCATGCTCCAACTATTAAACGACATTGCAAAATCGCTTAAATTTTGAGATAACTGTCCATTCTTACATCGGAAAGTAACTCTAAATGCTTCCGCATATGTCTGTAGCTTTATATATGCACTGTCGGGCACAACCAATTATTTGCGTATTTGGCCTTGCAATGTATTTTGCTTAAGCTCTTTTCTATCAGCTTTTTTTGAACTTCAGTGTTTATACCACACATTCTAAGCACAACCCTTTTATTGAAAGGACATACATTCATTCGAGTGGGACAAGCAGCCATGCCTTAAATCAAACAAAAAACTTTTTTTTATTTTAAATACATTATTCGAAGTTTGAAACTCGTGAACCAACAATATAATTGGACCGTTTTAGGGAGTTTATAATGCATAACTTTTACGGATCAGAAGTGATTGCTTAAAGATTTGCATAAGAAACCATGTCTCATTACAGCTATCCATAATAAAGGCCCAAGACGTCTCAAGTGTGTATGTACATACAGTCTTCAGTTTATTTCTATATTTGTTGTTTATAAATCTTTATTGTTATTGGTATAAGTTTACACAATATTCAATGTGTGTGCTTTATATCAATGTACTATTAAAACAATGTGCTTTAGACTATTATGTTTTATGGGATCAATTTCAAATGAGTTAGGAACAGTAGACACGTGTTCCTGACCAAGACACTGTAAGTATAGGTATTCGAAGTTAAAAGCTGTAAAAAGTGAATTTTGGAAATGAAAACAAGTCGATAAATTTAGTATGTAGCTACTTTGGTCCACCTGTTCATTTTGGTTCTGATAGTGGTGGTCATTTTGTGTTGGTTTGTGGTCTGTATAAGCTATCACAAATTCGTAAACGGTATAAGGCATGATTCCTCTCTAGTCCTCTTTAATAACAAACTTCACACAGTATCCATAATAGATGGGGAACAGAGGCTCACATAAAATCTATTTAAAGATGCTAAATGTTCATAGGATTAAGTAAATGAGATTTGACGCACACTATTATATAATGATATAGAATCTACAGAGAATTGCATATTACGACAGTGTTAATCGGCCTTAGGAAAGAAGATATGAATAACAAAAAGAAAATTAAGTAGCTAATATTTTGTATGGATGCGTGCAATATTTGGTGACGTATCATGTCTTGACGTTTTGTTAAACGTCGTTACACCAACATTTTGTTCCACTGACATAGCTATATACCAGATTTATCATATTGGTTTCATCTGCATTAGCCTTTTATTAAGCTTTTATACTTTTACTGTTATTTTTTTCAGGTTTTAAAATCTTTTATTAGTAAAAAACTAAAGTTAGAAGCTCTACTATAAATAATAAACTAAAGTTAGAAATTCTACTATAAGTGATAAAAACAAAGTTAGAGATTCCACTGCAATTGACTTATTTTTACTGCGATATAATAAATATACATTAACTCTGCTATTAGTGATAGTTTACGCTATTATAATTAATATACTTTTACTCTACCATAAGAAATAACATTTTTTTATGCAATGAGAAATATACTTTTATTCTAATATATTTTATTCTACTATAAGTAATAGACTTGAGTCAGTTTTAGTTTCTCTAAAAAATAAAGTAGAAATTGTTTCAATCTTGAAGTATATAACACCACTTCACATACACAAAACGTTAAAAACAATAGTTTAACACCGAAACTAAATATATAAATGACATAATGTTAAGAAATAAAATGTATATCATGTTTTAAAGGCAACGCAATTATTTTGAATCATCATTCATTTTCAAAATAACTATGTATTATTTTCTAAGAACTGCTAATGCACAAAACAATAATGAATGTCTCATCAAACATCTGTTTAGGACTGAAAATTGTTCACCTCTGCTTTGCCTTGAATTACGGTCCATTGCAACAGCAGCTTTCCCATTTTATTCTCCTTCCAAATAAAGTCATTACTTTGAATGTGAAATAATTTCTCACATCAAGCAAACGACCTCACATCCCCTTTGAATAATTTAAATAAATTACCTTTTATCTTTTTTATCTAATAAAACATCCATTCGATGTTTTTTACAACACAACTAAACGTAATTAATTTCATAAAACGTCTCTTGACGAAGATAAAACGAAACTTCAAACGATCCGTTTTTAACACGACAAAAATTGAAACATAAAAATGGCACGAGGAGAAAAAAGGGATAAGTTCCTGGCACAGACAATTTTTATCCGAACTAGTGAACCACGGAATGGCAACAATGACAAGAGAGGTACCGCGACGGTTGTACTTTATCATTGCTCTGAAACCTTTCCGTGAATTAAATTAGGGGTAGTCTTGTGAAAAGATTCCCAAAGGTGTTGTTAATGATACCGTGATAATAATGACCATAAAAGAGTCACAAAGAACTTCGAGCTGAGTCTCCAGGGGGGTGAAAAAGAGGGTCATTAAACATCTGATACACACTTTACTCTTTATCCTTTTTTATCTGTTTCTGTCTCAGGATTCTCGCTTAAGTATTTCCTCCTATTGATGCAATACGCTCTTGAGGAAAGAGATTTTGCGTCATTATCATTAGAACCATTATTGTTCAGTGCGATTGATATTCCAGAATGGTTCAACAGGAAGAAAGGAATGGATATTTTTATGGCTTGAAAGCAAATGGAAGGACCTTTTGGGCGTATTAGGAAACATTGTGTTGAAGAGGGTTTGAGAATTTTGCTATGCAGCTCTTTGGATTAAAGGATAAACATACGTGCGCTAGTGATTTATCATTTTCTGGAGTGTTTTTGAAGTGATAGGAAAATTATCGCCTTTGCATAAATCATTTGAATGAATTGGTTAGTCTAGTATTTCTGTCACTGCTTTATTAAGTACTAGGAAGATTACCGGGCGTTGTTCGTGTTAAAGTGATTAAAAGTGATACAAAATATCGCCTTTTCTATCATAGAAAAAAGTAAATATAGGAAAAAATAACGAAGCTGAAAATAATTTTTGAGCTCCATTTTGACATTTTTACAGTTTCTACAATCTGCTTTGGACTAAATACGAATGCTTACTTTTTTCCATGCATAAAACCCATTTCACATACATATTTTGCGCTATAGGTGTAAGACAAAATTACAAAAAGAGATAGTGAGTTGATGTCTAGTTTGGAGTTTTGGATTGATTGTGAGTGCTGTTGATGTACATATACTGTAAAAACGACCCACCTGTAGTGTATTATTGCTGAGATTTCGTATTTACTCTACCCTACAACAATGGGCCGGACGCCAGCGTATTTGCAAAAAATCCGACTACTTGCTTCCGGCTACTTCGCCTACATGAACATTTTGGACAATCCGTTTTTTCCCACGTTCTAGCATTTTTATGCAATAAACGAATGTTACTTCCAGGACGACCAAAGCGCCGTGTCATATTGCAGCTTCTGTCAAGCAGTGGTATCAAGATATGGATGTAAAACGTATTCCCTGTCCTACTCAGAGCCCCAACATAAACCCCATAGAACATTTGTGGGACAAGTAAGAGCTATACTTTCGGAACAGGGAACCCCGTCCGAAATCTACAGCTGAGCTGTCAATATTCTTTCAGCAGGAATGGACACAAATCCCCATAGCTGTGTATCAAAACCTTGTTGAAAGTATGCCCAGAAGGGTTGCTAGTGTAATTGCAGCGAGTGAGGAACCTTCCCCTATTAAAGCATATATTATTTCCCTAAGAGCATCACATCTTGTTGTCCGGTCCATTATTGTAGGGTAGTGTATGTGATATTCATTATTCAATTCTATTCAAGAAATTTCATCATTTTCTTGAAAGTTTCACACATTCCGCATATCAAATAATAGCTTGCTTTAAAATTAATTGTCTGCAGTTTAGACGAAACAAAGTTAATCGATTACATATTTTAAAAAACCGGTTCAATTTTTCAGCGTTATCAAAAATTAAAAACAGTTTTCGACGAATGTTTGAGATAGCGAAGTTACATAAGAATAATTTCCAATTCGTAAAGCAAACAACCTCAATCGTCTGTGATTTCAGACAAGAACTATCACCTTCTCAAAAGTCGGTTAGAAAGTTTTCAACCATGATATTATTCATATACCAGAAAAGTTTAGTTTAAAATTTGTTTCCAACTGGCAAATCGTTTATTTGTGGCAAATTTTTGTGAATTCAGATATCCGGTAGATAAATGAAAACCAAGTGCTGTTTAGTATCATAGATGTTGTTTCGTGACCATACAGCTTTCAATGCAATCTAATAATATTATTTGAAACGTGTAGAGCAATAGTAAGTTGTATTGATTTTCATTACCTTGTAATAGAAACCTACTTCAAATTTAAAATAATCTTTGAGATACAGCGCTTGGTCACATGTCTATTTCTACTTTAAATATCTTATTAATTTTAACTGCATGATGTAACAGGTCGTATTAAAGTATTCCCTTCAAAAATAATTTGTATAAATCAGTTAATCCATTGTGTTTTCATTTCACCCTTTTATTAGTATTTTATTCTGATAGGGCTATGAATGTCTGATCGAGTATTTTATCTACAATATTAATATTGTAGTGTAGTAAAGAAATTATTAATATATTTTCTATCGTTATCAATAGAACCAGTATTACTTATTGCAATTGCTATTCACGAAGTGTTCAATAGAAGAAACAAATGGATATTTTATGGTTTGAAAGCAAATATTGTAGATTAACCTTTTGGACACATTAGGATATGTTACGTCGATAAGGATTTGATAGTTTAACTAAAGGAATTGTAATGATTACAGGTACTATAGAAGTATCTGCTCTTTTAAATGATATATTCTAATTATGGAAGCATTCACGCATAGCACAGCAAAAAAATCTGTTACTAAGACGAGATTGTGCTTAAAACTATAAAACTCTTTCCAACAAAACCACAAGTTAACTTCCCTAGTGGTTGGTTGCGATAATGTTGCGTCGATGAGGATTTGATAGTTTGACTAAAGAAATTGTAATGATTACAGGAACTATAGAAGTATCCACTCTTTTAAATGCTATGTTTTAAATATGGAGACCATGCAATAATTCACGCATAGCACAGCAAAAAAAATAACTTATTAAAACAAGAGATTGTGCTTAAAATTATAAAACTCTTTCCAAGAACACCACAAGTTAACTCCCATAGTGGTTGGTTTGACGTGACATCACGTTGTTTGCAAAACTAACCAGATCTTGCTGGACGAGATATGATCTCCAGACATTAGAAAACTAACTTTTCTTTATCTCATCATTACCAAAAAGCCAGAAATATCTACATGAGAGATATCTCGTCATTCGCTAAATTGGTCAGATCATGATGTACGATATACCTCATAGAAACCACTTGGAGAGTTAATTAGTTTTCCGTGATGCCAGCCCTTTTGACATTGGTGCTCGGGGCTTCTCTCCCCTTAGCCATGCCTATGCAACTTTCCAACTTAAAACCTTTTCACGATCGTGACAATATTTGCTTCCCTAATCCAAACCCATCTTGTCATCTTGTCTTCGCTCTCTGATGGTTGTTTCTTTTCAGGTGGAATGCTACAGTGACCCGGATCAGACGGGGAGGCGGAAGAGGGAAATCCCCAAGTTCCTCCCCCACTACACGAACGAGATGTTCGAGGTGGAGATCTCCGCTTTCCTCAGGATCAAGGCCAACGTCGAGGGAGACATCATCATAGAGGAGAGTAAGTATACACTCCTCCTTTCAACGCCATCGGTGTATCAGCAAATGACACGGTGCGCAGTCTTGGGGGTGTCTGCATCAGATAAAAGCATATTCTTTTGTCTTTCGTTGCTGTACTTAGGGTGTTTAGGGACATAGATCTCAATAACAGAAAACGCAACGATAAAGTAATCGGTGTAAGTATGCAGACACAACTACAAAGTAATCTTGAGAAGTACGAATAAAGTTAGGGAATCTGAAATATCGCTGAGCTATGCATTATTTATTTATAAGTGTCAGATGTTTGAAAACTAAACTGCTAGCTTTCTCGCTTCCAATGTCTTTGGACAATACAATAAAAATCGACAGTACGATTGTCCGAATGTTCGCTATATTTTGGCGGTTTAATATTACAGATGGATTGATTTCTAATTATAAATAAAATGGCTATCTATTGCATTCAATTTCATCTATATGTCTCTTTGGGTGTTTGAGAAAGATAAAGCTAATATCAACAAATAGTCTTCAAACTGTCTAGGTTGTTTATTTTTTGGACAATTTGATTACTAAATATATCACAGCAAAAACGTGTGGGGTATTGTTGTCAATTGAATGTTACTTTTTGACGTGGTAAAAATGAAATAAAATGTGAGTTTTTCAATTACACAGGATAAAGGTTGGCTTTATAGGCTCAGTTCCCTGCAACGTTGCCAAATTTTCGGACATCCCAATCTAGTATTGGATCCTCAAAGCACAAAATCCTGAAATTAAAATCTATTAACTCTCTAAGTGATTCGACGAGATATCTCGTCCAAGATCTTGTCAAATTTGTTGAGGATGGGATATCTCGTGGAAACAAAGCTGCCTTATTACTTCAAGGGCAATGCATATTCAGGTAGAAAAAAAAACTGTCCCATGTTGAGACCTGGTGACAGTTTGGAACAGGTTTGTGAACCAGAGGCTGGCCAATACAGTACACTTGCGATCCAAAAATAATGTTATATTTATAATTTCAAGTATATCTTGAGATGTGGCGATCGCAGCGGCTCGGTGGGTTTTGCCCACTGTGCTCGCATTCTGCAAGTTATAGATTCGATTTCTATCTGTGTAGATCTCTAGTTTATGTTAGCAAAACTTTTCACGTGTGTCTATGTGTGTCTTTACATGTAGTTTGGCCAAAAATAACACTTGCTTCATAAGACCCAACCAACCAACTCTTGAGATATGACTCTTTATTTTTACAGTAGTATAAATTGTATACATTATTTTATGTTACAGAAATAAAATCACAATCAACTTCGAATCAGTACTAATAAAGTAAAAGGACAAAATCGAAGAAATATGATGAGAAATTGTTTTATTTGTTAGTGTAAGTTTATTTTTATGGATTAGGTTTTTTTAACAGATTTATAAAATACTACCAGAGAAGAATTTCTAGTATTTTACGTTTGGATACTATTTTTTTATGAACATGTTATATATTTTTATTAAAAGGTCATAAAACTTTACAATCCGGGGAAGGTTTTCTGTCAAATATTATTTCGATTTTTAGTGATAGATTTTAAAAATAATAGCCCAGACCAGAACAAAATTTATCTTAAGGTTTGTTTTCAAATTCCCCATAGGTTATAAAATGTTCACAGTAACGTGAAATTGCTTCTTTCCGGTTGTCTAAAAGTATATTCAATGAAAACAATTTCGTTATTAGATTTTTCTGGGGAAAATATATAAAAAATCCATCTAGATTTACACACAGGGGAATTGAAGAACACGCCAAAATAAGTTTCCAAAAAAAGTATTCTGGTATATGTGAATGGTTCTGAAAGATTTTATAAAATAATTCTATAAAGATATATATTTGCTTATCATAATATTCCTTTTATTTTATAGGATATTTCCCTTCGGGATTGAAATTTTTATTACCTACCTACCTACCTACCCTGTATATCAGTTATTGTACCATTTGGACAGTAACTGATGGTTATTAATGGTACAGTATAGAAATGGTTACTGTACCATTTGGAATATGTTAATCTAAAAGTATTGAAAATTATTTTAACTGTATTAGCTGACACAATAACTTTCAGTACTTATTCATCAAAAGTTTCAACAAAAATACTATTTTTTGTGAGAAATATGTGTAATTATATCTATATAAAGCTCTAAAACATCCAGTCACTGATTCTGTTCCGTAGGCACATTTCTTAACGATACAATCTGAGAATGAATGCTGAACATGGAGTTATAAAGTAACTTTAGAGAGGTACAAAATTTGTTATAGACATAATAAAATCAATTTTGTTTACGTGTTTTTACAAAGTTTCATATTACCTAGGAAACGAAAATGAATTAAAATTATGTTTCTTACTCTTGGTTAGCTGTGATGACTAAGAAGCATTTTCAAGTAATTTCTATTACTGAATTTCAACTCTTTTCATTTAAGTCATTAAAAAACTTTGTAAAACTCAAGAACCTTATATCGGCTTATAGCTAAATTGGCGAATGAAATTTTCGTTGCCAAATGGCTATTTGGATAAACCTACGACGAGTTACCATATTCCAAAGTTATCGCTAATTTGCGATGGTTTGTTATCATCAATTAGCAATGGAAAAGTGTTCTGAGTTAAACACAAAAAATAATGATTACTTAATTATAATTACAACCAAAACATTCCGCACTTTTTATCCATCAATTGCAAACTATTTGCTTTATCATTTCATATATTTGACTTTCCCTAGGGCCGAAGCCTTCGATATTATTTTAGTTTATTTGAAATTTTCAAAATCAATGGACATGAAAGTCAAATGCGAACGGGAAATTTATTTTGCTATAAAGGATTTTAAAGATGACAACGGAAGATGAATTCATACACAATATCCCATGCATGGACATGTGATACGTCAAACAAACAGGTTTATACAAAAGTTTAAGTATGTATTTAAGAGGTAAGTTTTCTATTATTAAAAATACCTCAGGAATGGGTGATTAGAAATAATTTAATTGGTCATATAATATAATCTATTGGACAAGGTCTCATTTTGAGAAATTCATAAGAGAAATAAAAGAAAGGAATAAACTTCAAGAAAAATCTAAATTATGTAGCAAAATTTGAGTTAAACTAGTTACACCACCAAGCCTCACCAGTAGCCATGAGGATAGAGGTATTACTTTAAGAAACTGATAGATTGAAGTACTTAGTCATGCGTTGAAATCACATATGTTCTGAAGTAGGGTGAGGTGCTTGCAGCTTATTGGTTTCTTGAGGACGCTACGGTTTCCGCTTCCCCATAGTCTTCTAGGAAAGCATGTTTCCCCCAGTAAACGGTGATTCTGATGCGGCAGCATCTCCGATGTTGCCCCATGTTCTTACCAACGGAATACTAGAATGAATACGCCCACAAGTCGTCATTGGAGTTAAACAACACGAGAAAACGATTAAATTGAAACTGATAAAACGTTAGTTTTAAAGTCTATGGTTCCCAAAAATGTAAACATTTTTTATTTCTTATGGCATGCAGAAAAACAAAATTAGGTAGATAGATTAAACACAGATATTAGTAAGAAAGATACGTCCAAAAAAATTTTTTAAATGGAAGACGAGGAATTAAAAAAATAGATGTCCTTCAACCTTTTAGCATTGGTAGCATATGTCCCAATTGCAGAGCGCAGTACACATTTTTAAATACCCTCTGGCCAATCACCGTTTCCATTAATTTAGAAGGAAGGGGACAGTTGGGATCATATACAATTTTAGGCGGGAACGTTGTTTAGCTAAACAATCGTGGCCAGTCAGCAGTCGTGTTCTTAAACGTCAACAACGATGCCTCCAGAACCCCAATTATTTCCAAATCACAAGGGAAAAATTCCCCAGTCCACACTCTCCAACCACGAGCAATTAACTTCACGATTACCTACCCACTAAGGACTGGGAGGGGGTATTCGAGCACCTCCATCCCTCAATTTAAACCGCGAACTCAACTAACCGTGGCGACCACACATACATCTCCATTCCAAGCAGGGTATGCGGCGAGTGCCACCTTCCCCGCTCACTAACAAGGGCCTCTGAGGCAAGCGAAATTATTAATCCCCTCGACCAGTAGTTATGCGGACCTTCGCTTCTCCACCCCGTTTAGGGAATATTTAAATGAAGGGGAAGGATTCGAGGGGAAGGGGTACTTGAGTTCATTTGCATTTGTCATCCGATGCCGGTGCAGTTTACGTGCAGATGGATGGTCAACCGAATTGCCGGACACGCGACCAACACATGGCATAATATACGGGAAATGACTTCTGAATTACGCGATTCAGAAAGCATGTGTTTCAGTCGGTGGGATGGACGGGAAGGAAGGGTGTCCTTCTCGACCCCCCAAAGGGGCGGTCACGCTCGGGGTTCGTCTTGTAGTTGCCGTTTCATGTCACCCAATGGAGCACGGGATGCTTATTTGATGGTGGAGGGTTCATCTATCGCTCGGGGCACGCACGCAGAGGAGTTAGTTTGTGACAACTACAAGCAAAACTGTCGACTCCTTTGAGATATGGTTTGCTCGTCGTTAACAGGAGTGTGATTCGGATATCTGACTTTACAAGTCACATGCGAGTTGCAACGCGTTTACATCAACTCAAAGCGATTTTAAAAACGAATTATAAACTTCTCCTTGAAAATTTTGTGTATTGCACCATGCAATACGGATTGCATCCAAACAAATCTACGATATGGAAAACAGCCAATAAGTTCAAGTTGCAATTTTTTGTCACCAATGCAACAGATCATACTATTTAAGGGCGGATGGTTCATTTATCGCTTGGGACATGTACGTGGAGTGGTCTTCTAGGGGAGTGCGTTTGAGACAACTGCAAGCAGAACTGTCGACTCCTTTGAGATATAGTTAGCCCGTTGTGTTTTTATAGAAGCATGATTTCGTATATCTAACATGAAATGCCGAATACGGGTGGAAGCGCATTTAAACTCAAAGCAATGTTGGGAAAGGGATTGCAATATTTTCCTTGAAAATTTCATAGTACACCATGGAATCCGTATCATAAGCCAGCATTCATGGAAGACCCCCCTCCGTTACTCGCCTGATACGACAGAAAATCGCCTGGTGGTGCCCTTACTGTCAAAGGCGACAGAGGGATGCAAGACCACCATTTGAAGGTTTGTTAATGGACACTTAAAGTGTCTTGGTTTTATCCAGGTGCAAAAATCATATCCTATCTGCTCCTAATGCAATTCTGCAGAAGCCTCTCCTGACCATCTTTTATATTGTCTGGGGCTTCACAAGGAAGATATCTATAACAACCCTTTGCTTGTTTTTGATTTTATAGTGATTTTTGGTCTCATTGACTTTGTCTAGCTGCCGCCTAGACCGTGTGGAATAAGTTACACACACCATGAAATCCGTAGTTCACACAAACAAATCTAGTATATATAGAAAAATATCGTTTCATTTTGTCGTTTTCTGTCATCCAATGCAATATTGCATGATGCTTATTTTATGGTGGAGAGTTCATGTGTCGGAAAATGTTCATGTATTTGAAGCGTGGAGTTTTGATAAAGGTACTCACGTTTCACTTTTATTTTATTTTACAATATTTTACGTTCAATACTTGTATTTGTTGTGGTATTAAATAATCAGTTGCTTATTGAACACTTTTAAAATGTTCATGTAATTAAGATTTTACTGGGATGAAAAATAATCAAGACTATAAGCTTCAGAAAAAATAAGTATTGAATTTTTTTTACAGCAAGAATCATCAATAACAAGAAAGATAAGCAAGAAATGTTTCCTAAGAAGCTCAACGTGGCATAAATTTAATTATTTTAATACGGTTAAATTTCACAATTTTTGTCCCATTTAATTAGCAGGTTTAATTTGAAGAGAATTATTCAGCAGGCTCAGCCTCATTGTTCTCCCTACTAATCAAGTAAAACCCGTATAGTCTGAAACACAAGCACTTGGAACAATATCAGCTCATTATGTAACCCAGATCAGTGAAGGGTGTTCCTTTGTCTAATGAGTTGCGTCTTAAATTGATTTATTCCGCCGTAATTTATTTCCTTTTCACTAACCCATCTCATCTCCCTTTTGTGTCCCTTTGACGTGTTTCTTTACGTACTCTGAAGCAGTTCATTTTAAAGTATTAAATACAAACGCAGTGTTCTTCGATCAGGTGAAATATGGGACGATTCATCTTCTAAATATGTTGTACTAACTATTACAATTTGGTAGTACTTGAAGCTTTGCATATCTAACGTACAAAAATGAGATCAGGATATAAACTATTCAGCAATTTTGAAATCCAGTTCAACTGCAAGTCAAGTTATCCGCTAATGTTCTGAGTGCTTTGTCTTTAATTTTAACTAACGACACGGGCGTATTAGTATCTTACATTTGTAATTAAGAGTATTCTAGGACCTGGGTTTGTAAAAATTATTGTTAGGTGATAGGGAAAAACTAAGAGCACTTTGTAGAAATTGAGGATGTATTAAATGAGAGGATTATCATGGTGAATGATGTTTCGTAAGAAATTAAAATGCAAGTTAGCAACAACATATTGTTCAGTGTTTACACAGCAGCTAAACAGAGTGCATACAAAGGTATTAAATCTCTGCTATTATAAAAGGAGGTGTTTGTTTGTCTGTCTATTTGTTTCGCGGCAGCAAAATCTATAACACTTACAGCAATGGGATTTGGCACACAGGTATTCCAAATCTTTTGGGTCGCGCCGAATTTTAAAATTTAATCAAGAACATTTTAAACTGAATTTAATAGTTTTATTCTCCACGGGTTCTTCAATGCGTTTCTTACCGGCGAGAGAAGAAACTCCAGAAACTAGACTTTTCTTCCCACGTGACCTTGCCTTCAGGCTTTGGAATCATGCCAAGTTTTTTTCATGGCTGTAGATTCTAAATTTATTTTTTAAATTTGCGCTTTCATTTTGAACGCGGATAAAATTATTTTGTTCGTTTCCAGCGAGATAATAAATCTTTTAACTATAGTCACTGTTATTTTCTTCTATATCCTAGACCGTTAAATATAGAGTGAAAATATTTAAAACGGATTTAAAATCTGCGGAAAATTTCAGTTTAGATTGATACCTAAAAATATGATTTTCTTTAAATATATAATTTTTAAATTGAATAATTTCCATGGAAATGAAATCTGTGGAAAATTTTACACCAGATTAATACCTTACATCACGGCGTTGCCCGTGGTGTTGCACGGGCAACGGCAATTTTAATGTTTAAAATAAGTAATATATTTAGAAAAGGAGAAAGTTAATAAATATGTTTATCAACCCTGTTGAAAATTTTCGCATGTTAATTTATATGACCCGTTACAATATTATTGTAGATATAATAACAAATACGATGATAAGGAAGTTAAATTTGATTTATTAATAAAAATGTAAGTAACAGCAAAGATAGCGAAATAACTGGAAGAATGATACATTATTATAAAAACAGCTGTGAAGAAAAAAGTGGAGCAATAAACATTGAACATTATTATTTACATGAGTTGAACTTGACATGCAGTTGAATTTACGTCAAACTGGAGCAACGCAACAGGCTGTTTTAAACATAAAAAAATGACAATCGTTTGATGCATTCAAAACCAATGCTTAAAGATTATTTGGGCCAAGGTAGCCCGCTTCGAAGAGTAACGGATTTGCAACCGCAGGGTACTGAGGTCAAAACACGATCCAACCAAAGAATATCGTGTTCGCAGGGGTTGGTGCACATTATCCTCAAATGCCCTCACGTTGTCGTGGTGTGGAAATACAGAGAGTGGGATGTGACAGTACAGGTGTTGACCTCGTCATCTCAACGTGGTTCAAAATTACGAGGTGTTGTCCTCGGATATCTGGATTGTTATGCAATGTTAGTGTGAAATAAATAATTATTTTTATTATTAAATCAAAAAAAGGAGAAAATATGTGGAATAATAAACATTAAATTAAGCATTGTATTGAAAGGATTTTTTACAAAAGTAATAGTAGAAAGAGCTAGTGTTTTTGTTATAGGATTCCTGAACTTATTTCGTATCGGGCAACCAGAGGTAAAATCGTTGTCGTAGATGGTTTGTTTGTTTGATTTTACTGAAAATACCTTTCAAAGCGAGCAAACAATATCATTAGATGTGTTTGAAAGAAGATGGTAAAACATCAAATTGACACAGAAAGTTGGAAGAAAAATTGGTACCTCTCTTATTAGCCGAACGCGATGAAAAATATCGAGAAGTGCTCTTAATACTGATACATCAATTCCTTGATTTGTTTCATAGTTCTGTTGTAAACCAATAAATGTTTCTAGCAGTATAAGAAACACAATAAACGCATGGTTTCCACCAAATGTCAAGTAGAAATAACTGAATTCACGATAAGAGTTATTTGAGGAAGGTTTATTTGTTAGACGAATAACGACTATGTATAACAGAAGTGGAAGTTTTTTTTTAAGGTATTGGGGTTTCGTTTTCCTTGCCTTCACTGAAGATACTCAATTTTAAAAAACTAGCTATTTATTATGTCAAATACCACTAAATGGAATTTTTGAGAAATTTTTTTTTCAAAATATATTCATAAATATTATATTAGATTAAATTAATATTATTTCCTCAACGATAATGGAATTCGGAAATATTGCATTCCCGGTGCAATAGAGTCATACGTGAAACACTATTGATAAATCAAACTGAGTGCAAGACTATTCGCGATTTGTCATAGCTATGTTTTGATTTATTGTAATGTTACAGGAACATTCATAATTATTTCATTACCAAGTATCAAATTGAACAGAAGTCACCTCTAGTAGTTTCGTTTTAACCTTCCAAGTGGTTTCGACGAGATATTTCGTCCATCACGATCTAAACAGTTTTGATCATAATGAGATATATCGTCCATCACGATCTAAACAGATTTGCTCATAATGAGATATCTCGTCCATCACGATCTAAACAGTTTTGCTCATAATGAGATATCTCGTCCATCACGATCTAAACAGTTTTGCTCATAATGAGATATCTCGTCCATCACGATCTAAACAGTTTTGCTCATAATGAGATATCTCGTCCATCACGATCTAAACAGTTTTGCTCATAATGAGATATCTCGTCCATCACGATCTAAACAGTTTTGCTCATAATGAGATATCTCGTCCATCACGATCTAAACAGTTTTGCTCATAATGAGATATCTCGTCCATCACGATCTAAACAGTTTTGCTCATAATGAGATATCTCGTCATCAATATATTGCCGAGTTTCTCTTGATGACGACATAAAGATCTGCTCAGTTTTCTACAAACCGATATATTGCGTCCATCAAGATACGGTAAGTTTTATTAACGACGATAAATCTCGTTGAAACAACCATCACGAAGGTTAAACAGGGATGCGATGGGTATGAAATTGAATATATGGGTGGTGTAATGTAGTGAGTAGAATTTACGTGGCGAGTGGCTTGAATACAATTGATACGACTTTTAAAAATACTGCACATTTAATTATTTATTGAAGATATACATACAAGTTAAGGCTATTTCGAGGCTAATAGATGGAAAATACAAATAGGGTTTCAGTCCCGCGGCTTCATAGGAGCAGAGTAGTTCTGTGTCCGTTCACGTTCATGCATTCCACGATTCTCTTTTTTCCTCACGAGAAGACCCCACACGTTCTTCCGAAACCGCTACAGTTCAAAGACAAGAGGATATCCCCATACAGTCATAAATTCAAGGACCACCATGAAGCTGAGGTCAGAGAGACCCCCTACGACGCTACAGTGGATATACCTTGTATATCCAGTGTATATTTCTGTAAAAGAGAAAAGTAATTCTTTTGATCACTATCTTAATCTAACAGTTAACTGATCCATTCTAAATAACATCGAGTAAATCTCAGAGTAAGTGTTTAAAGTTTCTGAACAATTCTATGATGGGCATTCCGAAAAACGTAAGTTTGCTGTTGGTCCGATAGCTCTATAGTGGACTGTATTTTAATTAATGCAATTAGTTGTAACAAAATTTTTTTTTATTGACAACAAACTAAACAATGTTGTGGGTGGACCACTCTCATTGAGGCTAAGGAAGCCTGGTACTAATTAGGGCTATGGAAGCCGTGTTTTCATCAGGTCTAGGAGATCACCTCTCTCCTCCGTGTCAGAAGCCTGAATGTCACCCACGTTCGCACACAGCGCCTTCTAAAGTATGTGGGAAACAACACTCCTCGCGCTCACACAGCGCCCTTAACAAAAAATGATAGATTTAACAGTTTACTTTATAAACATAAAAATAGTTATAAAATAGCAGCGTCCTGCTGATGGTAATATGATGCACTGTCATGCCCTAATTGAAAACCACAAAAATCCATCAAATTGCGTAAATTTTTTATGTATTTCGTTTAACACAAAAGTAAACAAGATATTTCTTCCTGTGACCGCTTATTGAAAGATTTTGGGAATAGAAGCGCTAATTTCACCAAATAAGAAAACATTCCGTTAAATCTCGAAACCCCCTAAAAATCCTCATTGAAATCTTATACTTCTAAACGACGTTGATTTCAATTTAATGCAGTCTACATCATTGTCATGGGTTTAATATTATACTACATCATTTTGAAGATCGACAATTTTTACTATATATTAATAATCATGACATTTCTTCCCTCTACAATTTATTTATTTATACTTTTGTTCATAACTATAGTGTGGCTTCAACGAGATGGCAGTAAACCGTGTTCCACCTTGGATAGTCGATTTTTGAATAGGTGTGAAAGCTCATTAAGAGAAGGACTTCCATACCAAAAGCATTAATGGCTATCGCAGTGATTCGTTTTCCCATTGTCAAATCGTTTTCACTTCTATAGAAAGATAATCGTATAGATACAAGATCCGCGCTCTAGCTGTAGAAGCATTTGTCTACGCTCCAACATATCACCGAATTGGAAGAATAGGACTCGTTTAAAACTACATGACCCGACTGCTTTCTCGCGAGAACCGGATTATACTTGGCGGAATTGTTTCTTGTGCTTGGCGCAGCTTGGTAAAACAATGCCCTTGTGTCATATAGCTCAACCAACCTAAACTCAATTCCGGAGTTTCAATCGCATATGTAGCGTTACAGATATACGCGCATTCAATCTCTGTCATGGCTGTTACTTTTATTCTTATATACATAAAAGCTCATTTTAAATTTATAATATGTTACCTCACGTCTGTGGCATCTGTTCGCGTGTAAGCCTTGAGGCAAAAAAAAGCAAGATAATTCTTACTTTCCAAAATCGTGCTATCTGTTAATTTTGGCGATTTTGAAATGAGTTCAATGATCATGAGAAGGGTATTATTTTTATGATAAGATAGAATGAGACCTTCTGATTAGTTGGTATAACTACTCAGTTGTTTATAGTACAATAACTACTCAACCACTATCTCCAGTTTCTTACTTTAATAACGACTCAGAAACACATCAGTTGTAATTCAAGATGGGTAAAATGCAATACCAACGTTCTCATTCATTTCTGAAGCTGTGTCGAAGTTCCGTAAAATCGCGAAGATTACTAATACTTCCAAGACATAAAAGACCATGTTTAATTGCACATGTCTCGATTTCGTGCTTTAATAACTTTTCATTGTATTAGTTCTTTCCCCGAAAGTTGTTTGGTGCGAAAGTTATCGAAAATTCCAACCACGCGTTTTGGAAAGAATTGGAAGAAGTCATTGTTTCTCTTCCATTGCGAGTCGAGGAGAGGAATGAAACGCATCTGCTGAATGATCGATTTTTAACGATACGTGCTCTGCATTTTCCACTCTTGCTGTTACTCACTTTTGTACTTCGTTCCACCCGTGCGATGGGTTAAAGTTTCAGCGGATGTCCCAGTTGGTCGAGTTACAGTTGTCCAGTGAAGGCAACGTGGGTTGTTCATTCGAGTTTCGTAACAGACCTTTTGTTGCAGAATTGAATTTAAAAAAACAGCTTTTTCGATAGACGTCGACTAAATGAACAGTCATAAATGCATTCATCAATCTAAAAAGTCATACTCAATTTAATAGATGGCCTAGACCTTTTGTTACAGAATTGAATTTAAAAAAATAGCTTTTTCGATAGACGTCAACTAAATGAACAGTCATAAATGCATTCATCAATATCAAAAGTCATACTCTAGCTTAATAGATGGCCTAGACCTTTTGTTACAGAATTGAATTAAAAAAAATAGCTTTTTCGATAGACGTTAACTCAGCGTTTCTCAACCTTTCATTATTCGCGGCCCAGTTTTCAACCATAATTTTAATCGCGCCTCCCCCCTCAACCCGCATACAATAAAAGGTATACAACAATAATATATATTGAGTATTTTGATTTCTGTTTTTAAATTATTTTTAACTAACTGCCAAAACAAGAGTAAAAGCGAGCCAACGTTGGCGAGAAACCACATCTGGCATTTTGCCATATGGGCGGTGAGCAGATGAAGTGAATAGAAGCGAGGAAAATTTAAATATTATTATTTGAAATGAAAGCCAAACAGGGAGATAACGTTAAAAGAATATGAAAGTACGGAAGGTAGAGCTTATATTGCATATAAGACAGGGGAGTGGGAAAATCATAAGAATTTTATGATAGACGTTGGCCTTTTTTCGTGAATTAAGGTACGGTGTTTCTATTTTATGCAGTAACATAATTAGAGAGTATAATACGTAACACATTTATATATTATACACACATTTATATTAACACATTTATATGTATGCGTAACACATACATATATTAGAGCTTTAAAGAAATGTATTATGTACCATACTTCACGAGTAATTTTTATGTCGTGCGGCTTCCGCGAGAAGGCGGTCGACCTTGGATCACTCGATTTTGGAATAGGTGCTGAAGATTGTCAGGGATATGGACTACCACACGTTGAAACCAAAGAAACATGTGCGGCGATCACCAAAGTGGATTTATGACTTCGCAACTGTGGAATGGAACAATAAGCTTGGTGCCAGAATCAGCACTAAAGATGCCAATTGAGAAAGGGATTTCTTGAAATTTCCACCTGCCCGCTAATTCAATTACTAAACTCGTTCACAACCACGTGACCCAACAGCCTTCTTCGCGAGTCGGACTATACCTTTTGAGAACCGAGATAAAAATACATTTCTATTCCTTTCAAGGAATACTTCTAAGCTGCCCGAATGATTGGATTCTGAAATTCACTCTACCGTTAAATGCTATAACCTTCCGTATGAAATGCTACAGAAAGTTTTTGCGTTGGCAAGATTTTCCGAGACATACTCTCGGAGAATTTATTTTGCATTTTTAACTTTGATATTTATTTTCTTAACCTCCAAGGACGCGAAGGAAACAATTTATTTGCCAGAACTCTCTTTCTCAAAACTAAATGAGTTTGTAATGAAAGCTGAAGTGGCTTGATACAGAGTCCGATTGGATTTGTAAAAATTTGTTTATTATGCTCTCCATGGCATGGCTGTTGCAGTATCATTCTTGAGTAAAACGAAATTCATTGGTATCTGTAGTTTTAGGGAAATATTGTTATCTACTCTATCGGAAGAGTGTTGAACTGCAGAACAGGCTCCTCTCCTGGATGACAGACACTTTTTCTTTATTAAATCGATTTTAATATTGACCAATTTTGTTTATGATAACGGGATCAAGATCTGGTCAATTTTCTTCTTATGAAGAGAGGTAACGAAATCTTGATTAAAGAGATACTATCTCGTCCATCAAAATCTGGTCAATTTTGCTGATGACAAGATGCACTGTCGAGGCAATCACCAGGAGGGTTGAATACAGTTTTTATTTGTACTAGGGTAATTATTCAAGAATTGATCCTAAGCTTTTTCATCTCCAGGTTTTCTCTTTGGTCCAATGCGACGTAAATTCAATTATATACTCTACCTTTTTTGATGTTCATATTTAACGTTGCGGATACGCGAACTCAACAAATGCTGGTTCCCATATAAACGCATTTAAAAGCGGAGCTCTACCGCTCTTAGAACATGCACTCCCCTACAATAATGGACCGGACAGCAAGATGTGATGGTATAAGGAAAATAATACATACTTTAATAGGGGGATGGTCCCCCACGTACTGCAATAACACTAACAACCCTTCCGGGCATACTTTCAACAAGGTTTTCTATGCACAGCTGTGGATATTTGTGGCCATTCCTGCTGCAAGAATGTCACCAGCTCAGCTGTAGATTTTGAACGTGGTTCCCTGGTCCGTAAGCATCGCTTTAACTCGTCCCACAAATGTTCTATGGGATTTAGGTCGGGACTGTGACCGGGCCAGGGAATATGTTTTACATCCATATCTTGATACCACTGCTTGACAGAAGCTGCAACATGACACGGAGTTTTTTCGTCCTGGAAGTAACATTCGTCCATTGCATAAAAATGCTAGAACGTGGGAAAAAAACGGATTGTACAAAATGTTCATGTAGATGTCGGCGTTCAATTGACCAGGAATATTATGCAAAGGTTCCAGGCCATACCACAAAAAGCACTCCCGAAACAAGTAGTCGGATTTTATGCAAATCCGCTGGCGTCCGGTCTATTATTGTAGACTAGTGTAGAAGAGGTTATTTCATCCCTAGTTGTATAGGGTTTGAAAGAGGGAACTCAACAAAACAGTTAATATAATTATTTTCTATTTTCCGACAAACCAAAATTTCGCCAACTGTTGAGTTTGCTCTTCGTGTCCGCAACGCTTCATATAAAAAGTACTTCATAGCAGGGAGTAAAAAAATCATGATTTAACAAAAAAAAATCAATTAATCGGATTTTTTTTACTTAAATCGGATTTTTTTTTTATTTAAATCAAAACTTTTTATTTCAATTTCTGTTGGCCCGATACACTGTTTGTACAATAATAATTATATATAATTTTGTTAAATAACAAATTGAGTTTGTGACATGGTAAATCAATATTTACTTAACATTTCTTTAACTTTAAAACACAAGTTGACATCCTACATAATTTTCTTTGAGTAAATTACATCATCATGTTAACAAATTTATCAGTAAGTGTAAGTGACAGACCTAAACTATAGTGTGAGAAGTATAATAGAGTATAAAGAAATAATCAGATTATTGTAAATTCTATTAATAAAACTGCAGAGCAGCAATAATAAAATGTGTGTGCGTGAAAATATATATTTCCACTCTTCAATCTCTATTGCAAACCTCAAGAATAAACTAACTGACCAATGCCTCAAAAAACTACTTCCTACTTGTGTGGTTTTTTTTAGCTAATGAAATTAGTCCCTTTAGCTCATAATTTTGAATGAAACTGTTGCATACTTCCTTTAAGTGTTTATATTATGAATGCTGTTAATTATGAATGTTTATACATTACTCTTCCTGGCATTTAGATTTTTGATGTCATGTGCGTTTACACTATTGTTTCCAGTATATAGTATATTGTAATAAGTTACAACTGGCTGTTGCAATCTTTTATAATATGCAGTAATTGACCTAGTTCCCTCTGAGCTGGGTGTAGCCATTAGTGCTGAAATCACCATGAGTGCAGATAAATTAATGCATTTGACCACTTCTGTGATTATTCTGTGGTGCATTTACTTAGTTATAAAAATGTGTGATTAGAGTTGTGATTTTAAATCAGTGATTTAAAAAAAATCATTTGATTAAAATCATGATTTTAATCTATGATTTAAATCAAGTGAATTAAATCTCTACACCCTACTTCTTAGGAACATTTTTCAATTGTAGTACGGTAATTTTTCTTCTAGCAAGTGATATTTAACCTTTTCTACCTGCTTCTTCATTGCTCCTGACTTAAGAACTGAATTGTCTTTTTTTGCAGGTACAAACGACACTCTGGACATGTACGATGCCGACTACAGCGGCGACTTCGGAGAACTGGTTTCCGGAAGCCTGACCGCCACCTCTCAATCATCCCATTTTACCAGCACCCTGTTGCTCATCACCATCAGCGTGGCAGCCGCCTGTGCTCTGACAAACTCGCTCTCCTGAAAGCAGCCAACTCACGGACGCCGAGGACGTAAATGACAAGCGTTCGAGTCGTAAATGTTGTCAAACACTTTTGAAAACAGAGTGGTTGTGCACAATCACATTTCCACACTGCAGCCGGAAGACTTCTCCGAATAACACTTTATTTAGAATAAAGAGGAAGACTGAATGTACTTGGGAAAAGGTGAAGTCGGGGCACTAAAAGCAACACTAACACCGAGAAGTGTTGTTTATTTTAATCGGAAAACAAACACGTGAATGATATATTTCGCAGTTGACGTGCTTCTAAACTGTACACTGGGATTGTCAAAACCGTAAACACGACGAACTCTAAAATCCTTTTTCATTTTTAAATGTATAATAATTCCGATTACTTTATTTATTGAAAGTGTAAGCACCAGTGAGATGTATAAGTCCGGGAAAGAACGAGAAAGATTATTATTCGTGGAATAAATACTTTTATCGAGTGTAGTTGTGTGTCTCTTTCCTTCCCTTTGCATGTGTAAGTTGTTTATCTTATCGAGTGCATTATAAACACATACAGGTGATTCAAAAACATAAAACAGTGTCTGGGTTAAATTGAAATTATCTTCAATCTTAAATAAACAGCTATTTGAGTTTAAAAATTATATGTGGTTTATCCAAACAATTTTATTTACTGTATTCATATTTGTAAAGCAAAGTAAATAAATATAACTTGGGTAATTCATAGAGCTTTAAACCGCAAACAGCCTTTTTTAATTTCCGTAGAACTTGTCTCAACGTAATGTCTCTTCATTAGAAAAGCTCCAGATCTTATTGTGCGAGATATCATGTAATTACAAGAAAACGTCTGGCCAGATCTTGATTCTTGTGTCGTAAAAAATTGCCAATATCTTAACCAGATATCTCGCCAACTTGACATAATTGTTAGTGTATTAACAAACATTGGTTAGTGTATTAACAAACAAAAACAACATTGGTCAAATCTTGGCGGATACGATGTTTTGTATGAACCCTTGGATAGTTAAAGCTTAGCAATGTTCTGCAGTATTGATTGAATTTGAATATTATTTCCATAATTAGTGCTGAATCATTCCTTTAGTATTCTGGAACCAGATTGTTGTAAAATGCTTCTGCGAGATTCAGAAGTGAGCGATCCATACGTGTGGTTTTTGAGTGCGAAGACACGGTTTTTGCATTTCGCCCCAATATACCTCTATAACATATCCCTGACTGCATCAGTGCGTCTTTGGATTCAGTGATGGAAGATCAAGACGAAGCAGACTCTCTTCTACTTGGGCAACAAGGCCTTTTTAACCTAGTCTAGCATATTGGTCTTTTTATACCATGAGATGTGTAAAAACAATAGTTGTGTATGAGATTAAATATTTAAAACTACAAACAATCAGATTAATTGTCAATACATTACTTTATTTTTGTGCTCAGATGGCAAAATATAAGTCATTTTTTTTTTTACATTTTCGTGACAGCAATTTTGAGATTCAATTTTCAACATGTGGTTTTTGACTTATATTACATTTTTCCACCTTTGTTTCTCATAAACTGAAATAGAAAGACATACGACATTTTCCCACCTTCTAAACATTAATAAACCAGACTCCAGAAAATCAAAAACTAGATATTCAAGAGGATCAAAATTATTTCTGATTCTTTGTATGAATATTTCATACTTGAAAGTCAGAAGAACATGACCTTTTTAATACGCATTATAATTTTGAAAACAGTAATGCCTATTCAAACTTAATCATTGTTCCTCAGAAAATGTGATCTGACTGTTCATTATGTTGTTCCACGAGTCTTTCAATTTCATTATTTACAGAGAATAAATAATGAACTACGAGAATAAACTCGAATAAATAAAATATTTTCCATCGAAATGCAACATCTTCTGAAAGTATAAATGTTTAAGCGTCAATACATGAGCAAATACAAAAGACATAAAGAAATACATGAACAAATACAATACCGACAAAGGTCATATGATGTGCAATGTCATCTTTTCAAATGGAAACATAAACAAAGTTTCCCGATTCCATCCAGAGTTGAAACGATAACTGCTTTTTGAACAATTCTGGTATTCAACGAAAACGTGCTATTGCTAAAAATTGGTGCTCCAAATCATATTACTAACCTATTTTAATAGGTTTATCGGTATGGGTTAGCTCTACAAATAGTTAGAACATACAATACGAGCATTCAATAAATCAATTCAAATATATTTGAAAACTCTCATTGAGAACTATATAGATTTATACAATCAGCACGAAAAAGATATAAATATAAAGATCAACACACACTTTTGGTGATGTGATGCTGTAAATCTGGAAAGTCAAGATTCAATTTGAAATCCCTTACTTTTAACTTTCCTGTGGTTAATTCTCGAAGCTTATTAAAATTTCCAACCAATATTCAACAGGCCATATTTAACACATTCATTTCATTGTGATAAATATGTAATATTTTAAACTGTGTCTAATATTTATTTATTGTACAGACAAATTCGTTCCCTTTCTGTTTTACGAAAATTCAATAGCTAGATTCATTCCATAGCGATTCGTTACTTTTCTCTGCGAATAATGCAACTCGTTACTTTCCTCTGAGAATCATGCAATTCAATGTCTGATTATGTATCCCCATTTTCTCTTTAAAAATAATTACTTGCTCCCGCTGCGAGGCCAGTAGGAGAAACACGATGCAATTAGGTAGAAAAATATCGTTCCAGTAAACGGAATTTAATACTCAAACCTAAATATCATCACCCAGCCGCTTTCAGAGGAAGAAACGTGGTTCATATTAATGTTCTCCCCAAACTGACACGTAATTGGGCATTTTCAATACACGGAATGCCGTAAATCTTTCGAAAAGTGAGATTCAATTTAAATTCTCCTTCTTTTGACTTGTAAGGTTTATTCATGGAGGTTTTTAATATCAAATCCACTAGAATTTTATATTTTGTATTCTGGGATATTGTAAGTGAGTTTTTGCGTTAAAATTTTAACGGTTTTTGTGTAGTTTTATTAGTTTTCGTAATTACTGAAGTGAAGTGAATTAGTGAAGAATCACGCGCCCGTGTATGCAAACCATCCTTGAACCAAATATCCGTAGTAGTCTATTTGACATAGTTTCTAAACTCCAAGTGATTTTAATCGTCATCTGACCGTGGTTAAAAATTACGTGGTGTTGTCCTCGAATCTTTCACTTAGGGAATCGATCAAGGAACGTCGTTAATAGCCCGTTGTGTTGCTCTAGCACGGCGTTAATTAAAAATTACCAAGTGATTAAAAAAAATCAACCTAGTTTAACTTCACGCACATATAATAATGATTCGATAGACCATTTAAAAAAATTATACTTGTACTAATGACCAATTGTCAAGTCCGAAATCTTAGTTTCAGCTAAAAAAAATTAACCTAAGTTATAAAAACAAAAATTAACATTTTGCTTCTCTGGTTCATTAAACGATAGAAAGATGTTTGAATGACATGCTGTTAAAAACATCTGTTCCGAGAAAAAAACTCGTTTAAAATTCAGCACACTTAAAGGAGCACCTATTTCAGTGCTTACAGAATTTTTCGGCTAATTTGCTATAAGAGTGCTACATAGTGAAAAAATAAGTGTGATACTCTTAAGATATGTAAGTGTGTTAGTCTTGCACCATTTTTCAGTAAAAAAAAAGTATCTACTTGTTGAAACTTCAGGATCAGTAAAGGGTACTCGATATACCAAGGTAGCGAAATTGAGCTCCAGTATAAACGTAGTTTAATACTCAAACATAAATATCCTTATCCAAACCCTTGTAGACGAAAATGGGCAGTTGGATTAACGCTGCCCTTAAATTCCGACACTTAATTGAACAATTTCAAAATTTGGAATGTCGTAAATGTTAGAACATTTTATATTGTTATTTTTATTGACTATTATGATATATTGACTATTTAACATTTGAGTTTTGTAAAATACATTCATTAAGTTTTCTAATTAATTTTGAATCAAATAGAATTGCAATACCTTGTTCCTCCTAGTGGTTGGTAAGACGAAGTATCTCACCATTAGAATAACTCATCAAATCTTGATGGGTGGGATATCTGGGCATTAGAAGAAATTTGACCAGAACTTGATCTGGTAATCACAATAAAATTAGTAATATCTTAATGACAGTATATCTCCTAATTAGCAAAATTGATCACTTCGAAAAGGATGAGATTGTCGTAGAAACTACATGAATGGATAGAACCTTCCCCGATCGACTATTATAGCGCATAACTAGCAAAATTTGTCACTTCCAAATGGACGAGACTCTTGTCGAAACTACTTGCATGGAAGAACCTTTTTCGAACGACCTTTATATCTCATAATTAGCAAAATAGGTCACTTCTAAATGAACGAGATGGTCGTAGAAACTACTCGTCACTACCAAAGCATGTAAGACACTAGTTGACCAGATATCACTTTATTAGAAGAAAGCGGACTAAATCTGGATATCATTGTCATAAAAATGCTTTTAAGATTTTGTGATGAAGCTACCTTCACCACATGTCCTTAAAAACAAAGTATTTTATACAAGCCCCTTACTAGTCTCCCTTTTGAGATGACCCCCATCCCATCTGAAGCCAGTGAGATGAAATACAGTTACCCTCTCCTCCAATGAGGGTTCCCCCTTTGCTCCCGCCAAACGTCTGACCCACAGAGGTAAAAGCGCTGGATGTACGGGGTTCACTTGAGACGGTGTAAAGAATCATCGAGTCCAAGAATGTATTTTTGTGATTTATTTTCGGACATCAAACAAACAGTACAAACGGTACAACAACACAACAAATAATATTACGCTGAAATACATAAATTCAAGTTTCTAGAACAAGGAGGGAGCTCATCAAGAAAGCTCACACCCGAAGCCGTGCCATTCAGGAAGTCTTTTTAATTGTTTTAAATCACATTACTTTACGAACGATCACGTGGTCTCGCCGAGAGTGTCAGCAAGAAGCTCCACTCTCAACAACACCCACGTGGTACATTCCTATTCTCAACATCCTGGCCCCCACATCAACCATAGGGGTTCATCAAAATTTCCTGGTAAAAACATAATACTAAGATTTCACACATAAAAATATTAACTTCAGGATATATAATCTAGTTTTCAAATATTAAATACTTCATACAAAAGAAATAATATAATAAGTTAAACACACTTTAAATTAAATGCAACATTAAGCAATTCAATTATAATAATTCAATAACACTTCAAGTTCGAGAATATTTGTTCAAGGAAACTTGTTAACAAGTTCAAAAATCTATTCATGATACATGATTAATATTAATATTTTTACTAACATATATGAAAGAATAGTTCCAAAATCCTTGGTGACATAGCAAGATTCTAAAATTAGAACAATATTTTAAATTATTAAATCCTCGAAACAATAATAAATAGTATTCAAGATATTTAATATAATAGTTCAGTAAATGATTCCAAGAATTAACGACATACTACTTTTAAGTTTTGTTCATGTTGAAATCTATCAAATATTCAAGTATTTAAACAGATAACACTGAATTCAGGAAGAGAAATAAAATTAAAAAATCTATACTGCAGATGAAAATGTTCAATGTACACAATTTAAGAATATCAACAATAAAATAGCAATTTTTTTTAAAGATAAAAACATTTAAATCAAGCATACCAATAAATACAAGTTAAATAATACTAGAAATAATGCAAAGGCATAAATACTTTCAACAGAAAATTATATCCAAGGTGAAAAAAAATAATCAATAAAATTAGATAGTATTCAAATTTTAGCACAAAACACATTAAAAACTTCTTATTAACTAAAGTTTTACTTTTCTCGCTGGAGTTCCAAATTGTACAACAATTGCACAGGGCGTTTTGTAACTGATGACTCAGTTTTTATTTTGCAAACCCTCACCTTGCCATCTCTTCCAGGAAATAATTCAAGAATTCTCCCCAATTTCCAAAAATTTAGGGGTAAATGATCATCTTTTACTAAAACTATATCGTTAACTTTAAATTGGGGAATGTTGTTTTTAACCAAACTGGAATGGGCTGATCTTAAATTTAACAAATATTAATTTCTCCACCTGGACCAAAAGGATCTCATTAATCTTTCTCGATAATTATATGCCTTTATCAATGTTTTCCTAGAAGAGAAATTTGAATCAAGGTGAAGTCTTACAGAGGGCAGCGAAGTTATTCTTTTTCCTAAAAGAAAATGTACTGGGGTTAAAGCATTTGGCTCATCCGTGTCACTTCCACCATAGGTAATAGGCCGCGAGTTAATCATTCCTTCTATTTCGGTAAGGAGAGTTTGTAACTGTTCAATGGTCAGAGAAGACTTTCCAAGTGTCTTTCGCAGAGCTACTTTCACTGTACGCACCATGCGTTCATAAAATCCGCCCCACCAGGCGGCTCTTTCCACTATATACTTCCATTTTATGCCATTTGAAGCATAAAAATGTTCACCTCCGGATGATTCATAACTGACCACAAGTTTTAGCTCCAATTCAGCACGTTTAAAAGTACGCGCATTGTCCGATATCACCACTGAACACAAGCCTCGTCGGGAAATGAAGCGTCGGAAGGCAAGAAGAAAGGTATCAGTCGACAGACTACCGACGAGTTCAAGATGGACACTTCTTGTCACTGCACAAGTTATCAAGAGAATATATTGTTTTGCATCACTATCTTTCACAAATAGTGGACCAGCAAAATCAACACCGATAGTTGAAAATTGAGCTGATTGTTCCACTCGTTCAGCTGGTAGTGGGGCAACATTCTGGTTTCCTGGAGAAGAATTAAATCTCTTGCAAATGACACATTTTTTGAGAACTGCTTTTATAGTTTGCCTTGCTTTTAAGATCCAATAATTATCTCTCACTTGCACTAGTGTGTGAGATACACCCGGATGAAATACTCTTTCATGGGATTCCCAAATCAATAGTTCCGTTAATTGTGATTTAGAGGGGAGTATGATAGGATGCTTTCCGCCCATTGTAAAGTGGGTTTTCTGTAACCGTCCCTTTACTCGCAGAACATCTTCGTGGTCTAAAAACGGGTTTAAGCATAATAATTGTGAGTCTTTAGGAAGAGGTTTACCATTCTTCAGGAATGTAATTTCTTTGAAGAGTCATTTTGAACAGTTCTTACCCAAAATTGCTCAGCACTATTGAGTTCTTCAGATGTAAGAGGACCCTTTTGACTGTTCTTTCCTTTAAGAACATCCACAAAACGTCGTACCCAAGCAGTTACTCTCAATAGTCTGCGAAGGTTGCTAAATTTTACCGGATCAATAATGTTTTCATGAACAACTGCAGAGCTAACTAAAACTTTCTAGTTATATTCGGATTCGATCTCACTGCCTATGGAGTCATATTCAAATAACTTTACCTTGGGTCAAGTGTTTTCTGGTTCATTTAACCATTCAGGGCCATGCCACCACCTTTTCGAGGTAATTAAATCTTTACTTAAACATCCTCTCGTCAACAAGTTTGCATGATTGTGTTTACTTATACAGTGGCTCCACGCACTTGGGTCCGTAGCTTCCTAAATTTCTGCGACTCGGTTTGGCACAAATGGCTTACATCTGGACGCCGAGCCTTTTATCCAATGGAGCACAATCGTCGAGTCACTCCACAGAAAAACCCCTTCAATAGTTTTAAAGATGTCTCTTAGATATTTAACTAGTCTACTGGCTATTACAGCACCCATCAACTCCAAACGGGGCAATGTTAACCTTTTTATAGGCGCAACTCTTGATCTGGAGATTACTAAACTAGTTTGAAAAGTGTCTTGCGATGTTTTGTATCTTAAATATGACACGGTTCTCCAAAAGCCTTTAAAAAGGAATCGCAGAACACGTGTAACTGTAAATATTCTCCACTTATTACACTCATGGTGGAAAAGTAATGTCGAGGTATAATTAATTTTTGCAATTCTTGTATTTCGTTACACCAGGTTTGCCACCTTTCTTTAATTTCTCCCGAGATCAATTCATCCCATTCCACACCAAGCTGCCATAACTCTTGCAAAAGGCACTTTATTCGAATCAGAAAAGGCGTTATAAATCCACAAGGATCGTAAATTTTTGCAGCGGTGTGGAGAACGTTTCTTTTAGTGCATACATTGTCATCCAAAGTTGACAACAATGATCTTAAGTCAAGTCCCAGAGTGTCTTCATTATTGTTCCTAATGAGTCCTAACACTTTCAAGTGTGAATCTGATTGTTCATTTATTTCAATTAAAGAATTAGATTTCCTCCATAAGTCTTTTAAATCTTTAGAATTAGTGTGAAATTTTCTCATACTCATGTTCACGTCTTTCAAGATCGAAGCAGCATCAGAAGACAGCTTAAATGCTTCTTTTACGGTGGAACTTCCATAAAAAAGGTCATCCACATAAAGTTACTCAACATTTCATGTGCGAGAGGGTGTGTATCCTTGTATGCTTTAATATGAGTTTTGATAGTTGCAGACAAAACGTAAGTAGAACATGTGACACCGAAACAATGTCTATTAAAGTGATACACTGTTACGGGTTGAGATTTGTCACAGTTTTTATAATACAGGAAACATTAATAATTCCGGTCAAATCCGCGACTTGTATTTGAAGGAAAGCTCGAGCTATATCTCCACAGAACACAATTTTGTGTTCTCTGAATTTTATAATAACATCTATAAGGTTGGCGTTCAAGTTTTCTCCCGAAAGAAGGCAATCATTAAGGCTATTATTAGTCCCTTGTTTACTACTGGCATCATATACAACTCTTGTTTTAGTGCTAGAAGATAATTCTCTATAAACGTCTCTATGTGGCATTGTATACCCATTAAAACACCCATCATTACACGTTTCAATAATTCCTTCTCTTAATTGCTCCTTCTTACTGCGTTATACCTTTCAAACAATAAATCATCACAATTAAATCTTTTTTCTAATGAAAATAATCTTCTTTTCGCGACTTCAAGATTATTCGATAAACTTTCTCGCGAAGTTTCTGATTTCCATAAAAGCGGTGCTTCTTAACGCCCGTTTACAAACCGCAATTGAGTTTCAAAATTACTCATACAATCCGAAGTTTTTTTTCTATCCAGTTCGTAATCGCACAAAAAAGGTTCCATATCCCATAAGCATTTTAAATCATTCTCAACTGAAGAGCAAACAACCTTCAAGCAAGAAGTTGTGTCTGGCATTAGCTCTGCTGGCACCTGCCCTGTCAACGTATTTCCAAATACTGTTGGTTGAAGATACAAGTTATTACTTATTTGTTTAACTTTTCCCCGAAGAGCAGAGTACATGAAGTCGGCCCCCAATAGCACTTGTATCGGCTTTGTTTCGTTCCATGAATCAGCAATTTTACATTCGTCGGAGAGAATGTTTTGGATTAATTTGTGATTGATATTCGAATACAGCTGGGCTCCACTTATCTCATCGGTGACTAATGCTTGAATATCTATGCATGGGTATATTGAGAATCTGCTGCGAAGAGTGATGTTTACAAGATCAAGTTCCTCTTCGGAGGGATTGCGTTTTGAGAGAGTGTAAATAAGAAGCTTTTCTGTCTTTAATGGTTTCACATTCAATGTTTTCGCCAAGTCTCTTCTGATAAAGGATTTTTGTGTGAGCCCGAATCAAATAACAATCTTGCAATTAACTTTTTAGATCCACTTTCTACTTGTACACTAGAAGTTTGTAGTAAAGTGGTATAACTATTCACTGAATTTTCACCCTTAAAAACGGAAGACAATACGGTTTGATTTTCCGGAACTTGTGTAACTTTGGCTTTTTCTAGAGTCTGCACTTGAGATGCGTTTTTATTTTTAGTTTCGGGGCAAAATAATAAATTATGCTGTAAACTCTGACACGCTTCACAGGGCTGGATTTTTACTTTACACTGGGAAATTAAATGTTTACTAGCTAGACAACGATAACAACGTCCATCCTTTTTTAGCTTGTAGCGTTTCTGTTCATTCGTGAACGATCTACATTTTGATCCCATATGCGAGTTTGAGTTACAGAAAATACAAACATTTCTGACAATTGTGTTTAATGCGGCTGAGGTTGGGACATCAGTTTTAAATCTAGGTGTGGTTGATAATAACCTTTCGAGCGAGAAGTTTCGTGAATTTTCAGTGGCGGTCCAGAAACCACATTAGCCGCTTCTCGAGATTCAATTTCAAATTTAATAAATTTTATCAGTTCGTTAACATCAACGGGCTTTTCAGGATCCCTCTTGCTATGAAATTCTACCACTAGATTATAAGGTAACTGTTTTAACAAAATTGGTATCAATAAATGACCGTAAGTACAGGACGCAATTCCCATGGCGTTCAAATTTCGTATACAGACTTCGCTTTCGTCATGCAAGCTTCTAAGTAATTTAAGATTTGAAGAAACCTTAACTGGCTCAATTTCTAACAGTTTATTCATGAAAAAACTGATTAAATGTTCTTGTTTACCATATCTATCTTTTAACAAATTTAAACAAGATTTGTAATTTTCTTCCGTGAGAGAAAATCCGGCAACAGTTTTGTAAGCTTCACCCGATAGAAAAGATTTTAATTACATAAATTTATCAACATTACTTAACAACTCATTTGAGTCGATTGCACTTGTGAAGCTGTTGAAATATTCCAGAATGTGCTTGAATCACCATTAAATGTGGGAATGTTTAGTTTAACTGCTTATTCACTCACTACTCGACTCAATTACTAGCGTAGTGTGTTCGAGCCTAAAGAAAATAGTTCAACAAGCTCTTAACAATTATTAATCGCTGTGACATCGTAATAAATTAATCTTTTTAATAAACGTGCTTTTTTGTAAATTTAATTAAATTAAATTTTTAATAAAGTTTAAAAAAAGTTTTTTTTTTTTTTTTTTGGGGGGGGGGTTGGAATTTTTGTATTGTAATTTTAGGGTCAGCCGGGTTACAGGTAACAAACCATTAAGAAAATCAAGCAATCAGGATCCAGTATGCCCTCGAAGCCAGACACACCATGCAAAAGAAGGAACAAAACCTGAAAGATGTTGATGTGCTCAAGTTATATTTTGCGGAATATGAAATTTTCATTTGTCATTGTGTATAATCTTCATTGTTGAATATTAATTAAATATTTTAAATGAAGAGAACTGCCTCCCCAATTAATGACATTAACAATACAGGACAACTAGCCCTTAATACATGGGGGCTCGGCCAAGCAACTAACTCCCCATTATGAATAGAGACTAAGATCTGGACTATGGACTTTGAGCAATCCTCAGCCAAACAATCCTATACAGGGAGACTTGGCCAAACGACAAACTCCCCTTAATACATGGGAGCCTATGACAACAACCTATGGCTATACGGATAATGATATCTATCCTGCGTCAACTACCAAAGATGATAACGATAAGCAGCAACCTATGAAGAAGCTGCCGCAACAACTGATAACGAAGCAGGAACAACCACAGGTGATACCATAAGCTGAGATGATTGCTTACTCCTATTTGACGACAATCATGATCCAGCAAGAGCCCGAAGCCAGGTACCCCATGCGAAAGAAGGAACAGAACCAGAAAGTTGTTGATGTGCTTAAGTGTACGAGGGTGTGTCAATAAGTAACGAGCATTTCAATTTTTAAGTAGGAAAATAATTAGTCAAAATGAAATTATTTAGTATAAAGGGAACTAGAGGGTGCTACTGACTGGGCACAATGCAAGATCTCGTGATTCCACGTACTGGTACCGTTTGTCAGTCACCGGTAAAATGTCGTTAGTGTCATCGTCAACTGTGGAGGAGCAACGAGTTTGGTCGATGAAAAACGATCTGGGAGGCCAGTGTCTTCTTCAACCTGTTCAATTGTTGATGAAATCGACAGCGTCATACGAGAGAACCGTCCAGCGACGTTGAATGAAATAAAATAACTTTGCTACATTTCGTATGGATCAGCCTGGGACATTTTTCATGAGAAGCTATGGTACAGAAAAGGTTGTTATCGCTGGGTACCAAAACAACTGTCGGAACAGCACAATGGATGCAGAATGGCTTGCAGTCTGACACATTTGCAGCGGTACCACAAAGAAGGTTTTGAGTTTTGGGCGAGTACTGTCAAGGGAGATGAAACCTGGGCTTTAATCATGACACCGGAGTCAAAATCTGTAAGCATGATGTGGAAACATCATCGTTTTAGTTTGTTGTTTCGTTGAGTACGCATCGTTGAAGTTTACTCTGACGAAGCACTCAAGTGTGAAGGTGGCTCCTCACACTTGATCCATCGTTGGGACAAATGCCTCAACATGCATGAAAATTATGTGAAAAAGTAATAAATGGGCAATACTTTAATTGTTTGGTTCATATTGTCATTAATTGCTTTATTATTATTATTTTTTACATTATGTGCGTTACTTATTGACATGCCCTCGTATTTTTCGGGATATGAAATTTTTTCATTTGTCACTAAGTATAATTTTCATTGCTAAATTTTAATTAAATAATTTAAATGAAGAGAACTGCCTTCCCAATTAATGTCATTAAAAAGACAACTAGTCCTTAATACATATATAATCGAATATATTTATACCTTTTTCTCTTGGTGGTTGTCTCGACGAGGTATCTCATCATTAACAAAACATATCAGAGTTTAATTGACTAGATATCAAGTATCAAACTAGAAGAAATCGAACGAGAACTGGATCTCATTATCACAAAAAATCGGTAAAATCGTGAAGAATAGGCATCTTATAATTGGAAAACAATGGATCAGATCTTGATAGACGAGATATATCGTTGGAACCACTTGGGGATTAATTTATTCACAACCCACCCTTCCCGCAACAACCAAAGTTCACCTAGTTTGAACTAGCATAAGCTTTTAGTACTTCCCTGCAAATAAAACAACTCAAAGTCTAATTTCGCCTTCCCCATTTTCCCCTAAAAATTAATTACTTGTTCAAACTTCGAGAGCAGTAAAAGAAACTCGATACACCAGGGTAGCGAAATTGTGTTGCAGTAAACGGCATTTAATACTCAAACATAAATATCTCCACCCAGCCCCTTGCAGTGGAAGAAGAGCGGTCAGATTAATGCTCTCACCAAACTTTGGCACTTAGTTGGGCACTTTCAAGACATGCAACTTTGAAAGAAAGCCGGGTGAAGGCACACGAGTTTTAAAATGAGAAAACTCCTTCCTTAAGCTTTGTAAACTAATGCCAGGACGGAAAAGATAAAATTTATCGCTAGCTTCTCTAATCAGCTAATTACGCACATTCAAAGTGGTCGGACCTTTGAAAACAGCCGCTTTCGGGAAGCAATCCGATATCATCAGAAAGTTCTAGCTTAAAAACATGCTATGATTCCATCTAAGCTGCCGAACCATTCGTGTGGAAAAAATAAGATGAAGCTTTCACATCAGGAGTTTGGTTAACATATAATTAAATGAAAATGGCAATTACAAAATTATACAGGGTGGTCCCGAATTCATGGTACAAACTTTAATGGTAGGTACAGGACATTGTAACAATGATTTATTGTATAGGAATGTATAGTCGCAAGTGACGCGGTGAGGCGTAAACAGGGGAAATAAAAGGAAAGAGAAATGGAGTGATCGGTTGGTATCATTGCCGGTAGAGGGCAGTAGATGTCTAGCCGCTGTTGAACATGATGCATCGCAGTAGGGAAAAGCGCCATTCACAATTGTGCTGCCGTAGACGATGGGTGACTTTACGTATGCAGAAAAAGCAGACATGCATTACATGTACGGCCGTGCAAATGGTAACGGCAGAGCTGCGTTACGAATGTATCGCGCGGAGTATCCTGATCGACGAATGCCGGATCATAGAATTTTTCAACGGTTACATCGTCAACTTTGTGAAACAGGTGCGTTCGACGTCAACAGACATGGCGCTGGTCGAGTAAGAGCTGTACGCACTCCAAGGCTGGAAGAAAGCATCTTGAACATTGTGGCTGATAGACCCGAGTCAAGCACAAGAACTGTTGCGCGTGACGTAGGTGTGAGTCATCAGACTGTATGCAGAGTGTTAAACGAAAATCGCTTACACCCCTTCCATTTTCAGAAAGTACAAGCATTGAATCCGGCAGATTATCCTCGCCGCGTGAACTTCTGCCTGTGGGTGATGCAGCAATGTGCGTTGCAGCCGGATTTCGTAGATTATGTGCTATTTACAGATGAAGCGACATTTTCACGCGAGGGTGTCTTTAATGCGCACAATTCCCATGTGTGGGCAACCGATAATCCACATGCAACGCTTCGACATGCGTTTCAACAACGTTTCAGTATTAATGTGTGGGCTGGTATTGTGAACGACTTTTTGATTGGCCCATACTTACTACCCACGCGGCTCACTGGCGGAAGCTATCTTATTTTTCTGAAAGAAGTGTTACCACAACTGCTGCATGATGTTCCGATCGCCATTCGTAACCGCATGTGGTTTCAGCACGATGGGGCGCCAGCACACTTCAGCATTGATGTACGGAATTACCTGAATGCCACGTTTGGTACTCGATGGATTGGGCGTGGTGGACCAGTCCCTTGGCCACCCCGATCTCCCGATTTATCGAGCCTCGATTACTTTTTATGGGGACATCTAAAGCATCTTGTTTATGAGACTCCAGTTGACTCAGATGAGGATCTCGTCGCTCGCTTATCTGTAGCTGCTGCAGGTGTGCGTGAAATACCAGGCATCTTTGAACGTGTACGCCAATCGCTCCACCGACGCTGTCAAGCATGTATCGATACTGGTGGACGCAATTTTGAACAATTACTGTAAACATGACACTTGTCAACAACGCTTTCAATAAAATCTTTGTTTTTCCTTTCGGCCGTTATTTCCCCTGTTTTCGCCTCACCGCGTCACTTGCGACTATACATTCCTATACAATAAATCATTGTTACAATGTCCTGTACCTACTATTAAAGTTTGTACCATGAATTCGGGACCACCCTGTATAGTGTTCGGCTCCGGTTTCTTAGATAAGGCTGATACAACAGCATGGTGTAATTTTTGAAATGAATATGAAGAGCTGATTCAATCAGCTTGAGTTGAGTGAATTTGAAAGCTTAGATTTAATTCAGCCAAAAGTGTAAGTATAATGGGTTGTTTAAGAGATAGTAACATGTTGTATGTAATGAAGTGAAAAGAACATAGTAACTATTAATTGTTTACATGCTGATTCAATTTATTCTAACTAAACTACGCGCTAAGTCTAGTTATTGAATTTTGTATTAACTCATTTTGGAGAGAATGGAATAGTGTCAATAAATGTATTATTTATTGAGTTAACCCCAATTTTGCATGCATTTTGTAATTTGCCCAGTATTTAATATTACGATTTTCGGTTTGTTTAACTAATTTAATTAATAATATGGTTGCCTACGGTAATTTATTGTGTTCACTCATTCGTTATTCCTATTAGAGAAATATTTTCAAAGTTTACTAATATTCTGGTGGGAATTGTTATACTCACAAATAATTAGAGATATGATGTAAGGATGAATCATTTTGCTGTGTTCCATAAATAGCTTCAAAGGATTTTAGAGTATGCATAATTTACTTTTTTTAGCTTAGTGTGTTACAAACAGGTGAAGTTTTACTATACATTATGTCCCTAAAGAATTTCAAATTATTCATAACTTGATCCAAATCTAGCAATTTTTGGTGTTATTTTATGCACATTGACTTTAATTTGGTCATTATAATTTATTCTTAAGTCATAAGAGATGTCGACTGGTTAAGAATAGTAAAACTGCTTCGATCCATTCCTAGAAAACAGCAGATTGTAATCTGTATTCAGTTCACAACCTTCAAAGGTTTCACTTTGCACAAAATAATAACTCTTTGAGGGGTTATAATAATCACTTGAGAGATTCCCATACATAATTCCACCTTGCAAACTGTACTCTTTCCTGTATGACTTATAGCAGATTTTATCTTCTTAGCGAGAAAATGTTCCCTACGGATTCTATTCTACAAAAAGGACATATGGAATATTTCCAAACTATAACAACTATGAGGAAAGAAACAATGGAATATTCCCCTCTATTATATAATGAGAAAAGGACTAATGGAATATTTCCAAAGGATGATACTCTAAATAAAGGATCAATATAATCCTTCCAAATGATTCCATTTTGAAGAAAAGACAAATAGTTTCTTTAAAAAAAATTATATTATATGTAAAGAGTCAATATAACCTTTCCAATGGATTATATCCCGAGAAAATGACGAGCAGATGTAGTTATTTCGCCATTATGTGTATTGTGAAGTGAAATCAATAATACACTTCTACAACTCTCAAAATATTAAAAGATTAAATTCGTAAAAAATGCAGAACAATTTTTAAGCGACTAATTAAATAATCTTTAGGAGAACAAAATACAACAGCATGCTTTTTCATGAAAATGTGTGTTGAAATATCTTCGTTTTCTTGCAATAAACCCGCTTCCAGCGGATCACAAGTTCGTAGGTTTGAATAATTTCAGCAATAAACGCCCTTCAGAGAATGTTAAGTCTTCATTGCTTCCGGGAAAACTATGCAAGCAAAGATAATTCAATAACAATCTATACAAAAAGTACCATCCTGACAGAAAATCTATCAAAAAAAATCCTTAATTCATGAAAGTACGAAATAAAGTCATTATATTTTTATAATAGAACATTAAAGTCGAAATTTCGTTTATTCCTCTACAAATTTAACCTAAAAGCCCTTTTAAGTGCAGCTAAGAAAGACAAGTGACTTCCTAATCCCTTAGGCTTTGTAGCAGCTGTAGGAGAAATTCAGTTGCTTTAACTCAGATTAAACATTAAATTTGGAGCTTTTTGAAATAAATCTCGCGTTGAATATAATTAAAAGTCAGAAAAAAAATCGTTCCTGATAAAAAAAGGATTTTATAATTTTGCTCTAAGCACAAACAACTTTTTTGTGTGCACGATTAAATCTTTCGAAAGCCCTAGCACTTACAAAAGATTAACACTCAATAGCAAGGAAGTTTTTTTATATGTGTGCGGTAGGGATAAAATGTTAATTTACCAGTCCATGAAAAAATCGGTGTCTTCGTACAGAATTTGCATTATCGATTTTAGTACAAGTATTGTGAGTATTAAAAAAATTCGCAGCAAATGATCTACCTTCAACAATTAATATGTCATTTGTTCAAAGTTTTGTGGGATGAAAAATTCGGACAATTTAAGTACCCATTTGCTTAATGTTGAAACACGCATTTTTTTGTAAGACAAAAAATCACTGCTGTCGTAAACTTATTCAATTCATCTTTACCATTAATCAAGCTTAGCCTTTTTATTAATGACGAAGAGTGAAAAGACACTAAAAGTAAGGTAAGAGAAAATTTGAAAACAACAAGCCAAATCTGTACAAAAACTTTGTTAAACTTATCCTCTAATCGCACGCAACAGTTTCAGAACAAAGAAACGCTGGTGATGTTATTACAAAAATATTAAAAATTACATGATTGTGTGTCATTATTAACAAAAAGAAAATTCAATAGTACAGATATTTTACTGCGATATTATGGAATTGTTGCTAAGTGGAACGAAGATAATGTCTCGTCTGAGAATATGGATACACCAAAGAAAATTTCGTACCATTCAGCATAAATTAAACTCGGAATTATTGTTCTTTACAAACTTCATAATTACACAATTTTTATCTGACCATGGAAATTTTTCTAACTAATTATACAGGTTTCATCTTCGGTGTAACGATATGCGCGAGTGTTAAAAAAATCAACCACAAGATGTGAAGCATTTGCTTTTCACTTTTGTCCAGCCTTATGAAATTCAAGACTACGCCCTGAAAATGATTTGAGAAACTTGTGCAAAACATGGCCAATGAAACTCAATATTTTTGTTAAATCTAATGCGTTTATTCTCATATTTGTTAATTTCACCAAACCTTGTAATTTTAGTTCAGTCGTATTTTCCACTGTTTATTTGATAAATCAACATACTTCTGTGCGCTCCTTGTACTTTTGTGGTGTACGGCGAGTTTGCTTTGTTCAATAAAAAAACCTTACAGAATTGAAAATTTTAGATTGTTTGAACAAGAGTTGAGGGAACACCCTGATTTCACGAGTGATAGAGGTCAGGAGACTATCATCTCTAGACTAGCCAGTGGATGTTTGAGATCAATTTAATTTAATCATGGTTTAATTAAGGGTTTAACCCATTTGTAGGAAGTTTAATATGAAGCAGGGCACTCCTGCAAATGTCCTTGTTTGTCTGGTTTTGTCCAAGTAGGGAGGGTACCGTAAATCAAGGTTACTTGGACCCTAGGAGCTTACTTGAACCCAAAACGATAAAGTGATGAAAACCGTTCCTGATACTGGTTTATTGAAATGTTCTACGTAGTTCTAAGTTCATCCGCGTGGTAGCAACCCTCTGGAAGCTCAAGCTCGTAGTTCCACGAGTTGCTGCTACTGTTTAGCGAAGGTTATGTTACTGTCATAAGATGTCTTATTTTAACCCAACACACGTTTAAAATGCATTTGTATAGAAAAATAGAATATGGGTTCAAGTAACCTATTCTAAGGGCTACTTGAACACGATTTTGTATTTTTTAAATGATATAATGCAAAAAGAAATCGTAACAACTGTCATAAATAGTAAGCAGAGATGTTGTAGACTAAGAACAATGTGGTTATCAGTACAAGTCTTTTTTAATTTTGGTTTAAAAAAAATATATGACAAATCTGGAAAAAGTGGGTCTAAGTAACACTGTTTTAAGGTATCTATTTTAATCCTTCGATCGACTCAAATATTTTACAGATATGTTAACGCATGTACTCTTGCCTTTTCAAGTGGGGTAAGAATCAGCAACAACTGTTGATAATCCATCGACCTTCTAAAGAAATAGTGTATGTGGCCGGAGTAGCTGTCAAAAGATCTATGACGTGTAAATCACGTGGGCTTACGAATCGCCCATTAGTTATCAAAGCGTATATTAGTGATTTTGATCACGCTGGATTACCACTTTAACCGGTCATTAATTTAGGATCCATGCTTCACCCACAGCCACGTTACAGATCTTCAAATCTAGTGATCGTAAGAAATAACACGAAGCTGCGCACATGCTCTGTCTATTCCATTAGTACGCCGATGTGATTATCAAGATAAAGCTTATTTTTTTCTACTCTTACGTTCAGTGTGAAAAATTAAACAGACTCGCGATTACTAAAAGATTTCCAAGTTCTGATGAAATACAGACTGTACGATTATACTATAACTGTAACTTAATCCACATAATTAAAACATTTATTAACAAATCATTCATTTTGACCAATAAAAAAAACTTAGGCAAAACTCGTGTATCCCTTCAAATAAAAGATCACACTTGGACACCTAGATTTATCTTCAGTTTTTAGCGTTCAACAATGTCTATAATGTCATACGGATGTTTCAGTTCTGATGCCATTTGAGATAATGTCCCACTGTCTTTGGTAACAAGGTATGTGTATGTCAGGTTTTTGGATCCCTAGGGGTGGGATTGTAGCCGAAAAATATTCGAAATGTCAGGCTATACAATAAATGCAGATCCAAATGTTCCTTGTCAATTACTTCATTTACCGTTAGTTGTTTTGTTGGGTTTTTAGGGTGCAATAGACATCTTTGGCCACAAGTCATACAATATCAAGTATTAGACACACATAATGAAAGTTTCATTGACAAAGAAGAGAGAAATGCACCCATGGAGTAATCACATCTGACAGGAACTGAACGTATAGCGTCTATAACTCGCATGTTGCTAATACAGTGGGTATAACAACTTAGCCATGACGACCCCATCTACCGTCAGATAATACAGATAAAGAAATGCATATGGTGGTAGAGGGACAACCTTTGTCAAAACGCATTAATAACTTTAACAACATCCGAATCACTTGGACACCTTTGAATGTTTCAAGCTGTGGATACTGTGGGCATTCAAGCGTGGTCTAAAATATCCACAGATTAAAATATTCAAAGGTGTCCAAGTGATTCGGATGTTGTAGTTTGGGGAAATTCGAGTTTGTGTTCCAGTGCGTTTCCTGACAAATCATATGCGATTACCAGGGATTGAAAATCTTTAGAGGTAGGTTGTAGGTCTGTGCATGGGATCTATCGTGAAATTCAATGCTATGCAACAAATAAAGATTGAATTCCGGGACAAAATAAGAAATAAATATGTGTTATTGTAGTGTGACAAGCTTCGGTATAACTCGTTGATTACTTTACTGCTGGAAGGGGATTGATGTAAACGGAGCTCATGGGCCGTAGGCCCTCTGTCTCCGGGTCAGTTCATAGAGTTCTTGAAAATTTTGAAGTTGCGAAAATTTACATCTTGGTAGCGTACATGAGGGGAGGTGCCAGGCAACAAGTTGAATCAGGTTCAATCAGGCGGTGGTATACACTTTTTGTGCTGAGTTGTAGCTGAACTTTACCGTCAGGCAATCCATCCCTACTATCCCAAGCATTCACTATTGTACAATGTGCCTACAGATAGATTCAGATACTCTAATAAGGAGAAATTCGAGGCGATGTTACAATTTCTTAGATAACAAAACAGATAATATTACCAGGGATTGGGCCACTATGGATTGGCTGTAGTTCTGCGTCTAATAGCGGAAGAGACCTACACGAAATGCAAGGTTATGGAGGAAATGGTTTACCGAGATAGTTTTGGAGGGATTCCTGAAGACAGTAAAGGAGTTAGGATTTAAAGGAAAGTGAACTGAGGTTACGTTGAAAAAGACACGAGTAGATTCCTTGGCGATGGTCGGGGTACAGCTGGCAGACATGCTATACGAGAGGCTGAATCTTACAGAACCTAAAAAGATTCCATGGGTTGGCTTACTTAGTATAGAACTGGTTATTTTATATTCGAACTATCATATCCCGATCCCCTGTATTTCTCGTTTTTTTATCTTCAAAGTTTAGAGGATGTAAGTAAGAGGGTAAGAGTAAAATGACGTCATTGAACACTCGAAACGCAATATAAATGATCCTGATTGTCAAGAAAACTTGGTTGCTTGATTGAATTTGTATGACGCGAGGGCGGTATTTGGCCAATATGCGCGAAACTAACTAACGCCAACACACACTCCCTTGCCTAGTATAGTGAGACACTGTACCAGTTTAAATAAGTGTGGTTGGATGAGTAGAGCATGCCACCAAGGTGACATGTCCACCCAGAATGTTAGAGCACATTACATATATACATCTTTAAATCTATACAGTACATACATTAAAACATTATACTAGGTTACATTATATATATATATATATATACATCATGCAAGGTGAGAAAAAGTCGCTTTTCTTAGTCTCTTAGGATAATCAAGTCCTGATTATCCTCCATGATTTTCAATGAATCTCACCATGTTAATAATTATATCTCTCGAACCCTTGTTACATGCAATGTTCCTAAGCTATGCAATTTTAAGGTGGTCGGCAGGTCTTCTCATATGCCATGTGACGGTAAGGGGACAAACTGTGATGTAATGTAGAGGTGAGCCAGTTTTCGGACTTGATTTACTTAAACCTCGTTAGGCAAACGTCAAGCAATGGGCATTCACATATGGAGAGTTCTACTGGCACATAAGAAAGAAATATACCCAGGTAAGCAAAGCAGCCCGACCTGATCTGCAGCTGAACTAGGATTCTGAATCATTCTGACAAATTGATACATGCTTTAATGACAGTTTTGCCAGTAGGAACGCTAATGTAACTGTTTTATATCTAATTATTGATTTACCCAAGTATGTAATTTTTTAACAGAAAACCGGTTCGATAATGTCCTTATGTGTTGCTAAATGACAGAAACAAAAATTGAACAAGAAAACAACACTTGAATTTTCATCATTAGCTTCCATTTAGTTCTTTTAACGTAATTACCACTTTTGTTGTGGAAGTTCGTCTTCTACCCATCCCGTCCTATGCGCAAAATGTCCAACACATTGCATTTAATGGCGCGAATGATATAATCAGCAGAACAAAAAGTAGCGAAAGTAATTTCCTTAACTAAACAATGTAGCTTAGTTTGGTTTTGTCTCCCTTATAGGTCATATTCGCTGCACGAGGGCTAATTGGAAAAGGAATGTAATAAATAAGTTGGTTAAGCTGCCTCGTGAAACTAACTGTTCTGATAATGCAATTATGTACACACGTGCTTTAACAAGCAGAGAATCACATATTGTTCTGCTAATAAAAATAAAATGTGATGTAACATGCACAATATACTGCTAGTAGTTTTAAAATGGATTTTAATAGTAATCTGCCGACGGAAATAACAAAAACTTTTTAAAAATTCAAACAAAACAAAAAAAAACTTTTAAATTCAAACAAAACACAAAACTTTTAAATTCAAACAAGACAAAACAAAACTTAACAGAAAATTCAAGCAAAATCATTTGTCACTATTAATATCGGGTGATGTTTACAAAAACTGACTGATGTCACACAAGAGAACAAAGAAATGGCAATGTAAGAAAAAGTTTGTGGACTCATTCGATCCCTCGTGTGTCTAGCATATTATTATTCGATAAAGGGCAGGACGTCGGAGCAGGTGTGTATTATCTATACCTAATTAAAGATATCAGAGCTTTCAAGAAGCATTGGTTAGTATAGATATACGATGCAGATGTTTATCACGGCAGTCAAAACCATTAGAGTGGTTTAATTCTTCTACGATTGTCTTCCCTAGCCAATCAGGAAGGTCTTTCATGTTATTGTTTGCGATGCGTCACCATGTTTTCATGGAATTTCTCTCCAAAAGTTCTTTTGCGAATACATTTTTGAAAGTTGTCTTCATTATTTTTTCGAAAAATTATCCCAATGGGGTATCCGGGGGCAGCAAAACACTGTTATAAAACTTTTGAAATATACAACTTAAATATGAATTTATTCCTCGATGTTGTTTCGGTGAGAAATCCCGTTCTATCAAGATCTGACCAATTTTGTTAATGACGAGACCTTTTGTAATGACGTGACCATACCTTGTCATAAAGTAACGATAACTTTTTATGGTAACGAGGCCATGATCTGGTGCTGGTCAGTTTCCTTCTTAATGATGAAATGTCTCATACATCAATAACTGGGTAGTTTTTCTAATTACAATATAACAACAAAACTTAAAACAATTGGTTTGAATAATTAGGACTCTTCCACCATATTCTCCTGATGTGGTAACAACATAATATCATCTTTTTCGAAGCCTTTAATATAACTAAAGTGAAAAATGTTTTCTTTTTTTCAGAATATGATGCCCGAAGAGAGCTTAATTAATATTTTCATTAAAACACGAAAACTTCAACCGTCGGCGTATTAAAAATTTTAAATTAAAGTAGGTAGGTGAATTAACGTCTCAATGAAGTAACACAACGGGCTATTATTTGAAATTATAGCGCAAAGAAGATATATACCGGCTTTGCTCGGGTTGAATTAATAATATGTTGATTGAAAAGTCATCATCAATTATTTTTCATAAAATAATCTTAGCATCATTTTAGTGTACGGGGAAAAAAATTTTATACCAATTTAACTTCTCCATAGCTTCTACAATTTACATCGGACGCAAATATGCATATATATGTTGTATCCAACCATATAATCCATTTCCATTGATTTTAAGTTTTCGAGTGACTACGAATATTCCCGTGCATTCCATTTCAGTAAAACTGGCGAATTTTCTGTGGATAGTCTTACACTTAGTTTTCCTATGAATATGTTTTCATTGTGCCATTCTTTCACCTAGTATGCGATATTTTCAAATTTTCTCATCAATATGAGAAGATGGTAAGTTAAATTATTACAACATTAGTTACTAATTTACTTTGAAGCAAACGCAATTTTTCTTGAAAATTCCATTCAGCGGCAGGTGGAATAACGGAACCTCTGTTAGATATATAAAGCAGAGTTGACGTTTGTCTGTCCTCTACACTAATCCACCATTTGACCAATCCACACATTTGGTACACTTATATTTTAGAACAATGCGGATATGATAGGCTACCTATTAAACTGCGTTCTATTTGTTCAAGTGGGCTAAAAATTTACGACATTCGTGAGTAATTTAACTTGAAGCAAACGGCACTTTTTCGAGAAAATTTCATTCAGTGGCATGTGGAATAACAGAGCTTTTGTTAGGAATACATGTAATCAGAATAAACAAATTAAACCCAATCGATAACAATTTTTTAATAAACAAAAGATTGATTTTACAACGCTTTTACAAAAAGAAAATCACTTTCAACGAACGATTCACATGCATCTAAGTTGCGTAAGAACAGCTTCAAGAAATACAACAAACAACCTCGACTTTCTACTTCTTATGAAATAAAACTTCGATTTTCGATTACTTAGTGTGATATTATTCCAAGATCAACAAAGTCTTGTTAAAAATTCCCTTATCTCCAACGCACATACAGTTTTAAATTGAACCCTTATGGTACTTTTTAAGATCAGAAATTTGGTTTCTAAATGGAAAACACGTATCTATTAAGAGTGATATATGTAGTTACTTGACTATGAAGTGCAGCTTTCAATAACACCCATGAAACACGAAAAACAAATGAAATTTAAATTATTTTAATCGTCTTTCAATGAAAAGCTATATCAAAATTTTGAAATATATTTTGAACTACAAAGATGACTACCAGTTTTAATTTAACGTATCCCATCTTGTTTTAAAGCTATTTTTTAAAATTTTCATGTCATTTTAAAATAACAAATTATACACTTAAAAATATTTTGATTGGTAAATTTTTTATTTTTTTTATCTACACACTATTACGTATTGAACCAAAGATTTAAAAAAAGTTGGTGGAAATATACATGTACCACCACGAAAGTACCCATGCCTAGTGCTATTTTTTCTGGAAATAAATAAATAAAATCCAACTCCTAAATAATATTTCTGCTATAGGTAATATACCGGAACACATAATGCAAACAGAAAAAAAATTCCGATCCTTTAAAAAGGCAGAATTCTGAAAAAAATATCTGTTCTAGCGTGTTGAATTTCGACTTCCTGAATATATTCTGAAGTAAAACAATTCGACAAAAAAATTGAACTATATTGATGAAGACAATGATTTTTAAGCAAAAAAACCCACAAATTTTAATACTTGGGAATCCTTAAATATGATCGCAACCATTTCGTTTTCCAACTCAAATACCCCAAAAAGGAATTATAAATCAAACTAAAAAATTAAACATTAATTCTAAGGGTGCCAGATACCGAGAAGCAAAATTACGCTTTTATGATCAATGAGTTTATCGTTTGGGCTTTTCGTTCTCCATTATAAAATTTAAGTAAATATGAAATTAAATGTTCTAAATATTCTTTCTTCATCAATCAAATATTTATAAATATTATTTTCATCATGGGAAGACGTAAAAATTCAGTTCAAACATGAACATTATAATTTAATTTGTTTTAAGAAAATTGTTTTTCGATCAACACTGGTAAAGCAATCTGAGATGCGTATAGCAATCGTTTTACACTCAATGTTATTTCTATGGCGTTTTCAAATTGCTTTTAGGTCAATTTTAGGCCGCTTAGGATTCGAATTTTTCAAAATCCTTTCTTAGTGCACCCCTACTGTATAAGAAGAAACACCCTGCAAAATTTCAGCTTCCTAGGACTTTTAGTTCTTGAGATACAGTGATGAGTCAGTCAGTCAGTGAGTGCTATTTGAATTTTATAGATATAGATAGATATAGATATAATGTGGGTAGTTTTGTAAAAATGTGTGTTTGTGTTACTTCAAAATTTACGCTAAAAGTGCCAATTCTTTTGGGATGACCCAATACCTCTATAAGAACATAATTGTTCTTATGATTCCATACATTTGGTGCATAACATAGCTGAAAATAAGAGAATTTTGCTATAAACAGTTCACAATCACGCAACACGTCAGGGAACATAATTTTCAAACTTCAACCTCCATAATTTCTAGGTATACAATCAGTTGCAAGCACCAAAACCAAGTCTTCAAATGTGTCTTAAAATCCTCAACGTATAATTGCTCAGTTTTGAATCGTATTCTGTATATCAATTTACACATTTTATTTAAGAATACTTCAGGTGTTCTGAGGCTGGAGCATATTGTGTCTTACTTTTTGTCAAATTAAATTATTATGGTTCGTAGTGAATCAATAACGATTGCTTACCAATCGTAATAAAGAACTCAATTAATGAAATTTGGAAAGCTTTGACAACTCATATAAAGTACCATATATACGTATATGGAACTTCGCTCAAAAAAGATTATAACTGATGATTCGGATTGCCCTTTCTAGACTTTTGAGACGGTCTATTTCATTCCTATATAGTCTGTCACGATAGTATCTCTATGGATAGAAGATCCCTGCAAAACTAATGATTCCAAACCATAACAAAGCAAAATGTAAATCCAATGAAACATTTTTATCCTTGCAACTATATGATACTGATCTAGCTTGTCACACGTATTAAGCCAATTAAATGTAGAACCTCCTGAAATCCAACCAATTATTAAGCCCTCTTAATAATGAATCCAGTTAATATCCAACGAAATGTAAATCCAATGAAGGATTTCTTCATTTTCTTCCACACCGAGGAGATCCTTTTTTATGCTCATACAGTATCTGAAGTGTACAATGTGTGCCTTCCCTAAAATCAAATAAAAATATTAATTCTCTGTTAAGTAATGATTCCAGTCAATATCCAACGAAATGTAAATCCAAAGAAGATTTTACATTTACTAACACACCCTAGAAATCTCGTTTGTTATGCTTTTGTAGTTAACAAAGTGTTAAAATCCCTAGAATTAAATAACATATTTAGCATTTCACTATTTGCACATACACCCTAGTAATCTAGCTTGCTACGCTCTTGCATCCCCCGAAGTGTGGAATGCCCTAAAATCAGATAAAATAGTACGTTCCGGTTAGTAAATATTACACACAATATCCAACGAAATGCAAATCAAATGAAGCATCTCTCCCTTTACTACCATACTCTAGCGATCTCGCTTGTTGGTCTCTTGCAGCCACTGAAGCGTAGAGCGCCTGAAATCAAATCAAGTATTGAGTCCCTGTTAGTTAAGATTCCAATCAATATCTAACAAAATGTAAATTATATTAAGCATTTCTCCATTCACTATCTCACTGCCACGCTCTTGTAGTTGCCAAAGTGTTGAAATCCCTAAAATTGAATAAAATACTTAATCTATGCAAGTAAATACTCCAAACTGTACTCAAACGAAATATAAATCTAATGAAGGATTTCTCAATTTTCTACCACACCCAGGATATCTACTTTGTTACGCTCATACAGTATCTATAGTGTACAACGCCCTCCCTAAAATCAAATAAAAATATGAATTATCTGTTAAGTAATGATTCCAGTCAATATCCAACGAAATGTAAATCCAAAGGAGATTTTTTTTATTAAATATCACACCTAGAAATCACGCTTGTAATGCTTTTGCGGTTACCTATGTATTGAAATCCCTAGAATTATATAACATATTTATTTAATGCTTCATTGGAAAGCGTATCTAATGAAGCATTTCTCCATTTGCACATGTACCTTAGTGATCTCGCTTGTTACGCTCTTGTATCCACTGAAGTATGGAATGCCCTAAAATCAGATAAAATACTAAGAGTTCCTGTTAGTAAATATTACAAACAATATCCAATGAAATACAAATCAAATGAAGCCTCTCTCCCTTTATTTCCATACCCTAGCGATTTCGCTTGTTGCTCTCTTGTAGCCACTGAAGTGTAGAGCGCCTGAAATCAAATCAAATATTAATAATTCCCTGTTAGTTAACATTTCTATCAATACCCAACGAAATGTAAATTAAATGAACCATTTCTCCAATCACTATCTCGCTTGTTATGCTCTTGTAGTTGCTGAAGTCCCCAAAATTTAATAAAATACTTAATCTTCTGCAAGTAAATATTCCAAACAATACTCAACGAAAGGTAAATCCAATGAAGCATGTCACCATTTGCTACAACACCACGGTGATCTCACTTGTTCCGCTCTAGCAGTCACCGTACCCCTGAAGTGTTAGACGACTCCCTAACTAAACTCATAGATTGGTTGTTTGGTCCGAAGGCAAGCACAATCGCCTGCAATGGAGCAGACAGTTAAGTCCATTCACTTAACGGAAATTTAATCGCAGCAGGACCTTTGATGCGCTGCGGTTGCAGGTAATTAGGATACATAATGTAAATGGGGCCATATGACTCGGGATCCGAGAGTCTGAGAAAGTTTTCCCATGTATTAGTGCTCCAAGTGAATGGAATTGAACCTCCGCGTATATCCTCTCGAAACGTTATTGTGGGTTTGTATTCGGGGTGCCTTTCAGCATACAATATGAAGGGCGCGGATTTGGAGGGAATATTCAGCTGAACATCAGCTTTCGACTGTGTAGAAACACGCATTACCCAATAGAATATTCAATAATGCATTATAGATCACAAGAGATTAGACGCATACTTACTTAACTTAGTTTGGGATGTTAATTAGAGTTGGCAATAACGCACATAGATAAAATCAAATATAGCTCATTCCATAGCATGGCCAGGCAAATAAAATTGCTGATCTAGTATTTCTTTTATGGCATAAATGGCATTTACAAGTTATTTTCGCTATCGAATAGATTGAGGCACTTGATTTGTTTTTGGTTTGCGATCAGATTTCTTCGAAATGTTTGATATTATAAAAATAGTTTTTGAGCCACAATTTTATCTCAGAGAAGGACTTTATTCGAAGGTGATACTTCTTGTAGTCTCAAACTTAAAACCTTCCAAAAGTTATTAAGAAAGATTATAAATGTATAAAAAATGCTCAACAGCTACTCGGTGTATCAAAATATCTATCATCATCAGGACAGAAGTACACATCAGAACGCGGGTTTAAATATCATCAGCTTAGAGTAGAAACGCATTAACCCTTCTGATCTTTACGAGACAACTCGTCACTACAAGATTACTGTCCACTGCTTAGATCTTGACCGACGAGATATTTAGTCATTAGAAGAAGACTGATCACATCTTGACCGACGACATATCTATTCATTAGTAGAAAACTGACTAGATTATGAAATACGAGATATTTAGTCGTTAGAACAAAGATGACCAGTTCTTGACCGACGATATATCTAGTCATAGGTAAAAAAACTGTCCAGATCTTGATCTATGAGATATCTAGTCATTAAAAGAAAACTGACAAAATCTTGGCCTACGAGATTTCTAGACTTTGGAAGTAAACTGAACAGATCTTCACCGACGAGATATCTAGGCATTAGGAGGAAATTGACCAGATTTTAATCTGGTCATCATAAAAAAATTGACAATCTCGTGATGACGAAATATTTCATCATTTATGAAATTCGCCAGATCTGTATGGACGAGATATTTGGGTTAAACCACCCGGAGCTTTAACTGAAAAACATACTTTGCTCTACAGCTACAGCGGCTGTTCACACATTTTTTAGACAATGTGTATTGTATTCACAAAACTAAATTACATAAAATTCTTGTGTTTTAAAAGTTCTATTTGATAGCCCTTATTCTGAACTATCTTTCGACACCGTAATTTCCAGGATAATAATGACTTTTGAAGTGTCAGAAGAGGTATTCTATCCAAATTCCTCCTGAATAGCTTTTCAGAGTGCTGTAAGGGTTGTGGGACGACGTTTGTATAATGTAGATATTAAAAGTCCGAAAGCACAAAAATCCATAGGTGATACATCGGGAGATTTAGTAGGGATATCAGTGAAGGGTATGACCTTGATACCGGTTTTTTGTTACATTTCTTTTAGGAAATTTACAGTGGATTTTGATGTGTGACTGCCAGCTTTTTGTCTTGATGGAGTTCCACAGATGGATGGCACTGTGGGTAAAGCGATGGTATTTCATTCAGAAAAATTGGCGATAAAATATGTTTCTGATAGTATTTGGAGTTAATATTGACATTTTTTTACACTCTCTTTATTTTTAACTTTCCATTATATGAAAAACCAGCAACAATCATGAATCCATTAGAAAAACTTTCTTTCGATTCTGTGAACCATGTACTTAAATTTTGTTCTCCCTTTTATGATAATAAATGGCTCTTTTTTTGCTGCAATCATTTAAATACACCCATGATTCATCTATTGTGACAATTTTTTTCCATTTTTCTTTGGATAAGTGTTTCTCATATAGAATTCGGCAACGTGTCCTGCGTTCAGCGATATGCTTTGGAGAAAGACGATGCACATTGCGTTTTTTCGCTTTCTTAAGATTTAAATCAACGTTTATCATTTTGTTTACAGTGGACACCGAGCATTTTAATGACTTTGCAACTGTCCTGTGACTAGGGGGATTTTCTTTTAACATTAAATAACGTACCTTTGCAATAGTCGAAGATGTCCTTTTCTTCCTTGGATACTTGTTTGGAATTTTTGTCCACTTGAGGCTCCAATTTGACGGTTTTTTTTTTCTTTCTTGTTGACGATACTACCTATCGACGCTTTAGATATCACAAAACCATGACTCTCACATCGTTTTTGGGTAACGAAATATGTATATTTCTCTTCGGAAAGAGCATAAATATAGTCTTCGATCCACTGTTTCGTTAAAAACGCCATTTTGAATAAAAACAAACCTCTCAAGCCGCAGACGATAATTTTGACTTTTAAAAACATAGTACAACTGCAATTATTTCTTTTGCAGCAAACGATTTTTTATTACCGCTAACCAAAATCATCTAAAAAATGTGCGAACAGCCTCTGTATTTATTGACTAAATATTAGCTTGTTGTTTAAAAAATCAATTCATACAGTTTGGTAGCGCTATGTATCTTCTAGACAGATTACAACATGGTAATGTACATATCATCATAGAAATAAGCATTGAGTTTCTGCGAGAACATATATCAGTTAATACATTTTGCTCTTAGCCGACATGATGATGGCTCAGAATAGTGTTGCCACTATTCTCCTTTTTTGGTGACGCCACGTGTAGTTCTCGTTATTTACTTCTCTCTTGATGATGGTGAACGTTTTGAGCCACCAAAATGGATAGTCACCATTTTTAGTTGTTTTAATCTTTGTTAGATATACGTTTAAGATTTTAAATTTGTGGTAACTTATTTGATTAGAATGTCATCTATGTGAATAAAATATTTCATACAGCCAATAAGTATGTTAAGAACAGCTTACAATAGAAAGTATTCAGCGTTTACTTATAATTTAAAAGAACTGTACGTATTTCTCATACTAGTCCTATGCGTTCCCTGTTAATTGAATCTTGTAGAAATTAAACACTACTTCGAACACTTATCACTTATTATAAAACATTACTTCGACAAATTCAAAACTCGTATAAAAAGTAGTACATTATCTTTGTAAAAATGCATAGCTTACATGTAGACGCTGACTTTATTTCTTAAAAGTACCCACATTTACTTTTCAATATGTCTCTTTTACAATGTTTATTCTTACTTTCTACATGAAGTATAAAATGTGTAATCGAGGTACATCTTTTCAAAAATTATCTTTAATATTTGCGAAAAGGTGTTTTTTATTATTAAGGTATTCACATAAGTTGTTATAATAAACTTCCCTCATGAAACTACCTTACAATTTAATTTTAATTCCTACTGCGAAGTTATATCTCCACTACACATACCAAATCATAAACTGTAAAACTAAACTAATCTTAAAACAAACTAAAAAAATATTTCTTAAGAAAGAACCCCGTGCTTAAGATATCTGCTTTTATCTAATGGCATTCAATTTCCACATCAGCATATGATAATTGCGTAATTAATTTAGACATTAAAATAAGGTGTTTTGTATGCAGGGAGTGTTTCCCATTGTTAAAAATACATCCTAAGATAATTGGAAAATATATTCTGCAACACCGAGATATTATGAACTCGCAATGCATAAAACGAAATTGAACAAAACTTCAAGCTATTTTAAAAATAATTTTTCAAACATGCTTTTAATAGTCAATTATTTCATATCCATTCCGGTTAACTTAATTAACTTTCTGAGGGGTTTACATGCTTAAATTCAACCTTGCAACCTGAAGTTTTCCCATCCATGTATTCTAACAATTTTGTTCTTTTTTCAAATGCAGTCGGTCTATGGGATTTTATTTTAAAGAAATTAGCTATGCAATCATTCCAAGGGATCCCATTTCAAGGAAAGGACCAATAAGCACTTTCCAATGGAAATAAGCAATAGAAACTTTCCAAAAGAAAGTATGGATAGAATCTTCCCAAAGGATTATAATCTAAGAAGAAAGGGTCAATAATATTTCCAAAGAAGTCCATTCACATGGAGTGAGCAATCGAATTATTTCAAATGGTTAGATTCTAAGGTTATGAGCAGCCAAATATTTCAAAGAAATTCCATTCTATGGAAAGAACCAGTAAAAATTTAAACTTCCTTTCATTTATTTCTCCTATAAACAATTTTTCTTTCTTAAGGTTCGAACATTCTTGAATTCTTTAAACCATCTAGTTATTTAGTCATTAAGTGTGTTGTAGAGCAAAGGTTAATCTACACTGCTGGAAAATCCACTCAGTTGATTAAAAAATTTGTTTGAAAACTACTTAAATTGTTCAGTATTTCAAGCATCCCATTCCATTTAACTTTATCAAGCACATCAAAAACCGTTTCGAGTACCATCCCATACCCTTACAATCCCATAAACAAACGCGGTGACCTACTTTAAGACGAACCCCAACTTCCGTCATTTCTACCCTCAGATGGCGTCTGTGTAATTAATATTTAATACCCGTGCCCGAGGGCCAAACTGAAATTTGAAACCAAAAGGATAAATAAAGCATCCCATCCATTTCCAAGAACTACTTTCACCCTGGAATCAAGAGCCAGTGGGAGATTGGGAATGGAGGTTGGCTTCTCCTTAACAACTCCCTGGTCGACACCGTCCAGCACAGCAATTACGAGTAATGGCCAGTTTATAGTCGCTTTGTTGACTCGGCCCTTTTAGCTAGGCTCGATTGGGACTCCAAAGATCGGTGTTTATTATAGGTAATAGAGACTTCCAACAGCATGGGCGGCTGCGGAAGAATGGGAAGAGTTGCGTTTAAGTTAAACTGAGATGCGGAGGGCAAACAGGGTATGTGCTCCGATTAGGACTGGAGAGTTTGGACAAGGGCTTTTAATTGTTCCTTTGTGGTGGGGATGTGACGCGAATGTCAAGGATGTAGTTTAAAGTCTTGTTAGGAAGAGGATTGAGTTTGCGCTCTTCGAGCTGCTTGTCATTTGAAAGGGTAATTTCCCTGGAATTGATTCGCATGGTAGCGACTGGCTAAACTGTGCATTTTGAATAGAGGTTGGTTGGTGGCGCAATGACCATATTTGAGTAACCACAAGACAAAAATAATTTTAACTTTCAAGTGGTTTCGACCATCGAGATCTGACCAATTTTACTAATGACCTGATATCTAGTCATCAAGGTTTTGCCGTTTTTCTATGCTAACAAGACCAAAATTTTGGTCATTTTTCTTGAAATGACGATACATCTAGTCCATCAGGATCTGTTCAGTTCAGCTATTATGAGATACCTCGTTGAGAAAACAGCCGTGAAGGTGAAATAAGAACAGGAATAGTAGTACAAGCTAGCTCATCGCCATCTGTTGATGGTAAAGAGTCCCCACCCTCTCTTCATGTCGATTATATTCCATTAACTGTTCATCACAAACAAATTGCTTGTCCCTATTACAATTATCATCCTAGTAAAGGTTTCAATAGTTATTTATTAACAGGAATTGATTCAAGAATATCTCCATTCAACTGCTATTTTTGAATTTTAACTGATAATTAGCTTTATAAAGTTCAGTAATTTATTTTTTCATTTAACTATTAATTCTAACCGTTTAAAAATTCAAATATTCTTATAACAAAGACTTCAATACTTATATTTGTACATTAAATTTCCACTTCTGTTTTAACCTTTTGACTACTTCTATAGATCTATTCTTTAGTGGCGCGATTCGTACAAATTTCAAGTTAAAACTGCAGTGACGGCCGTAGTATAAGTTCTTTCCTGGCGTGATTCTTACATCTTTCAAAATACACTGCTGGCCACCGTAAATGCAACACCCTGAAGGAAGCATGCAAATAATATGAAATTTAGAACATGCATAAGCGAAGGTGAGGTATGCAAATGATTAGAACTTCAGCGCAGACGCACATCACGCGCGCCTGTGGCGACACTTCAAAGCCCTATTTAAGGCTTGGAGATTTCGACAATTTCAAGTCCGGCAATTGTGTTTTTCTTGTGGTTTTTCAAAAAAAAAAACGATCAATTATGCCTCGTTGAAAACAGCGATCATCTTTTGATCAAGTATCCGAGTTCGACAGAGGAAGGATAGTGGACTACCCAGATTGTGGATTATCTTTCAGGGAAATCGGTAGTCGTGTTGGACGAAACCAAACAACTGTAATGCGGATATGTGATCGTTGGATGCAGGAGGGTACGACGGACCGACGTGTTCGATCGCATCCACCTCAGTGCACCACTTCACGTGATGACAGGCATATTGTGCGTATGGCAGTGATGGATCGCTCAGCCACATCACGAACCATAACACAGCACATTCAGTCTGTAACGCATCATCCAGTGTCTGCGCGTACCATTCGACGCCGTTTACAGCAGAGTGGTCTGTCCGCAAGACATCCATTGCTTCGTCTACCCTTGACGCAGAACCACAGACGTATCCGCACGCCAATGGTTCGATGAAAGAAGAATGTGGACGGCAGAATGGAATGAAATTGTCTTTACTGACGAGTCACGCTTCTGTCTGCAACTCCACGATGGTCGGATTCGAGTCTGGAGACACCGTAGAGAGAGGATGCTGAACAGCTGCGTTATGCACTGTTCAGCTGAACACTGCTCCTGCACCGGGTATTATGGTATAGGGCGGTATTGGATATCACTCTCGCACTCCTCTAGTACGCATTGCCGGTACTTTAAACAACCTGCGCTACATCTCCGAGATGTTGGAGACAGTTGTCCTTCCTTACCTTCAGGGCTTGCCCACAGCCATATTTCAACAGGATAATGGGCGACCACACGTGGCACTCATTGTCCAAGGTTTCTTCGTCAATCGCCAGATTGAATTGCTTCCCTGGCCAGCTCGCTCTCCGGATCTTTCGCCGATAGAAAACATTTGGTCTATGGTTGCTCAAAGATTGACCCAGATTACATCCCCAGCTGCCACACCAGATCAACTTTAGCAACGTGTGGAAGCTGCTTGGTCTGCTGTACCCCAAGAACACATCCAAAGTCTCTTTGAATCAATGCCGAGGCGTGTGGCAGCGTTGATCTCCAACAATGGCGGCTACTCTGGCTACTGATTTTGGCAGGAACCACACTTCACAGAAGTCTATAAATTTAATCATTTAATACTTGGTCAACATGTTATCTACAAAATAAATTTTGTTGTGATATCTGTCTTTCTTGTTGTTGCAATTTGGGTGGCCAGCAATGTACAACCGGTGGCCACCCAAACCAATGTTACTGGCCGTTATCTAAATTCTTTCTTGGCGTGATTATGGTACAACTGCTGTACCAGCCGTAGTCTAAAGATTAATTCTTGATTTCACTTTCCTAACCTTTAGCTCCACTTGTTCACCTCATAAAATACAATCCGTGCCTCCAAGTCCCCCTATGAGAAAATCCTTGACCAGAAACCCAACAATAAATGTGAGCAATCTTCTATTTTAAGCATTGCAGTCTTAACTTCGGCGCTTTATTCAAACTGAAGTCACGAACATAGCCCCCTCATGCAATTCACCAATCCGTTGACATTGATGTGGGACGAAACACAGATCGCATGGCAGCGTAGTTTATACCCACTCTAGCCCTCATTACCCAAGATTCATGCTCATTCAACAACACAAAGACACGAAACAGTCGAGAGCTTTAGCCCCTCCTTTACATTTCAAGATCGGGGGAGGGGGGGGGGGGTAAAAGAGAACCACCATAAACATTTAGATGGGAACATTTTCTCTTGCGGCAAGCTTTGGCGTTTTGATGAAATGGAGTTCGGCACGGAAACAGGCCGTTTGCTACAAATACGCGGATCACAAATTTCTCTCACTGTTCTCACAAGCAGCGTCCGAATTTATCACTTTTGAATGAATACAACACCCGAAGACAAGGATGCTTCCGAGATTCAATAAATTTCGGGAATGACTTTTCGTTATGGAAGTCGTTCGTCGCGTTTTGTTTCTCTGGACGTTAATCATAGAAACGTTAAAACGTATAACCTAGTCACTACACATATTTCGTTCACGTTTTTACTCATTCGAACCGTTACGTTCCTGTGTATTATGTTTAAAACTATTATGATTAGGACAACTTTTTCATTAATGAACGTACCTGTAACGACTTAATTTTTAACTTACTTTTTCTCAAAATATGTGCCATCGGGATTTAAACGTCTATTCCTCAGTTATTTCCCCATTGAAGATTACAAAATCAATGTGAGACTTCAATAAAAAAACTTATTTCGTAAAGTGATGTGTTATTGACTTTGCAAGTCAAAATCATTGCTCTTAAAAATTCAGAAGGCACTCAAGGGATCCAATACAAATGACAAATGTAGAAAACTTATTCGATGATTGTATTGAGAAGCATATGATGAGTTTGCTTTGGGTTTTATGAATCGTTTTTTAAGTTAACAAATTGGTTCGTGTTTCTATGCATGTTACTGGACTTTATTTTCAACTCTTGACACTATATGGAGGTGTATATATATATATATATATATATATATATATATATATATATATATATATATAAATGTGCGATGCATGTTGGTAATTACTATCTCAATTACACAACTGCTTAACCTTTTAATTCAGATTAAATGTAGTATTATTACGATTATTCAAGTACACAGTTGCACACACTATTTATTACATACTTGCATACCTAAAATTCTGGGTAATAAACTTCAATCACACGTTTAGAGCAGAATTCAACTCCCACACATAGTGGAATTTTCAGTGTCTTGTCAAATTGCTACGGATCAAAAATAAATTCCTGGTCAAATGCTGTTGAGAAAGGTACTCGTCGGCTTGTGGTCATTTGTGCCGTTGGTGATTGCTTCCGAGTACTCCTAAAGGGTCTCAGGAGGTAGCTGTTTCTAATTTTGGGTTCTTCAAGGAGAACGCTGATCATAGGTACATCTAAAGCAGAATCTTCTTTAGTACCACCCATCACAGTGACTTAGTGGGTTTATTCAATGACATGAAACATAAGTATGCAGTATTGCAACAGAGAGGAGCTTCAAAAAGTGTAACGAACATGTCGACCAGTAGCTAAGTAAATGAATACTCTGTGAAAATTTGACCTGTTTGGCCGTTTTGGCATCTTATTACTTCGTTTAGCGACATAAAAGAGTATGCGGGTCAATCCGCATTTCTATAGAGAGGAGACAAAAGTGATTAAATCGACCAAAGTCTACTTTTGTCTGATAACCAATCAATGGGTCAGTCAGATTATGAATCAATGAATGGTAGTCTTCTTCCTTCTCGTGGACCAATCAGATTATTAATATTACGTTCCATCAGCAGACAAAAGCGAGGCTCTACACGTTTTGGTTAAATGATCCTGGGTTCACAAAAAGGTTACCATTTCTTACTCTACTTTTTTATTTCCTCTGTGGGTTAGCTCATTGCGTTAGAGACCTGTGAGCTGTAGGAAGCGCAGGTTCTATTCCTTCGTTTGAGTGTATTTTTAATTCCTTCATCAGAAATTTTTTTATACGTGTAAGTTCATTTACAAAACGTTGTCTGGTGCCACGTGGTTAATCTTGTCCTATGAGCCGTAAAATCAAATCGAACCACCACCACTGCACTCTACCTTCACAACAACTTTCTAGTCTACTCCATAGTAAAAGAAGAATTCGGTCAATTCCAGTCAATTGTTCTGTTTTTATGTCCCATCCAATTTTAGTAGACATATGAAGATCAGTATGATACCAGAGATATTCAAATTATCTAATCTAATTAATCAATCCAAACATGCTTATAGCAAACATATCCACTCATGAAAGATTAAGGCATTTCATAGACTTTCCAAATGCACCCAAGCCATAAAAATCGTTCAAGAGTTAAAGACGCTATAATATATACACACGCAATCACATTAAAATAAACTTCGTTTAAATCATACAACTGCCAGTTTCTTTATCCGCCCATTTGATAAAGCTTTAATGTTATTTTTCAATAACTGCTCTTCGAGGGAGTATTATTTCCCGAGATACCGGACAAAATTTTTTTTCTCGGATTTAAAAGATGTCTCTCGACTCAATTTCCGTATCTCTCTGCCAATTGTAATACGAAAATAACAGTGACGACACGAACACAAACACAGCAACAACGGGGGAAAAAGTTACGAAAAAATGCACCGTTCCCACCAAAGTGATTTAAAATCTGTCCTCTCGCAGAGAATGTACGCCATCCCCGAACTTTTTTTTTTTCGTCTTTTATCACCTCTCTCGCAGCAAAGATTTCCGACAGAAAAAAAACAAGGAAAAAAAAACCAGAGACAGAAAGCGAAAGAAAAAAGATCCCGATATCTCTGTATGGGTGGCAAAGAATGAGATAAAAGAGGAAAATGTATTCATGTTTTCCCCCCTTTTCAATTGTTGGAATGTTTTGACGTGTTTTTATGCCCTATTCGATTTAGGAAGCGTTAGAGCTGTTTCCTTTATAACCCCCTTCCCCAGACGCTTATCTCTTGGTGACAAACTGAAAATGGTTTGAAAACGCCTTTGGAAATGCACGAGACATAACAGGAAACGTGTTATTGCTTTTTCAGCCGGCGATTTGAAAAATAGGTTGGCACAATGACGCTTTGTTATGTTTTTTTCTCAGGTCGCGAGCTGTGTTTATGAATGAAACAGACGAAGACATAGCAACTCCACACTTTCTACCAAGAGATTAATATGTTTTATTGAGTGACGAATGTCTTTTGGGTACCGAATATCGCCTGATCTTTGCTATAACGCTAGCAAATGCAATAACAAATTCAACACGGAGTGTTCCCCGAATAGTCTCAAAATTAAAAACACAAATGTATTCCTATTTTTTGTCCTTTTCCTTAGAGATTTATTTCGAAGCGAAATAGTATTCTTAAGAGGAATAAATTCGTAAGGTTTCCCTGATAACAACACAATAGAACTTACAGTAAAATTCTGTTTCGAAGGTGGAAAATTTAACATGCGTCGACACGGAGAAGAGATAATTCTTTCAACCTCGTGATAAACTTCAAGAACAAGTGACAGATGGCTTTTTAGTAAAAGGAAAGACATACACGCTACATATTAAGAAATCAATCTAATTTTTAAAAAGTTATGAAATGTTTCTAAAAAATCCATGATTACCTGACCGAAATCAAGGCGACTACTTTAGACCTAGGTAAGTAGGTGGTAGTTGAACCAACGTCGCATTGGTGGAACACAACGGAGCGGTCCAGGATCAATCCAGATCATATACGAGGGCAATATCTTGTAATTTTTAACCTAAATGACTAGGTAACCAGTGAATAGATTCACCACTTTAGATTTAGGGTGCATATTTATTGGTCAAAAGGTCAGGTGCCGTCTTTTGGATTGAAGGGGGGTCGGTTCCTGGTATGAATATTCGCCCGTCTGTAATGGCGCTATTACTTATTCGCCAACCTGATCATGTTTTGCCCCGAATTTTAGGTTAATAGGCGTGGTATATTTATGAAGTAATCCTATTGTGATAAGTTACAACAAACACGAACTAATATCTATTTACTAGTGTTTAGAAGAGAAGTTAATTGTAGAAGCGGGTTTCATTTGCATTAATATAAAGCAGAGACTTTAATTCGTACACTCGCAAGCTATCACTGTAAAGTTGAGTCATTTGGACGCTTAATCTTGCCAGGAACACTGAATAAACCACGCACCCATCATTACGTTACACCAGCTTTATGCATCTGAAAAGACGCTTATTCTACTTAATGGAATCTTCCTCTACGCTCACGTATATTAATTTCATTTCGAGGCGACATGACCTAAACTAAAAGTCTACATCATTATGCACATTTTACCATAAAATACGCACCACATGTTTAATAAATCGAAAAAATTTATTTGTGCGTTATTTGGGGTTAATTATGATCTCACGCTTAAAAGTCTACGAATATTCAGAGCAAACGTGTATACATTTTAAAAGAAAGCTTTTATCCAGTATTTAAATAATCTTTCCACATAAATCATCGGACATAAACGTGCGTTAACTTGGACTTAGCAAAACCAATATATGATCTAATCTCTGGCGTCCATGTAAAGATTTATTCAGCAGAAACCCTTCCCATCTAGGACTGAATGAGACCCACTAATCATACAATATTAAGACAATTACGCATGCACCCGGAATGGCTTACTATTAGCATATTGAATGACGCAATGTATCATATTTTATCCAGTAGCCATTAAGTATAACCCTTCATAAATTCCACCTTCAGTATCTCTGCATCCAGAAGTGAGCCATTCTGCAAGGACAAAATACTGGTTACTAAATCACGTATCATTATTTCACAGCGTCATTGTCCACGAAGATTAAGCAACTCGCGTGGTAGGAGAGAGAAAATTGCTGTTTAAGGCAACATGCCGAAGTTTGAATGTGGAATGACTCTTCCAATATAAATAAGACCAGGTATTAAATTACGGTTCTCATAATGATTTCGTTTTTATTTGTATTGAAAATATATGAATCCGAAGACGGGTGTAAACTAAACTGAGTTTAAAAATTGGAAGGATGCTTTTCAATTTTTAAATTAAACGCTCATGTGTCGATTCGTTAATTAAGTTTACGTATGAAGGGATCTGGGCAACTTGATTGCAAGCTACATTAAAAATTTTACTATTTGATTTTGAATTTTGGAGAGATTACGAATATCGCAGTTCATTCATTTTCAGTAAAAGTGGAAAACTTTTTGTGACTAGTCTTACACTTAGTTTTTCTATGAATATGTTTTACTTGTGGCATTCTGGCTTCTAGTCGACTTTTGTCTGTTCTCTATACAAAACTACACAATTTGACCAATCCACACCATATTTTGTACACTTATTATTCAGAATCATGCGAGTACGATAGTCTATATATTTACCAGCGCTCTATTTGTCCAAGTGGAAAAAAAATTAATTAGTTACGGCATTCGTAACTAATTTGATTAGAATCAAACGTACTTTTTCTTGAAAATTCCATTCAGCGGCATGTGGAATACCGGAGCTTGTGCTAGAAATAAATGTCATCAGTGTAGATAAATTAAATTCAATCAATTACAATTTTTAATAAACAGAAGGCTGATTTTACATCGTATTTACAAAGAGAAAATCACTGCTTTCAACGAATGATTTACATGTATCTAAGCTGCTTGAGAACAGCTTCAATATGTAAAGTAAGCAACCTCAACGTTCTGTCACTTAAGACAAATAATTTCTATGTTTAAAAATTACTACTTGTGATATTATTACAAGATGAAGAAAGTCTTGTAAAAATTTCCTTTTCTCCAACAGACATTCAGTTTTAAATCGAACCCTTATGTTACTTTTTTAAATTCAGAGATTCCTATTTAGAATGATAGAGATGTATTTACTTGACTAGGGAATACAGCTTTCAATAACACCCATGAAACACGAAAAACAAATCAAAATTTAATTGATTTTAATTGTCCTTCAATGAACATGTATATGAAAATTTTGAAATATATTAGAACTACAACGTATGCCAGCTACAATGACTACCCGTTTTAATTTAATGTAGCCCATCATTTTAAAGTGATTTTTTAAAACTTTACCGGTCATTTTAAGATAAGAAATTAGACATCTTAATTGAAAATGTTTTTATTTATATATTTTATTTATTTTTATGAAACGCAATCGATAAATCATTACGTATTCAATTACATACTTCAGGAAAGTTGGTCGAAATATACCTATACCGACAAAAAATTAACCATGACTAGATATATTTTGCAATAAATAAATAAATCATCAAAATCTATTTCCTAAATGATATTTCTGCAACAGGTGCAATATGCAAACTGTACCGGAATACATAAATGCAAACAGAAACAAAATTTCGATCCTTGAAAAAATGCAGAATTCTGAAGAAAAAAAAAATCTGTTCAAACGTGTTGAATTTCAACTTTTTGAATATATTTTGAAACAGAACAATTCGGTAAAAAACGTTCGAATAACATTGATAAAGACAATAAAGATTTATATACAAAAATAACGCATATTTATAATACTTGGGAACTCTCAAATATGGCCACAACATCTCACTGCCAACTTAAATGCCCAAGCACAGAATTCTAAACCAAATTAAAAAAATTAAACATTAATTCTGACGTTGCCAGATATCGATTAGCAAAATTACGCTTTTATGTTCAATGAGTTTGTTCATTTTGGGCTCCTCATGCTCCATTACAAAAGATAAGTTATGTAAAACCAAAGTTAGTTAAAACTTAAATATTATAATTTAACTTGTTTAAAAAATTGATTTTTAGTCAACACCGGTAAAACAATCCGAGCTGCGTACTGCAATCGTTTTATACTTGCTGTCATATCTATGACGATTTCGAATTGTTTCTTGTCGAGATATCTCGTCTGCAAACTATTGCAGATTTGGTTTTATGATGTCAAAATCAAGATCTGGAAGTTCACTTCCAACGACGAGGTATTTCGTCTATCAAGATCTAGTCAGATTTTTCTAATAACGAGTTACCTGGCCAAGGCAACCATCATTTAAGTTAAAACTTAAATTTTAGTAGCACATTGCATTGTTTACATTTAATCCATCCTCTAATTAAGGAATCATATCCATTCAAAAACACATGACTCAAATTGAAAAACCATTGAAGCCAGACTATACAGACCTCAATATTAACATAGTGGGCAAATACACTGAGTCATGGAGACCACCAAACACACATGCCTTGAAAGATCTAGAGAAAAAATATTGCTGGCTGCAATTAAATTGCAGTAATTATAACAGCACAGATTAAAAGGAACACATATTTAGCACATAATAATCTCTTTTGATTTAAAAAAAAAATTAGTATGTCTTACGTACAGCAAAAACATTTTTGCCTCAGCCATCTCCAGCTCGATCTCATTGATTTTATGACCACTTCAACTCCTGTCCATGAGAGGAAAATACAACTTTTTTATATCTTTAACTCCTGTGCATGTCAGGAGGCGTAGTCTCATAGAAAATTATCCAGTTTATTTGCAGAATATATCAAAAAGCCAATCCATTGGACAAAATACAATATAGATCATTTATATATTCCACGAATGGAAACAATTCTTTCACAATATCATCATTATAGATAGCCGTAATCTCGTTAACTGTGTAATACAATGGATGTGTTTTAATATCCTTCAATATTTGAATATCACCACAAGTCAAGTGGATTGAGAACTTGTATTGAGAATGATAGACTGTATCATTGATCTTCGTATATGCTAATGTCGAGTTCAGGTTTTTATGGCGTAAGGACCATATTTGGCCAACCTATGCCAAACATCACACAAACATTAAGTAATGGACACATACAATAAATATTTTACTGGTACAGAAGAGAGAAATACACCTAACGAGCAACCAAACCAACCGCTCCTACAACTTTTAGGTTGCTAGAGCAGCAGGAAAACCCACTGAGTTTCGACCACCTCTCAGTGTAGTTAGATAACTCATTTCAAAAATGGTAAGTCGTAGCAATAGATTATGATCTTATTAAGTTGATGACGTCATGCCGCCTTGTGTAACAGCATCTGGCGATTTGTTTGTACCAAACGTTAGTTTTGCGTACGTAATGAAATCATGTAGACAAAACATCAGAATGGATAAAACTTGTTTTACTATAACATATTTACAACTCCAGAAATTAGTTTATCTACATGAACAATAATTTAACTAAGTCCACAATCGGTGCGTCCGAAGTTTGCGAGGCAGAAAGCTAAATTGCATCTAAAATTCAAAACGATCGTTCCTTCTTATTGTTCTTAATTTTAGCATGTTCGTAGCTCACAAGAACTTTCGAAGTTCCTCTTTCGAGGCCATTCCGAAGAATCAAGTATCTGATGTCACCGCGTGTTTTTTTACTTAAGTTTTTGTTTTCAGTTGTTACCTGGATGTAGTCTTGCCTCTACAAGCAGAAGTGCCCTTGGAACTTATAAATTCTATAACAGCTTGGGTCTAGCAAATCCTGTAACAGAATAAGTACGAGGTAACAGAGCTGTCTCATGTTCCTATGTTCTTAATGGAGAGAAATGTGTTGGTCACACGGTTTCCTATAAGACCTCCACGATGTCAATTTGAGTGTTTCTGTTCATCAAAATTGTAGCATAAAAGTAGTGCTAGCATATTAATTTTGAAAAAAAAAGTATATTTACCACTTCCCTCATTTTGTACCTAAGACTAGAATAATGAATCCATGAACTATCACAAAACAAATTGTTGTTATGAACTTAACCACTTGTCTAAACTTTAACACTACAATGGTTGGTTCGGAGGTTTAATAGCCCATGGGCCATAATTAACCATGCTGTACCAGACACGTTGTACAATATCAAGTAATAGACACACACAAAATGAAATTTTTACTAAAACAGAACAGAGAAATACCCTCAAGGACAAATGCACCTGACCTGAATCAAACCTCCACCGCTTACAACTCTAGTTTGCTCGAGTAGGGGACACATTGAGCCATGATGGTTCCTACATTACAATAGTACTTATATAGCAGTGTAACTCTGGTTATTGAATCACCATATGTGTTAACAGGTTAAAGCAATATTAAACTATTCTTAAATCTTTCAACCCTAAGAGAGTTAAATCATCTTAGTAATATGAGATTCAAACGAGAAATGCAATTTCTACGAAAAATAATTTGACGACTTTTCTAATCAACTTAGTTTAAAGTAAAATTACTATTTCTAACTATATATTCAATTACAGAAAAAAAATATTTGGAGCACTTTTTACAAATCTTGAGAAACCTATTAACAATCCGGAATCGGAAGATAATTTGATTCTTTTGTAAATTCGATTTCGCAAATTGAGGAATTGCATTCTCGTTTAGAAATTTGAGACATTCTAACAGCATATAAATGCTCAAACTATCTGAGAAATTGAAATGTGAAACTAATTGTAAATTTAAGACCCTTAGGTAGATAATGCAATCGAAAACACACTTCAAAAGCAAAAGAGTAAAAACTACTTCAATTGAAAGATAACAATTGTATCAATTACATTGGTTTGTGTTGTCCATTTGCGAATTGATTTATATTAAAATTCTAAAACAATAAAAGGTTTGTAATGTTTACAAAATCTGTTTCTTCAAAGTCGATATAATTAAGCTGTGAGTAGTTAAAATTTAATTTAACATATAAACAAAACACCTAATAAATTTTGCAGTAACGTTTCTTAATACGCATTTAATGAATTTTAAACTTGTCTTCTAACAAAAACGTATTCATTGTGCCTCTAATTAATTTCGTCTTTCAAGATCTAACTTTCAATAAGACTAAAAGAAAATGAAAAATTAGTGTATATTGAATTGCACACAGATCACAAATGTTATTTTTTTAATTCAACTTCTTACGCAATTGTTGTTATGGTAATGTGATTTTTAAGTAAACTAACATTACTTATAAAATGCTCTAAGTATTTTAATTCCTACTTTTGTCTTCTCACTTGGGAAGTACGTGTATTTAAATTCCGTGTTCACTTCTAGTTTAATTGAGCGCTGTTTAATTTTGCTAGTGATTGGTAAGCATTAATTCACATTGTTACTTTTTATTTAACTATTTCAGGATAGGTGGATAACGATTGGTGTCCTTCCTCCTATAAAAGGACGTGGTATATGAACCTTGAAGGAATATTACGACTTAGATATATACATTGCATGGACAAAAGTATTTGGACACAGGACAAATTATTTGGATTAGGATCCATCTTAGAGTGGGGTTGATAATCCTAGATAGGACTCGACCCATTGCTTTATGTACCTGGTACCATGAACGTTGACGTGTACCTCGACGTTCTGGATCATTCGGCCTTGCCAACACAATGACAATATTACGGCGATGATTATTGTTTCATCCAACAGGATGGAGCTCCATGTCATATTGCAAAACGTGTGCTGGAATGGTTTCCTGAAAATGAGGTAAATTGGCTGGACTGTGATAGGTTGAAATATGTTTGGCTCGTATAGTGGAAATTCTTTAGCTTAAATAATGAAAAGCCTCTATATGAACAATAAAGTGATTGAACACAGTTCTGTTAAAATTTAAAAGATAATATTTTTTACATAAGAATGAAAGTATGAAATAATATCCAAATCAACAGTTAAATAAAACGGGCTCCGACATTACACATACAAATCAATTCCTACGAATAATGAAATTAAACAAAATAAACAAAGTCCAGGAGAAAGAAGTTGTTGACCGATGGCGAAACCCGAAGAACAGATAGACTCACCCTCGGCATAAAGGTCTCAGGAAAATACGGTGAGGTTTCTGCATCGCAGGTATCAGGCTTGGAATCGAATCTGTATGGAGAGGTCGGCGTTTTCATCCTTTTAGGCCCTGTGCACCCATCCGGTTTTTCAACGTGCGCCGCCGCTGCGGCACCGAAGCCCAACTATGCACATATAACAGTGAAATGACGCAAGTACTCATTTCGCACCATTTGCAATAAATTTTCTATCGAGGAAAACGTGTTGTAACGTCGTGAGTAGAATTTACGTGTCTGGCTTGAATACATTTAACACATTTTTTAAAAATACAGCACATTTAATTAGTTATTGAATATTACACAATTTAAGGCCATTTCGAGGCTAAACAATTAGTAAATACAAATAAGGTTTCAGTCTAGCGGATTCTTCGGAGCTGACTAGGTCTCCAGCTTGATTCTTCACGTTCATGTGTTCAACGATTTTCTCCCTTTTCCACGAGAGAAGACCGTCCGCGTTCTTCCGAAACCGCGACAGGAGGGGCTACCCCCATCCGGTCATAAATTCGCCAGCCGATTCCCTTCTACGACGAATCCAAGCAACAGAGGTAATCTCGATAAGGACTTCTTTGACAGCTGTTGCAAGAAGACTCCCCATAACGTTACAGTGTTTATTTCGCTTACTTGATGTAAAAAAAAAGTATATTTTGAAACAAAATAGACGTTACTGGATACAACCATTTATTAATTATTATTTATGCAAAATTTTTTTTGAAAACAAGGTACTTTAGACCGGAGACGCGTGTGCGACGGTGTGGGAAACTGCGGTAAAATTGCACGCAAGTTGGACGTGCGTTTCCGCAACGGCACCGGAGGCATGTGTGCACTACTCCGTTGGATCTAATGTATCCAAGACCGCACTTGCGTTGCAGCAGTGGCGACGCACGTTGAAAAACCGGATGTGTGCACCGGGCCTTAGACATCTCACGTCCGGCAGCAGGAACATTCCATAGACTCAAATACTATGATACTCTCACAAATAGTCCGCGAGGTCTTCGGGAAATTGTTTAGACGAAGTCCTTCGCGAGGTCGCCGAAAAATTTTTCTATGCTGTTCTTCGCTTCCTCCTAAGTTAACGATCGTCTTCTTCTTCGAAAAAAAAATTTGGCGTGTGTATATACACTACCCTACAATAATGGTCCGGACGCCAGAGGATTTGTACAAAATCCGACTACTTGTTAGGACGTGTCTGTCGTGGTATTGCCAGGGACCTTTGTATGTTGTTCCTGGAAAATTGAACGCCGATGCCTATGTGACCATTTTGGACACTCAGGTTCTTCCTACACTCTGGCAATTTTATGGAATGGACGCATGTTTATTCCAGGACGACAACACTACATGCCATGTTGCAGCCTCTGTCAAGCAGTTTATCGATATATGGATGTAAAACGTCTTCCCTGTCCTGGTCATGTCTCGACCTAAACCCCATAGAACATTTGTGGGACGCGTTAGAGCGACGCTTACCAAGCAGGAATCACGTCCGAAATCTACAGCCGAGCTGGCGACATTCGTGCAGCAGAAATGGACACACATAACCACAGCTGTGTATCTCAACCTTGTTGAAAGTATGCCAAGAAGGGTTGCCAGTGTAATTACAGCACGTGGGGGACCGTCGCCCTATTAAAGCATGTATTCTTTCTGTTTTACCATCACATCCAGCTGTCCGGTAAATTATTGTAGGGTAGTGTATACACAATAAGATGGTTCAAAAAAGCCTTTTTTTTTTAAAGAAATATTTTTATTATTCCTACACTCCTATTTGGTTCCATCTATATAAAAAATAATTATTGTGAAGTTTGAGCTCATAATTTTAATATTTAAGAGTAGCTCCACACCCTCAAAGTTCTGTGCTTTTCTATTTTATGCTATATATAGAGAAGGAAAGAAAACTTGCTTCTTCCAAGCTGTCTTCCAAGTTTTTAAATACTCATGTATAGCATATATACGTATCTCTTGCAATCCTTTTTCTTCTGTTGGAGTGATGGTATAAACTTTTTTTTTTATCCTACGCCCAGTTCAAGGCCTTTCGGCCATACGCTGTCTTGCCGTCAAATATAGCGAATAAAGTCATTGGGGAGAAGTATCCCTGGTGTCAATGTCCTGTAAACTAGAGCACTCCGCAAGTTGTTGTCTGTTCATAAAACCATCGCTACAAAGCGGACAGATCGGGGAGGTAGCCACCCCAATCTTATGTAGGTGTTGTTGGAGATAGTCATGTCCGGTTAATAAGCGGAAACAGGCCACTCCAATCCCTCTTGGTAGATCAGTTGGGATTCTTCCCTTGTTACTCAATAGGCAATCCCAACTCCTTCCCTGTATATCCCTCTGATACTGCAGTTTTCTTTGTTTCTTAAACTGAGAATTTATGTAAGTCCTGCAGTTCCGCAAAGGGAGAGGTGGAGAAGGTTGGGGCAGGGAGAGGGCCGATTAAGCCAATCTGTCAGCTTCCTCGTTACCCTTTATCCCACAGTGACTTGGAATCCACTGGAGAACAATCTCACCACCACCCTCAATGAGGCGACTGATAGTTTCTTTGCATTGTGCCTCTGCCATTGAATACACGTGGTTTCTATCAGTAAGAGCCTGAATTGCTGCTGTTGAGTCGATAAATAGATGGTATAAACTGGTTAACTAAACATCCATATTTTAAGACAGTACAATATTTTTGACATCCATCGCAAGTGGCACATAGCCCCAGGTGCCATAAATCTGATTCCACAAGAAGTGGTTTTACCGAGAAATATTAAAATCAGTTCAAGAAATTCTCGATAATCATCTCTTGAGTGGGAATCATGCAGTAATTTTTCAGCAAGTTTAATTCTATCGTTCTTTATGTCAGCCACTTGGGCCCATACTATGACAGGAAGTCTATGTCCTTATTGATTCCTGTCCTATACTTATTCTTATCAATGAACTCCCAGTAGGATTGGAATCTTTTAAAGAGAAGTACATCTGGTGCAGAAGAGAATCCCATGCATTTATTAAAAACTGCACCAATAATCAATTCCACGATGTGGTGTCGACATGCCAAATATAGTAGGGTCTTGTTCACTTTTAGTTCCAGTAAGATACTGGTGCCATTGCTTTAGCCAGTATTCACACTCGTTGTAGCAAAGCACATAGCAGACATTTTGTCAGCTAAGCCCCAGTCCTGCAAAACTACATAAACTGCAACAGCTTGATTTTCTCCGGTTCTTGATGCAAGTTTGGCCACTGTAAGTAATTGATGGACACTTTTTTCAGATACTATGACAGGAAGTCTATCGACTTTTTCTTTCCCAGTTTAGTTTTGTAACTGTTTACCATCCCAGTGAACTGTTAATTTAGGATTCTGTTCCTGGAATTCAGTTTTCAGCTGCTGATACATTCTTTCTCGGCGAATAGAACTTCTGCTTAGGGTAATATCATCCACTTCACAACCCAAACTCCTTACCGTTTCAGCAACAACAAACACAGCCTTGCGATCTGACGTTTATATAAAAATGACGTTTTTATAATACAATTATTTTTTGTTGATTACAATAGCAATTTTATTTGTGGTTAGTTTGGTTTTTTGACAACACACCATTGAAAACAATTTAACACTATTGAATAATCATGCAAACAATTTAACACTATTGAACAATGATGCAAACAATTTAACACTATTGAACAATGATGAAAGCTTTATCTCCATTGAGCTACCTCATAATATTATTAAAATGTTTTCAAATTTTGTCTGATTTATTTTTTAATACATTGGAACAAAATAAGAGGGTAGGATCTAAAAAATTTTCTCCTTCGAAATTTAGACCACCTTAATACACAATCTATATGTAACTATTTATAGTGATTCAATTTTTGAATAACCGCCAAATCACTCTACCCTCTTCCAAAGGAAAACCTCTAAAAAGGGAAGCCAATCCATTCTAAGTGGTTAGCCATCAGAATCCCTCTCTTCAAGTGGACACTCCTCTCGGGGGAAGATCCACACCTGGGTTAGAAATCTTTCCCAGATTGCCAAATACGCAAGTAGCAATGAGCGCTTTCCTTTCGACGGCATGAGGTTTGGTTAGTCTACATTCCTCACCGATGGGGGTTCGGCTGTTAGCATTGAGTGTACTTTTTTTATCACCGGCAACCCGTGGGAAAATTACCAAACGCTTAATGCTAACAGCCAAACCCCCATCTGTGAGGAATGTAGACTGATCTATACTAGACTAGAGACTATTTAAAGAACTTTTTCTAAAAAATATGCAGTTTGCAAATACTTTTGTCCACATAGTGTAAATATCGCATCTAACCTTCACCAATCTATAAACCCTCTGTTTTTGTTACAGTAAAGTACACTCTATTTAAAAAAATCGAAGCATTTATCCATTACAATGAAACAATTTACAAAATCATCAGGTACCTGGCATACAAATGATCAATATTTGGGTTGCAAAGAACGTCAATACCATTAGCTGGCAAATGTGAAGTGCACATCCTAAGGCTTGTTAAAGAGGTGTCAGAGGTTGTAATGCAGTGCGCAGAGTAGTGTGCCGATGATCAACACAACAACACAGCCGAAATTAAAAGTAGTTCTTTTAAAAATATAGTATATTTTTAAACAGGTATTTGTATCCCGAGGACGTGGACGCTGCAGAACAGTCACAAATGGGATCTGGACTTCCGTCTATAACTTGCACCAAAAAGAACCCCTCTGTCCAGCTCGAGCTCTCCAACAGTTCTTCTTGTGTCTCCAATTTCCTTGGGAGATATTTCAATCAAAGGGGGCGTCGTGCACCCTTAAAGACCATCTAGACGATAGTTAGACCACCATGGAAGACCACCCTAATAGATGTTTCCGAATTTTGGGCCGTTGTTGAGTGCTGTTGAGCTGAGCTTGTTGCTAGGGACGTTACATGGCTCACTGTGAATATTATAGTTTAGTGTTTCCATCTTATTTATATCATTTGCGACAAGTATGCCCGGATGACGTACTCGAAATTGTTGTAATCAGCTGTACCATTCTGAAAGGGGCCCCGTGGGACAACGTGAAGCAGGGTAGTCTTGTTGAAATCAAACGTTATGACGTACATGTGCCGACTGCTGCGATAAAGTGCTGACAGCAGTGGGTTGGTGAAGCTTCACATACACACCACGAAGTTGTGATACAATGTAGTTTGATAGCATAACGATACGTCAAGCAGATATGACAACCTAATGTTCTGTTTTTATTAACCTTTGCGTTTTGCAGATTTTCTGGCAATACTGTCTTTTAATTTTTGTCCCGGAGTATCCTGATGAACTATATATAACACACTGAAGCGCCAAACCACTTAAAATATATCCTATTTGAATTGAATTGTATATGTTCTGATATTATGTATCCCTGTTTTCTATTCTAGACAGAACTGACCAGGACTTTTGTCTGGTGACCGATACTTGATTGTGAAAACCACTATTGCTCTATTTTTGGATGTATCAATACAGTGTCAAATCATGCGATCATCGTGGTTTCGAAATGGATTCTAGATTTGTTTTATTATTATTTTATGTTATTTATTAATGTTTTTTGAGTGCTTTTTGAGTGTATATAATGTACGGATACTGATATCAATATTCTACTTATGTCGGAGCTAAACTTTTTATAAATTAGTCTTACTTGTCATATTCATTGGAAAACCCGTTTGACTTAGTTCCATCTTCAAACACCATGCAATGGGAAATTTTATTTGTATATAATATTATTAAACTTGTTATTATTTACCATAATTCTGATACTGACTTTACCTCTGTAAGTTTAAGATGGGCAATCTCAGACAGTGCATTTTCTACTCAAGTCAACCAGCCACAATTTTTTGTCACAACCATCTTATTCACGATTCAAAAAAACTGTTTACGCAAAGCTTCAGTATCTAAATATTTATTAACACTGAATATTATCGATTAATCAATAAAAATTATATCAAGGAAGCAATTATCTAACTTCGATTTACACATAGTGCACTGATAATGATAATATTGCGAGTGATTATGCTATTAAAGACGTTTATTACTATGTACGAGGCATAATCCCAAGTAAAACACAAGTTAGATACTACCTTCTGAACTTAGGTACGAGTTTTTTAAAGACCATGAAGCAATTGGTATATAAAGTGCAAGTTATTGAAAAAATATGAGAAAATGCTATAATACAATTTAATGACACGCAAAACAATGATTCTTGGTTATAGATATTACATTTACGGATGAAGCTGATGTACAAACAAAACAAAACTTTTATACTCTAAAATGATTTAGAAGGAATTTATAAGAAAACCAAAACCTTTCTAGTTCTCCTAAATAGATGGAAGAAAAATAACAAAGACCATTCAAAGCCAGTACAGACCCGATTTAATTAGGCGTCACAGCTAAAAGAATTAGACAAATAAATATAAATCTAGCAACAGACCAAGCTAACTCGGAGGAAATTAATATAGTGGCCAATGAAATAGCAAAAGATTCAGACTTATAACTAGATCATCAAAGTAAAAAATTATATTTTTTGAATTGGAAGACATAACCCAAAGAAGTTACAAAGATCTGTAAGCAGGCAAGAAAATAAACCTCAAATTCCGAAATGGGAACTCGTAATACTTTCTAAAGAAGGAATGGGAGAATGTATTCATATTAGAGTGCTAACCGAGTTTTCACAATATTTTAATAACAAATAATAAAATCACAATAAGATTTACAGTGATGATGAAAGAGTGCTTTAATATCAGATTATGTAGCACTAAAGATTAAAAGACCACTCAAAAGAACTGGAAGCAATGATCTAAAATAGTGATACTGAAGATTTTCATCAAGAAGCTTTATGTTCATGGACTTTTAAATTGTTATTTCTTTCTTCCTTTACCTATCGCCCACCAGTGTGTTCAACTAATTTTAGAATAATTTCTTGATGACAGATACTTGGACTGTTCCTTGGTGGCACGTATGTACTTTTTACGTTACCTGTCACAGAGGACGTACTGACGACGATACACCGCGTAGACGTTAGGTAGAAGGCTCCGAGATTACCCTCTTATTTTTGGTGAGAATCTACCTCATGATCTGAATTCCTAGCAGAAATCGAAGGAGGAATACTTCTCAAGGAAGCTAATATAATCAGCTAAGTTATATCTTCCATCAGTGGCGTATATAGGAGTTTATATCGGGGGGGGGGGGATGGCAAATATTCTCTAAAGCAAATTTGTATACATCGTACAAATGTATTAATTTTGGGGTAAGCAAACATTAGAAAGCTATTTAGGACTTCAGGATATCAATTTGAATAAATAATAACAATTCAATATAATTCCAACAATTTGAAATTCTCAAATTGTTTAAAATTTATTTCTAAAAGGTAGTTATAAATTTTAAATAATGTCAGTGTATATAATAATAACTTAAAACCTGCATGGATATTAAAAGGAATAGAAGGTCAGACATAGATAAAAAAAAGGAAAGCTTAAATGTATTTTTAGAAATTGGGAAATATAATTTTTAATATTATTTTTATAGTGAAATATATATATACATTTCTTTAATTGGTAAAAAGTAACTTGTTTACTTAATTAAAATATTCTATAATTTGTTCTTATATACAGGTGGCCGACTCTTAAAGTTGATGGATAGGTAATTTACTTTTAATTATCATCTCAATAGAAATTTCTTTGTTTAATGTATTAGTATCTGGATATTAGATTACTAAGGATCAAAATTACTAAGGATTAGTGACTACAGGATCAAAATAGGAATAAACTATCTTAGAATTCAACGGACCAGAGAAGAGAACGGACTCTTTCTGAAATACAACCAATCCGAGAATACCCAACACGTGTGTCTGAACAAATTTCTAGAATAGCATTGTATCTCTTCCCTCTCGAAGTTTAAGAATTGTGTTTACCCTATTGGCAAGTATTCGTTCGTTATACAACATTGTAATTTCAAAGGCTGGGGTCGTAAAACAAGTAAAATGCCCAAGGGGTTGTTCGGGAAACTAGAAAGAGGATTTATCATCTCGAAAATTCGTAAAACTGTCGGGGATGTCCATTGGATTCTGCAGGCAGCGGAGGAAGAAAATGTTCACTGTTGAGTTGCACTCTCACAACCACGTGGTAACAGCACATCTTTTATCAACCATCATAAATTTTGGTGAAACTTGTATCCAGCCCACTGTGTTTACTTTACTCAGGAAAAGAAATAGCTTCTCTGAAATAGCTTTGAAATGTGTCCAAATAATAAAAAATTTTAAGAAAATTGTTTCCGCCACAAATAAAAATTCAATTTCAAAAAATTCAAATAAAAAAGTTATCGTGATTGAACCTAGTCAAAATTTCGGGAGGGGCCCGGGCCGCCCCCTCGGCCCGCCCCTTATATACGCCCCTGTCTTCTATAGTTCCCAATATAATTGAGTTTTAATATATTTCCCTCCCTGGTTCTTCAATGTCAATTTGTTTGTAAGAAATAATGCTTTTTTACTCTCTTTTAAGATGCCTTTTAAAAGTTAATACGTCATATAATCTGGCTTTACTTGTCGCTTTTAACTCAAACCCTTAAATAGCAGTTTTCAAGAAAGATTTCTCTGCTAAAAGCCTCCTTTAAACGATAAACATATTCAAAAATTGTTCCAACTAGCCATTTTTTTTCAACCACTCCACCCTACCGAAAGTAGCGTCAGTTCGATCGCCCTCTTTTTCTCCCTTGCAAGTAACACCCTTTTTGGCCAATCAGTGACCAGATAGATAAGAACCCCTTCCCTGTGTTTTATCTTTCCTATTGAAAAACTTAGCTGGGTCCACTAAAAGTTAGGTCTTCCTCTCTCACTGTTTTGTCAAGTCGTGTTACTTAGTACTTTAATATCTTACTGTACCTTTTTTACACTACATACTGGTTTAAGTGCATCGAAAGTTGTATGTTTTTAATTTTGTATAGGTGTTTATTGAATTATTAGGAAATACAAAATTATTTAGTGGACTCCTAATTTTTAATACAAAAGTTAGAGAATCAGTGATTTTAATCCAGTGTATTGTTGTAATACATCGTACTATTCATATAATATGTCTTCAATTTTGTTTATAATAGTTTCATTGTAGAATTTCTAGTAGTGTCATATTGCTAAAAAGCTTTATTTGTTGAATAACTGCTAAATAGTTGCATTCATTTGGTGAAACCTAAAGGTTTTTTTTTCTCTGTTCACACACACACACACACATTGCACATTTTGAAATGCTTATGATTTCCCCCATAATTAATTACAGCTTCAATTAGTGTTTACTTATGTTCTAAGCTTCTGTTAAAGAAAAAGGAAAAAATTTCTTTTAAAATAATTTTATTTTGCTTTGGTTCTGGAAAAATTAAAGAGAAAGAAAAGTTATAATAACAAATTTTGAAATGAAAACTGGTGTAAGGAAAGTGATTTAGCTACTCCATGTTATCCTCTCAAGTATTTACTGTACATTCTTTCACTCACTGTTCTTATGATGTCTCACCCAGAGCTAGCGAATCCGTGCGGCTGGGAAGTACTGGATGAGGAAACACTGAGTGACCACATGTTTGTCATAACAGTTTCTCATCGATAAGAAAATCATCAACGTACTCCAGGTACAAAAATGCCTTTAGAGGGCATAAAAAATTCGCACTCAGCTTCGAAAATGATGCAGCTCGAATATATAGAGACATTGCCGAGTGTTCAGAGCCTGAAACACTGAACAACATAACGGAGGACTTGCAAAACTCTATTACCACAGCCTGCAATATGGCATTTAGAAAAAAAAATCTTCCTACAATAATACGATACCTGTTTGGTGGAACCAGGATTTGCAAATTAGAAAGAGGCAAGTAAATGCCCTTAGAAGAAGATCTCAAAAGACACAGGGTGAAGAAAAAGCACGAGCTAAAAAGATTTATGCACAGAAAAGAACTCAACTCATAAAATATGTAAATAAAGCCAAAAAAGGATGCTTGGAGAAAATTCTGTACAGATGCTAGAACTCCTTACGGTAACCAGTACAAGGCAGTTTTTTCGGAAAGGAATAATACGAGACGAAATTTTCAAAATAACAGGTGAAGGAAACGCTGGTTTTGTCAAAGAATTCGCTTGTAAAATTATGGAATCACTTCATCCGTGTAACAACTGCAACAGTCTAATGGTAGAAGAATTTACTAATACGCCAAGGGACCCAGACTTCTCCAAAGATGAGGTCAATAGAACTATAAACTATCTTCCGAAAAGCAAAGCAACTGGATATGATGGTATAGATAATCTGGTGTTGCAAATAATCAATAAGAAATTTCCAGAACTTCTATATGCTTTCTTCAATAAATGTCTCAATCTTGCAACCTTTCCTAAGTCCCTAAAAATCGGAATTATTATTATTTTCCACAAGGCAGGAAGAAAACACGATGAAATAAAATCATATCGACCAATTTCCCTTCTGCCAACTCTTGGAAGAGCTTTGGAGAGATTGCTTGTGAAAAGATTAACTTACCATCAAATTGACAACAAAGAAAGGCATGCTCTCCAATTTGGTTTCAAGGAGGGCTCATCTGTTGACAGTACTCTAGAAACCTTACTAAACAGAATTAATGAAGAGAAAAAGAAAAAAAACTGCACGTCGCTGTTGTGTCGGTAGATATTGAGGGGCATTCGACAATCTTAACTACAATGTCATCAAACAGAGACTAGCGAAATCTAAATGCCCTTCCAATATTAAAAATACTCTTGCTAAAGTCCTCGAGGATAGGAAAGTCATGCTAATGACAAGCGTGGGTCCGGCAATCAAGAAACAAGAAAAAGGCTGTCCACAGGGATCGTGCAGCGGACCAGTGCTGTGAAATATCGTTGCCGATGAAGCATTGGATCTACCATGGCCTGAAGGAGTCCACATGCAAGCATTTGCTGACGACTTTGCCTTTGTAATCGCGGCGAAATCAGAGCGCAAATTAGGTGAGCTAGCCACAAATGCACTAGATCTGTTAAAAACCTGGACAGATCAGCAAGGTCTAAACGTGTCCAAAGAAAAGTCTAAATACCTCCTCCTTAGTAATCTCTCGAGAGGACCTTCCATCTACTAGAATAAAAGAAGAATTAAACGAACTAGTACACTAAAGTACCTAGGACTTATACTAGACGAGAAGCTAAATTGGGCGGCTCATGTACATACTATAGGACAAAAAGCCATGTTCCAATTTCAAATGCTACAAAGAATAACTGGAACGAGATGGGGAATAGGGCATAAATTTCGAAAGCTGCTGTACAAAACAGTGACTGAAAGAATGTTGAGTCATGGTACAGTGGTCTGGTGTCACAACCCAACTCAACGTACTGTAAGAAAGTTAAATGGATACAAAGAAAATTTCTGATCTCAATAACAGGAAGTTACAGAACAGCACCCACTATGGCCCTTCAAACAATTGCGGGAATTGCACCACTACATCTTTCACTTCAAAAAGAAGCGGTGTGCGTCAAAATGAGAATGAACGTAAGTACAAAGCTTGGAGATTCAAATTATGACAAAGATGACTACGAGGAAAGAGCGATAGGCTGGTCTATACATCCAGCTAAAACCCTTTCGAATGACAGAATAAATACAGCAGTGGGAGTTCTTCATTCCGGTATAAGCTACTATACCGATGGCTCCAAAATGGAGAAAAAAGTGGGAAGTGCATTCTGCTCTATTCAAGAAGGGCGCATAACACAACGATGATCCACGAGAATGCAGGACAATAATTCCGTTTTCCAGGCGGAGCTTTATGGAATACTTTCAGCTATAAAAGCAGCAGAAGCAAGAGCAGTTAAAATGTCAAGATCTGGTCAGACAGTCGAGTAGATCTCCTGGCACTTAAAAACCTCAAGACGCCTAGTCCACTGGCACGACAAATGCAACACTTGTTATACAACAACAAGGAAATTTGCCTAGGATGGATTAAAGCCCATGCGTGTCACGACGGAAACGAAGAATCAGATAGATTAGCAAAAGAGGCAACAACGATGGAATGTGTAGATGAAGGGGTGAAATGGCCCAAGAACCATTACAGAAAGGAAACCACTAGCTGGCTACTTGATGCGTGGCCGAATGAATGGGACGGAGGGGAAACAGGCAGGACGGTGCACGATGTGTTACCAAAAGTGTCACTAAAATCATCAAGTTGGACCAGGGAAGAGACACTTTTCTTCACAGGGCACGGCCCATTCCCATCCTACCTAACGAGGTTTAAGAAAATGAAGTCCGGAAACTTCTCCTGTGGTGAAATTGGCACACCTCTACATTACACCACAGTTTGCCCCCTTAAGCCTCATGGCATATGAGAACACCTGCTGACCACCTTAAAATTGCAAGGGCTCGAAGGTTAAAATTATTAACATGGTGAGATTCATTGAAAATCATCAGGACTTGATTATCCTAAGAGACTAAGAAAAACTAACTTTTTTTTCTCACCTTGCATGATGTATATATATATATTTATAATGTAACCTAATATAATAATTTAATGTATATACTGTATAGATGTAAGGTTGTATAAATGTAATGTAATGTGCTCTAACATTCTGGGTAGACATGTCACCTTGGTGTCATGCTCTACTTATCCAATCACACTTATTTAAACTGGTACAGTGTCTTACGACACTAGGAACGGGAGCGTGTGTTGGTGTTAGTTAGTTTCCTTTCACATGCCAAAGGCGTTATTTTTTAGCCAGATTTCCCATGATCTTACACAGTTCAACCCTCTCCTATTGTTTTTTCGAAACTCTTCTTTGGTCAAAGAGATCTCCAGGTATGTCTTCTATTGAACATATCTAGAATAAGCTGTGTCGTCAATCTAATCACCACCGGAATGTAAGGGATGTGTTAACAGCAACTGCAGAATGCTTGTCTTAATCTTCCACTGGGAAGGGTATTGATTGACCATGCCATGCCTTATATCGAAATGTATTGGCCCAAAAGTTGATCTTAAACTTACTAATTTAATATTTCTGATGCAATCCTACAAAAACCAAACTTTAGTTTCTTGGTAATATCTTTATCGTGTTATGTATATAAAATATACTAAGTTTTCTTCAAATCGAAATCTGAATTGGTGTGGGTGTTGAGATTTTTCTGCACATAGTGTATATTCATATAAGGTGATTGATCTTCACCCATAACAATTTTATTTCCCCAAAAATTTTAATTTAGTGCTTTTTAATGGTTTATAACGTCATTAAATACACTGTGGTTATAGCCATTCTCTTAAAGACACTAATAGCTAACGAGCATAATTTGAGTTTTTATAGAATGCATAAATACGGTAGTATGAAGCCTTTTCATTTCGCGTTTTTTGTATGAAATGTACCAGGAGATTCTTATCTGAGCCCTTTCCAACCAGCTTACTAGTCCCGCAGCAATTATTTTCCGCGAGCAATTTAACTCACGCCTTCGTGGCAAACAAGCATTTCTTAGGCTTGGCCATAAACCAGAAAAATCCGGGTATTTTTATGACGTCATAAACGCTTTGCCGTTAACGAGTTTCGACAAATAACACGTAGATTCTTCAGTCTGTCTTCCAGAATATCACTTTCTTACGTGATCTCCCAAACTCGTAAAGTTGAGAATGCAAATTATACTTCTCTATACTTTTTTTATTAAAAAAAAGCGGATATGGATGCTCATATTTTATTTTAAATGGGATCATAAAGTTGGAATTATTTCTCTTGAAAATATTTCGTTTATGATTATCACCGTGGGGGCCAAAATGTATCCTCATGCCTTTGTGTGAGAGATTGTAATAGAAGTACATATAATATGCATACCTATTTAGTATTATTTTATTAGAATTTAATGTGTTTTTGTTCATTACTAAAGTGTGTTTGGAAACTGGTTTTTTTTTATGTGACGTAAATTCGTTTCTTAAATTCAATCTTAGCTACATAATAACTGTGCAGTTTCCGATATATTAAACTGTAGTACCTTTTTTATTATTTAAAAAAAATATTCATGCTCAAATTTTATTTTAAATAGACCATGAATTTGGCATTATTTCTCGTGAAAATATTTTATATGATTATCGCTAGGGTGGTAAAAATATATTCCTATAAATGTGTGTACAGATCGTAATAGAAGTACATATATACCAATTTAGTATTACTTTATTAGTATTGAATGTGCATGTGCTTTTGTTCATTTTTTTCTTCTCATGGTTGGTAAATTCGTTTCTTGAAATTACTATTAGCTACAGAAGATTTGAGTAATTTCAAATGCATTACAATTTATTTTTATTTTATAAAATATTTTGTATGAGTGCTAATATTTTATTTTAACCTTATCACAAGAATTCGGAATTGGGTAGTATTATTTTTTCTAAACAGTACACACTAAATAACCACATCGATCGATTGAAAGAATCATAGGAAAGTTTCTAATGGTCAACAAGGTCCAAAGTGATTAGAAAGTATGCAGTGAATAGGCTAGGTTGAAGGAAAGGTACATCAAATACCACTCAGGGTGTTAAATGAAGTCTGAAAGGTGGAATAATAGCAGAACATTGACTCTCCCAGTTCAGATTAACCAACCCAGTGTCCGTATTATGGGAGCTGAATTTGATACCGAGCTATAAAGCTTCAAGCAAGAATGTGATCACTTTGATCAAAGAAGTTACAAAGTACTGCGAAAGAAGATCGTTAAGAAATTTTTCCAAGAGAGTTTAAAAGATACTCTTAAAGGCTCAGATTTATTGCAAAGTTATCACTATAAATACCAAGTATGATTATATATCATTCTTAAATCTGTCTTTATGAATGATAATATGAATGATGAATAATAGTTTGTATAGGACATTTAGCGTTACTAGGTATATTCGATTGCAGGTAGGTAGTTGAATCATGGTCACACTGGAGCAACATAATAAGTTATTGGTGACTGTCCGGGGATATTCTCCAAGGGAAAGACCCGATAAAAGCTTCTCGCAAATTTAATTCACAGTCAAATTGCGAATACATTAGAATGCGTATGGATATACAAGGATGTATATTTCGCAACCCTCCGGTTGCTAATCCGAGACTAACAACTGGATTACCACGGCACTTTCTGTCAGCATTTGTCTCAGTTTTTACCGGTTCAGCATTCTAAATTTAATATACTTCTCATATACTCTGAAAGTAATTCCAATACACCATTTCTGGTTTTGGAGAAAAAGTGTGTGGATTATTCATAGTGATATTCACAATTACAAACTGGTGGATTATCTGGCCAAGGCTGCATCTTCTTTGACTCAAGGCTACTTTTGTTGTCTCCATCCATTTTCCAAGTGACAAACAACTGTTAAGTAAAACAAATTTTGAAGTGTATCTTATTTTGACAGTTTTAACATCGGTACTGCTTGATTCCGAACTTTGACTGGATCTTCAATCCCATTTACATCGTATTGGGAATGGCTGACACTTCGACTTCTCTACTTTGGGGGTGTACAAATCTGAACAGCAACCACCGTTTGGATTACTCTGACATTTTTGAGTCCTTATCTGTTTTCGAAGTGACTTCTCTATTATATTAGACAGCAAGGTATCGCATGACCAAAAGAGTAGCAATAGAATTAGGATAAAAACATATGATATAAATACATTTTTGTACCCCCAGTCGAGAATTTTATAGTGAACCACTTTTGATAAACGAGACCTATATAAATATTACGATATTCAGTTGAATCGTTGACAAATGGTATGAAAATCGATATACCTTTGCGCAACCAGTTTCCCTCTGCATTAAACACGGTTATTTCAGTTCCTACTTATATTGAATTTTCAATGTTAAAGCACCCTTTTAATGCTTCAAATATTAATAGAAAGTCACTGCTAGTACATATCGTAGCTAGCAATTTTCCACTTGATGAGTTGTCGATGTGAAATCGTTGAATCTAAAGAGTTTCTCCTTTAGTGGGAACGTGGTAAATTGAATGTAAACCACTTTATTTCATTAACGAGAATTCCATATGTTTTGAATATTTTTGGAGTTTGCTTTATGCGGAGAATAAATTAGATAAATTATTTTTAATGTGTTTATAATGAACGACATAATTAAAAACAAAATTTTTTTATCTATTGTTCTTTAATTATTAACTAAGAATAAGAAATATCTCATTCGATAAAAATTACAAATTAAATAATTTAATTGCGGTGATCTATAAGTCTGTACTGTTGTCCCAATATGGTGGACGCTTTTTAGCGGATAATGTCAGTAATTATAAGAAAAATGTTTCTAATTGAGACATAATTCGTAAGTTTATTTTTAATTTAAATAATTTAAATGTTACGTTAAGAAAACGATCCTCTAATGACTTGATTTGTATTTATGTGTAAAACTTTCAGTTGTGCTACTCCTAGTGAAATGAACACAATGTTACTTTAGCTATGGAACACTGCTAAATTTGTCTACACTTATAGCTATAGTTGACATAACAATTTACTGTGTGTTATTTGCTTTGTCCTTTAGAATAATATGTGCTATTTTTTACTTATGTTGCGATACAGCTACTTTAACCAAATCTTAAAATGGGTTTATAGAAACACGTATTATTTTCCAGCATAATTCATAGCTATCATTAACGAGTTATAGCATTCTTATATCTTTCCAATATTTTCCATACTTTTTGTTTATTCATGGTACAGGAGCATTTGTACTCTTCGAAATTTGAAATTTAAGCCAGTTATTTCATTATTTTACCTCACTTAAAAATTCAAAATCCCATTTTTTTCTGGTTTTTACAATCAACAAAAATCTAAATTTAGTGACATATTATAGATTGGCATAATCGAAGTAATACTATTCGATTTTTCGGTTTGCTTTAACAGGTAATACCTTCTACTTATGTTACTCAGATTGTGTTGAATTGTGTTTTTTTTTCATTCAATTATAAAATAAATTGGATCCTGTAACGTTTGAATTTAACAATAAAAATGAACATAAAAAAAAATATTTTTTTAAAATTTACTTCTGAACTCTTTGGGTACATCACTCTGAGCCATAATTTAAAAAGAAACGTATGGAGTGGAAACATCCAAGATCGCCAACGAAGAAATTCAAGACTCGACTTTCTACAGGAAAAATGCTGCACCAAGTGCATCGAACAGAAAGGAGACTACACTACTCTACAATAATGAACCGAACAGCAAGATGTGATGGTATAAGGGAAACAATACAAATACAAATATTGACGACCAGCTACAGGCTCAAACACAACAAGGCTGGTCCTTTGTTTATGTATTCCCCAATTACCACTGACTATCCAATTGTATCTTAAATTCGTACACTCCCTTTGAATTAACTATATTTCCTGGCAACGCGTTCCATTTGTCTATTACCCTATTAAAGTAGTAGTTTTTAAATACATGCTTTAAGCCAGTAATTTCATTACTTTTTCCCCACGTACATTCATTAAAATGTAATTTTTTCTGTTTTTCGTAACCAACAAAATTCTAAATTTAGTCACATATTATAAATTGAAAAAATCGAAGTAATACTATTCGGTTTGCTTTAACGGATAATACCTTCTACTTCTGTCAACAGATTTTGTTGAATTGTGTTTTTTATCCAATTATAAAATAAATTAGATCCTGTAACGTTTGAATAAAAACAATAAAATGAACATAAAATAGTTTTAAAAAAATTTACTTCTGAACACTTTGGATACGAATACGAATAACATTTACTGAAGTAACACTGTTGTATTTCAAAAATATTTTAGCATTTTAGGTAATGTATTACCAGCGAAGAAAAGCAACTTCAATAATTTTACTTTATCTCTTCGTAGCGGATAACAAGTTTATTAAAATAATTATTTTATTTGAAGAATATTTTTTTAAGTATCTTAGTTAGTTTTAGTATTTTATCGATGATGTTCTGATAGCATTTTTACCAGTGATGAAAAAAAATACTTAGAATACATTTGCTTTCATGGTTCGTAACGAATAATAAATATATTGAAATAACTATTTTATTTGAAGAACGTTTTTTAGGAAGTATTTTACATAATCATAATATTTTGCTGGTTACGTAATGAAAGTATTTTCGCCAATAAAGAAAAAATATCTTTAAATTCAATAAACGCGTTTAAGACCAGCTTAAAGAATTTGTATTTCAATCAAATGTAATAGTAGATCTGATTCTATATAGGACAAAGATAATATTACACAATACATTCGTACTTGATATCGAATCCCTAAAGTTCAGTAAAACAACCATTTCATTAAAATAGTTTTTTTAATGTATTTTAGTTAACCATATCGTTTTACTTAATGAGTAGTTTGAACGGTGCTGGTTCCTGTCCACCTGCTTAAAAATTACTGCTTTCATATTTCTCTTATAAATACGTAAACGAGTCTAGTCTATTGTTTCAATAACCAATAAGTTTGGTATTCTTATCACCATTAAAGTTACGACTGGTTTTCTTCAGTGCTTTTTCTATCTCAGATATAGTTCAAGATAGAATAAAATTTTCAACGGATTTGAAATGTGCGGAAAATTTTACACCAGATAGATACCTGATACGTTTAATTTTTTTAATAAACACATTTTCAATAAAATATTTATATTTTCGTACGAGATTGTGACGTCACGCCGATTATATCTCTTCGCAATTCGAATTTGGCAGCATTTGACAATGACAAGGCCATCACGGCGTTACCTAATAAGCTACGAATTCCCTATTATTTTGTGAAGCAAACCAACACTACAGGCAACGCCATGATGGCTGTTATCCAATAAACTACGATTTTCCATTTAGTTTGCGAAGCAAACCAACACCAAAGGGCAATGGGCTACGAACGAATTCGTAGCAATCACCGGGGATTAGCGAGCAGTGATCATACCTGACCCAACGAAAAGAACTGTCACGGGCAACACTGTGCTGGCTACGCAGTGGCTAGTACTGAATAATACTTTCGTGAATAATACTGTATTATACTTTCGTGAACAATACTGTATAATACTTTCGTGAAGAATACTGTATAATACTTTCGCGAATGATACTGTATAATACTTTCGTGAATTATGCTGTGTCCCAGAAATATTTAAAATATTACTACGAGCGTAAGTCAAACATTATCCGCACTTCTGCCATAACACATTTTAGGTATGCTACACAGTCTTCTGCGCATGCATGGTTAGAAATTGATACTACTGTTGTCCACTGATATCAAAATGTAACCGTGATAGCTGCATTTTTCTTGGTTTTGTTGCATTGTAACATTGCCGCTTCATTAGTAGTGTGCACCAAGAAAGAACGAAGATTAGTGATCTTATATCTCTGTTCAGAAGGTACACCAGGAGCTAAAATTTATCGGATGCTTAGAACATTATACGTCGGTACATCACTCTGAGACATAAACCAAAAAGAAACGTATGGAGTGGAAACATCAAAGATCGCCAACGAAGAAATTCAAGACTCGACTCTGTACTGGAAACGTATTGGACCAAGTGCTTCGAAAATGAAGGAGACTACACAACCCTACAAAATGAAACGGACAGCAAGATGTGATCGTATAAGGGAAATAATACATGCTTTAATAGGGGGTGGTCCCCATGTGCTGCAATTACACAAGCAACGCTTCTGGGTTTACTTTCAACAATGTTTTGATACACAGCTATGTGTATTTGTGTCCATTCCTCCTGCAAGAATGTATCCAGCTCAGCTGTAGATTTCGAACGTGGTTCCCTGGTCCGTAAGCGTCGCTCTAAGTCGTTCCACAAATGTTCTATGGGGTTTAAGTCGGGACTCTGAGCAAACCAGGGAAGATGTTTTGCATCCATATCTCGATACCACTGCTTGACAGAACAAGTAATCGGATTTTATGCAAATCCGCTTGCGTCTGGTCCATTATAGTAGGGTAGTGCATATGGAACAATGATGTATCCCTTTAATATGTTTTCAACCCCTATGTATGTGTAAATAGTTTAGAAAATTAAGTACGGTTAATTTTTGACTTTTCCTCGTACATCAAATTTTAATCATCATCATTGACAGACACAAAGCAAAAACATTTTCAAGTTAAATTACCAACTAATTCCAGCGTAATTATTTCATGAAATATGCTCTAATTGTATTCAGCTTCGAGATGTGGTAACTAGTCTAAAACATAAGAAAGTAACACTTTTAGTGGTAGTTGTGCCTCTAAAAACCCCAGTTGTACTACTCCACTGCAATTCAGACTCAGTAATTTATTTTCATGGCCATAAAAATCTCTTCTTGAACCATTATTCAAAAAGACTAAGAAATAGCTTATTGTGTTCGAAATCATATTTCTTGAGTAGTTCCAAAAAGAGCGACACTTTTTATTAAAAAAGTTCCGGGTGTTCCTAAAAATTTAGCAATATATAATAGACTGGAAGAAGTTACCGTGTTTTTTAAGAAAAATCAAAGTAAAGAATTCCTCTTTGCGACAGTTTTACTCCCCATTTCCACTTTCGGAAATTTATGTGACCTACATTGATTTTTTCCCAGTAACATATGAGCTATAAATCTTTAAGTGAAAACACTTTTTTGGTAAGGAAGATGGATAGAACTCAAGTACTGCATTCCAATTCAGTCACACGCTTGATTTAAGGTAATCACGTCTATTGGCTGTAACAAGTTGTAACCTTTGGCAAGAAATTAGTTTTTCGGTGTACTTATTTCGATTAAAGATTTTCATAGTGATTACCAATGAGAGAAATTTTTAATAAATTAGTTAATCACAGGAAAACGAGTTCACTTCTAAAATTTGGAATAATACGGAATACTCATACAGGAAGAATGTTCTACAGCTAAACACTAGCTCCATCTACATTTACTTTACATAGAGTTTAATGATGTTGATTTATATTTTATTTGTTATTTGTGCAAGTAAAAGATGCATCTCAAATATTCCAGATGGAATGTTCTACATCGAATATACCATTAAAATATGACATGAAGAAAGTCCTATGTAAAATTAAAATGTAATTGTAAAATAAGTCACTTAAATTACACAACAAATGAAAAACCTTAAATCTTGGGTTTATGTTACGGATAGACGATTGACACAAACGAGCTCTATTTTATAGCAGTATATAGCACCTAACGTTGGTTCATTTAGTAATGAAGTGTATTTGCTGCTTAAGAAGGGTTGCAAGCATATCAGCCCTAGTGATGTTACGGCTATTGAAATTTACTAGTCGTACAAAAAGCCCCAAGAAACATGGTCTGTTCCTCCCTCACATTATTAGTATCCCACAAAACGTTAGGGACTGTCGTTGCTTTTCAAAGATTCAAAACTGCACCAGACTGCTCTGGAAACGGGCAAACGGGCATATGAGGACATATGAAACTCAAATTGTCTTACTGGTAAGTAGTGTTGTCAAAGAATTTTTTTGCCAAAATTAGTCTTACAAAATTTAAAGTCTAATTTTAATGTAAATAAATTGATTTTTCAGCATTTTATTCAGAGTATTTTTAAAATAATGTTATATCTCTTCTTAGATTCCAAGTCGAAATTTGGCGCTTTATTTTCAATCAACTTGTCTCAAAAGTACTTGGGTACTAACTCCAGTGTAATTATTTCATGAAATATGCTCTAATTGTATTGAGCTTCGAGATGTGGTAACTAGTCTAAAATATAAGAAAGTAACACTTTTAGTGGTAGTTGTGCCTCTTAAAATCACAGTTGTACTACTCCACACAAGGGGATGTAGAATACCTTTTTAACGAAATATATAAAATACACACCAGACTTTAATTCAATCAGACAGAGGGCTAATCAGATATAGTAATTATTCAAAATTTATCATTTTTTCATATTAAATAGGGATACACACTTACAGGACGTAAGGATGTTTCCCTATTATAGTAAGGGAAATCCCTCACATTGCGTTTAAACTCATTAAAATTTGCTTTTCACTTGTCATGTTTAAAAATCAATTATTTGGATTTATTCCAACGTGTACCCAGTATAAAAATAAAAACTAATGACACTCTCGTTTTGAACAGGTACGTGTTGTTTCAATTTTAAAATTTAATTTCCCAGTTGAAGAAAAGTGATAAGAATTAGACTTGAAACAGGGTGTAACAGAGGATTACAAATTTTAAATGAAACTTTACCCATCTGAAAAGAATACTGAAGTTCACAAAATGTTAACTAATAAAACTGTACAATTAGTTGTCAAAGAGTTACAGAAGATTGAAGTCTTATCAGTTAAAGCTCTGTTTCTAAGTAATATATTATTTGTTGAACGCTTGTTGAAAAGATTGATTTTCCTTCTAACATATTCTGTCAAATCATGATTTGTTAAAAAAAAAACTGATAATCGTTTATCTTTGTTTTATCTGTTGAGTTAAAACAATACCGTTCTGGCTTTATACTTTAATCAACTTGTAAAAATGTTCGTGAAATAGTCATAAAAACTCGTCATTTTTATGATTTGAGTGACAGCAATTTTACAGGAAACCAACTGAAAAAAGGAGCATTCATAATAACTCCAAAACTCAAAATCGATTTTTGTAATAATCACTGGTTAATTCTTATTATAATATATAATATACATACATTGTAAATTCATAAGTGAAAAACAGCATTATGCATCACGAAATTCACAGTAGCTATTTAAATGTATTTCAAATAGTTGCAATGATTGGTTTAAAGTAATAACAAAAACTTGGAATTTTTGTCATGATGTATATATGTACGTGTCGAATCACAAAACCGAATCGGGTAATTTAATTTATTTTAATTTTACAAAACAAACCATGTTTTACTTCGCGCAACAGTAGAATATTGTATTTCTCATATTTTTATTAATGGCATGACGTTGTTAATTTTTAATTACATTACACTCATTTAGGACATAAGCAAAATTTTAAACATTGAGTGGAATGTAATTTCTTTTGCATCATTTATACATCCGTTGTAATTTACACGGTTTTTAATAAATAAAATTATCTTCCTTTCTAACAAAAATACTTATTAAAATAAACAAAAGAAATAGGATTATTTTTATTTTTTTAACTAAGCGTTTGATTAATTAGTCTATTTAAATGCTTAAAACATGGAAGTAAAATTTCACCCTTTGTAAATTATGTTTAGAAATATACCCTATACGAAAGGGTATTATAATTATGAGGACAAAAGCGGACTTAGCACTAATTTAAGACTTGAATTTCAAAGATGGTTATAATTATTAATTTAAGTATTGCCACGGAGTCTCAAAAATGATATTACAGCTTAATGTAAGACTAATTACCTTATATTTTGTCGATCGAGTTTCACAAAATAATTAATAGGATTATTAACTATCAATACAGCGCAATAACTTAAGCAATTCCCTTTTAATTGGGCATATAATTAAGAAACAATCTGATGCTACAAGCTTCTTAGTACTTTAAGGCAACATTGGCATAAAGATATCACATTACTGTTGTCAGAGAGAAATCATGTCCAAAAAGGTATTTACTTAGATGTTATAGGTTATTTGTAATACCTAATATTTTGGTACATAGAATATAACTTGGTTGAAAGCTTTTTCCTCAAATCTTATAGCAAATAAAATTATCGTACCACATACGAATGACCGGAAGGAGGACATTTTTATTGACTTCAGCCTTTGAAGCAACAAGGATTCTACAACTTTAGATGTAATAGATGTTGTTATTTTTTTTATGGTACAAGAGAAATGTAGGCTTTTCTGTCTCAGAGATTTAAAATATTTCTATTTAAATTTAAAATATTGGACTAGGTTGTTGTGTAGAAAACAATGTAAATTGATAGAAAATTTTAGTTTACGAAATTGGGTGTGGTCAGAGATGCACATTTTTAATTAAAATGAGCTTTGCTTGTCTAATCAGTTCTTGTATAGCATATATGACCGTATTGATTAAAAATCAACTTATTCTAATGTGATGAGGAATAACAAAACACGATGAGGATATGATTGGGAGCATGGTGATATTATGAGAATATGTTGGTACGATGAAGCGATGAGGAATATGACGATGTAATATAATTCACTGTATAAGACAGATGGTAAAAATGTATACATATATTCAAATTAATGTACGAAACCAATATTCGATTAAAATTGTAAAAGGTTAAAATGATGAGGTGGTTCTACTAGAAACATCTTTAAATTAAAAAATTAAGGCCTTTAACATAGTCTTATTTAATAACTAAGATCTGGGGAAAAGATTTAATTATGCTAGACAGTCAGTTGATTTCCACAGAAACACTTGTCTTTCTACCGTAGATTTGGCAAAGGGGAAGTGGTCATTAATTTCATCCTATTGAGTAATTAGGTAACTTTTTAATAGGTGCTATAACTTATATAGGTGTTAAAATTGTTTTCTTATTTGGTTTACAAGATGTAAACAGCCTCTGTAATTTGATAAGTCTTTAAATCATATTTGTCTCTTGTTTTATGCTATTTAATTGTACTTTCAAAGTCTGGCTGGGCTAAAGGCCCTAAGAATATTTGTTAAGGTTCTCCCTACCTTCTCTAGAGTAGATTTAAACCTTCTGGGCAGTTTATACTTATGTTTTTATTTCCAATAACAATAAAACACGTGTTCATCAAACTCAATTCTGCTTCTCTGCTAACTTAACTGATAACTAAAGTATATGCTTTTAATTCACACCCAGATATGATGATGCAAGTGGTAGCAAGGACACATGTTCTATCTTGAATATTTCTGGTTTGAATAAATTGTTATCCAACGGAATTTGCCTCTTCGTATAAACTGATCCATGGCACTCTATTGCTTAAACTAACTGCAAGAAAGTATATTAAAAAGTATTCCTTCGCCACCCAAGATGAATTGCTGTCCCGGCTCCCCCTCTCGATCTTCCATCGGGATTAAACATTCCCCAAGTACATCTATCACTCGATCATTCATCGGTAAAAGTGCTCCGCGCCCCCTTCCAAAGTGGAATATATAGATATGTACAGGTCTTGTTCTTTCATTACATCTGTCACTCCATTGATGATGAATGGCCTACTGTGTATATACCTAGACATTGTCATGCTTGGAGATAATGTAAAAAACTTTTTCGAGTGAGAATGCTACGGTTGGAGGGAAAATGGGATACAGGAAAAGAGGTATGCCTCTATTGGGAATTTTTTTTCTTTAACATATCTGCGAAACAACTTTGGGTAAAGATGTAGTATCCCAGGCATGTTTGTCGCCAAGTAATTTTTCTCTCCAATTGAAGATGTCGGCGATTCAATTTGTTATATATGTAAGTGAAAATGAGGAATACTCAAATAAACAAATAAAAGTAAAAAATAATTGGAAGCAAATTGGAACGCGATAGTTAAAAATTTTAACCAATCATAGAAAGAAATTTCATTGCTATGGTTAAACTATAAACGAATAATTCCGCCTTAAACCTGAATGAAAATCACAAGGTAGCCATGTTTGACGATAAATTGCAGTTGCCTCGGATAAAACATCTCACCCCTAATGGATCGAATTTAATGACAGAAGTCCTATATTTAGTCAAGATGTACTAAGCACAACTGAGATCAAAGGACTCACACACAAAGTTTAATCGACACGCAAAAGAGAAATAAACACGGTGTACGTTTTATAAATTGAACCTGCGCTACCAACAACTCAAAGAATACTAAGGCAGTGGGTAAACCCACTGAGTTACATATCTGGATAGAATTCGCCAATTAAAAGGAGACTACTCCAACGGCAACCTGGGAATGTAAAGCATACGCTTTCTGAAGAAGGCCGCAGAACCTTTTATTCAAGGGTTAAGTTTGTGAAGAGTGACCATCATTTTTAGACCTGCTGGGTAATGTCAATTAGAGTGAATATTAAGGTGCTGAAATGAAAGTCGGCGACCATATGAAAAACAATTGTCAGCCCTGAATTCGACAGTAGTTGTAAACTCACAATTTCCTATTGGGTGCTCGGAGTTGCGACCATTATCAGACAGGCACACTTGAGAGCGTCAACGCATGCTGCCACACATATTCGAAAATATATGAAATTTAGCTGGAATTTTGCAGCCGCGACAGTATCTCTTGTGATAAGGTCATCTTAGGAATCCATGTGTTGAACACACGATACCATAGAGGCATCCCCAGAAGAAAAAAATATAAGCACTGAATCACACCACCTTCCTAGGAACTTCCAAAAAAACTCCCTGGAATAAACAGGCCAAACTATAGATATTCCTTGGACGATATCAATCGTACTGCCTAAGGAATAGTTTCCCCATGACTATCAAGGGAATTTGCTCATAGGTGGCACATCCTAAGGTAGTTCTACAGAGTTTCTCTCATTCGTTAATTTCTAGGGAAGACCTATGGATATATCTGAAATATTTAAGAAAAGTACAAAAGTTGTCAACTTCAATATGTTTGTTCATAAATTGTGTAACCATAGTAGCCAAGTGACGGTCAACGTACATATAAAATAACATTCATGATGAAGAATGGCTCTTCCTATGTATATACCTACTCATTGTTATTCTTGGAGATTATTTGAAAAACTCTTTCGGGTGAGAAGGATATGGTCCTAAGAAAAGTGGTCCACAAGTAAAGATCTATAAGCCACGACTGGGAATTTTCTTTCGCAGGCTTATCTGCGAAGTAGCTTTATCTGGCTGGGATCGGACAAAGGAAAACAAAAGCGGACTCAGATGGTGCCCTGAGGGTGTTAAGCATCCACTTTCTGAAGAACCCTTCACAGTAAATAGTTACCTCTTCCGAACATAGGTAAAGTTTGTTAAAGAGTGGGTCATTTTTTTCCGGATTCCTCCGCAGAGGAACGTAAACGCAGGGCTGGAGAAGCAATAATCGATTACTAGTACTTACCCGGAAGCATTTAATAGTTTGACTGAGTTTTCAGAATCAGAGTGGAGAGTGAAGGAAAGGTTGAGTGAAAGAAGTGCTGCTTAATTTGAAGGAATGGGACAATTGTGGGCAATGTGAGTTGAAAGTTTATCGGATACTGTAATTGAAAACTCAAACATTCTGCTCCCTAATTATAGTGATTTTTAATTGCGATTATATATATTTTTGTTTTAGCAAGCAAGTTAATCTAAAAAGAATTGAGGAATTCCTAGGGTTTCATATATTAAAAGTTTAGCAACAGTTTATCTATAAACACATTTCTAAATTATTTTTAGGTACAGTAGAACCTTGATTATATTCAAGCTCTCCGATTAACCGAATGTCCGTGTTATACAAGCCGAATTTGATATCTACCTTTATAAGCTATAAATAAAGCAAGCTCGGAGCACGAGTTTGTTACAGGCTAGAAAATTCCTCGAAACAGAAGACCGTTAAGAACCGCTTCAAGTAATTTAAAAGAGCGTGCAATTTACGTTAAGATTTATTGTAAAATTATCACAATAAGTACGTGCTGTGACACAAATTCGAGTGTTAATTCTTGTTTCAATTATCTTGAAGTATTTTTAAGTTGCGGTGGTAGTAAGATGTATGGTAGTAAATTTCTTCTATACTTCGCGTTCAGGCTATCTTGTGTTACTACGCCTATCCAAGGGCAGGCAGATAGGTATTTGAATTACCGTCGCTCTGGAGCGACTATAGGCGAAGATCCGGGATCATGCTCCAGAAAAACGTAAGTTAATAACATTTTTACATAAAAGCTTTTAAACGAAACGCCAGACTTTAAAAGCACATGGTTGGAAGTCAATAAAGCAAATACTCCAAAACGTACTAATAAATATGCTAAATACAAAATGGCAAAAATGGCCTATAAATATTTCGAAAGAAATAAACGTCCAACATAATCAGGAATAACATAAACAACACGTAAAATTTTATTTTTCATATATTATCTTTGAACAATATTGCCACAATTCGTTCTTAAATAGATCCTTTCAATGTCACGAGTAATGGCATGGCACTTTTACTCATTGGAAATTTGAGAATAAACTCTGCTCTCTAAAACTGAAATTTAACCCTCTAAGTATCACTACTGTGATATAGTTTTACTTTTACTCCGCTATACAGATAATGACTAAATGAGCACATTTATTGGCCTGAAAGAAACCTAGAAAACATTATATTGGTCAAGATGGTAAAATCATTTTAGAAGTCATACAGAGGCTGTTCACACATTTTTTTAGACAATGTATATTGTATTCTCAAAACTAAATTACATAAAATTATTTTGTTTTAAATGCTCTATTTGATTCTGAACTATTTTTCGACACCGTAATTTCCAGGATAATAATGCCTTTTGAAGTGTCAGAAGAGGTATTCTATCCCATTCCCCCTGAACAGCTTTCCAGAGTCCTGTAAGGGTTGTGGGACGACGTTTGGATAATGAAGATTTTATAAGTCCGAAAGCACAAAAATCCATAGGTGATACATCGGGAGATTTAGTAGGGATATCAGTGAAGGGTATGGCCTTAATACCGGTTTTTTGTTCCATTTCTTTTAGGAAATTTACAGTGGATTTTGACGTGTGACTGCTAGCTTTGTCTTGATGGAGTTCCACAGATTGATGGCACTGTGGGTAAAGCGATGATATTTCATTCAGAAAAATTGGCGATAAAATATATTCCTGATAGTATTTGGAGTTAATCTTAACATTTTTTTCCACTCTCTTTTATTTTTAACTTGCCATTATATGAAAAACCAGCAACAATCATGAATCCCTTACAAAAACTTTCTTTCGATTCTGTGAACCATGTACTTACATTTTTTTTCTCCCCTTTTATGATAATAAATGGCTCTTTTTTTGCTGCAATCATTTAAATACACCCATGATTCATCTATTGTGACAATTTTTTTCCATTTTTCTTTGGATTAGTGTATTTCATATAGAATTCGGCAGCGTGTCTTGCGTTCAGCAATATGCTTTGGAGAAAGACGATGCACATTACGTTTTTTCGCTTTCTTAAGATTTAAATCAACGTTTATCATTTTGTTCACAGTGGACACCGAGCATTTTAACGATTTTGCAACTGTCCTTTGACAAGGGGGATTTCTTTTAACATTAAACAACGTACCTTTGCAATAGTCGAATATGTCCGTTTCTTACTTGGATACCTGTTTGGAATTTTTGTCCCACTTGAGGCTCCAATTTGACGTTTTTTTTTCCTTTCTTTTTGACGATATTACCTATCGACGCTTTAGATATCACAAAATCACGACTCTCACATCGTTTTTGGATAACGGAATATGAATATTTCTCTTCGGAAAGAGCATAAATATAGCCTTCGAACCACTGCTTCGTTAAAAACGCCATTTTGTATAAAAACAAACCTCTCAAGCCGCAGACGATAATTTTGACTTTTAAAAACATAGTACAACTGCAATTATTTCTTTTGCTGCAAACGATTTTTTATTACCGCTAACCAAAATCGTCTAAAAAATGTGCGAACAGCCTCTGTACATGGAAGACTGCAGGTAACAGAACGTATTTATGCCTGTGAACCATTCAGAGAGTTAAACTATTTGAGGAAATCGATTGAAAGCTTTTCCATGTCTTTAATCCAGACTGATACAGCTGTTGTAAACATTGTTCTTCACTATTTGATATATCACGCAATACCCCATCAGACTGCATTTATAACTTCAACCTTAAAATCAAACGTGGATCGACTAATGACTTGACTCTCTTTTCCTCCTATCGACCTCACGGCTCAATCTCGCCTCGAATCAGGGTTAGCAAAATACAAAAAGCAAGAAAGGTGGTTTCGTTTTCCGCCAAATCGAGGGGGAGTCTTGGAGAAGAACAGAATAAAATCCAAAAAAGGAAAAGATATCATCCGAAACTCGGTAAAAATTCCCCCTGCTCAATTGGAACCTCTACGATATCCTTACACACATTCGACATTTTCTCCCGAAATTTCTGATAATTCCCACTGATGACGCCGGTCTCTGTGATGGATGGATATCCCTGTGATATGATTACATATCAGAAGAGATATCTCTACTCTGTAATTTGCGGGGGATGCTGCCAGATTTTGCTTGAATATCGCATGAAACGCATTAGAGCTGAACATCATGCCTGAGTTTGCATTGGGCGATGTATTTGGTATCCAATTTTCCCATATCATTAGCGAAGTGAAACTTTAAGGTATTTTAGAAACTATATCCAAATGCATGATTTATTTGAACAGAGGCTGTGGTTCTGAAAGTTTGTTGCCGCGGTTTGGAATAAAAGCATGAGTCAATTCAGGTATGAGGTTTGTATTCCAGATATGATTATTATATATTCAGTGTTGAAGGCCTGGTTGGTCATAACTTGTAAATTCCTCCCGATGGCCGTCTTTACGAGATATCTCATAATTAGAAAAACTGACCAGACCGTGATAGACGACATATCTCGTCATTTCAAAATAATGTACCAGATCTTGATAAAATCATAATCAAGAAATCGATAGTATCTTAATGACGAGATACATCGTCACTCATTAGAAAATTAGGTTAGGTCTTGAAGGATGAGGTATCACGTCAAAACCACTTTATAGGTTAACAATCAGTGAAATAAAATTGTGCTGTATCCAACAGTTAATGCCTCTATACTACAATTTCTACGTCTTAAAATAACAATGTGATAAAAAAAAAAACGGGCAAAATGATCTTCAAGTGCCCATATTATAATATATATGTAGCCACCTCATTTATTAACATGTGGTAGCACTAGCAATTTAGGACTCACCTCTTGCACATCCGATTGGAGCTTAGAACAACATGAATGAAGTTAATATGAACATGTGAACACAACATGATATGATACAGTTTAGTATCAACTTCCCGATCTCACCTGAAAGCTTAAATAAGAATATTATAATAAGATATAAGAATAAGAATATAAGAATAAGATATGAGAATAAGATATAAGAATAAGATATAAGAATAAGATATAAGAATATAAGAATAATATATAAGAATAAGATATAAGAATAAGATATAAGAATAAGATATAAGAATAAGATATAAGAATAAGATATAAGAATAAGATATAAGAATAAGATATAAGAATAAGATATAAGAATATAAGAATAAGATAAGATTTGTTTAATTACACACTCATGTCCATAAATTAAGGATAATTAAAGCTCCGGCAAATAAAGTTTCAGAAACAAAACAAAGGTGACTTAATCATAAAGCCCATGTATTAAACAAAAGATACAAAACAAAAAAGATTGTGTATGTATGACTGGACTGGACTTTCCATTACGAAGCACCTGCTGCAATTCAGCTTATCTCCACATCATAAAAGGTCTTAAGATGTGTGTATGATACCATTCATAAAAACTGCGATTTTTGCTCACTGGAGCAATTACAAAATATATAGACCGTACAAAAACTTAACATGACATGGTTGGTATGCTTACGATCAAATTATCGAGTTAATCTTGGGGAAGATCACTTCACTCAGCAAGCAATGCTCTCCGAAGTTCAGGTACTCATGTAGGAGGTGGTTGACGTGCTGCAACTCGTCGGCCAAACATGTCCCACACGTGCTCTATCGGATTCAAGTCAGATGAGTATGCTGGCCATTCCATACGGATGATATCCTCATATTCAAGGCATTCGTTTACAATGTTTGCACGGTGAGGACGGGCGTGGTCATCCATAAACACAAATTCTGCGCTGATGGCACCCCTAAACATACTTACATGTTGTTCCAGAATGATGTCCCCATAAATTTATCCTCTCATGGTTCAGATTTGAACATGTAGATCTGTTCTGGAGCCCAAACGAGTAATCCTGCACCACCGTAACGGTGTCGTTCAATGATGTTGTCTTGGTGGTAGCGGGAACCTGGCTTTCTCCATATGAACGTGAATCAGACAGACTTCAAGCTAAACCTGGACTCGTCGGAAAACATCACACAAGCCCAATGTGACCATATCCACACTGCATGTTCTCACCTCCAGGCTAACCGCTGGCGACAGTGAGTTGTCATGAGCGGAACACATCTGACATGCCTGCGAGCATATAGACCAACGTGTCCCAAACGTCTGTAAACGGTTAGTCTTGAAACTGACGTACCCGTGGCTGAAGATAGCTGACGAGAAAGGTCGGATGATGTGCTCCGTCAGCTTCTTTTTGCAGTTCCTGCCAAATAACGGTCGCCATTTGCCGTTGTAACTTGGGGGCGACCTGTTCTGTAACGTCTACTGACATTTCAATTATTTTGGAATCGTTGCCAAAGCCTAGAGATGACACTTTTGACAATTCCAAGCTCCATTGAAACTTTCGTCTGAGTACGCCCACATTCCAAGCGGCCGATAATTCTACCACGTAAAAAATCCTCGACATCCGTCCTCTGTTCCATAACTATTCGGTTGTGGCACTGAGCGGCTTACAGAACGCTTGTGAACAATTTTATTTCTTTGCTACCATTCCTTATATACACCTCTCTTACACTCTCGTCATTGTGACGTACTATCGGCGTCATTTGATGGCTTCCTGTTTTTATGGATATAATTCTTGAATTCTTCGTCTTTGTTTATTTGGATATAATTCTTGAAGATGTGTGTCATTATTTTACAGGTGAAATTTTTACTTTAAAGTTCGATTTCCGTGTGATTCTGAATTATCCTTAATTTATGGACATGAGTGTAGTTTAATGAATATATAATAATGTGACGTTAGTCAAGGCGTAGTTTCAAGTCACAATCGAACGATTAGTCAGAATAGAACTATCCCAAAGTTTTGTAGTGTCTTGGTATGCCTCTCTCTCTCTCTCTCTTCATTTCAAAAATACAAGAATACTTATTGAAAATTATTTCATACCAATACTGTATTAAGCCATCTTAAATTAGATTTACATGCTAATTATACTCCTTATTGTATTTTTTAACTAAATCAAATTAATAAGATACAATGGAACGATTTACACCATTCCATCTGGAGTTAAGCTATGTCCTGAAGAAAATAACGGGAATGTAAGATATTCCAGTAGCGAAGTCAGTGAATCGTATGCTTGCCTGTTTTCTCAGAGCCATATGTATGAGAAAAGATATTTTCAGAAGTATTCATCGACACATCAGATATTTATTCATTACTCAGAGAAATCCTATTCTCTTAGATATAGAATATTTATTCGGACATGAAAGTGATAAGAAAACTTTGTGGATCTGTGTTTCTTTTATTCAACAGAATTCAAGCAGATAGACAAACATGTATAACCATGTATATGTGTGCGAAATAGAAAAAGAACAGCAACGTTTGCAAATCACGTTAATGTATAGTTCGGCATATAGTTTATTAATCTAGTCAATAGGCAAAATTTAGCAGATCTTGTTGAGCGATATATCTTGTCAGACGAAAATACGATCATGATCATTAGAAGACATTTGACCTTATTGACTAGATCTTGTGCTAGATTTGCATATCTCACCTCCGCTAATGCATGTTGTAACTTTCATATTATTTGCATGCCTCCTTCAGGGTGTTGCATTTACGGTGGCAAGCAGTGTATTTGGACATAGCATGTTTTTAAGAAAAAGTGCTTCATTATTCCACTATAATTAGTAACGAGTAGGCCCTCCTTTTGCTTGTATTACAGCTGCAATACGTCGAGGCATACTTTCTACAAGTTATCTGTAAGTCTGGACAGGAACAGCTCGTCATGCCTCTTGCAAGGTTGTGAGAAGAGATTGTTGTGAAGATGGGCGTGCGTGAAGGTGTCGTACTTGTCGCTCCAGTTTGTGCCACAAGTGGTAGATCGGATTGAGATCGGGGCTCTGAACAGGCCTGTCGAACAAATTCACCTCATTTGCAGGAAACTATTCCAGCACACGTTTTGCAGTATGACATGGAGTTCGATCCTTTTGGAAGAAATAATCATTATCGCCGAAGTATTGCCATAGTGTAGGCATGACGGACTTATCCAGAACCTCGAGGTACACGTCAGCGTTCATAGTAGCAGGTACAGAAAGCAATGGGCCGAGTCCTAACCAGGTAAACAACCCCACACTATCATGTATATTTCTCCAAATGTCTGCAGTGTACAAATACTTGTGTACATATAGTGTATGGGTTGGAAAAAGATAGAATCTTAGTGTCATTGTAATCAAATACTTTTCTTGGTTATTACGAAATTTTTGTGCGAACGAAACTTCAGTACAATATCTCCTGGGAAATGTATACCACCCATAGTAGGTAGGAAAAAAAACTTCCCAGAGGTGCCTTCAAATGCGATAGTGATAGAGGTTACAAGATCCCCATCTATATAGACTGTCCTGTCACCAGTTGAGAGATCGATTTCATTTTTAGTGGTTTTAAGGTTTTCCCCACTTGCTGGAAATGTGTGGAATAAGAAGCAATCCTATCCAGGTCATTCCTTATTTATGTTGGACTGTCCAGGAAAATAAACCTCTGCTTACTTTTTATTTTTTTAAAGGATCGTGAAATCATGGACTCGATTAAGCTTATATTTTATATGAAGAACAGCTACAAATCTTGGCAATTCTCTTTCTTATTTTTGGAAAAAACGTACTTAAGTACTTAAACATACGTCCCACTTAATCCACATAACTTGACTCGTAATTTTGATAGCGTATACAACACCTGAGCTGGCACATTTCACACAATTTCAACGTGAAGTATGCGGTACGACGGCCTTTGTTTGAATCTTTGATTGCTGCTGGACGACAGTGACTCAATTAACGAAAAGGAGACCAACTCTTGATTTATTGATTGCAATTTTATACTTATCTGTGGAAGGAAGAATCGAGCCACCTCTCTCTATATGATACAGTAAGGCTAATTCAGAGGTACCATTCGATGGAGATTAATGTCACCTATAAATTAAAATGTTTAAAGTTTACACAGGGTGGTGTCTGCACAATAAATTGTACATATCCAATCGTTTCCAAAATTAGCACCGAATTTCGAGACTAAATTTCATTTTTGTATCAAATTTTGATATAAGATATCAAGTTTCAGGTGATTTGGTCCAGTCGGATCGGAATTATATGTATGGAAAATGTAGAACACCAATATTAAATTAACTTTAAGGACTTTCATTCACATCTTCCTACATAATTTTCCTAGCATGCTATAATGTATAGTTATTTTACACCTTAGTGTATTCAAACAAAATCCAAGCAATTATCTTTTAGGTTCATGTTAGTAATGTTATTCATGAAATAGATGATCAAAAGTATTATGAATGCAACTGTAATAAATATTTATAAAAGTCGATTTATAGAAAGACTTTTCGAAATGAAAAAGATGATAGATTTCCTCCCTTTCGTTTTGTTTATTCACTTCCAATAATCTAATAATGGCTATTTTTAGCCATTTTTGTGCATTAAAAAGCAAACGTACCAAGCGGAAAGTGCTAAAATTTTGAATATTCGTAACTGAATATTACCTTAGCCTTATTACGAAATACGAATAAAGAGAAGTGGTTCAATGTTTTCTTGGAATGTTACAAATACAGTAAAACACTTATTAAAGAGGATGATAGATTATTAGGAAATTGGAAAATTTATTTATTGTTCCTCACACTGGTTAACTTACATTTCCATTTTATGCATACGTACTGATGAGAATTTCGCGTAGGTACTTAATATGCAATTATTAACTCATGCATTACATCGCGAGTCAAAAAAATTTCCAGTCTACCTGTGTCCATTTTAGTTTATTCATTTCAATAAAAATGGGCGGCTATTTAAAACTAGTTCGAATAAATTTTAGAATAAATAAATGGCAGATCAAAATGAAATCAAGCATAGTACAATAAATGGGATTAAATAATGACAAACTGATTGAAATATGCTTAATGTGCATTTCATTTCCAAAACGAATACTAATTTTGAATCTCAATATCTTAACTAATACCATTTTTATTATTTTGAAATCAAAAGTTATGTTTCCCTGGCTGTTGTCTCGACCGACGAGGCATCGTGTCATTAGAAAAACTGCCCAGATCACGAGGGACGAGATGTCTTGTCGAAACTACTTGTAAACTACTACTCATATTTCTTCAGTCTTAGTTTTTCGTCATCCTTCGGTCCAAGTGTCGAAGTGAACGTGTACAGACATGTCCAACAATTAAGGATAATGTATACCGAGATGAACCTTGTGCTAAGTACCTGAATTGAATTAATTCAAACGATAAATGAGTGTCCCACAAGCTACACAGAATAAAATAAGAACACCCATATCCCGCGTAGTGCTTCTGCGAACTGAAGAAATTAAAATAAAATGCTCAGGTGAAAGCATTGTAGGTTTATGTTGAGGCAAAAAAAACTTCGTTCTGGTAAAATTTCAAATTCGTTGAAATTTTTACTATCTTTAACGATTGCAAAGATAGAAACTTAGACTAGAGAAGAAAAAAAAGCCCTTACACCAGTCAAAATTTGTTGACCATGACAGCCGTCTGTTGTTGGAAGTGGATGACAACAAAATGGAGATTGTGTCGTGTAGATCGAACCGTGTGTGCAAGATCCCATACTAAATACTCCATAAAGAATTTATCGTGCGATATTTTATCACACGACCAAAATCGAAATGTGTGCAAGTAGCCTGATAGTTAACATTGAGACAAGAAGCCCACTTTGCAAAAAAGAATAAATACTCCAAATTATAACCAAAAATAATGACAACCTTTCTTTTTTTGGCTATCAGTAGTTTGTCAAAATTATGTTTTTTTTTTTTTTTTTTTTTTTTTTTTTTTATATTTCTTACATTTTTTTCTTTTTAATTGAGAACTTTTTTATATGCCTTGTTTTAGGTCGTTATAACAAATTTTAGGTCATTGAAAAATATTTTTTTGGTTTTGAAAAGTCCTTGAAATTGTTTTGGATAAAGGTGTGGGAACAATGTCTTTGTACTCGGGTGTAGTTGGGTCCCAGAGGTGTGCAGCCCTCTCTCTAAATAGTTCTATAAATTTTATTACCAGCTCTTTCGTCCACGCTATTTTAATCGAATAGGTCACTCACTGGCAGTTTGGCGGGAGATGGGATCGAGGCAAGCGATGAAGGCAAAATATCAGAGAGAATTTTAAAATTCAATCTAGAACATTTTAAAATTAATTTGATAGAATTGAATTATTATTGTTTTCTTTGGAATGGCACACACAAAAGCGTAAAAGATTGCAGAATCTTAATTTATTTTTCCGTGCTTCTGTTTAATTTTACGAGGAGTTTTGTAGTTTTTTTTATCTCCTAGACCAGTGATTCCCAACCGGTGGTACTCGTACCACTGGTGGTACGCGGGAAGGTTTCAGGTGGTACGCAAAGATGATACTAGCGACCAGCGAGGATCTACGAAGGACTTAAGAGTGAAGTTAAGCTCATTGTTCCTGATACTGATCAAAATTACGAGGTGTTGTCCTCGGCACTTTCCCTTAAGGGATTGATCCAGGATCGACGTCAATAGCCCGTTGTCTTGCTCTAGTACGACGTTAATTAATAATTACCAATTACCTGATATTGATATTTTAATAAAAGACAAACAACAACAAGTGTCGCTCTAATAATTAATTTTTGATTATGTTAATCTTTGTTTGCTTGGTTTGTACTAACTATTTAAAATTATTTGTTTTTCGACCTGTGAGTAAAAAATAAAACTGAAATTTTCAATAATCGTTTTATTTTTTCCTTTATTAAAACATGATTTATACGAAATACAAGTGTATTAATAATAACATATGAAGGGGCCATTGGGCACTTTTCTGACATTAGATATAAGTTTCAAAAATACTATAGAACTGGTGGTACGCCAAAAATTTCAAGTGGTACGCAGTTACTAAAATGTTGGGAAATCCTGTCCTAGACCGTTAAAGATGGAGTAAAAATTTTAACGGATTTTAAATTGCGGAAAATTTTACATTTAGATCGATACCTAAAACTATGATTTTCTGTAAATAAATAATTTTTATATTATTTTCCACTACGAATGCCGCTGCGTAGAATGACCTTCGCTTGATTCGAGATCGGCAGTGAAATTGTTAACCTTTGAACTACGGTGTCCTAATTTTGACACCCGCGTTTCAGGACAGCTGATTTCTACCGACTTCCATCTACCTACAGAACTTGGGCGAGAGATAGAGTCCTAAATAACTTTCAAGACAGACCACCTAGCCAACACCGACTAGACGTTGCAGGCTAGGCGGTCAGTCTAGAGTCAGTATTGATCTAGCGCGTTTTTCTATCATAGGTGTGATCCCAATGCCACTTAATGGAAATTTTTGGAATGATTGTTGCATTTTGAATCACTTCCGGAGTTGGTTACTTTTTAATCATTCGCACACTTCAATACCCACTTGTTGCTTAATACAAAGAATTGCATGAGGATTGGATTGGAATTCGTTTATGGAAGTCTGGACATAGCATCAATCGTCATTTGTTTTGCATAAAAAAGTAGTATTTCAATGGCTGATTTTGATAAGCACAAGTCACGTTTTAAAAATGTAATTCAAATTTCCAATCAGAATCATGAAAAAATAAGTACTGCACCTGAAAATAAAAATACTCTCTTCTGTCATGGAAATGATACTGTGTTTTTACGATGTTTTATTCAAAAAGAGTGAATGGGGAATTGTGATTCATATCACCTGTATATTATCCTAATAAAAAGGGTCACGAAAATATCATATTTGTGTAAGTGTGATTAAAAAATTAAAAATAAATACACTAAATGTTGGGATTGGAAAGTAATATTTATTTTTATTGAATTTCAAGAGATAACACGAAAGACAATTTCGAGATTTAAAAATTTGAAATTTTGAGTCTGTGCACATTATATTCTATTAAGTCCGAGACAGTAAACAATCCATGCAAAAATGTAAATATTCAAAAATAGTAGTCTTCTAAGGAAAGCTCGGGCGTTTTTGTTTTTCAGCAGTCTGTTCTTAAGTCTTTGGAGTATTTTATTTCTTGAAATTTTGAGTCTGTGCACATTATATTCTATTAAGTCCGAGACAGTAAACAATCCATGCAAAAATGTAAATATTCAAAAATAGTAGTCTTCTAAGGAAAGCTCGGGCGTTTTTGTTTTTCAGCAGTCTGTTCTTAAGTCTTTGGAGTATTTTATTTCTTGAAATTTTGAGTCTGTGCACATTATATTCTATTAAGTCCGAGACAAAACAATCCATGTAGAAATGTAAATATTCAAAAATAGTAGTCTTCTAAGGAAAGCTCGGGCGTTTTTGTTTTTCAGCAGTCTGTTCTTAAGTCTTTGGAGTATTTTATTTCTTGAAATTTTGAGTCTGTGCACATTATATTCTATTAAGTCCGAGACAAAACAATCCATGTAGAAATGTAAATATTCAAAAATAGTAGTCTTCTAAGGAAAGCTCGGGCGTTTTTGTTTTTCAGCAGTCTGTTCTTAAGTCTTTGGAGTATTTTATTTCTTGAAATTTTGAGTCTGTGCACATTATATTGTATTAAGTCCGAGACAGTAAACAATCCATGCAAAAATGTAAATATTCAAAAATAGTAGTCTTCTAAGGAAAGCTCGGGCGTTTTTGTTTTTCAGCAGTCTGTTCTTAAGTCTTTGGAGTATTTTATTTCTTGAAATTTTGAGTCTGTGCACATTATATTCTATTAAGTCCGAGACAAAACAATCCATGTAGAAATGTAAATATTCAAAAATAGTAGTCTTCTAAGGAAAGCTCGGGCGTTTTTTTTTTCAGCAGTCTGTTCTTAAGTCTTTGGAGTATTTTATTTCTTGAAATTTTGAGTCTGTGCACATTATATTCTATTAAGTCCGAGACAAAACAATCCATGTAGAAATGTAAATATTCAAAAATAGTAGTCTTCTAAGGAAAGCTCGGGCGTTTTTGTTTTTCAGCAGTCTGTTCTTAAGTCTTTGGAGTATTTTATTTCTTGAAATTTTGAGTCTGTGCACATTATATTCTATTAAGTCCGAGACAAAACAATCCATGTAGAAATGTAAATATTCAAAAATAGTAGTCTTCTAAGGAAAGCTCGGGCGTTTTTGTTTTTCAGCAGTCTGTTCTTAAGTCTTTGGAGTATTTTATTTCTTGAAATTTTGAGTCTGTGCACATTATATTCTATTAAGTCCGAGACAGTAAACAATCCATGCAAAAATGTAAATATTCAAAAATAGTAGTCTTCTAAGGAAAGCTCGGGCGTTTTTGTTTTTCAGCAGTCTGTTCTTAAGTCTTTGGAGTATTTTATTTCTTGAAATTTTGAGTCTGTGCACATTATATTCTATTAAGTCCGAGACAAAACAATCCATGTAGAAATGTAAATATTCAAAAATAGTAGTCTTCTAAGGAAAGCTCGGGCGTTTTTTTTTTTCAGCAGTCTGTTCTTAAGTCTTTGGAGTATTTTATTTCTTGAAATTTTGAGTCTGTGCACATTATATTCTATTAAGTCCGAGACAAAACAATCCATGTAGAAATGTAAATATTCAAAAATAGTAGTCTTCTAAGGAAAGCTCGGGCGTTTTTGTTTTTCAGCAGTCTGTTCTTAAGTCTTTGGAGTATTTTATTTCTTGAAATTTTGAGTCTGTGCACATTATATTCTATTAAGTCCGAGACAAAACAATCCATGTAGAAATGTAAATATTCAAAAATAGTAGTCTTCTAAGGAAAGCTCGGGCGTTTTTGTTTTTCAGCAGTCTGTTCTTAAGTCTTTGGAGTATTTTATTTCTTGAAATTTTGAGTCTGTGCACATTATATTCTATTAAGTCCGAGACAGTAAACAATCCATGCAAAAATGTAAATATTCAAAAATAGTAGTCTTCTAAGGAAAGCTCGGGCGTTTTTGTTTTTCAGCAGTCTGTTCTTAAGTCTTTGGAGTATTTTATTTCTTGAAATTTTGAGTCTGTGCACATTATATTCTATTAAGTCCGAGACAAAACAATCCATGTAGAAATGTAAATATTCAAAAATAGTAGTCTTCTAAGGAAAGCTCGGGCGTTTTTGTTTTTCAGCAGTCTGTTCTTAAGTCTTTGGAGTATTTTATTTCTTGAAATTTTGAGTCTGTGCACATTATATTCTATTAAGTCCGAGACAGTAAACAATCCATGCAAAAATGTAAATATTCAAAAATAGTAGTCTTCTAAGGAAAGCTCGGGCGTTTTTGTTTTTCAGCAGTCTGTTCTTAAGTCTTTGGAGTATTTTATTTCTTGAAATTTTGAGTCTGTGCACATTATATTCTATTAAGTCCGAGACAAAACAATCCATGTAGAAATGTAAATATTCAAAAATAGTAGTCTTCTAAGGAAAGCTCGGGCGTTTTTGTTTTTCAGCAGTCTGTTCTTAAGTCTTTGGAGTATTTTATTTCTTGAAATTTTGAGTTTGAGCAAATTGTATTCTATTAAGTCCGAGACAGTAAACAATCCATGCAAAAATGTAAATCTTCAAAAATAGTAGTCTTCAAAGGAAAGCTCTGTTTTTGTTTTTCAGTAGTTTGCGCTTAATTCTTTGGAACACTTTGTTTCTTGAAATTGTGAGTCTGCACATTATATTGTATTAAGTCCGAGACAGTTAACAATCCATGCAAAAATTTATATCTTTAGAAATAGTAGTCTACAAAGGAAACTCTGACGTTTTTGTTTTTGAACAGTTTGCGCTTAATTCTTTCGCATAATTTATTTCTTTTCAATATGTTTTCTTTCCCATTCCACGACGGAGGTGTGAAGTTCTCTGCATTCGGCAAGCTCACCGAGTCAGGGGTGATTTCATTATGGCCAACGGAACTTGCGGTTATTGGATGCATCTCTTCATTGCTTTCGTCAATGCATTTTAAAGTAGGTTTATATTGCCTCTTTTTTTTCATGTTGGCCCACTTCAAATGATGTAAAATGTAAAAGTTTCTATCGTTCATGAAATAAGCCGGATTGAACACGGGTTCGTCTTCCCTTGGGATCCCCACCTGTTCAAGTCTTATGCTTCTGGACCTCTCTTCCTGGCTACATCCAAGCTCACGGCTGCCTTCTCGATCATTAAACTCGATCATTTTCGATATCTTCGTATCTGGGTTTTCAAAAGCATTTGCTGAATCTCCGCATGAAAGCCCATCGACTTCTTTAGAATTTTCGCAAATGTCCGCAATCTTATATTCATTCACTGAATCTCCATGGGTCAAATTATGAACTTTATCATGACCTTTGGAGGTGTCCTCCATCTGGGTTCTTCCCTCTGGTTCCAATAAGGCTTCACTCTGAATTGTTGTTAATTTCATTTTGTTTTTCTCTACAATTTTCTCTGAAGTATTCGGAAGATGACCACAATCAAATCTCCCCACTATTTCTTGCTCTTTCCTCGTTTCAATGATCTGTGATTTGTATTCCTTGTCTTCCATTGCTTCTCTTTGACCTTCGAGTGAATCGACGATTTCCATAACTTTGTATTTCTCGTCTTCCTTTTCTTCTCTTTGGTCCTCGACTGAATCGACGATTTCCATTACTTTGTATTTCTCGTCTTCCTTTGCCTCTCTATGATCTTCGACTGAATCGACGATTTCCATAACTTTGTATTTCTCGTCTTCCTTTTCTTCTCTATGATTTTCGACTGAATCGATGATTTCCATAACTTTGTATTTCTCGTCTTCCTTTGCCTCTTTATGATCTTCGACTGAATCGACGATTTCCATAACTTTGTATTTCTCGTCTTCCTTTTCTTCTCTATGATTTTCGACTGAATCGATGATTTCCATAACTTTGTATTTCTCGTCTTCTTTTGCTTCTTTATGATCTTCGACTGAATCGACGATTTCCATAACTTTGTATTTCTCGTCTTCCTTTTCTTCTCTATGATTTTCGACTGAATCGACGATTTCCATAACTTTGTATTTCTCGTCTTCCTTTGCTTCTCTATGATCTTCGACTGAATCGACGATTTCCATAACTTTATATTTCTCGTCTTCCTTTGCTTCTCTATGATCTTCGACTGAATCGACGATTTCCATAACTTTGTATTTCTCATCTTCCTTTGCTTCTCTATGATCTTCGACTGAATCGACGATTTTTATCACTTCGTATTCTTTCACTCCCTCTTCACTGTGTCTTTTTATCACCACTTCTGTATCCAACGACTTTTTCCTGGTATAGTCGAGAGCCACTATCATCATTAAATATGCTGTTAATAGCACAATGTAAGTTAAATTGGCCAATATAACCAATCCAAACATTCCCCCCAACCAAGGGAACAAAAATAACCACGCAATAAACGTAGCTTCATCCATTTTTAACTCACTTTAGAAAGTTCTCAAAAGAATCATAATATTTGAAAACTCAAGTCAAGTAAGTCGATAGCTTTGTGATCGTATTTATTTTCCGAAAACACTTGTTGGAAAAGAAACTATTGTTGTAAGCGTGAACACTGTTGCGTCCTCTTATAATAGCGTCTGAAGTTATACTTTTAACATTGTTGCGCATCTATTATTAAATATTTTTGTGAAGAAAACAACAATTAAAATTTTAATTGAGAAAGGAAAGAAATGAAGTCAAATATAGGAGCCGTTATTTTTGAAAGTGGTAAAAGTCCATTTTTTCATACATCGAGATATTTAAGGGTTTACGTTTAAATAAATTTTAAAATATTGGCAAACGTTACTCAATTTAGATGATGTTTTCAACACTATAAACCTGTTACATTTATCATGCAAATATAATTATTAAAGAAAATAAACTTATTTTATTTCAAAGTGGACTTATACCACTTTAAAAAATAACGGCTCATATGATTTTTAATATTGGGTTATCCGGAAAGTTCTGCGCGTTTTTTAAGATAAATAACAACGAAGCAGTACAAAAACATAAGACAATTTAATGGAATCGCATAAACCCCATTTTGTTCTATGACTTTTTACCTTCTTTCTGGCAGCTGGAAAATTATTATTATTATTTTTTAAATCACTAGGATTATTTGTAAAGAAGTGATGGAGGTGCGGTTTAACAGTCTCGAAAGAATTCAACTCAAGACCGTTCAAAGAATTTTGAAGTGACCTGAAGAGGTGAAAATCTGAGGGGGCAAGGTCTGGTGAATATGGGGGGGGGGTGACACAAAACATAACACAATAAGTCTTAGTTTGACATTCAGCCAAATATGGGGCCGAGCATTGTCATGCTGGAAGACCACCCCTCAATGATGGGTCAGTTCTGGCCTGTTTGCTTCGATTTCTGATTTTAATATTACCATTTGAGAACTGTTTTTTTCCGAATTTATTGTCTGATTATTTGGCAACAATTCATAAGGAACAGTTCTTTTGTAGTCTCACCCTACAGAAAGCATTAGTTTTTTGGAATGCAGTCCCCCTCTCAATGTTAAGCGGGCATCATCTTCGTGGCTGAAATTTCCACGTTTAAATTCATCAAACCACCTTTGAACTGTGGCCTCAGAAACAGCACTATGTCCAAATACAGCACACATTTTACGAGAAGTTTGACTAACGATATTCCCTTTCTTAAAATAAAAGAACTTAACATGACGAAAATGAACTTTCTGGTTCTCCATTCTTAGCACTGCAGTGAAACAAAAATGATGCCACAACACGTACTGTAATTATGCAGTGTAGGCAGAAAAGACCGAATTGAAACATCTGCTTCAATCCAGGTCACTCCTTATCAGCGGTAGCAAAATAATACTAACAAAGCTAGCTCCGATTTGAAAACGCTCAAAACTTTCCGGGTGACCTAATATTTTAGGAATATTCAAATTAAAAGTCGTAATTTTCTCGTTTACCTACACATTTTAAAATTAATATAATGAGACGTTATTTGAAGTCAGTAATATGTTTTTATACTGAAAAAACTGATAGAATGTAATGGATTTAAATAAAAGTATCTTAAATGAAATTTAAAAAGCTGCAATTCAGATAAAAGACGTACGTTCTTAAACAAACACAGCGATAGACTCGTGTTATAACAAAATCTTGTTTATTAACTCCATCCAACCACACATCGAGTGGGGAGTGGTACACGTTCAATCTGCCGTGGCTTCAAACGTTCTCACGTTGGCGTGGAGTGGAAGTTCAGAGAGTGGGGTGCCAGCTCAGGTGGTGACCTCGTCCTCAGATCGTGGTGCAAAATGACGCGTGTCGACCCCGGATCTTTCCCTTAGGGGATTGATCCCGGACCGTAGGCAATAGCCCGTTGTGTTGCTCCATCGCGATGTGAATCGATATACAGGTAACCTTCGTATAGCACGGTTAATTGGTGCCGTGCTATAGATATTATACGAAACTTGCCAAAGTTCCACACATTTGATATTGCTATAGGGAATACCGTGTTATAGGAAACTCGTGCTATAGGGAATACCGTGTATTAGGAAACTCGAGCTATAGAGAATACCGTATTATAGGAAACTCGTGCTATAGGGAATACCGTGTTATAGGAAACTCGTGCTATAGGGAAAACCGTGTTATAGGAAACTCGTATAGAAACAGTGTTAACTCAAACTCAGAGGTCATATATATGTATTTGATAATGCGTACCGTGTTATATGGGAACCCAAGGACTGTTATATGTGTTATATGGAAACCACAATTTTCATGAAAATGTATTAAACCGTATGGACGTGTATAGGGCACACACACTACTGACAGACAGATGAACAGACAGACCAGACGGTCATACTAGACAGACCAGACAGACAAAGCAGACATGACAGATAAGACAGACAAAACAGACGAGACAGTCGAACAGACTAGACAGAACAGTAAACAGACTAGACAGACGAACAAACAGACAGATCAGACAGATCAGTAAATAGGCAAACAGACCAGACAGATGAGCAGAACAGACAGATGAGCAGACCTGACGGACGAACAGACAGACAAGACATACGAACAGGTCTTAATTAGATCAGTTTAATAAGACAAGACAGACGAACAGGTCTTAATTAGATCAGGTTAATAAGACAAGACAGACGGACAGGTTAATCTTTACGCTGCAGTGTTTTTTTTTTTTCAATCGTCTCCAGAAACGGCTCTTTTGACCCCTTACGTAATTAACAAACTTAAGCGATAGAGCCTTGAGACGTTAATTAACTAAAGATGAAGGAGTGAAACGGCTCAGGAGCCGTTACAGAAGGGAAACCATTAGGTGGCTATTTTTTGTCTGGCAGAATGAGTGGAATGTAGGAGAAACAGGCAGGACGGTGCATGTCATAAAATCAACAAGTTGGGCTAGGAAAGAGACATACTTCACAGCACATCGTCCCATTCCCTTCCTAAATAAAGAGGTTTAAGAAAATCAAGTCGGAAAATTGCTAATGTGGTGAAATTGGCACACCTCTACATCATTACGTCACAGTTTGCCCCCTTACAACCTCAATGGCATATGAGAACCTTAAAATCGCATGGTTCAGGAACATTGCTTGTAACAAGTGATCGAAGGTCAAAATAATTAACGACTAGCCACTGTGTACCTAGCCCGGCGTTGCCCGTAACCGTGATATTTTGTTTGTATATGGTGTAAAATTTTCCGCAGATTTCAAATCCGTTGAGATTTTTAATCTGTCTTTAACGATTCCGATTTTACGAAAAAATAACACAACAATCTCAGTCAAAATGTTTTTATTTCTGTGCTCTCCTTCGCAAAAATGAAAATCTGTTTCTATTTTTATTTTTAACGCGAAGGGCAGAAAATGCAATCTGTTTATTTTTGGAAAGCGAAAGTTCACGTGACGTCACAATTTCTTGCGAAAATATAAAAGATTAAAATAAAATCAAACGAAAAAGGTATCTATCTGTTGAAAATTTTCCGCAAATTTCAAATCCGTTAAAATTTTTATTCTGTCTTTAATCATCGCTGAGATAGAAAAAAGCACTAAAGAACGCAAGTGATAACTTAATAGTTTGCTTTACTGGAATCCGTTTCGCAGGAAATCAAAATGAACGAATCTCGAAACAAACGAAGGTCATTTGAATGTGTTCTCTCCCCGGAGATGAAAAAACTTGGCATAGTTCCAAAGGCTGACATAAAAGTGACACGTGAGATCGAAAAGTCTAAATTTTGATGTTTTTTCATTCCTTGGAATTACCGCGGTAAAATAAGAATGGTGAAAAAAACCATTAAATTCATTTAAAAATGTTCCAGATCGAATTTTAAAATTCGCCTCGACCCTAAAATTGCAAAACATTCCAACTACCTGTTTGCCCAATCCCATTACTGTAAGTACCATAGATTCGACAGGACTTTGCGTTCAAGAAACAAAACAAACAAACAGACAGACAAACACTTCCTTTTATAATAGTAGAGATTGGGTCATCCGGAATTTTCAAATCGGTGCTAGCTTTGTTATTAATATTTTGCTACCGCTAATAAGGAGTTGCCTTGATTGAAGCAGATATTTAAATTCGGTCTTTTCTGCTTACACTGCATAATTATAGCATAATTTTTGTTTCACTGCAGTGCTAAGAGAGGAGAACCAGAAAGTTCATTTTCGTCCTATTATGCTCTTTTATTTTAAGAAAGGAAAAAATGCTAGTCAGACTGCTCATAAAACGTGAGAATTGCTGTTTCTGAGGCCACAGTTCGAAGGTGGTTTGTTAATTTAAGCGTGGAAATTTCAGCCTCGAAGAGGATGCCCGCTCTGGACGACCCTCCTCTGTATACGAAGACCTATTAAAAGATATTATCGTTGAAAATCCACGTTACACAGTTCAGGAACTATCACACAGTCTAAAAACTGTTCTCAAATGGCAGTATTAAAAGTAGAAATCGAAGCAAAGAGGCCAGAACTGGCCCATCGTCGAGGTGTCTTCTAGCATAACAGCTCTTCTCCACATTTCGCTTATTGTCAGACAAAAACGTATTGCAAGTCGGAAATAATCAGCGTAACGTAATTTCTACCAAAAAGTACGTCATGGTAGAGTTGGGGTACACTGGTATTTATACCACCCGTACGTAAGTTAAGTTGTGGAGTGCTAGCTACGCTCGCTACAGACTTATTGAATAGAGCTGGGATATTTTGTGTCATCCCCCATATTCACCAGACCTTGCCCCCTCAGATTTTCACCTCTTCAGGTCACTTCAAAATTCTTTGAACGGCTTAAAGTTAAATTATTTGACCTTGCTGAAAAAAAATTTTTGAAATTACTGGACCCAATTCTTTGGAGACTGTCAAACAGCACCTTGATAACTTCTTTACAAATAAGCCTAATGATTTTTATAAGGAATTTTCCAGCTGCCAGAAAGATGGCAAAAAGTCATAGAACAAAATGGGGATTATGTGATTCAATAAAATTTTCTTTATGTTTGTGCACTGCTTTGTTGGTATTTATTTTAAAAAACACGCAGAACTTTCCGGTTGACCCAATATTTAACAGTACTTTATTTATAACTTTTATCTTTTCAAACAATCTTTATTTGATTATAACATTTTGATATTAATGATGATAATAAAGTAAGCTGATTTCAGATAGGTATTCCATAATGGATACGTCCGTTCCCTATTTTTATATCGTGTCTTTAATTTACGGAGAAAAAGGATTGCAATTCCAGAGTTAAAAATAATTTATGAGCGCTTAAATGTTTCCACAAAACATGTTCCGATTCATAGTCGAATGGTGTCATATATGGCGCACCTGTATCCATTGCTCAAAATACCCCTAGATCTTCTTTCAATGAATGTTGGAATTCGGAACAACTACCTATTTCATAATACAATTAAGGAATAAGAAAAAAAACTAAATCCCGATAGAATCCGGTATTGAGAACTTCAGTAGTTTTCAGATCCTAATTAGGACAGGGATCATATGGATTTGCGGAATGTCCGGATAACTGGATTAATCTTTTCTTCGACAGAATTAATCCGTATTTACTGCAATTTCAAGGGATAATTATTTTTAAAGTCTTCAATGGCAAGTGCATTGACTGAATACTGTTTCATTTTACAGGAAATTGCACAACTCTAAGCCGCGTATACACCGGAGTTGTTTCTACCTTTCTCTTCCTTTTTGTTCTTTTTTACGTTCCCCTATGCTGACCCCTTTTCATCCCTTTTTTCGACCAACTCCGGTGTAAACGTTCTAGATCGGAAGGTTCCTGGTTTGAATCCGGGCATGGATGTTTGTAAGTGTAATGTGTAGAAGCGGCTGGTGCACCTTGAATCTGTCGTGGCCGAAAGTCCTCACGTTGGGTGGGTGTGGAAGTTTGGAGAGTGGGGTGCCAGCTCAGGTGTTGCTCGTCATCTGACAGTGGTTCAAAATTACGAGGTGTTATTCCAGGATCTTTCACTAACGGGATTGATCCCGGACTGTCGTCAATAGCCCGTTGTGTTACTCTAGTACGACGTTAATTAAAATTACCAATTACCGGTGTAAACGCTTTGTGGACTTTATCGGCCACCATCCGACCGCACTCTTCTCACCCCTCTGTAGAGAAGAGTGATCACTTTTCATCGAGATGTCGAGTTCCTCACCCATTTCACTCCAGGCATTGTCCTTTTTGTTTTTGTCTTTCAGGGTTCCCACGGTCCTTGAAGAGTCCTTGAAAGTCATTGAATTTTTTCCCTAACTAAGGGCCCTAGAAAGTCCTTGAAAATTACGGAACTTGGTGAAAAGTCCTTGAAAGTACTTGTTTTTTTTACTAGTACGTAACTGTGCAATTTTTTCTTGCGTGTTGGAACTGTTTAGACTAGTTTACTCCACAACTGGTGCGCCATTTGAGCGTCATTCTGAATGAAACTGGTGTTTCGCTCTTTGACACTACGTGATATACAAGTAATGCTACGTCTGGATTGTCCATTTTCCACAGTATTCTGTCCAAGTTGATACCTCTGGTCTCCGTTAAGACGGCCGCCTTGTTTTGCCCCCAACATCATGACGTGTCACGGCCGCTAGATAACAGCACCGCTTTCTTAGGAAACTATATATTTAGTAGTCAGGACATAATTGGAAACCTGACATGCATCCAAAGAAATAAAGCCAAATTCTTATTGCAAAAATATAAAAGTTACGATTGAAAAAATATTTAAGAAAACCACTTTTAAGATATTCTTTTGTTGTAAAATTTTCTGCAGTAATTTGATAGTCTCTCATCCTACAACAGTCCATACAATGTGCAGATATCCTTTCCACAAGACTGTCCAAGAGCTCCTGAGGCAAGGAATCTTATTAATTGCGATACATATTTCTTTTCCTGATAAAAGTATTTTGACCGAGAACGTACAGAAAGTCATAATGTGCTGACAGTCTTTCCACAAAATTGACCTAGAGTTCATGTGGCACAGAGTCACGTTTGTGAACTAGAGCACGCCTTTGCTGTTGTGTGGTCCTTGGAATTAGCGTGTAAAATACAACTCACCATCTGAGGGTATCTCAAGCATGGTCTATTTGGATTTAGATCGAGTGACCTTGCATTTTTTTAATTCGGTATTATCCTTAACCATATGAAAATTAAGTTTTGGACACGCGTAATTACTAAGAATGTCTATCAAGTCCTGATACTGCATTGGGCCAAAATGAAGCAATACTCTGCAAATCTTGCGCCATCTACGGCAAATTAAATTCGGATATCAAACTCCACCACATCTTTCTTTCTAAACAGACCTGCTTGCAAATAAATGCAGCACGACATTTCACACCGAGAGAGTTTACACCAAAACAATCTCTTAAAACTCTTCGCATCTACGCCTACACACTGCTATCTGTGCACTGCTCTGAGAGACACCCCTGTTTTGAAATGAATACCAGATGTATAAATTTCCGAGAAAAGCCGTTAGAGAATTTTCTTGAAGGAGTTCCATTTCTTCCTCAGGGAATGTTGAGAGAAGAAAAAAGTTCCTCCTCTTTTCAACTCGCAAGTTGGCTTCCAGCAATGAATATGCATGAGCCAGTGTCATGAATATTTTAGACTCCCTTGACAATCTGATAGCTCTGGTATCTGCCGCTTTTATCGTGTAACCTTTTCATGGGTTTTATTCGAACACAGGTATCTGAATTTTATTTAAGTTTTTTTTCCGTTCGAGTCGCCTCATTTCTTTAAAAATCTTCTGGTATGTGGTCTTAGTAGAAAGTAAAATTTTGATATTCCCAATTCAGAACACATCTAGGAGTGCTTGTTTTTCTACGAAATCTGCTTCTTAGTATCTCTATTACTGATGCGATACATGGGTAAAGCGTGATTTATGACCAAAGCGAAGGATGAAATGCAGTCTATTGGGGTTTTAGGTAAATGTTTAAGAACTGATGTCACACAGATCAAACATCATTGTATCTATGTGAGGTCTAACGTCACTGTATCTACTTGAAAATAAGAGGACAAATGTCACTGCGTCTATAAAAAAAGAGGACTAACGTCAATGTATCTACTAGAAAATAAGAAAGCTAACGTTACTGTATCTACCAGAATATGGGAGGGGATCAAACAAACATCAAACCATGTATTCTATGACAACGGGATTTCAGCCAAGCAACACTAATTTTAATACAGCATTACACGTTAGATATTTAGAACTTTTCTAAGTGATATACAGTTGACTCGATGTGTGTCGATGTTTCCTTATGGAAACCGAAGCTGATATAGCACAATTTCCTTTTGTGTCACTCGGTCCTTTATATCTCATCTCTGGGACAGAGTATCATAGAGGAGTATATACGTTTTTGAAGGATGAAAAGTAAATTTTTATTATTCATTAGATTTCCTACTAGGGATGCGATATCGACTACTAAAAATTGATGGTCTGAAACATCGATGTTCAATATTAAAACATCGATGTTGATAATGCATCGCCCAAAAACCATCGATGTTTTTAAACATCAGTGTATTTAAATCCCCCCCCCCATTTTTTAAAACATGTTTAGTAACATCTAACATTAATATTCGCCGGGGGGAGAAATTTGATTTGTCAGTAGCCGTGTTTATTAACTGATAAATAAAATGGTTTTAACTCTCAAAACAAAGTAAAAAAATGAATACGAACAATTAACAAATATTTTATTTTCAAATTGAATAATATAAAATAAATTAATTTTTACAACAATTTGATATAGGTACTACTTACTATAAGAAAAGAAATATAGGTACATAACAATAATTATTGCTAGTTATTATCAATTAGTTATCAACTTATGAGGAAAACATAACACACTTATTTTTTATTACTCTAAATAAAAAATGATATTAAATATTTTTTTGTAATTATTATGGCTTATAATTATTTTTTATTACTGTAAATAAAAAATATAGGCCTTTAACTATTATATGCCCAATATTTGTTATTGAGTTTGTAAACAAGAAGTTTGTTAACTTTTTCCCCCTTAAGCCCCGATTTCTTTTTTCATTAACTATCCCACTAGTTAGAGAAAAAACTCTTTCTGATGGGACGGATATGTCGCCATCACTGACAAATATTACTTAGTTGCACGGTTATTTTTTTTCTATGGTACTTTTTTTATTTAAAAATAAAACATCGGCAACTTAAAAACATCGAAAATGTAAAAACATCGATGTTAAACAAACATCAGCTCCAATAAATCGATGGTAAATAAATCTATATTTTAATAAAACATTGACATCGATGTAGCATCTCTAATTTCTACAAACACTTCATGCACACGATTATATTTCTCAATTACATTAAGGATATTTAAAACAGAACTGTCAAATTAACTATAAATTGAATTGTAATGAAGCTTTAAAAGTAAGAGCCTCTCATCAACACTCAAATACAGGGCCGGAACAAATATGCTGTTGAACCATCCTGTCGGTACATCTGGATATACCTTACTAATCAAATCAACCTGCCAGTCTAAGACCTCCAAGTGGTTTCGAAGAGATGTCTCGTCCATCAAGATAAGATCAGTTTTGAAAGTGTCTATATATCTCATCACCAAGACAAAGACAAATAAGATATGGACGACTTTTTAATGACGACCAGATCAGGGTCTGGTCAATTTTCTTCTAATGACGATATATCTAGTTCATAAATATATGGTAGATTAAAGATATATATTTTGATATTGACGAAATACTTCGTCAAGACAACCACCACCAATGTTAATTGTTATGTAGAACTTTTTTTCCAAAGGTGAGTAAAAACGAACACCATCGTGAACTCCTAAAATAACTTAATAACATACAAGAATATGCTCATCGAGTATACACAATATGGACATAAGTATTTGGACACTGCGTGTTTTTCAGAAAAAGGGCGTTATTATTATATTTAGTAACGGGTAGGAGTAGTAACAGGTAACTATCAACACAAAGAACAACTTTGTAATAAAAAGAAAGATATATAAGAAGAGATTCTATTCCATATCATTTGAGTTTATACATAATTAAAATAAAATAGCAATTTATTATTTCCCAAGCTTGTAGAGTCAATTAAATTTTTCAATGGGAAACTGAAATATGATAGACCGATTAGCAAAAAAAGCATCAATTAGGTTGAAATCAAATTGAGTAGAAATGTAAGTTGAATTTAAGTACCATCTAAAACTCTTTTTAACAGAAACGCGTAAAAACTAAATGTTTTTCACACAGTATATTTGAAAATAAACCTTCATGTAAATATACTAATGGATAATTCTCTAAAATTTAATTCGTTTGAAAAACATATTTTAATTACGAAAAACGTCACTGTAATTTAAAATGGTAAAGAACTTCAAAATTCGGATTAATTATTTTTTAATAATTTTAGACAAAAACGTGATTATTCATTAAAAGTACAGCTTATACTGTTACTTTTAAAACGATCGCGTGTCTCATCGGTTTATTAATTACTTTAAAACTTTAAAAAGTTCAATTAATTATGCTTTTTATCAGCACAACGTCGTTGCTTTCCACCAATTAAGGAGATTATTGTAAATACCGCGCAATCTTAATTAAAAATGCAGATCTTAACAGGAAGCCCAAAAATTTTTCTTGTGTTTTTTGAAAAGTGTGTCCGTTATTACAAGTTACTTTTTTGTCAATCTAATTATTGTTCCTTTTAAGAAAAGCTTCAAATTTCGAATTTTTATCATGCTTTCAAATACGCGGGGATGAACAATTGAAAAAACTATTTTTATCTAAGTCATTTCCTGAACACTACACCATACTTTCGTTTTTCAGTGCTGTTGTTAGATATAATTAAGTTTTAGGGACCTAATACTAACGTTGTTTATAATGCAAATTTACCAGAAAATTTATTTATCTTTACTAGGAAAACATAAATAAAATTACTCCTTCATCTATAGTTTGCGTTGGACGAAATACTAGTTATTTTAAAGGTACTTGGACAAATACATCTATTAACCCCATGTCTCAGATTCTCATACATAAAAGGAGAGCACAGAACAAAGAGTAGTAAAAAGAAGAGCAAGAGTCCATCTCCTTCAATAGTTCTTTTGTAGCTCTCTTAGAGTTACAAGACAAGAGATGAAAACAAGCAATTTCTTCCCAAGTAATAATATTTATTACAGCATGCAAAGAACGAACATATTGACTACAACAGAACTTCTGCTCAACTGCTTTTTTTAAAATCAGAATCATAAGCAGAACAACAATCTTTCGTTTACAAGAATTTATATTCTTTTTAATTGGTATTGCCAGGTTTTGATGTAGAGCCTTTAAGAAAAGAAAGATTATACTCAGCATTCATAGATGCTTCTAAGTTATATTGACCGCTACATCACTCCCTTCCCAGTAACTAAGTTACGGTGAAGAGAGGAGCAGGAAAGATCAATTTACAGTTATATATAAATTATTAAAGTATCTAAAGAAAATCTTATTTTACAATAATCCAAATATCCTTTTTAAAACATCTTGAAATATTACAATATATGTATATACAATATATGATATGGATAAAAGAAATAATAATATATAGTTAAAGTTAACAATAATTTGTATATTCAGTCTCTAAAACTAACAGGTCGTTGAATCTTTCTTCCAACATGGGAAAATTTTTGTTCTAGAGGTTTATCTTTGGTAACGTCCGGTGTATCCGCTTGCACAGGTACTGGTAGTTCTGGATGCTTTTCATCGGCGGCCAAAATGTAAGCAGGTTTAAGCCGGTCAATAGAAATGTTAACTTCTTTACCTTTTATACAGACTAGGAAGTATTTCTCAGTTTTCAGAATCACTTTGAAGGGTCCTTCATATGGAGGCTCAAATGGCTTCTTGACTCTGTCTGTTCTGATGAACACATGGGAACACGTTTTGAGATCCTTATGTATAAATGCTTTGAATTTATTTCTGTGCCTTGTAGTTTTAGGTTTGAACGACTGCATCTGCTCTTGTAATTTGTGCAGAAACGTCTCTGGAGTCGTAGAAATAGTCGGATCATCAAAAAATTCTCCAGGGAATTTTATGGTTTTTCCATAAACCATTTGTGAGATTGAATGTTCAGAATCCTCTTTTATAGCTGCTCTGAGGCCCAAAAGTATAGTTGGAATAGATTCTGTCCATCGAAGAGTATTGTGTGATCGTATAGCTGCTTTCAGTGTCCTATGAAGTCTTTCGATTTTGCCATTACACTGTGGATGATATGCAGTTGTATGTTTAAGTTTCATTCCACAAATAGCTGCCAAAGTTCTAAAAAGTTCGGATGTAAATTGCAAACCTCGGTCTGTGATGACTTCGTATGGTACTCCAAATCGGGTTATCCAACCTTCGTAAAATGATCTTGCCACGGTTTCGGAGGTTATATCACGTAAAGGGATTACCTCCATCCAACTAGTAAAGCGATCTATGCAAGTTAAACAGTAAACAAAGTCATTAGATGGTGAGTAAGGTCCAATGATATCAATATGAACTGTGCTGAATCGTTCATCCGGTTCTTTGTAGGTTCCTAATGGTGAGTTAGTGTGCCTCGTAATTTTATTTTTCTGGCAACCGATGCATGTTTGCGACCATTTTCTTACGTCTTTCCGAATGTTTGTCCAAATAAATCTTGATGTCATTTATTTCACTGTTGCTTTGATACCTGGATGGGCTAAACCATGGATTTTATCAAACATTATCCTTCTAAATATTAGAGGTAAAAAGGGTCTAATGGTTGAAGTTGAGGTATCACACCAGAGAAGTTTTCCTGACGGAAGTGGATATTGCTTAAAAACGAATAAAGTATTATTGCGTAATTTGTTAAGCTCTTCACAGTCAATTTGTTTATCTGCAATTGCATCATAATCTAACCCGATTACGGATTCTATCCTAGACATCGAGTCTGCAACAACGTTTTCATGTCCACTGATGTGGCGTATTTCTGTTGAATACTGTGATATATATTGAAGATGTCTCAGTTGTCTAGGCGAGGCCTTTTCGTTTTTCTGATTAAAGGCAAATATAATTGGCTTATGATCGGTGTATATAATAAAATTCTGTCCTTCTAACATATGTTTAAACTGCTTAATTGAGAGGTAGATTCCTAAAAGTTCCCTACCGTATGTGCTGTACCGTGTTTGTGTTTCGTTGAGTTTTTTTGAAAAAAATGCGATCGGTTTCCAATTTCCTTCTTCAAACTACTGCAAAACAGATCCTACAGCGAAATCTGAGGCATCTGTAAATAAAGCTAAAGGCAAATCAGGATTAGGAAATGTTAATAATGCGGCATTCGCTAAATCTTGTTTGCATTTTTCAAACATTTCTTTAGTTTCTTCGGTCCACGGAACGTTTCTCGCGTCTTTTTTTCTTGCTCCACGTAAATAATCGTTTAGTGGTGCTTGAGTATTAGCAGCGTCTTTTAAGTAACGACGATAAAAGTTAATCATGCCGAGAAAAGTGCGCAATTCATGAATTGTTTCAGGCAATTTATAATCTAAAATTGATTGAACTTTAGCGGGAAGTGGGCGTGAACCTTCTGGTGTAATTAAATACCCTAAAAATTCCAATTTCTTAACTCCTAACTCTGATTTAGAAATATTTATTCTTAAACCATATTTTTCCAAGCGATTAAAAACTGATTTCAAATTATCTTTACGTTCATCTATAGTTGAAGAGGCTATCAAAATATCATCTAAATAAGGAAATACGAAACTCAATCCACAGAAAACTTCATTAATAAAGCGTTGAAATGTGGAAGGCGCGTTTCGTAAACCAAAACTCATAACATTAAATTCATAAAGTCCGAAAGGTGTAATAATCGCAGTTTTTTGCTTATCTTCTTCAGCAATCGGTATTTGAAAATACGCTTTAAATAAATCAATTTTTGAGAAAATCTTCTTACCTTTTAAAATATGCTGGAAATCTTCAATTCTCGGTATCGGATAACGATCAGGAATAGTTTGTGCATTTAACCTTCTATAATCACCACACGGCCGTAATATACCATCTCTTTTATGCACTAAATGCAGTGGACTAGCCCATGGCGATTTTGAAGGTCGAATTATGTTATTGTCTAGCATATTTAAATTCCTGTTTCGCAATTTCTAATCTTTTGGTATCTAACTGTCGAGCTCTCGAATATACTGGCTGACCTTCAGTGGCAATATAATGTTTGACATTGTGCGGAGTATTATTTATCAACAGATTAGGTTTCATCAAATTTGGGTACAAGGAAATGATATCAGAAAAATTAGAAGACTGATTCATAACACTTAAATTATTTTCTGCTTCTATAGATGAAATTTCACCAGTTACAAAAAGGTTAGTTAGTCCATCAATAAGGCGTTTTTTGTTAATATCTACCAACAATTTGAACTTATTTAAGATTCCTTTATCCACTTTTGCTATAATGAAAAGCCACTGGAAATCACGGCAAAGTCCCAAATTGAGTGTCAAAATTTTATGTCCGAAAGTTTGAATTTCGGAACCATTAGCTGCATAAAGTTTAAAAGAATTACATACTTTATGTTTTTCTGAAGCTGGAATGATTAATACATCCGCTCCACTATCAACTAGAAAGCGCAAGCCGGTGTTCTTGTCCCTCACAAATAAACGGTAATTGCGGCAATCTTGAATATCATCAGCAGCAGAGCTCGCCGTTCCTTCTACTGCTGACTTATGTTTTCCGACGACTTCCAACTGCAAGGACCTTTGCATTTATTTGGATAACAATTAGCTCTGAACTTGAAATGGTAATAGCAGTATTTGCCTTCTGGGTAGAATCGCTTTTTCGATAGACTTCTATTTCGCCTCATATTTGGAACACGAATGTCAGTTCTAGATTGTCTGTCAATGTTCAAAGCAGAGATTTGTTGTTCTAAAGAAGAAATTTTTCGAGTATTTTGGTTGTTTCCGAGTTATCGGGAGTTGCAGAAAAAAGTTCCGTTTTCGGATTCATTTCCAAAATTTTATCAGCCATAACTGAAAGATTATCAAGGCTTTCTACGCTCACCAACAAAATGTTCTGAATGGATTCTGGTAATTTTTCGAGCCATAACGTGCGTAAAACCTTCTCGGAGATGTTCATTCCGCCAAGCGATTTCATTTTACGTAGTAATTGACTAGGCTTTACATCACCTAGTGAAATTCCAGTAAGTAGACGCTTGATACTTTTTTCTTCGCTTTCTTGAAAAGTATTTAAGAGTCTTTCCTTTGCTGCAGAATACTTGTCACTTCGACCACTTCGGATTATGTCCCAGATGTTTTCAACCACTTTAGGTTCCATCTGTGCAACCAGGTAATTGAATTTCGTTTCCTCTGTCACAATATTCGCGATAGAAAACTGGGTTTCCACTTGATAAAACCAAATTTCAGGTTTTTCTTCCCAAAATGGAGGAATTTTGATGCTTACGCGATTTGTTTCCAGGTTCAAATCAGTTTTGTCAACTTTCGTCTCCATGCTTCCTTTTTGGGCGGGATCAGTATCAACCATTTTTGCTCGTTCTCCTGATTCAGAAAATATTGTTATTCCGGGTCACCAACTTTGTAGCTCTCTTAGAGTTACAAGACAAGAGATGAAAACAAGCAATTTCTTCCCAAGTAATCTATATATATAATTCTCTTACGTGGCACGCAAAAAAGACGTTATTTGTTTTCGCGTTTTGGCAACATTGTACGATTCTTTGTTTATCCCAAAGCCTCGCGCTTCAATTGCATTTATAGCGTTATCGGATGAAATTTTATTGAAAAAAAAATGAATTTTAGTCGAGCTGTTACAGTAAATAATAGAAATCAAAGAAAACGGAGGATCTTTTCTGGGTCATTTAAAAAAAAGTCCGTTTCGGGGCAAACTATTATAGTTCAACAAGACGCTTGCATTACAACTTTCGACAACAAACTCAATGAAAAAGCGTGGGTGGCTCGAGTGCTGGGTAAATGTACACACAACCAACATGCTGGGTTTTCAATTTCCAAATCAACGCTCACATTTCGAGTCAAAATTTGCTCAAAGTTTCCATTTGAATTCTGATTCCAGAGGTACTGTAAATATCTTTTCTGATAAACAGCATAAAATTTAGATTTGAAAAATATTTTTTTGGAATATCATATTTTGTTAACAATTCCTTCTGCTAGGACACATGTCTTCATTGATGCGAGCGAAGCGAGCATATGTTCGCGCAGCGAACCAATGAGGATTGCGAAGGAATCCTCTGGGGGTTGGCGAGAGTTAGCGAGCAGGGGGCGGGCCCCCTAGTAATATTTATTACAGCATGCAAAGAACGAACATATTGACTACAACAGAACTTCTGCTCAACTGCTTTTTTTTAAATCAGAATCATAAGCAGAACAACAATCTTTCGTTTACAAGAATTTATATTCTTTTTAATTGGTATTGCCAGGTTTTGATGTAGAGCCTTTAAGAAAAGAAAGATTATACTCAGCATTCATAGATGCTTCTAAGTTATATTGACCGCTACAGTTCTCTGCATTTACAATAGCGTGCATGCATGCTTTACTCTGATGACGTGAAGCATGTTAACCCTTCTGATGATTGTATCTACCAGGTACCTCGTCATTAACAAAAACAAATCATATCCTGATGGTCGAGGTAACGAGTCCTGACCACACATGGAAACCTGACCTGGTGGTGATCATAAAAAAACGGCAATATCCTGTTGTAGAGACACATTAACTACCAACACCCCTGCAATCGACGATGTTTCTCCTCTAATGGCACGGGACCCTTTGTCACAATTCCAGGTTGACTCAATTCCGAGACCTACTGCACCATTTTGGATGATTCTCCGTTGTGGTAGTTCTTCGGGGAGTACCCATGTTGTTTTCAGGATGACAATACCACCTGTCATGTTGCGAGGTCCACCATGGCTCGATATGGTGACAATGGAGTCCATCGAATGGACTGGCTTGTGCAGAGCCCGGATCTTAACCCGATCAACCTCTGGGACGAAATGGAGCGTCGACTGAAGGAGTGCCCCCACCGTCCGTCATCGGTGACGGAACTGACCTGTATTCTCCAAGCCGAGTGACGGAACATTCAGGCAATAAAAGATTCCAAAACGATTCAAATTATTGGCTAGGCTTTCATGTCATGTCACAAATATGCCATCATAATATAGCGAGGACCACAGCGATGGCATAAATGAACCATCTACATTTTATGTTTAGTGATCTCAGGCAGCCTTGATTTATGTACCCATCTTTTCGTTTTTGTGTTTTTTTCCAACTGAAGATTTGAAGGGTAAATCACGTTGACGGTGCTGTACGATACATGTCCCCATTTGGGCCAGTTGATCCACTATCTCATTTCCGTATATACCACCGTGGGAGAAAACAGCTTCAATCCCTAGGGCCGATCCTAGGGTGTCGGCCGCCCGCGTGCAAAGACCTAATGTGCCGCCCCCCTTTAGAATTTTTCATATTTTGACTAATATTTAACGTTGACGTTATAAATTCATCTACCTGTATAAGAGTAAAAAGTAAAACATTAATATAAATGCAAATAAAATTTGAAATGCAAAACTTTATTTTTTGGCCAGCTAATAGGTTATAATAGCGACAAAATACTTTAAAAAATAACAAACAAACAAAAATAGTACCTTTGAAATAAAAATAGACATTTTATAATTAGAAATGCAAAACAACAGTATTTACTCAGAAAATACAATCTAATAAAAAAAAGCACTAAAGCATTAAAACTCGTGAGACGAAAAGTATATAAATCAGTCCTTCTACAAAGACCTAATAATTAACTATAAAATAACTTTTCTGGCTTTCTGAGAAGCAAATTTGTCAATAATTTCGGTGAAATCAATTTTTTCAGAGATTTCGGATTAAATAGAGATGATGGCCTAATCTGAAAGCCTTTCTTGTGTCATATTCTTTCTCAAGTAATTTTTAATAATTTTTAATTTACTGAAACTTCTTTCACCTGAAGCCACAGAAACAGGTAAGGTTAAAAAAATTCTTATTGCTAGAACAAAATTTGGAAAACAGGGAATGTGATCATTTTTGACTATAATTTCTAATACCTCAATTGGCTGTTTTTTACCTGGAAAAGTATCTTTGAATAAAATTATTTCATTAAAGAGTTATATACCGTCTATATCTTTCACAATACTTCCTTCCTCCTGTGCCTGTAACTTAATATCTAAGTCCATGCAGGCTTTCATGAGATCGTCATTAGAAATGTTGTGAAACTCATACAGAAAGCAGAATATTGAATGGCACTCAGATAATAAGGTAAATCTTTCATTTACCGAAGAGATCGCGTGATCAAGAATTACAAAATAGAAAGCAGTCTTGAATTGCTGGAAGAGATTTGAAACTGGTTCATCACTGCACTCGTTATCAAATAAACGGACCCTCTTTCTGAGCTTCGAGATAGGAAATTCGGGATCCATACCTAAATCTCTAGTAAGTGTTGTTGCTGAATCGACAAATATTTTAAAACTATCGTCAGATCTTTGGGAAACTAAATATTTGTAAGATTATTTAAGCCTTCGATTCATTCCGCGATGTTTAATTAGGATTTTTAAGCATTTTACTCAATACGTCAATTATTGATAATAAATCATGACAAATTAAAATTGAACACAAAAATTTTAATTTTTCAAGACTTTTAATTATTGATTCAGCACCCATTTCTGTTTTCGTGTCTCTGGTGGTATCTTCAATTAAGGCATTTAATGCGGTAATAAGGTTTTTTTAGGTCGTGTTTTAGAGGTCTAATAGCATTGATATAACTTTCCCACCTAGTTTCAACGGTTTTAAAGTTAGACTTTTCACGTGTTTTTTTAGTAAATCCCATCGATATGGGGACGCAGAAAAGTAATTATATACCTCTTGTACCATATCAAAAAAACAGAAATTTCACCACTGGAGCTGGCAGCGTCATTAACGACGAGATTTAATGTATGAGCCGCACACGGCACGTATAATGCTCTAGGATTGATATTGTGAATCCGTTTCTGAAGCCCTATATTTTTCCCCTTCATGTTCGATCCATTGTCGTAACCCTGACCCCGTATATCTTTAACTTCGAGCTGCAGACTAGGTAATAGCTTCCCTAATAGAAAATTGCACAGACCTTCACCAGTGGTATTAGTTACTGGAAAAAATCATAGAAAAAATTCTAAAATATCTACTTTACCATCAGTAGTGTTCATACATCTAATTACAAACGTTATTTGTTCTGTGTGGCCAATATCTGGTGTAGAGTCGAGAATTACAGTGTAATATTTGGCTTTTTTGACAATGCGTGTTACCTCATTAGGAATAGATTCGGCTAAAATATTAATTATTTCATTTTGAAAATGTTGCCCTAAGTAGTGTGGAATACGTATTTTGTTATATGTGTATTGACTGACATTATTAAGTTGTTCTGAAATAACTGGATCAAATTTGGCCAACATCTCCACTTCCTTTAAAAAATTACCATTATCTCTATGATACAACTTCGTACTAGTTCCTCTGAATGCCAAATTTTGACTTGCTAAAAATTGTACTACAGCAATTATTCTTTCAATGATGGCACGCCATCGCTTTTTCTCTCGATTGTAAACATTTTGTTGTTCCGCGTCAATAGCAAAATTTTTTTTCCAGCCTAGTCTTTATTTCGCACCACAAAAATATGTCCCTTGGTTATTTTTTTAGATATAAATTTAAAATTTGATATCCTCTTCTATGCCGTATTGCCGGCTCTGCCACGAATTTTGCTATCAAAAGAATAATGTGTGTAAAGAGTAGATATTAATAGACAATGGACCAACACACTGTGCACTAACATTCTATTTTTCTTAAACTATGCTATGCTATCGGGAAATCGGGACTTATTTTGATTTTTCAATAACTATTTAAAATTCAACATATTTATTCGACTTATTATAAGTTTTAAAAAATTTTGCTTGATTGATAGAACTATATGCGGCCTGCGGCCGCCCCTTGTTTTGGCCGCCCGCGTGCGGTGCACGCGCTGCACACCTGCTAGGATCGGCCCTGTCAATCCCCAAAGACCTCGGAGTCTCCAGACAGTTCCTACACTATGCGCTGATAGCAGACTCCCAAGTCCCAAATGTGGAAATACCCTGAATTCTAGCGGTGTAAAGAATCTGAGAGAATTGCCTCTCTCAACTTGAACACGTCTTTCAATTAAATATTCAATCGTAATCTTTATTGCCTCAATTTATTGCTTGCGTTTCCTTCGGTTGAGAGATGAGGTCCGTTAGGATAGATATGTTGCCATTCAGGAATGGAATATTTAATGCGAGAGATAAACATATCTCCCCCTAGAGGAATTTCGGATTTTGAAGGACTGAAGGAAAACTAAATGCCTTTTTGCAAATCCAGATTTATTTTATTCCTTCAAACAAAATTATGTGGCTTAAATATAGAACATATTTGTGCGTTAGTTCGAACAAAAGAGGACTTAACTCGTTTGTTGAAAGAAAACCTTTGTCGATATGAAAAAAATTTAAAATATATTTAAAAAAAAAACTCTTTAAACTTAAACCTTGCCATACTGTGAACGAAAGTAAAACATGCTCTCCCATTTTCAAAATTTACTTGTTTGATAATTTTAAGAAATAGACATTAAATATGTTTTTTTTGCTGACTACATATCGAAATTTAGTATATTTACTATGAATAATCATACAGTAGAAATGAAAACATGCAAATCAAAATTAATTACGCGTATAAGACTTTTTGAAGAATAGTGAAAAAATTGTGAACACATTTCTGAAATATATATTTAAGCACTTCACTTCTAACATTGACAAAACTCTAGTCTCCATATTAATCTTATAAAATGTTACTACATTATTGAAATATTAAGCTCGTTGGGGGGTGGTAATAAGTTATTTACCATGTCACAGTTCAACAACTTTTGAAAAAAAATTAAATAAGTGCTAAAATATTATATTTACTTTTAGTATAGTAAGTTTTGTGAATTACTTTGAACTAATTGCGGAACATGATAACATCCATCAAATTCCTTACGCTTTCAGCTTCCAGATATGAGTACTTTCTACTTGTGTTAAATTACAGGATTGCCACATACAAAACAATAGTGAAACAGTAGCATATTTTTTTCTTTAAATAGTGTCAAAAAAGTATCTGAAACTGGTTTTGTAGAAATTTGAATTCCTTAAATACAAAAAGAATCAGCTTCAACGCAAAATGTGCTAATTCAGCATGAAAGAGGCATTGAATAGCTTGTAAAGAAATTTGAAATTAGAAAGCTAAATGTTTTCTTTCATGACAATCTATCTAGTTTTCATGACAATCTAGCAACCACAAATTCCGATAGATTATTTTTCATGGTTGTCACGACATGGCTACAAAACTTCAAAAGTGGCGTCCTTTGAAAAATTTTCTTAATGAAAACTCCGAATAATTGTTTACAGTAACTATTAGTTAAAAAAATATTTTCGTTAAAAACATCTTTAAATTTTTGAAACAAAATAACCCGCATTATAAAAAGCCGCCGAGATTTTGAAGTTAGTTTTTGAGCCGATTCTGCTTTAAACCATACCATTAGTTACCAATGTTGAAAAATAGTAGCAATGTCGCTTTTTTGTCAACCGTGACAGTCCTGCATTTCAGCTCGAAATGAATCTGCCCCACCGCTATAAATTTTTTCATGCTTGTGCTGTTGCATAACTCAGATTTTTACGACCCAAAACTATGCAATTCCGCCTAGTGATGAAACCATTTAAGTGGAAATGGACATCATCAAACATAATTAGTCTGTGAACTTTAGTACGACGTGTGGAAAACGGTAAATTGTCTACCAAAAAGTAGACCGTTACGGAGATGGGTAATAATGCTGTACACCCAAAACATCTGGCGAAATTGTAGAGTATGGTAGAGGGGCCCAAAATAAATATTTCATGTCAAAGAATGTGCGTTTGGAAGTGTCGCATTTAGGTGTTTGAGGGAACTAGCTCAGTCAATATCATCGTTTCTGTGGTCTACGGCGTCATTCTCACTGAGAGTTCCAACGCCAAATTCGTGTAATGATTAATTGCCGTTAGAACTCTGAGCGGGAAATAACGCCTTACACCACAGAAATGACGTTATCGACTGATCTAATCAGCGCCCTCTACCACCTAAACGCCGCATTTTCGGTCACTCATTCTCAAACATGCTAAAAAAAAGTCACTTTAAACTTTATTTTCATAAATTTTTCACAACAACCATTGTCCTGCCATTTATTATTCCCTGCATCAGGCCTCGAAATATATTTTTTAATACAGGTGCACCTTGTGCACCTAAGCTTTTAAATTAGGTGCACAGGTGCGCCTAGCTAGAAAAAATTAGGTGCACAATTTTATTTTCATGTGCACAGTGCACCTGTGCACCCGGGTATTTCGAGCCCTGCCCTGCATAAAGTTATCGAAGGTAAAGATCACAAAAAAACAATCACAGATGATAAAAAACAACCACATTAATTTCAAAAATGCCTATCCATTTTAAATACACTGTTTGGAACTGTAGAGTTCTGATAGAGTGACGGACCAACTTGTTTCTTATGTTTTATTTCAAACACATATGAACAAGTACTATATACATTTTTACAATAGCTATGTTAAAATGGGGAACATGTCCCGCTAGAGAGCCAAGTCTCATACATGTTGTTCCGATGGAAGCTACAAAAGTTCTGCTGAGACGCACTTCTCCGCAGGTCACATGACCGACTGCTATGAATCAGCGCGTGCTCGGACATGCCGCCCGGCCTTGCAATGTTAACATGCAAGTTAAAATACAATGAATTTACTTAACAATTAGATTTAAAAATTAGATTTTGCAAATAAACAATAACTGAATAATACAATATACTACACAAATTCAATCTCAGATATAAAATACAAAAAATCTTTCAATAAAATAGAATTTGTAACAAACTAATCTATAAATTTAACACAAGCATTGATCACAATATATGAACACAATAAATGAATAATGATTACACAACTTCACTATAAATTAGACAATCGATATAACATAACCAGGCTTATGTTTTTATCTAATATATTTGTTCGATATACAATGAATTATTTTATTTTCAAGTTTCTAAGGGTAACACACACAATTTAGTAATAGCCCTTTTTAACAAACCAGCATTTGTTTTAATATCTGCTACACGAATTTTTTTGTCTGTCCCTGTGTAAGTTTTAACTATACGACCTAGGATCCATTTACACATAGGTAAATTTTCTTCCTTAATCAAGACCATATCCCCAATTTTTACATTGTGTTTGTCAAACATCCATTTTGTTCGCTGTTGCAGATTATTAAGATAATTATTGCTCCATTTTTTCCAAATTACTTGTACTGCCTTAGTTGTTCTTTGCCACAGATGTAATCTGTTATTTTCAATATTTACAAGACAAGGTTCTACAATAGAAGTAAGAGGTCTTCCTATGAGAAAATGAGCAGGTGTTAAAACATCCAAATCATCAATTTCTGATGAAAGTGGAGTTAATGGGCGCGAGTTAAGCATAGCTTCAATTTGAACCATGACAGTCAACATTTCTTCGTAAGAAAGATTACAATTGCCTATAACACGTTTTAAATAGTATTTGAAGGACTTAACACCGGCTTCCCAGAGACCACCAAAATTTGGCGCCCTGGGAGGTATGAATTTCCATTCAATATTTTCTTCTGAAAAAAAACTTGCGAATGTTTCATTTTGTTTGCTCATCAACTTATAGAAATTTCTTAACTCTTTGTTTGCACCAACAAAGTTAGTAGCGTTGTCGAAAAAGATTTTCGCGCATTTTCCTCTCCTCGAAATAAAACGTTTTAAAGTTGCTATCATGGCTACTGACGTCAAGTCAGAGACTATTTCTAAGTGTATGGCCTTTGTCACAAGGCAAATGAATATGCAAATATAAATTTTCATGGGGGATCCTTTTCTTTGATTTTTATTTTTTATGAAAAAAGGACCACATAGATCAATTCCTACTGAATTAAATACGAAATCTGGATTTGTTCTTTCCTTAGGTAAATCTCCCATTTTTTGGGAACATGCTTTAGGATTTGCCTTAAAACATTGAACACAGTCATGCACTATTTTTCTGCATATTTTACGACCATTTAAAGGCCAATATTTCTGTCTTATTTGATAAAGTAAGGTTTGAGGACCTAAATGCAAATATTTTTCATGATAATATTGAATTATCAAATGAGTTAACTTACTCTTAGGAGGCAGCAAAACAGGGTGTTTCCTGTTGTAACTAATGGAGGAGTTAGTCAACCTACCACCTACTCTGACTAATCCATCTTTATCAAGAAAAGGTGATAAATTTTTTATCTTACTTGAAGGGGGAACGTTCGAGTTCGCCCGCAGACGCTTAATTGCGTCTCCAAACTCTAAACTCTAGAGTTTCCTTAACAAGGAAACCTTCTGCTGACTTAATCTCCTCATTGCTGAGATTACCGTTTCTCCTTCGAGTAGATGCTTTACAGTTGTTGACAAACCTAAAAATAAAAGCTAAAATACGTACAATTTTTAAATACTTGTTACTAATTTTAAGTAAGCAATCTAAGAAATTTGGAACAATGCTAAGAGACATTGTTATGTTAGAGTCATCACACAAGTCCCAGTTCTTTTTCATCTCGGCAAGATACCCCTTTTCTGGCACACAAGGATCCTCGTCTATGTTAGGTAGATCACGAGATGCAAGGAAAGAAGGGCCTTTCCACCACATGGAATTGTCCAAAAGGGAATCAGCACTGATGCCTCTAGTCACAAGATCGCCGGGATTGTCTTTTCCGGGACAGTGATACCAGGAGTTTGGATCAGTCAGGGTTTTGATCTCCTTTACTCGATTTGCTACAAACTGTTTCCATCTTTTGGTAGAGCCTTTGATCCAGTAAAGGGTAATTTTTGAATCAGTCCAGTAATATACTGTTGATGGTTTTTTCAAATCTATGATTTTCTTGATCTTGGCAGTTAAACGTGCAGATAATAAAGCTCCAAGTAGCTCTAATCTTGGTAGTGTCATCTTTTTGAGAGGGGCAACTCGACTCTTTGATGCAACAAGATTTACTTCAACACCATCCTCCTTCAACACTCGTATGTATACGGTTACACCATACGCTTTTTTAGAAGAATCACAGAAGCTATGAATTTCGACTACATCACTGAATTCTTCCTTTGCGGAGTTCAGGACGATTCTGGGAATTCTTAATTCTGTTAGTCGCGGAAGCTCCGAACACCATTGTAGCCATTCTCTTTCTATGTCGGGTGGCAAGTCTCCATACCACGGAATTTTCCTTACCCACAACTCTTGGAAAAGACACTTTACTCGGATGGTAAATGGTGTCAACATTCCCAAGGGATCAAAAATTTTACCCACAGCTTGCAAAAGAAAACGCTTAGTGTTCTTCTTAGTTGTCAAGAATTCCAGTAAGCTCTGGATTTCCATAGTGAGGCAATCTTCCACGGTATTCCAAGCCATTCCTAGGACTTTTGTTAAATTGGATCCTAAACTGACGAAGTTATGTTGAAGTTGAGTGTCGAATCCTTCTTCCTTCCATAGTTTCATTAAACTGGCATCATTAGTAATCCATTTTCTTAAAATCATTCCGGCCTTTTCCATTATCTCTTTAGCATTACGAGAGACTTCGATGGCGTTTTGTAAGTTGTCTTCTCCCGTGATGAAGTCGTCAACGTAGAGGAAGCGTTCAAGGAGCTGTACGGCGTTTGGATACACACTACTGAACTGTTCTACATGTTTTCTTAATGTAGCAGACAGCAGGAACGGGCTGACGTTCACTCCGAAGAGAACGCGCGTGAATCGATAAATCTGCAGACTTCTTCCATCTTCACCTTTTTCATCAGTCCACAGAAAACGCACCGCATCTCTGTCCTTTTCAGCTAGAGATATTTGAAGATACGCCTTTTCGACATCAGATGACAAGGCAACTTTGTTCAATCTAAAACTAATTAAAATGTCAAGAAGATTTGGGTTGAGATTTGGACCTGGCCACAAACAGTCGTTCAAAGATAACTGACCGATATCGTGAGAGCTGGCGTCGAACACGATTCTAGTTTTAGTAGTTAGTCTATCTTGCTTGTAAACAGCTTGGTGTGGCAAGTAGTATATAGGTCTGTCTACCACCTTTTGGTCATTTGTTTCTTCGACACGTTCAATTATTCCTTGTTGTAAGTAATCCTTAATAGTTTCAGAGTATTGGAAATACAACTCTTGATTTTGACGGAGTCTTCTCTGCAAACTTTGCAAACGTTGTTTTGCTACAGTGAAGTTGTCGCTTAATTCTTGCCAATCCCTTTTCCAGGGTAGTTGTACTTCGTAACGACCATTGCGAAAATGTGTGGTTCGTTGAAAGACTTCCATAGCCTGATCTTCCTCTGTTAATTTAGGATCATCATGTTTAATGCCAATGGATTCCAGTTCCCAAAAGCGTTTCAAACTATCGTCTAATGTTTCATGTTCTCTTATTAGACAGCAAAGTGTCTTGTTCGATGGTTGAACTTCTTTAAGAGTCCCGGTGGGAAACCATCCGAAAACGGAATCTTGCATAAAGAGGTTATCATTAACTTTAAACGAGTTGTTTTTCAAAATTTTAAAAAAGAGTTCAGCACCTATTAAGGCATGTATCTTCCCTGGTTTGAAATAAGTTGGATCGGCGAGTTCCATAAAGTCAGGTAAATTAACTTCTGAAATGTCCAAAGAAGTACTGGGAATCAATTCAGTAATTTTCGGCACTAGAAAAAAGTCCATATTTTCTCGGAAACTTTCTTCTGCGTTGGAAATAATTCCGTTTATCTTTGCTTTTATTTGGTAAACAGATCCATTTAATCCCGAAACAGGAGCGTTAACTAATTTTCTTTTCATACCCAAAATATCTGCGCATTCATTTGTTATTAAGTTAATATTCGAGCCGTTATCCAATATACAGCGAATCCTTACTTGTTTTCCGTTTGCATCAGACATAAAAACAAAAACCGTACTCAGCAGGATAGATTTTTTGTCTTTTTTTGACACATTGTTTCGAGTTTGAAATGCAACGCGAGGATGACTGCTATTAACCGATGTGTTTAGTTTCTCTGGCGCCGTAGATGTATCAACAACTTGAGAGTTAGAACATGAAGGTTGGGAAATAGGCAGATCATTATTTTTATTTTGTATTTCGACAAAGTGTAACAACGTATGATGAGATTTGGAACAAATCCTGCATTTGAACATAGACAGGCATTTGGTTTTATGAAAGTGTAAGCAGTTCACACAAATTTTGCTTTTTTTAGCATGATCAAACCTCTGTTTAGTACTCATTTTCATAAAAACAGGGCACTTGAAGAGGGGATGAAATTGATTGAATGACTCATAAGCGCACAAAGAGCACTCTCGTTTCTTTTTAGTTTCGTCGTTCGATTGAATCATCAAAGCTTTTGCTTTAGGATAAGAATTGGAAATCTTTTTATTACTCAAAATTGAGGAAGGATTTTGATTTATGGTGTTCAAAATAGAAGCTCTTGTTTCCAGAAACGAAATTAAGCTTTCAAATTCTGGAAGTTCGTTCGATTTCAAAGAAAATTCGAACTGTTTTCGCGTTTCCCTGTCCAATTTTTGTAACAAAATATTAACTAGAAAAGCATCAGATAAATTATTTTGTGTGTAATCGAGAAGTTTTAGAGCTCTTAAATTCTTTTTTACGCAATCGATTAAGTTTCGCAATTCGCCTGACGATTCGCGTATTTTTTCATGGTGAAGAATTTCTAATATGTGAGTGTCAATCAACACTCTTTTGTTTTCAAACCTTTCAGTCAATGCAGTAAATAAGGAACTGAATGTGTCATCTACAGACTGCAAGGTTTTGGCTTCACCCTTAAGGGAAGCGCGCAAATAGAACAGCTTTTGTGAATCACTTAAAGTATGATTTTCACTTATTAACGATACAAATTGAGTCTTAAAGTTATTCCACTCTTCGTATTGACCAGAAAAGGTTGGGAGTGGAATCTCAGGCAAACGTATTTTCGATTTAGTTTCGACATCCACATTTTCATTTGAGACATTGAGTGAATGTCCAGTACCAGAACAAGAAGGTTTAATTAAAAATAATTTCAAGCTCACCTCAGCTAGTTCAAGGCGATTTTCGATTTCATCAATATCTTCTTCTATCGCAGGTAGATTTGGAACATCAGGAATTGCGTAGTACGAATCCCGAATATGATCGATTTTGCTACGTAAAGAGTCAATTGTTCTGAGTTTCACATCTATTTCGATGTTTGATGGTACTTCCGTTAACGATTTATCCAATATAAAGTTCTCCAACTTGGTAAGAGCAGATTTAACTGATCCCTTGGATCGATTAAGCGCAACTTCGTGTTTATCCATAGCGCTCGCTGGTTCTGGCTGCTGGCGGACCACTTTGTTTGGAACTGTAGAGTTCTGATAGAGTGACGGACCAACTTGTTTCTTATGTTTTATTTCAAACACATATGAACAAGTACTATATACATTTTTACAATAGCTATGTTAAAATGGGGGACATGTTGACAACGCTAGAGAGCCAAGTCTCATACATGTTGTTCCGATGGAAGCTACAAAAGTTCTGCTGAGACCGTCACTTCTCCGCAGGTCACATGACCGACTGCTATGAATCAGCGCGTGCTCGGACATACACTATAGTCATGGTTAGAAGAAAGCTGATAAAGATGACTATAGTTCACAAGATATATCACCATATCTGATATTCGATGGAAAACTAACTTGTAGAATAATGTAGCTATAGCTACAAAAATCCACACACATATTTTTAAACGTCATGTAATACAAGACAGTTAAATGGCACATTTGGTCAATTTGGGGCTACATTGTCTCTATATGTCATTATAAGTGGATTTAACATTGCTGACGATTTGCTCGACGAGGTATCTAGTCATCAGCAAAACTGACCCGATCTTTATGGACGAGGTATCTTGCCATTAGAAGAAAATGACCAGATTTTGATCTTGTCATTATAGATCAATCAGCAATATTTGATGACTAGATATTTCTCCATTAGTAAAAATGGTCAGATCTTGATGGTCGACATACTCGTCAAAGCCACAACTAAATATGATGAAATGTGACTAGCGACGCTTTGAAATTAATAGTTGTTCGCAATTAAGAAAGTGCAGGGCATATGCCATGGACTGCTATTTCAAATAAATCTCGCAAGTAGATAGATGCCATTTGAACTTAATCTAGAGTCCGCAGAAGCTACATTAATCCCAAGCATTTAAAACTTTCGAGAAGGATAGGGAGCTAGTTGTTCTAGCCCCAAATATATCTATCCCAGTTGTCACAGTCTCAAACACGACTCGGATAAGAAAGGCAATAAAGTTTTTCTTACCGCGCCCAGATAACAGAAGGTTACAACTAAGACTGGAAGACCTTGAGGAAAAAAGACACATTTTCTCCCCACATCAGACATCAATTGAAAATCTTATTACGAAACAAAAGATAAGGAGCAGCCTTTAAAAAATAAGGCGAAAAAGTCCTCAAGAATATTGTCGGGAAAAAAGAAAATCTGCTTCCTGTCTTGCAGATATAAATTTCACTCGGAGCCATTTTCCTTATTAACATTTCCGTTTTTCCTCGATCCTGATGCAATAAATAACTTTCGCTTTCTCAACCTTCGCTGAGGCGAATTCCCTAGAGACTTGTTTTTTATTCCCTTTTTTAGGGTTACTTGGTCTTTTTTTTCCCTACTTTTCCCTTTTATTAAAGACGGTTTTGGTGTAAGTCAGATTAACGGTTGAGTTTATTAGAAGTATATAACGCATCCTTTTAATTAAAGTATTCATTAACTAGTGTAAATTAATAAGGGAGGAAAATATATGGTAATTAAAATGTTTGTTTTCGTGTTTTGAAAGTGACGTTTCTTCCCTTGAGTTTTTGAGTTTGGTTAAATGAATTTCATTCGAAATTTCATAGAATAGCATAATCAATTACTGGTGTGGAAAAGTAAACGTTATTTCTTGTATTTATCTTATAAATAACTGCTTAAGAAAAAATATAGTAATTTTCGTAATTTTGTGAGTTTGTCACAAACTAAATTCTCAAATATAGTCAAAATACGAAGACAATTTTACGATGTAGGAAATTTGTAGGCATCGGCAGAGTAAACAATTTTCTTTTTTTGTGGGATTATTTGGTCTTCTATCCCTACATTTTGCCCCTGAAGACGATTTTAGTAGTAAAGTTGAAATGAAGTGCCATTTCAATTAATTAACTGTATTCATTAATTAGTGTAAATTAATAGGGGAAGAAAATATATACACATAGAAAGATAAATTTGTTACTTGTAAACAAGGAGAGGATATTTTCATTCATTTTTGAGTTTGGTAACTTGAAATTATTGCATTATTACTATTAATTACTGGCGTGAAATTAGACTTCGTATAGGTTAGAGATGTAAATAGCGTCAACACCTCTGAAAGCCGTCATTTCTTTTAATGGTCCACTTTTAGTAATACCGGATTTCTACAGTCTCGTTACAAATTTTGAAGCTAAAAGACAGTTGTTAGCATTTAGCTGAAATTATTCAACTTTCACTTCTAGAGAGTATTTACTGAACAGAGAATAAATTAGCAATTTATTTTTTAAATGGCACTACTTTACTTGATTTATATAGATTTTTGTCTTTCTTAACCTTTACGCGTTGCGGCAGATAGTCAATTGTTACCACTATTTTTTCATTTGCACCGGTGGCCCGATATAGATCTGTGTACTGTGGATGTTATCCCCCTTTTAAGTGACCGCTGACATCGATCACTATTTACGAGCTGTCAGCGACTGACCTTCTCGAGGGTTCCTCCTTTGATTCGGGGTTCCCTACCCTGTCGACGGTGCAGTGTGAACACTTAGGGGGAAAGGCAGGAGGTAGCTCCGGTGAAATCTATTTCACGCCAAACGATACGCCACACAATACTATGAAAGGACAGCGTCAGTCGTAAATTATATTCAAGGCTTCGTCACTCAAGTTGGGTAATTAGGTAAGGGGGTGGACATGCAGGCGAAAGAGCCGTTCTATGAGACGATTTAAAAAATCTAAACGCCGCAGCGTAAATGTTAAAACCCTCTTATTTCATATTATTATGTAGAACAGACCAAGCAGTTTAAAAAACAAATACTTTTTTTCGCAACAAAAATAATAGAATACAAAATCCTGACGATCTATGGCACTTACATCAATGAGATTTAGCTCACAGGTAGTCCAAATTTTTTGCAATTTTTGGGTCGCAGCAAAATTTTAAAATTTAATCTAGAATATTTTAAAAGGAATTTAATAGTTTTATTCTCCATCGCTTTATAAAACGCGAAATTTTTCTACCCACGTGACCTTGCAGTCAGGGTTTGGAATCATGCCAAATTTTTTTTCATCCCCAGAACGCGGGAAAATTTTTTTTTTTCTTCATTTCCGCTTCGATTTTGCGCGGACGAATAAATTTCCAGACAGACGATAAATTTTGTAACTGTAGTCAGTTTTTTTCTCTATCTCATAGACCAGTGTTTCCCAAACTTTTGACTTATGTGTACCCTTTTAATATTTTTCGTAACGCTGAGAACCCCTCGTCAAAAAAATGGATGTATTTTAATAACAATCAAAATGTTTTATTTTTATTTTTTTGTGACATACACAAAATAATTAGAAAAGAGAAATTTATTTATTCATAATAAAAAATAAATAAAAGCTGTATTATAAATAACGTTTATATTTGGATCAATGAGAAGGATGAAATTGTTTGTGCTGAGATAACAGATCGTCATAATTTGGTTCCTTGGTTGTTAATTTTAATCTGAGATGTGGTTCCACGTCCAATAGTCTTTCCTTTTTTTCGACTTAATGTCTACAAATGCTGAAAAAGCAACTTCACATAAATATGAAGTTGGAAAAGGCTAGATGTATTTTAGAACTTTTTCTGTTAAAACCGGATAAACGGGTTGCATTTGTAACCAGAATGATGTTAAAGTACTCTCCTTATGTTTATTTTTCAAGAATCCGTCTGAAGCCAATTCCAACAATTGCTCTTCTTCCGCATGCAATAAATCTTCTGGCATGGATGTTGTGTTAATGTTAAAGGGATATCTTATCCATTCAATGTTTTTGGTAAAATCAAGTAAATAGTTTTTCTAGCCCACTTGCAAACTCTCCAAATCCTTTGTTATTCATTTCAGAGTATCAGCATCAATTTTAGTAGTCGAACTTGTTATAAACTCATGAAGAGAGGGAAACGAGTCTACTCCATTACCAACACTCTTTTGCCATAACTTTAGTTTTGCGATGGCAGCGTTCACTTTATCTTGAACGTGAAACAATGAAATTTCTTTGCCCTGTAACAATAAGTTGAGGCAATTTAAAACAGAGAATATATCTGCTAAGTATGCTAGTTTACAAAGCCATTTCCAGTCATGTAAACAATATCTCAACCCAAATCTATCATTAAGAAAACATTGAAGTTCATGTCAAAGCTGTGCCTGTCAGGCCGGTTGCGTCCGTCGGAGGGTTAACGAAGTAAGTTGTTTCTGTAACGAAGTGTGGTATATTTCCGCCGTGACACTCCGGACCATCTCACGCCTCACAAGACTGTCTTGATTTGACTCATAAGAACGTAAGGCGCAGCTAAGCATAGTACAGTGTATATACCCATCAAACTCCTGTTCAACGCGTACCCCCACCAAACTCTTCTCGTACCCCTGGGGGTACGCGTACCACACTTTGAGAAACACTGTCCAAGACCGTTAAAGATGGAGTAAAAATTTCAATGGATTTTAAATCTGCAGAACAATTTTACAGCATATTAATACCTTACACCACGGGCACGGGCAACGCCAGGCTAGCCACGCTGTGGCTAGCACCCGAATAAATAATAAAATTAATATAAATACATCAAACGCAACTAAAAAGACAGGATATTCCATCTTGGAAAGATGGTTTGGGGCCGCAAAGTCCTGACAATTCTATGGCACTTATAGCAATGAGATTTGGCACACATGTAGTCCTAATTATTTGCAATTTTTTGGGTGGCGGCGAATTTTAAAATTCAATCTAGAAGATTTTTAAATGAATTTAATAGTTTTATTCACCAACGCTTTTTCAAACGCGGAGAACCTTTTCTACCCGTGTGACCTTGCAGTCAGGGTTTGGAAACATGACAAGTTTTTTTCATTTGCAAAACGCGGAGAAAATTTTTTTTTTTTCATTTTTGCTTTGATTTTTTGAGCCGACGAATAAATTTCCAGACAGACAATAAATCTTTTAACTGAAGTCAGTTATTTTTTCTATCTCCCAGACCGTTAAAGGTATAGTAAAAATTCCAACGGATTTGAAATCTCCGGAAAATTTCAGTTTAGATTGATACCTAAAAATATGATTTTCTTTAAATAAATAATTTTTTAATTGAATATATCTTCAACGGATTTGAAATCTGCGGAAAATTTTACACCAGATTAATACTTTAAATCACGTCGTTGCCCGTGATGTTGGTTTCTGGAGCCCCGGTGTGCCCGTGGTGTATGGTTGATTGAGCACGAGCAACGCCGGGCTAACCACGCAGTGGCTAAATAAACATGTTTAAATGTTCATATTTAGATTCTTTAAGGTTATCCCCCCTTGCAGCGTTTCATAATAAGTACTGTAATGTCGAATCAAAATATGCTCTGATTTTGGTGAACTTTAGTTCAATGTGGCGGGAAACCACTTTTAATCAATATGGAGCCAAAATATCTCTCCATTTTTTTCGAGGGTCAAGATATGTATGATACGCCCACCATCAGATGAGGCTTGGTTATCACTACCTTACATGATAGCGGACGATTCTATTATTTATAGATTATACTAGTATATATACCCAAATAGAAAGATCACCCAAATAATAGTGACAAGCGTCAACTAATACTTTGGGGATAGGGTCCCGCATTTGATATTTACTGTTTTTTTGTAAACTTTATTTGGTTTGAAGGATTACTCGCGTCCGATTTATGAAAACGATCTTCCACTGAGAAATATATGGTTATACCATAATTCCGAGGTTACAAGTGCGAATTTTAAAGTGTAGTTAATAATGGGTGGGCAATAATGCGATAAATTGCCTCCAAACGATGTTTTTATAATTAGATTAGATCTTAACATCTTAACTTTATTAAAAGTGTTTTGATAGATATAGATATATATATATATATATATATATATATATATATATATATATATATATATATATATATATATATATATATAGCAGGCCAGAGAGCAATTAAACAGGACGTCTTTATTAGACCGCAGTCATGATTCGAGTGCTATAAGAGATGGCGCAACAAGTTATAAGTTGCGCATCAACAAATTAATTATTACTTGATCAGCAATACTCAGACAGATTTCATTGCCTTATATGGTATCATTTGATGGGACATCTTACAGTAAATTGGTTGGAAGAGATGGATCACTGCGTGGGAAGATGAATTTAGCTTAGCTTGCAAAAATTAATTATTTCTGATGCAATGGGCTGCGAAACTGTAAAAGGCATGTGAAAAAATACTTGGAGGCGCCGGCCAGCTTCGACTCAATTTTCTTACGAATCATTTTTTAATGTTACATCCCCCTTCCCAAGAAGACTACATCCTATGCGTCAATAGGGTGTAGGGCATCTAGGAAGAAGCTGTTAATGAAAACCTAAAATTTGGAATAAACTAGCAACACTAATACCCAAAACTTCTATCTATCTACTTGCTATCCATCAATTGACATACAAACTAACATAAAAATACTTTTAACATTAATAACTCTTTATCTCAGTCATGGTAAAAAGTATAAACGCAATAAACAATTAGAATAGAGGATCCATTAAAATCAAATAAAACACAATAAATTGTAATCATAATAGAATTATCAATGAGCATCAATACCACATAATATAATTATCAATGAGCATCAATACCACATAATAGAACTATCAATGAGCATCAATACCACATTTTCGCATTATCAATGAGCATGAATTCCACATAATATAATAATTGTGTAATGAAAAACAATAATAATAAAAAATACTTCAAACTATAATATATTAACTTGTGTGACCAGAACGGATTCAGGGGGATTACCCTAATCTCTTCATTTAGCTACCGTCACGAACAAGTTCAAAAACCCAACATGAAAGTACAACATTTCTTGTAAATCATAAAATGAACGTCACTGTAATTTAATTACATACAAGCAATAAGTAAGTAGCGCTGCTATAAGCCAGGCTGTAGGATGCATCCAAAAAAATTTCTCAGTCCTTTTTAGTTATATTTCCTTATAACAAACAAAAAATGTCACAAATTCCTTTCAATTAGTACAACTTCCTTTCAATTATTTCTACATAGAATATAACCCTTACTATTCTCTGTGTCTATTTATTTCTAATTCACATTTCATTTCCCTCAAGAATACAAAAAAGAAATCTGCTCATCCCTATATTCTTAATTCACTTTTGAACTTGCAAATACAAAATACAATTGAACAAATTAATTCTCCTGCGGGATCACACCTTTATTTCTATGGCTCCATCTCAGGATACTTGCGAGATAAAAACACAAAATACAATAATTTTTAAACAAATTCTCACTAATTTCTCTTGGTGCATGAATCCGGATGAATATGTCTTTACTTAATTCCAATTAATTTATCAGAGTAATGTTTTCTCGTGATAATAATTGTATGTTTAAGCTGTTAATAAAAAATATGAAACATATATGTGAAAGAGTAAAACAACTCTCCTTCAATATCCTATTTCATACAAAAAAATAATTATTATAAAAAAAAAACAAGTTTAACATTCATCACAGACTCCATGATGCCAAAGTTCCATTCTAATTCGTCCAATATCAAACCCGTTTTTTTTTTTGTAAAATATGTGCCGAAAGAAGAGTACTAGAGATGCAATATCTGTGTTTTTGTCCATTTCTGCAAATCCAGGTAAATTTTCCTGCATAGCGAAATGACTTTTAAAATTTTCAGTCAAAGGGGGTGTAATCCCCACTTTGTGTAATTGTTGTAGAAGCTCAACATCTCCAGCACATCCCTCTGACACATAAACATTATCAATACACATAATAATATTACTATAATATTTGTTGTAATTCTTATTAAAATATCTCGTTTCTATCACATCATAATTATCACTATCTGTAACATCATTATAACTTTATTTTTATTTTTTTAATTTCTCCTATTTTGGCACTTATTTCTATGATTTTGATTACATCTACTAGTCAACTGGTTTGCCGCATCACCTGTAACTTTGCACTCCCCATTTCTCTTTATTTTAAAGATCTGACAAAAAACTTCGCTTATTATAGTCACATTGCTGCCAGTGTCAATGAGTCCCAGTAGGTCTTGGCCAGTATCTGGAAAACACATCTCGGTCACTAGAAATAGGTTTCCGGTACAGTGCATACTGGTGGGGGGCCGTACACGAAATCACTTTCTGCAGTCTCGGGCAAAGTGGCTCTGCAGGCCACACTTGTAGCAGGTCGCTGTAGGTCTATTTCGTGGAGGGGTTGGCACTCCTTGGGTTTGGATAGGTCTAGGTCTCCAAGGTATACGTTCCACATATGGCGGTCTCCTTGATCCGGGTGATGGGACCTGGTACTGCTGTGGTCTCCAACTCCATGGTTGCTGTAATCCAGCAATTGGTGGGAAGGCAGGGGTCGGTCGTCTCCATGGTGAGGTTGTTCCGCTGCGGGACTTGAACTCCGGGGCTCTCGGATTCAGGAAGGTGTGGGGCTGTAGACATTCCCGATGGTTCACTTCTTTTTCCAAGAACTGGATTAGTCCTGTAGTGGTTTCTTCGTGCTCCGGGATCCTTTGCCTCTCATACAAGAGCAGGATGTCCGACGGGATTAACGTTTTTATGTGTGTAGTCAATACTGGACTACAGCTGTCCACATCAACTCCGACATATGCAAGATTGCGTAGCAGGATTGCAATTTCGGTGATCAGCGAGTTCAGGTCCCTGTTGTTATGCGAGGGTGGTAGAGGACACATGTCCAAAATTTTTCTTATTATAAACCCCACGGTCCGATTCGTATTACGATAGTGTTGTTTCAATGTGGTGAGGACTTCTGCATAATTTTTCTCAGTCACAGCAAAACTGGTCACTAGTCTTGCTGGTTCCTCCCGCAAGAGAGAAACCAGATAGGACATCTTCTCAATACTAGAAATATCATCACGTCGGTTAATGTTCGCTACAAAAATCTGGATGAAGGAATTCCACGTACTAATGTCACCGTTGAACACAGGTAAATCAATCTTTGGTAATCGGGCAGTTGGTTTCCTCCTTCCTTCGTTGGCTGATGAAACGGCGCTCTCTCCTTTCTTTGTCGAATCTTTTTCCATCAGACGTAGCTCAATTTCTTGAATGGCCTCGATAAGCTTCTCTTGATAGTCTTCGGTCAAATCCGCTTCTTTTTGATAGATGTTCATCACTGTCATCCGTCTGTAGCAGGTACTCCTTGTCTAGCTAGCTAAAAAAAACGGTGCTGTTTCCCGAGTAACTATTCTCTTCTAACCCGTAGCTTTAGCACATCGTCTACATCGATCTCGCCTAGAATTTTCGTCGCTTGTCTTCGAAGAATCGTCCATTGTTTATTTACTTGTTCCATGATTCTTCTATGGTCTCAGTCCCTCAATTCTTCCAACGAGATCCCCACGTTGCTATCTCAGTCCTCCGGACAACGGTACCCTCCGCTGGCGACCTTTGCTTACATTCCGTTAGGCGAGGCGAACTTTCAACTATTTTGCGTATGCACCCACGCACTCACTCTTCTCACGCCTTCGTCTTGGTAGAAAAAGTCAAACTACCGCCATTGTTGGTCACTTTCATCGTGCTTAATTCTTTTTAAAAATTTCAAATTAGCATCGTGCCGTCGGGTTTCGCAACAGGAATTAAATCCTGTCGACTTGTGACGACTTTCTTACAAGTCTCACTATTAAGTTACTCATCAAATACAAGCAGGCCAGAGAACAGTGAAACAAGACGTCTTTATTAGACCGTAGTCATGATTCGAGTGCTATATGAGATGACGCAACAAGTTACAAGTTGCGCATCAACAAATTAATTATTACTTGATCAGCAATACTCAGACAGATTTCATTGCCTTATATGGTATCATTTGGGACATCTTACAGTAAATAGATGGGAACAGATGGATCACGGCGTGGGAAGATGAATTTAGCTTACCTTGCAAAAATTAATTATTTCTGATGCAATGGGCTGCGAAACTGTAAAAGGCATGTGAAAAAAATACTCGGAGACGCCGGCCAGCTTCGACGCAATTTTCTTACGAATCACTTTTTAATGTTATATATATATATCAGCAAAAAATCGAAAGTTCATAACGTTTTTAGTGTTTCACCTAAAAAATCTTTATAAATTCTTATCGCCGCTTTAAGGGGGGATTAAGTGTAAAAAGTCCACGTCTTGAAAAAGTATTTGGGGAAAACATTGGTTTGGAGAAGAAGTAGAAAATAGTTCAATCTTTCATGTCAGTTGTTCGTATGATAAAAGCAAATTTGTTAGGATTTATCCATTTACAACTCTAAAGGAATCTATGCTCTGTTTCTAGCCAAAGTGAAATACTAAATGAATTTGCCGATATCTCTTATTGTGATGGGCGCACTATTTTTGAGACATTTTTATTAATTAAACAACTTTACTGAAATAAAAATATAAGATTTAAGATAAGTTATAAAAGAGCATTTTCTGAAATCAGCTTAACATTTCATGTTTTGAATACTAGAACACGAAATCGCATTACTTTTGCCATTTTGGTAGCGGAAAAAAAATTATCGCGTTCTTGTGCTGTTTGTTTAAATTGAGAGTCCTACTCATTGGCTTTAGGAACACCATGAAAGATTCCATTTGCCAAGAATATCAAAACTGGTACTAAGCTATACAGGGAAGACCACAGATTGGAAAGATGTTCAAGTTAAAAACGATCTTTGAAATTTAGGTTGCAAAATCACATAGTGTCAAAAAAAAAAGACGAATCGGTCATCCCCAACTTGTTGGGAATTTTCTTACTATTTTAATTTTAAACAAGGGAAAGTGATCGAATCTCCGAGATATGTTCTCGAGTCATCACAGAAGCCTCATTCACTAGTTGTTGAACACACTAGTGAATGACAAGTGCCAACCCACCTTTATACTGTTGTTTATACTCGGCCTGGAAAGACTTAAAAAGGGTATCGGGTCAACACAATTCAAGAATAACAGTTTTTACTCACTTTTCTTTTTTACTTTACATTTCACTTACTTCTGTCCTGTTGATAGTAAAAGCAGCGCCCAATCGAAATGATCATTGACTATATTTTGCAAGTTTTTTAATATTTATGTATTTGTTTAGAAGATTTTTCATTTCATTATCTGCTCTCCAGAGGGTTACAGGTTACAGCTCCAGTGTACGTTTATAGCGGTGGCAACAGTCTTGGTTATTTTTTGGCGCATTTCTAGTAGCGTGCTATGGTAGGTTACGGAAACCCATGTATATTTACGGTTATTGTGGTTTCATGGCAACCTCCCCCTGCAAACGGAAAGTTTAAATTTTCATTTTTATTGATCTAGAAAGTTCTTTCAAAATCCGTTAAAATAGTTTGATTTCATTGGTTTGTTTAAATTTTTTCTTTTATTTCATTGGTTATTTTAATTTTAAAATAGCCTTTGATTGCATTGGTTCTTTAAAAAATTTTTTATTTAATTTCATTGGTTCGTTTAATGGTTTTTGCCAGTTGTGGAATTTTTTTTTTCTTATATTTCTTTTCACGGTACAGTTCTGACGTATCAAGTTGCATAATTTCTTGCATTCCGTTAAAACTAATTACTTTCGTTTGTAAAAAATATTTCAGGTTACACTTATGACTTTTTGTGGACGTTTAAAAAATATATATTTTTCAAAAGGTTCACAGATGTGTTTTGGAGCTTTCATTTTCCGTTGGAAAAAAGACAAAAATTTGCGAAAAAAAATATTGCTGAAATAATTATTTCCTTGGCAACTTTATAAGTGCGCCAAAGCAATTGCCAAGGCCTTTGCCACCGCTATAAACGTAGACAGCAGCTGTACCAGGTTCAGTAAATTTTATGTTTGTGCTATTGAAATATTGCGTGCAGTTTCAATCTACGTTTACAGCGGTGAAAACGTTCTTGGTGGGGTTTTTTTTTGTATCTTTTCACTTCTTCTATCTTTACACTTTGGTTTTTCACTTCTATTACCGAGTTATGGCAGGTTAAGGCAACCTGCCTGTTAAGATATTGGGGTTTTTATGGAAACCACGGCAAACCGAGAGTTTAAATTTTTACTTTGAATTTCTAGAAAGTTCTTTCAAAATCCTTTCAACTGTCGTTTGATTTCATTGATTCAGTTAAAATAATTCTTGCCTTGGCGACTTTAGAAGTGTGCAAAAAAAAAAGCGCTAACAACGTTGCCACCGCTACAAACGTAGACTGAAGCTGTACCAATTATTGTTTCCCGAAACTATTCGTCAACGCCAGGAAGAAAAGACCATTTTCAACGGATTGACTGCTGCACCTTTCAAACGCGGGTGTCTGATAACCATAGTAATTTAGTCCTCGAATGACCTTACAAGTATCGGTACATCACCATTCCTACACAGACTGCATCTGCAGCAACCTAATTTGTTCATTATCCGCTCACCACCATTAAAAACGCTGTACAGAAATCATTACGCTTTCAAATCACTCTTTCAGCACCAGTGAAATTGTTAACGAACCTTAATTAACGGAAGCAGATTGAAAAAGGTCAGAATCATGAAACTAACGACCCGGGGATCTCCGTTTTCAAACTCGTCCCCATACTGTAATGACGTGCCGTATCTGAATTCTAAAGTAGAATATTTTCAGTATTTGAACACGCTATTTAACGAGTACCGCTTCAATTCAAAGAACACTTAAAACTCGGAGGATAGGACCCCGAAGTCACCGAATCGAGTATAATTTTGGGCCACAACTGGCTGCTGCTTGTCAGCGTAAAATGGTGCTGAAGTCCTACGTCATGCAGATTCAGTGTTACGTGAACTCAACATGCGTGTCGCGTCAAATTAATGTAATTACCTTTTCTGTTATGTCGTGTTTACGTTTTCGAGTGGTTGACGAAAATTTTGGAAACGTCAAAGGGCATTAACATGGAATTAAGTCCGTGTGCAGTTTTCAGTTTAAATTAAAAATACGAACACAGATATTATTTAAGGATAGTCAGTATGAAGTGCTAATTCACAGTCTTGTAAAAATTTAAACCGTTTTATATCATAAACAAAATTATGTATATATTTAACAATTGTAACATTTAATATGTTATATTTATATATATATATAACATATGTAACATTTAAAAAATGATTCTTGAGAAAATTGCTTCGAGGTTGGCCGACACCTCCGAGTATTTTTTCACGTGCTTTTACAGTTTCGCATTGCATCATAAATAATTAATTTTTGCAAGCTAAGCTAAATTCATCATCCCACGCCGTGATCCATCAGTTCCCATCTATTTACTATAAGATGTTCCATCAAATGATACCATATAAGGCAATGAAATCTGTCTTGAGTATTGCTGATCAAGGAATAATTAATTTGTTGATACGCAACTTGTAACTTGCTGCGCCATCTCTTGTAGTACTCGAATCATGACTGTGGTCTAATACAGATGTCTTTTTCACTGCTCTCTGTCCTGCTTGTATTTTATGAGTAACTAAGCAGTGAGACTTATAAGAAAGTCGTCACAAGTCGACAGGATTTAATTCCTGTCGCGAAACCCAGCGGCACGATGATAATATGAAATGTTTAAAGAACTAAGCACGATGAAAGTGACCAACAATGGCGGTCGTTTGACTTTTTCTTCCACGGCGAAGGCGAAAGAGGCATTGTTTATTGTTTCTCTTTACGAATGATAGAAGAGTGTGTGCGTTATCCAAAAAATTTGCCTGGCTGCCGTGATGAACTAAATGAATGGTGAAAGAAAAAGCAAGGGAGAAAAAATGCTTCATCTCCCTCGCTTGGGAAAGTTTACCAACATGGGCGCAAAGGTCGCCGGCGGAAATAGCCGATCTCCAGGTTCTTGGAGTTCAAGCCCCTCAGAGGAACAACCTCACCATGGAGATGACCGACCCCTGCCTTCCCACCAAGGACTGGAGTACTGCAAAAAAGGAGTTGGAGACCACAACAGTATCAGGGCCCATCATCCGGACCATGGAGATCACCATATGTGCCTTGACTAAATTGGACACTTGGTTCTATCCAAACCCAAGGAGGGCCACCCCACCACGAGATAGACCCACAGCGACCTGCTACAAGTGTGGCTTTCAGGGCCACACTTTGCCCGAGGCTGCAGAAAGTGATTTCGTGTACGGCCACCCACCAGTATGCACTGTACCGGGAACGTATTTCTTGTGATCGTGATGTGTTTTCCAGATACTGGACAAGACTTACTGCTCTGCAGGGCCACTTTGCCTGAGACTGCAGAAATTGATTTCATGCACGGCCCCCTACCAGTATGCACTGTACAGGAAACGTATTTCTTGTGACCCAGATGTGTTTTCTAGATACTGGACAAGACTTACTGGGACTCATTGACACTGGCAGCAATGTGACTATAATAAGCGAGTTTATTTGTCAGGTCTTTAAAAGATAGAGAAATGGAGGGTAAACAGTTGCAGGTGATGCGGCAAACCAGTGGACTAGTAGATGTAATCAAAATCATAGAGGTAAGTGCAGGGCCGGATTTAAGAGTATGCCGCCTATAGGCTAAAGTCCATTTGCCGCCCCCTCAATAGTTCATATTTGCTTAATACATTTGTTTTATGCAACAAAAGAGTTCATTGCTGTTTGCATCTTTTTCGAACGTTCAATTAGTTTAGATAAAACTACAATATTTTAAAGGGTTACATAATAAATTATGTAATCAAATTAGTTATCGACTTGTTTTTTTACTTACTTCTTTAAAGATTCGTTAAAAAATGAAATGGGTTTCGAACTTAATTAATTAATTTGTTCTTGGAGATTAGTGATCACTATTTTAAACATATTTTCATATTTTAATGCTTATGACTATCTTTTGCGTAATTGAAGAACTGTGTTCAATTTGAATTAAGTTGTTCAACACGGAAATGAAATTACACAAAATGATGTAGTAATTACTGGTTTATTTGTTGAAACGTATACAAACTTCTCTAAAACAACTCACCCCACGTAATCTTCATCTTCAAATTTACATAGCTCTCTTACGAGATTTATTAATGGCCAACTCGTTAATAATGTCCTCATATGAAAGTGTTTTTGTTGTATTTGACTCAAAACAAAGTAATGAAAGTTTAACCGTATTTAAGTAATACTAGTTCCCAGATAGTTCTTAATACTTCTAAGGCAAGAAAAACTGCGTTCTCCCACGCAATTTGTAGCAGGTATGCACTAACTTATCCTAACAGCAATGTCCAAATTGGGGTAAACATCTTGTAAGGATTACACCTCAGAAATTTCGAAATTCCTTTCAACGATTTATCAGATGGGTGATCATTACCCACAGCACAGTGATTTTTAAAGTGGATGCACTTTTCAGTGAAATTCGAATCCAAATCATTCGTGTAGACGTGGTAAAGGTTGGTGGCCTTTTCCCTCAGTTCCTCTTCCATATCTGTATTGCTATCACACAACTGAGTTAAGAAATAGAACCGGTCTTGAAACTCGTCATAGGCCATTTTTCTTTTTTTTTATTTCACAAACAAAAGAGTCTATAATTGGTAAAAACGTGTTTATTTTAAGGTCATCCCTGCCAATAAAGTTAATTTCTCCACTTCGGTGTTCAACAGGCCAAACTTTTCTTTTGGGCTGTCTTTTATTGTCTTTTTCATAAGATGTAGTTTTGTTTATATCCATTGCCAATTCCTCAAAGTAATAAAAGTTGTTTCTCTGTTCCGTTAAATATTCTTCAAGAGAGTCATACAAATCTCTGACCAACAAAGCATCCACAGTTCCACTTTGCATGGATTTGCTAACTTTTTGGATTATGTGAAATACGGTGCTCCAGAAACACACCATAAACGCAGTCTCAAAACGTTCTAATCTTCTAAGTATTTTTCTGGATTCCCATCTAGTCGTTGCTTTTACTGTTGTGTACTTGAATTTCTTGTCAGAGCAATGCACACTTCTTCCCAAAACTCTCGTAAACTTTGGCACGCGTCATCTCTTGCTGACCATCGAGTAGGACACACTTTTTTAATTGTCTTCTTATTCTGATAAGATTCTTCCATAACGCTTTTTAGGCATTCCATCGCTTTGAAGAGCACGTAAAAAATACATATATTTCTTGGATCAACATGAAAAATGTTCACGCGTATTCACAAGATTCTTCAGCAGATGATCCAACAAGATTTAGGGAGTGTGCCGCACACGGGATGAATAAAACTAAAGGAGTTTTTTTTTCTTTATTTTTGCTTGCAGACCACTGTAAACGCCGGCCATATTGGAAGCGTTATCGTAAAATTGGCCTCTGCAGTCATCAATGTTTATTTGCAGATTTTCAAGCTCATTCATAACACACTCGAACATTCCTTCTGAACTATGACCAGCTGATGGAATGAAGGTAAGAAATCTTTCACAGGACACACCGTCACTTGAAACATATCTAACAGCAAAGACTAAATGGTCCACATGTGACATGTCTGGGATCGTGTCTATGATGAGAGAAAAGTATTTAGATTGTTTCAACTCTTCACAAATTACTTGCCTAACATTTCGAGCCATTAACTCAATTACCTCATGGCATGTCTTCGAAGAGAGATAATTTGTAATGTCACTACCACAATAACGTATTTTTCAATGTGTGTTGCTAAGAATGGATCGAACTCGGATATCAGCTCTAAAGCCATAAGAAAATTTCCATTCCAGTTAGAAGCAAATATCTCGTTGTCGCCTCTTAAAGCGAGGCCTTTTGATGTCAGGGCCTTGACATCCGCTACAATTCTAGTTAAAACGTTTCTACAATAGTGTGTTTCTTTGTCTAGTTTTATAGTTAGCATTCTGTCAACACAGTTAAAAGAAATTCCTCTTGCTTTTAAAGTAATAATAGTAGATTTGTGTATTGGGGAATTTTCATGATGACATGCACGACTTTCTTCATTTTTCCAGTCACTGAAACCATCTTTGTTGTCAAATTGTGATCGTTATTTCGTGTTAAACATTAAACAAAGGCCACAAAAACTGATCCCGTACTTTTAGAGAAAATCCTCCATTTCCTTTCATGAACTTCTCCATTTTTTAATCTCAGTTCAAAGAGAGATTTATTCAAATATCTCTTTTGATCTTTGTACGCTCTTAAGCTGTTAGTGAAATCTAATCCTATGTTTGGTCAAAGCCATTTTTTGCTATTAAATCTCTAGTAGTATCATTTAAGATCCACAAAACTGGATCTTTATTTAAAGAGTTGCAAATGTTGGCTCTTTATTTTCTGGTAAAGATTGACTATTAGCATCAAATCTGTCAGGTACAATCTCATTGTGAGAACTTACTTGTATTTCAGTAGGTTCTGATAAAAACATGGCTGGTTTGGAACAACTCGTTCCAGAGAAAGCATTGTCGTCCCCAACAGAACCATCACAAACAGCAAGAGCACTTTCAGGTTCCCCTTTATCTTCTTTATCGTTCGTTTCTTCCACTGGCAAACTATTAGTTTTAAAAAACAAATCTAATTTTTTTGTTTGTTTCAGAACACTTTCTTGTTTTTTAAGTTTCAGTTTTGTTTGTTTTTTTGTATTCAGCGCCACTGAGTCTCTTCCTACCGTCACCCATAGTAGCTAATAGGGAGTAGCCTACTTGTTAAAAACTGCACGTTATATATTGGAAAACTCTAAACTATAAGGCAAAGTCGTAACAAACACCACGAACACGCCTGGCTCAACAGAATCATCAACGATCCCGTTGTGCACACCGATAGACATGAATGACAGCGTCAGACTCAGACAGACTAGACTGACACTACACTACTGACAGCGGAGCCACTGGGCCTTACACCAACAGTGTTGCCAGATCGGCTACAGTGTTGTCAGATCGAATCGCTTCGCTTGTGCCAGTGTTGTCAAACCAAATTAGATTGCACTACAAGAAAGTTATAATACCAGATTACGTGCTGTGAATTTGTTTTATGTTATAGTTTTAGAAAGTAGGCTATGTAGAAGGACTAAAACATATTTTTAAGTAACATGTATTCTTAAATTCGTACGGAAAATATTATTAACGTCTGAAATACTTCATTTTAACTTTTGAATACATTGCCAAACTGCCGCCCCTGAAAAATTTGACGCTCTAGGCTGCAGCCTACTTAGCCTATTTAGAAATACGGTCCTGGGTAAGTGCCAAAAAGTAGAAATTAAGAAAATAAAAATAAAGTTATAATGATGTTACAGATAGTGAGAATTATGATGTGATAGAAACGCGATATTTTTATAGTAATTGTAATAAGCATTATAGTCAAATTATTAAGTGTATTGATAATGCTTATGTGTCAGAGGGAAGTGCTGAAGATGTTTAGTTTCTACAACAATTACAGAAAGTGAGGATTACACCCCCTTTGACTGAAAATTTTAAAAGTCATTTCGCTATGCAGGAAAATTTACCTGGATTTGCAGAAATGTACCAAAACACAGAACTGGCATCTCTAATACTCTCCTCCGGCCCATATTTTCCACAAAAAAAAAATTTTTTTGGACTAACTAGAATGGAACTTTGACAGCATAAAATCTGTGATGAATGTTAAACTTGTTTTTTTTTAAATATTTTTTTTGTATGAAATTGGATATTGAAGGAGAATTGTTATACTCATTCACATATAAATGTTTCATATTTTTCTATTAACAGCTTAAACATACAATTATTATCACGAGAAAATATTACTCTGATAAATTAATTGTAATTAAGTAAAGATATATTCATCCGGATTCATGCACCAAGATAAATTAATGAGATTTTGTTGAAAAATTACTGTATTTTGTGTTTTTTTTTCTCGCAAGTATCCTAAGATGGATCTATAGAAATAAATGCGTGATCCCGCAAGAGAATTGATTGTATTGTGTATTTGTAAGTTGAAAAGTGAATAAAGAATATAAGGATGAGCAGATTTGTTTATTTGTACTTAATACCTGAAGGAAGTGAAATTTATATTAGAAATAAATAGACGCAGAAAGTCGTAGATAGTATTCAGTGTTATTTACTATGTAGAAATAATTGAAAGGAATTTGTGAAATTGTACTTTGTTTATTATGAGGAAATATAACTAAAAAGGACTTGGAGAAATTTGTTGATGTATTCTAAATCCTGGATTATAGTAGCGCTACTTACTTATGACTTGTATAGAATTAAATTGCAGTGATAATTATTTTATGATTTACAAGAAATGTTGTACTTTCATGTTGGGTTTTTGAACTTGTTCGCGACAGTATCTAAATGAAGAGATTAGGGTAAGCCCCTGGATGCCTAATATTCTGAAATCCGACATGGTCACACAAGTTAATGTATTATAGAAGTGTTTGGAATTATTATTGTTTTTCATTATACAAGTATTGTATTATGTGGTATTGATGGTCATTGATAATTCTATTATGATTACAATTTATTGTGATTAATTTTATTTTAATGGATCGTCTATTCTACTCGTTTATTGCGTTTATACTCTTTACCATGACTAATATAAAGAGTCATTAATGGGAAAAGTGTTTTTATGTTTTTGTATGTTAGCTTGTATGTCAATAGATGGATAGCAAATGGGTAGATAGAAGTTTTTGGTTATAGCAGGCCTCGAAATAGATTTTTTAATACAAGTGCACCTTGTGCACTTAAGTTTTTAAATTAGGTGCACAAGGTGCACTGTGTACACCTAGTGGGAAAAAATTAGGTGCACAATTATATTTTCATGTGCACAGTGCACCTGTGCACCTGGGTATTTCGAGCCCTGGGTTATAGGATTGCTAATTTATTCCAAATTTTAGGTTTTCATTAACAGCTTCTTCTTAGATGTCCTACACCCTATGGACGCATAGGATGTAGTCTTCTTGGGAAGAGGATGTAACATTAAAAATGATTCGTGAGAAAATTGCTTCGAGATTGGCTGGCGCCTCCGAGAAATTTTTCACGTGCCTTTTTACATTTTCGCAGCCCATTGGTATCAGAAATAATTAATTTTTGCAAGCTAAGCTAAATTCATCTTCCCACGCCGTGATCCATCTGTTCCCATCTATTTACTCTAAGATGTCCCATCAAATGATACCATATAAGGCAATGAAATCTGTCTGAGTATTGCTAATCAAGGAATAATTAATTTGTTGATACGCAGCTTGTGAACTTGCTGCGCCATCTCTTGTAGCACTCGAACCATGACTGTGGTCTAATAAAGACGTATTTTTCATTGCTCTCTGTCCTGCTTGTATTTTATGAGAACTATGTAGTGAGACTTGTAGAAAGTCGTCGGAGGTGCCAGCCAATCTCGCAGCAATTTTCTCACGAATCATTTTTAATGTTACATCATCTTCCCAAGAAGACTACATCCTATGCGTCCATAGGGTGTAGGACATCTAAGAAGAAGCTGTTAATGAAAACCTAAAATTTGGAATAAATTAGCAATCCTATAACCAAAAACTTCTATCTACCCATTTGCTATCCATCTATTGACATACAAGCTAACATACAAAAACATAAAAACACTTTTCCCATTAATGACTCTTTATATTAGTCATGGTAAAGAGTATAAACGCAATAAACAAGTAAAATAGACGACGAAAATTATATATATATATATATATATATATATATATATATATATATATATATATATATATATATATATATATATAATTTTAAGCACACACAAGAATTTCCAAAAAAATTCCAATAAAAATCTTAAAAAATGATAAAAAAATTATGTTATTCTGTGTGTGTTATGTAATTGTTATTTTGTATATTTTATGCTATTATATATATACACTCTATATCGAAAAAATCGACACACCAAGAAGAATCATCCGATTGCTTTGAAATTTCTTATGCATAAATGTTTTGACCAACTATGCAAATCATTAAAATTTGGTGTCCAATGAAAGAATAGTGCGATCTCCTGCGCATCGGAACTGCGCATTCAGCAGATGTATATAAGGAGTTGTTCTTGAATTGTTGTTAAAAATTACTGCTGCATTACGATTTAGGATACCTTTCAACGACTGAAAAAATGCCTCGGCACAGGATTCGAGGAGCTCATTACGAGGAACTTTCAGCGTTTGAAAGATGTCGTATCATTGGATTGAAAGAGGCAGGTTGGGCAAATCGGATAATCGCTCGTCATGTGAGTCGAAGCGATGCAGTGATTAGAAGATGCTGGCAAGAGTGGGTGGACAATGGCAGATTTCAGCGTCATGATGGTAGCGGTCGACGTAGAGTCACAACAGAGTGATTGTCAGATCAGCTGTCACAGCGCCTGATTCATCGCTATCAACCATCAGTCGTGCGACCCACACACGAGTGTCCACCATGACCATTCACAGACGGCTGAGGGAGCTAAATCTACGATCGTACCGACCGTTACGCCACTTGCCACTCACGCCTGCACACTGTCGAGCCAGATTACAGTGGTGCTTGGCTCGATCAGGCTGGAATGATGCTGACTGGGGACGTATAGTCTTTAGCGACGAATCCCGCTTCCAACTGTGTCCTGACGATCATCGAAGACGTGTCTGGAGACGCCCAGGGCAGTGTGCCGATCCTGCTTTCACTATTGCACGCCACACGGGCCCTCAACAAGGAGTTATGGTCTGGGGTGCCATTTCCCTTGATAGCCGGACCCATTTGGTCGTCATTAGAGGTACACTTACTGCACAGCGGTACGTTGACGACATTTTGAGACCTGTTTTGCTACCGTTCCTTTCCCAATACCCTGGGCTTTTTTTTTCAGCAAGACAATGCCAGACCACATGCGGCACGTGTTGCTATGAACTGTCTTCAAGCTTGTCAAACACTTCCTTGGCCAGCCAGATCACCAGACGAACTGCATCCGGTAGGGAATGTTGATGACGAAGTCCGACAATTGGAGCAAATTTGGCAAGAAATACCGCAAGAGACCATCCGGGAGCTTTATCGGTCTATGCCACGCCGTGTGGCAACTTGCATCCATGCTAGAGGCGGGTCAACACCTTATTGAGCTCGTTACTGTAACTCTGAAATAAATCATTCAATTGCTCTGAAATTTTAATCATTATCTATTCTGTACATAATTTATATATATATATATATATATATATATATATATATATAGCAAAAAACTAATAGTTTTCCTTTTATTTGAATCAATTGTTGTTATTTACATTTGGTTGTAACTTGTATTGTATCAGCTGATGACTGTGGTTTTACACCAGGAGGAAATCACAAATGGCACTAATGAAAGAAAAAATCAAAATTTTGGAATACGAGCTTTCTCACTTTGAGCGACGATATGTGAACCATTTTGATATATACATAACCATATGTTACCCTGGTATACCGCCCTCAGGGGCACATCTTCTTTAGGTGTGTTCGGGCATTACAATCTCGAACTACCCCCAAGTGACCTTTTCTCCTTTCCATTTTTTCGTTTCTCATTTTCACTTTTCCCTCATTCTGTTGCATGCTTTGTGTTTGGCACAGCTTGCCACGAAAGGCCTTTTTGCCATAAAACCCGTAAACTATTAACCAAGCTGCTCATGTAGAATACGGGGTGGGTTTCACGTTACATTTCAAAACCGTACACCACTATCTATGCCCAATCCGCTTATGGAGACCACATTCATTTCGGTTGAACGAACATCTACGCTTTACCATGGATTCGAACCAGAAAGCTTTCGCTCCCCTTAAAAAGATTCAGTTCAAACACTCAATACAGTGCACACTATCGGAATGATGTACGAGATGGTGCAGAAGCAAGCTCGTGGGTTGGGCATCCCATCTCATTTGGTTAAGCAATGAGCGCTTGCATATTCAACAGAAGCGGACATTCCCCGCGCGCAGGTTTTAATGAACTCCTTGCAAGTCACCTGAAGCTCCCGATGCGATTGTCCTTTCCGCGGCACCCCGGGGGTGGATTACCACTCCCCACCACCAGCGGTGCGTTTGAACCGACAAACCCCTACGCATTCCATGTGCTCGAACCGTGGCGTTGTCAACACGCAAGGCCGCAATTAACTGCGGAATTTTCGGAATTCGCACATGTCGATGGAAATCGAAAGTGCATTCTTCGTGAAAACGACAAAAAAGCAATAACAGGATGGTAGGGATTCAACTCCCGTGCCTTTGCATAGTATGTTGGTTTCTGCGTTAGCTGCTTGGGGAATTTTCTTTTCCAACAGATTCTGGAAATAACACGAAGATTGCGTCTGATGATAATGGATTGCACGGAACGTAATCGTTGATTTCGATCCTATTTTAGCTGTGTTCGAAATAGATGTTGTTCTCGTATGGGTTAGGCTTAACCAGCCTGTCTATAGCGCATATGATTAAGCACTGCAAGCGAAAGATGAATAAATTGTGGAGAATAGACACGAAGACGACCAAATTCGGCTCTCCGGATACTGGCGTGTCTTTGCAGAACTGGCCACAAGTCTGAGCCTGTTGGGTGGGCGATTCTATTTAGGACCGTAGGTAGATCGGTGTATATCAAACTCGCGAAAGGTGTGCATCGATTCTTTAATTCGATTATTTTCGTAACTTGTCAGCCGACATGAATGTGAGTATGTTAATATGTTATATCCCACATACCAAGTTAGCAAGAATGTATGCTGTGTCCATAGTAAAGTCTGAAGTACAACCATTAGTGAAACTCGCACAATACGTTTGAATTTTCAAGAGCTTCTCGCTTTCTATACGATGTAATAAATGTTTTAGGCAAAGCGTGAGAACCTAAATTCCACCTGTGAGGAATCTTCAGGTGATCGGAGTTCCTTTAAGTCAAATGCTTGTATGTATTCGTACCTGGGATTCAACACACAGGAAACAGGATGTATTGTTCTCATTGTAATTAACCACTATTTAACGGGCACAAAAGAGTTTCGAAAAGCGGTAACAACCTTTGGAAAACAACCCTATATAAGAAACAACCCAATCAGACGCAATATACCCCCTTTCGTTTCTTTCGCCCTAGCTTGCATCTTCTGCCCTTCTCTATGCTTCCCCCTTGCTTTGGGGTGGAGAGGTTTAAATTGACACTCGAACCACAATAGACCATTGATGCTTTAAGGACCACCCATGAAAGTGGTGAAAACGGGCCAGTCCATTTCACAGACTCGTTAGTAAACGAACCCCAGGACACAACTGTACCGAGCTTTCGGCTGCCTCCGGATTCAGAGGGTTAAACTTCGTGATAAAGGTGAAAATTAAAAAAAATTTGAAAGTGTGTGAAAAGTGTCCAGTGGCCATTGAATTTGTTTCATTCATTGCCACTTTTGAGCCTTCACAAATCTTGTAGAATAGACACACGTTATATATATGTGTGTCCAAAAATTGTATTTCTTTAAAAAAAAATTTTTACGATTCTTAGAAATAAAAACGTAAAATCGGAGGTTCCACCATTTAAACTAATGTTTCTAATACGTCTGGCGACTGTAGCAAAATTTTTGTAGTCTCCAAATTTAAACATTCAGTCGCCACGAGGCTAGTCGCGACCTTTACTTCGTGAGTGGGTGGTACTTCAAAATTTCGCATATCCTTTTTCGTGTTTCTTTTTCTGGTTTTTTGAAGGAATGTTTGTTTTAAGGTCATTTTTTTTTTTTTTTTTTTTTTTTTTTTTTTTTATAATTACTACGAATAAAATGCTTAACAAAAACACACGCAGTCATCTCAATTTACCGTCGTTCACCTCATGATGGAAATCGAATTACCATTTCGAATTTATTGACTCAATAAATCTGCCTCAAAATCATTGAAGACACGAAAAAAGACTACCATACAAGTAGATAAATAATCATTATTGACTCTGACTAGAAACAAGTTATGACGAATTAAACTGAAGAATCAATTCACTTTTCACGAGTTAAATATCTACCGATCTAACTACGGTCCTAAATAGAATCGTCCATCGCAACTGGCTCTGACTAGGAGCCAGTTCAGCAAAGATACGCTAGACCATCCCGGATAGGTCTAACTGGCCAAAAGATGGGGATAGAGTGATCCATAGCTATTTGGGTTGAGCAACACGTTCTCCATTATCAGGAAGAGATGAAAACTAGTTTAGATTCAGGGTTCTACGACATCAAATGTGTGTAGACTTTGTCTAGAAAGCAGTTCCCGTGGGATAAATACAGCACTATCCATATTGAGTGACATATTGCCGATTTTAATCATTTGAGGGTTTCCGGTGAAGGTATATAGGGGTGATCGCTATCATCGTTATCTGAAATTGCCACCGTTTGCAGGAATTCCCTTGACAAGCAAATAGGAACTGTATTAATCCATTCCGAGAAGACTGCAAGCTGTTTTAAATGCCAACGGTTTTCTTACACCATACACTACCCTACAATAATGGACCGGACGCCAGCGGTTTTGCATAAAATCCGACTACTTGTTTGGGGGTGTTTTTCGTGCTTGACCTGGAACGTATACATGTTTTTCCTGGTAAATTGAATGCCGACGCTTAGATGAACATTTTGGACAATCAGGTTCTTCATACGCTCTGGCAATTTTATGGAATGGACGAATGTTACTTCCAGAACGACAACGCTCCGTGTCATGTTACAGCCTCTGTTAAGGAGTGGTATCAAGATATGAATGCAAATAGTCTTACCTGACCTGCTCAGAGTCCCGACCTGAACTCCATAGAACATTTCTGGGACGAGTTAGAGCGACGCGTACGGACTAGGGAACCACATACGAAATATACAGCTAAGCTGGCGACATTCTCAGGAATGGACAAATGCCCACAACTGTGTGTCAAAACCTTGTTAAAAGTATGCCCAGAACGGTTGCTATTGTAATTACAGGACGTGAGGGACCATCTCCCTGTTAAAACATGTCTTATTTCCCTCATACCATCACATCTTGCTTTCCAGTCCATTATTGTAGTGCCGACCAACCGGTATAGTGGTTAAGGTTTTAGCCTCTAGATCGGAAGGTTCCTGGTTCGAATCCGAGTCCGAGCAAGGATGTTTGTAAGCGTATGGTGTAGAGGCGGCTGGTGCACCTTAAATCTCTATTGGTCGAAAGTCCTCACGTTGGGTTGGTGTGGAAGTTTGGAGAGTGGGGTGCCATCTCAAGTGTTGCTTCGTCATCTGACCGTGGTTCAAAATGACGAGGTGTTGTCATCGGATCTTTCTTTTAAGGGATTGATCCCTGACCGTCGTCAATAGCCTGTTGTGTTGCTCTAATACTACAGTAGAACTCCAATTATCCGAATCAATTGGGACCGGGCCCCATTCGGATAATCAAAAATTCGGATAATTGGATTGTTTCATAAAAAAGGGTCTAGTATGTATTTTAATTAATTGCTGAATGTATGTTGAAAATGGGAGAAAAAAAAAAACTATTTTTAAACAAAAAGAGCTTTTTATTAATTAAATGAAAAGGCAACACTTTTACATGTTAAGCGTACTTACAAGTGCTATACATAAGTACAGTATGTACGTACCGGACTGGAAATGTAAGTCATTGCTTGCTAAACATCTACAGTAGAACTCCAATTATCCGAACTCCGACTATCCGAATCGCTGATTATCCGAATCGCTTTCAGAATTTCAGAAAAAAATTAAGACGGAAACGTATTGCGATTCGCAAAATAATGATTCTGGGTTTCAAATTATAAATGATGATGAACTTATTGAAAGTTTGAGAAAAGAAAGTGTCGTTGAAGAAGATGACCTTATTGTCGAAGTTGAAGCAGACACGGGACCATCTGCTAGTGAAGCATTTGCCGGCTTAGAAACTGCGTTGAAGTGGATGGAGCGAAAGCCCGAGTGTGACAACATGCAACTTCTCATTATCAAGCGGATGCGCGACTTGGTTGCCCGAAAACGGACGAAGACAGTCAAACAGCTTACTTTGACAAATAGATGTTTAGCAAGCAATGACTTTCATTTCCAGTACGGTACGTACATACTGTACTTAGGTATAGCATTTGTAAGTACGCTTAACATGTAAAAGTGTTGCCTTTTCATTTAATTAATTAAAAGCTCTTTTTGTTTAAACATAGTTTTTTTTTCTCCCATTTTCAACATACATTCAGTAGTTAATTAAATACATACTAGACCCTTTCTTCGGAAACAATCCAATTATCCGAATTTTTGATTATCCGAATGGGGCCCGGTCCCAATTGATTCGGATAATTGAAGTTCTACTGTATTTGTCAAAGTAAGCTGTTTGACTGTCTTCATTCGTTTTCGGGCAAACAAGTCGCGCATCCGCTTGATAATGAAAAGTTGCATGCTGTCACACTCGGGCTTTCGCTGCATCCACTTCAACGCAGTTTCTAAGCCGGCAAATGCTTCACTAGCAGATGGTCCCGTGTCTGCTTCAACTTCGACAATAAGGTCATCTTCTTCAACGACACTTTCTTTTCTCAAACTTTCAATAAGTTCATCATCATTTAGAATTTGAAACTCAGAATCATTATTTTGCGAATCGCAATGCGTTTCCGTCTTAACTTTTTTTTCTGAAATTCTGAAAGCGGTTCGGATAATCAGCGATTCGGATAGTCGGAGATCGGATAATTGGAGTTCTACTGTACGTTGATTAAAAATTACCAATTACCATTTTTGTAGGGTGGTGTATTTGTCCTCCATAGTTTTAGTTTTCTTGTCATACCCTATGGAAAATAGATTCAGATTAGTGCTGACTTCGTGGTGGTTTAGTGAGTATGCCTACTGCGTTAGCAACATGCGAGTTTTCCTGGTCGCTTTCCTCCCCGGCGAATTGCTCTCTTTTGTGTCAGTGAACTTGTGTTTCGTACGTACATTACTTGACATTGTTTTGTGTCTGGTGCAGCATAGCAAAATATAAGGGCCTCTAGCTTTAAAATGTAACCCAACCAACCACAATCAGTGTCATATTGCTTATTTTAATCAAATGAGTGGTTTCGAGTTGAAGTCTTTACCTTGTTTTGAATCCAAATGTCCCAGCAGGTAAGTTTAAAGTCTTTATTTCAAAACATAGATATTAATTAAAATGAAATAAATTTAATACGATGAAAGCACAAATAAGAATATAAAATCCTATTGTTAATAAAATAAAAAGAACATAATCTAAGAATGGGTTTTATAAGAAAAAAAAGTTTCAAACAATATCGCAAACTGAAATTCCAGTAACCAAGTGTGCATGATACTATTTTTAAAGACATTTTCCTTTTTTTTTTCATCCTTAGATGACAATGCGCTTATGCATCAGTACAAGAACCTTACTTAAGACAGAGCGGGGGTTTTTTAGATTCAACTACAGACACGATATCGATGATGAAATTTCTTTTACTTAGAATTGCGTTCTCTTAGAATTCATTAGAAAAAACATAATTACGCCCTTTTAACCATTTCTTTGGCAAGAATTCCTTCAAGCGCTTTCCAAAAGAGAATTCAGTTTTGAACAAAAATATTAAAAAAGGGACAAAGAAAGTAGTGATGGTGTAAAAAGGTTTAACAAATGATTTTTACATCTCTGCATTAATTAGAAATGAATCACTTCTCTTGAGAATATAAGCGGTTTTTGTGTTTTAGTTTCCTCTTTGGTTAGGCTTTTTCTGAATACAAACAGCCATCTGGGATTTTTTATACCCCGATTTTGAGGGTTTTCCAAATTGCTAAATATGCCATTTTTCGTATTATTTCATCCTCTTTAAGTTTTTTAACAGAACACTCGTACAAGGGAACTATTAATTCGGAAAAGCACGTTTTAATATTTTTTTATTATGTTATGTTTCTTATGAAGAACTAGGATGTTTCTTTATAACAAACGAACACTAATGTAAAAATGAACATATAGTGTTACATCGCGTTAACTATAACTAATAGCGCTACGAAGCAAAAGAAGTTTTGATAAAATGTAAATATCTGTTAAATAGATTTTATATGTCTGAATCGCAAATTAATAATTTATTTACATATGTCACGCATATAACGTTCCACTTTTTTATTCAGCTTCCTTTAGTAACTATCGTGTAAAACAAGTAGCAGTAATATTTTCGACTGCTAATTTGCAGCTAAGGAGTTACCGAAACAATGAGTAACAGCAAACTATAATAATAACAGTATCGAACAGCAAAAAAAAAATCGCTGTTCTTTAGTGGTGACCTTGGACAGGGTGCCACGAGAGGAAAAAGTAACTGTGAAAACTTAAATTGAGTAGAACAGTCCTTAGTAGGCTCCATGATCATCTTGAACATTTCGCATAGAGTTTGCATGTTAAGAATGATGTTGCACATGAGTTCCTGTGGTAGTACAGTGAACCCCCGATTTAACGTAACCCGCATTTAACGATTTCCCGCATATAACGTCATTTTTCATTGGTCCCAAATAGTTTCCAAAACTTTCAATGTTAAAACACCCTGTATTTAACGTTATCACTCGTAATATTTCTCGCAATTGCCTTTTCTTTTCATCGTTGTTGTTGTTGCACATCCCCCTGGTGTAGGAAAGCCTACACCAGGTCCAGAAGGCCCCGTCGTGCCAGATCCCCATATACCTGCAAAAAGTCCTGATCAACCAACAGCTGCTTATACGAAGCGCCAAGACAGAGAAGAAGGTGATCAGGACTGGCAGGTAGGGAACAAGAACAAGGAGGGAAAATTCTCTCCCCGTTCTGAAATTTGATACTTTTAAGATGGCCACTTCGAAATCTGGCCATGGCCGATTGAAAAGGCCGAGGGCCACAGCATGTGATTGAGAGTCCAGGGATCCAGGGAGAGTCCAGGGAGAGTCCACAGCATGTGATTGAGAGTCCTTTTCAACTTTAGAGAACTCAATGCGATTTCCCTTAAAATAATTAAATTTTTAAATAACAAAGCTCTTTTCGTGTTCTTACTGATACTAAAAACATTAGAAAGAAAAAATATATATTTTAAGAATGAGTCCTACCTCCACCCAACTTGACATGGGCAAGTCGCAAATTCGCATACAATTCGGCTGGATAGTTCGAGGTATCGATCTGGTGTAAAATTTTCCGCATATTTCAAATTCGTTGAAATGCTCACTCTATCTTTAACGATCGTGAAGATAGAAAACTTCAAATTATCCTTTCTGTATTCTTAATGAATATCTTGGTCAAATGCGTCCAGTTTCAAGTTAGATGAACTAAAAAACTTACAAAAACTCATATCTTTGGAGAATGATGTGAATTATTAAGCCAGTAAAAGCAAAACGAAAACCGATACAACAGATTTCTGTAAACAATAAACTATTATAAATTGAGAAATAAAAGGTATGTTACTTCAATAATTAATCCTTATTCCATGCTCTTTGTTTTGTTTTTCTCCGACCACGATTTAACGTTTTCCCACATATAACGCTATATCTTTCCGATCCATTGAAGTACGTTAAGCCGGGGTTTCACTACATAAGCCATTCCTTCACACACACACGCACGCACTCGCGGTACCAAAATTTGAATATGCACCAGGTTTCTACTGAATATCCTCCATTACGTAAGCTAATTGGGTTATTTTAGGTCGTATCCTTTAAAAAATAGTAGTGCTTTGAAAGATCGGTAGTAGGGGGCAGTAAGATCGGTAGAAGGGTAAGTAAAATGTCATTGTATAGAATTGTTGACCCTGAACTGAATGCCCTGAGACAGAATGGTAAATGTGAAAAGTTAAATGCAATAGGTCGGTCTTAAATAGGCTTTCAAACAGTAATGCAAGTGCCGGATAAGATAATAAAATCATCTGTAGGTCTAAAAATGTTAAAAATCAGTGGAAAAGATTCCAGCGCAAAGTTTTATATTTTTACGAAAAATATTTTGAAAAAAATCAATAATATGACATTTAAAAGCAGAGTTAAAATATGGAAATCACATATGGAAGATAAATTAATGAAAATATAATTTAAAATAAGTTATGTGTTTAAAAGTTATGATGGTAAAATATTATATCGCATGTGTAATTTCTCCAATTAGCATTTAAAAACGGAAAAAGATTTGTATGGGGATTTGCACCCACCAAATCAATTAAGTTCAAAATTGAACAATTAAAATATCTGCCGCTCACATAAATCTTCAAATAACTCGTAAAACTGCCCTGTCAATAATATTTGTATTGTTATTGGATGTACCTAATAACGATACTTTTGACGCTTACTTCTCGCCCTAAGAAAAAGAGCGATCACAAAAATAGTGTCAGTGACATCCATTGGAATACTGTTCTAATTCAGCGATTAGGTGCACCTTGTAGATTTTTTTGCGACAACGATTGTCACCGCGTTGTGCGACAGCGTTGGTCACCGCGACTAGAAATCGCATGAGGAGGCCAAGCCTTATGCAAATCTCTATTTAATTCTGTGGTTTGTAGTCTTTGAAAATAGTGGCGCTCTTTATAGTTGGCACGCAGGTGTATTTTATCTATATTCGTCCTTGTATTTGATCTTTTCTCACTCCATTTTAACAATCTTATGTGTTTATTTTTTTTATGTGTTTATTTTTAAATTTGAAGACAAATTTTTAAAAGCAAAGAATTAAAAGCAGCTCTTAGAATACCTGGTCCTTGATAAAATGGAATTGACATGTTCTATTCCAGATGTCTCGTGTGCCTATGGAAATAGTATGGTCGCAATTGTTAAGCAAAGTATTTCTGTTTCAGCGAACGTAATTTTAAACAACTACATAAAAGTTAAAAATGACCAATTTAAAGCTAAAATTTTGAAACAAAAATTAACAACATTAACTGATTAATCATTTAGCAGTTGAAAAAAATATGCCTATTGGGGAACCCGCCTTCAAAATTTTTAAAAAGGGGTAGAGCATCCTGAAATTGTACCTCTAGGGTGACGTGGAAAGCTGTTTCAATGTTTAATAATAAAATATAAATATATTACATTTCAGAAATCTGATAGAAATTTATAAAAATTAAATTTAAATTAAGTTTTCTTTTTCCCTCAAAGGAAAGGATAGTTCTTTATTTTCTCTTAACTGTTTCTAAAACAATTTTTTTTCTTCGTGACTGATGAAATAACGAAACACTAGCTAAGTCCATTGCCAAAATCAAAACACATGCTTTGACTCAATTTAAACACTAAAAGATTGGTTAAAGTTTATGAGATATAAGTTGTCATGCATGTTTATTTTCAATGTGCTACATGGGTTATTTTTTCACACAATGCTTTTGTTGCTAGCTCTTTTTCAACTTAAAAAACTCACTCAGTAATAAGCATCTGTCGTAAGTCGTATCAGCATCTTAACTACGGAGAGGATGTCGACTGTGACGTCAAATCGAATCATCAGGCCTGATGGTAGCTTTTGCGCACGGTCTCGTGTAAACGCGGCTTTATATCATAACTAGGGCAACTTTTTTGTTGCAGTGAAAATGGGAAAAGTTTCATTTATTTTTCATACACTAAAATCTAATAATTAAAACATCTGATCAATAAAATCTGGTAATTTTAGTCGTGTACAACAATATTATAATACATCATTAAATACAGAACTTGGGGGGAAATCATTCCAGGAAAGTGCAGCAAAAACAGTCAAAAGAGTGCCAAGTAATGTGTTAAAGTACTTCTTGCCATTTATTTCACTTTCGTCTTTGTTAAGACGAACACCTTCTTTCCATGAGCTTCTTGTTTGATCCGCAGAACTTCGACGTTCCGAGATGATACACACGTCATCGAAGAGTTGATTCAGAGGGCAAAAATGGAAATAGTAATTTCATATAAATTAATTTTAAGATTAATTTCAAAAAGTTGCAGGAGGTTGCATTTATACAAAAAGTATGCAGAAAGTTGCATTTATGTTGCGATTATAACTCACTTACAATACACCCCATGAAGGAGGAATTCAGGTTTTAGTACTTTACATGCAGCGTAGAACGTGTGAAAAAAAGTTGCATGTGTTGCAAAAAGTTGCCCCAATCATAACTTATTTTAGAATGTATGAATAATTATTTTAGCAACAGTAAAGTTTTCTGTTGTAAGATCATGAAATGTATGCATGCTAACCAATTGAATATACAAAGGCCATCAACACACATATTTCAAAACTATATTTCGTTTCCGCATCTCTAATCCGGCAACAGTATGTGAGAAACGGTAAATAATTTATGAAATAATATAAACCAAACACAACTTTTAATTCCAAACGTTTACAATGTGTAGAATCAATAAGACACCTCCTGAGGCGCCAAATTAGAAATCGCAGTAATCATCCACGAAAAAATCTAATAAATTATCATATAAAGTATTTCCGTGATGATAGAAGAAAATGCAATCAGAAGATGCTCTTTCCGCGTAATTTATTGAACCTGCATTCAATAAATAATGTCATGGACCTTTATTGCAGTCTTTGTAAATGTCACAAATAATAAATTCACAAAGCCTTGAATTATAATTTATCGTTGAATTTCTATCTCGCTGTATGTGATACGAAGAATTCGGTCCTCCTATACTTTATTAAAAATAAATGGAATTTCTGAATGCTTTTATCGTTCTAAAAAAGATAAATACTTGGAAGTATTTCATATCAGTTGAATTAATTGCTCACATCCCGACACCGTGCTTCTCTTGTGTGTATTTCTTTAATTTCCAAAACATGAATAATGAATTACCTACACTCTGGTTTTTAAAAATTTATGAAACACTCTAGTGATGTGAATATTTGTCGCCTGTATGAATTTTTTTTGTTGTACTTTTTAGTTCATTTCATTACATTTTACCTCAGCAATTAAAAAGAGGGTAAAAAGTGTTCTTTCTTGTCGAGACTCGTTGTCATGTTTTGACTCCGAAGAAGAAAATGGCTGTGGTGCTGGTATGATTCCCGAGTAAATTAATTTACTCTTGTTTATTTATCGTGGCATCAAAAGAAATCTCAGATATCACTACCATTTAAAGTGAATTCCAAGAGAGAAATATATGAAAAAGACAAACGGGGGTATCATAACGGAGCGTTGCGTTCTAGGTAGGTAGGTATTTTAAATAACGTCGTACTTAAGCAACACAACGAACTATTGACGACGGTTTGGGATTTTGCATAATCTTTGTGTTACCTCATTATTTTTATTTTTTGACAGAAGCATGAATCCTGCTCAAGAAGTTAAATTAGTGTTTAAAAACTGGTTGGTTTTGACGTTTTTTAGTCCAAGGGCCATATTTGGCCAAGCTGCGCCAAACACAAGACAATGAAAAGTAAAAAGTGTTATGAAAGGAAAAAGATGTAGGGAAAAGTGACCTAATATTAGATACAATTTTTAAAATTGCGTTGGTGACTGAAAATCTAGCAACCATCTTTTTGAAATTCAACACTGTCGCTAAACCTGTTTCGAAATGTTGATGGATTTTTTGGAAAAATACATCGGATATTCGCGTCTAAACCGAAAAAACAACCTGCTTTGTTAATCTAGAAGGCAGTGTTTCTGTTTCCTGCTTGACCAAATATGATTATTTCGCCATAAACCAACCCTACGTATGAGTTTAGAGTAAACGGTTATTAAAATACTAAGCACTATCTGTTCACAACGAGAAACTTCTCCAGACATAAAGTTTGTCCTGGTTTGTCGCCATAGAAACGGACCTTATCCTATTTTCCATAGGGGTACTGGAAGAAGTGTTTTGAAGTTAGTCACAATGGCGAACTTGATAACAAATTGGAAATATATCTGTTGAGAATTTTATTTTACTTGTAGCCGAGAATATTTATATCAGCAAACTACATGTTTCCACCTCCCATATTCGCGAAAAACAAAATAAAATTACATTATACAGAGTCACCCTGACTTACAATAAACTAGTCCTGCTTCTATAGCTACAACTGACGCCCAGACTTGGTGTCGGAAATCGGACACTATAAAATTATTGGTTCTCTCAAAACATTAGAAAACAGTAAGGTAGGCATTTTTTACTTAAAGCCGTACTGGAGCTACACAACAGGCTATTGACGACTGTCCGAGATTAATCCCAACGGGAAAGATCCTAGGAAACAGTAAATGCACTTAATAAAAAGCTGGTTGAGTTGGTTTTTTGGATTTACATGGCCATGTTTGTCCTAGCTGCACCAGACACAAGATAACATCAATTGATGGATATGTTCTTGCAGGGAATCTTTTACAGACACAGTAATGAGGAATACCACCCGGGTTACAGTACCGAGCCTGCTTTACCAAAACTACGCAGGCTTCTAAAGCAGCGGACAACCCCACTGAATCACCAAAAAGATGGCTGGTCATTGTATTGTTACCTACAGTTGTAGAGTATTAGGTACAAAGATATTAACCATTTTAAGAACTGTAAACTCTTAAGGCGAAACTTGAAAATACTATCTTAATGACTAGCTAATTGTGATTGATGCCTTCATTCATTCATTACCAACCTATATTTGCATATCCCTCCATCACCTTTACTGTATTGATCCGTTTACTGATACATCTGCAACAAAATATAATCAAACTTCACAAAAGAAGAAATCGTTACGGAAGCATCGTGCTCCAGTCAGACAAAGTTTGCATGACACAGCCGGATATTATATTTAATTTCTAGTATAAGTTAGGTAGGTATTTTAAATTAACGTCGTACTGAAGAAACACAATGAGCTATTGACGATGGTCCGGGATCAATCCCCCAAGGGAAAGATTCTCGGACAACACTAAGCAAATTTGAACCACGGTCAGATGACGAGGCAACACCTGAGATGATTCCCCATTCTCCAAACATCCACACCACGCCAACGTGAGGACATTTGAGGCCACGACAGATTTAACGAGGTCGACGACTTTGGCTGGATTCGAACTCGTATCCCTCCCGTTGCTAATACGTTACTCTTGCAACCGCGATACAACGGCACCTCATTCCTAGTATAAAAGGCAGTATCTATGTTTGGTCTTTAGAATAAACGATTAAAATACTACAAGTATATATTGCCTTACAACAATCAGAAACACTCAATCAAATGCTGAGTGATCGAAAATTATCTAATGGTGTGGAGCTCTAGAAATTTATATATTCACAAAAAAAAAGGGATAGTGTCTTAGTGAATAGCAAACTGTGATCGATGTCTTCTTTTCATTCATTACCCAACAATTACATACGACCGCTTCTATCTGTGTAGCCACGTTTCACCAATCGTGAATGAAAACTAATCATGATACATCTACAAAAATCTAATCAAACAACGGAAGGACGGAGCATGACTCAAACGCCGTGTTCCCGTCAGACAGATTTCTAAAGCAAAAGAAAACATTATCTTCCAAGTCCAAACATTAATAAGGCGTTTAGGATAATTTACATACCATCCAGTTAACAACTACTGTAGAGTATTAAGTGCTTATATGTTCTCCATTTTAACAACCATTAACCCTAGTGATAAAACTTCGAAAAAGTGACTAGCAAATTGTGATGGATGCCTTCTTTCCATTCGTTACCCTATAGTTATATACGATCACCTTTATCCGTGTCGACCCGTTGCACCATTTGTCAATGACAAACAATCCCATTGATATATCTGAAACAATAAAACTCTCTAAGCACAAAGAATCAAGCATAACGAAATCGCCGTGCTCCTGTCAGACAGATTTCCAAAGCGAAAGAATAATCCTCCTCCAAAGCCCAAACATTAAGAGGGCGTTCAGGACAATTTACGTATCATCCAGTTAACAAGCCCTATTGCACGCGAAACAGAATACAAAACATGACGTCACACCCTCCATTTTAGTGCAGAGTAGGATGTTTTCCAGTGGAGGAAAAAAATTCAAAGCAGGGGAAGTTTTATTCACAAGTTATTCATGAGAAATTTGCTCGTAAACACGGGTTATCTGCTTATTCCACCCACTCATAATAATGTAATAATGGTCCGGGGATTCGAAGTTGATATTTCGGAAAACAGGATATTCTGGAAGGGAGCCAAAACCATTTATTTTTCTTCCGTCGCTTCTAATGTATCAAGTTTGGAAAATCTTTGACAGTTTCCGAGTTCGGTGAAAAATCGCCGAATAAAATTGCGGAATAGTTTCGATTGTTGAAAATGTGTCCTCGTCTTGTATTACTGAATTTGTGCATGACTTTGCGTCACTTTTATGGGTCACTCGTTTAATGGTCGCGAACAATTACTACCTAAGGAATATTTACTTTACAATTACGTACCTTGATAGAAAAGGGGCCAATGTTTTATGACTACAAATTACTTGAATACAATGAAAGTTATAAAATAAAAGTGCAAATGTTCCCCTACTAATACATTATCAAAGAATCGAAGCATTTCTGGGACACTCACTGCATTAAAAGTTACAGTTTAAAACACAGCTGTAACCGAAAACTTTGCCCTTTTTCCTATCAAAATATAGAAACAAGATTTTCTAATTTATAACAGACATATTGTATTTGAAATTTAAAATGCAATATATAATCCTGTTCAATGTACCCTGACAGGGGATGAAAGTGGAATATTAACCAGATCTTCCCCCAAGTCAACACCCTCCTGCGAGATAATTGTTGATGCCACTGGTGGCCTGTGGCAATCGTACCCCATTGAATTCCATACCCCATTGACCCCTTTGTTTACAAATTAAAGCACAGGATTTCCCCCTAAACAGGTATATTGTTTTATAGGATGGGAATAACGGTACTCTCCTGGTGTGTGTGTTATCTCTTCTAAATTTAATGTCAATAATAACAAATAAAATATAATGTCAAATCAGTATAATATGTACAAGTTCTCGTCTAAGTACTATTAGATGATTTTAAATGAAAGTCCGGTTTATAACCAATAGTTCTTATAGCGGTCTAATGTCCCGGAGTATCCATCAATGAAAGTACAGTAGTTAACTATGAAAAAGATTTTATTACATATCAAATGAAAAACAGCCTTCGACATAGGTTGATCGATAAAAAATGTGTACGTATGCACTGTATTAATCTTTAGAAGATGAAGGTCCTGATTCATGTCGATTGCTAACATTCATTGGTTGAAGAAAGAAATTATTTTCTGCTGGGTTTGTATGATGCTTTTTTTTCAGTTAATAACTGACGAAGGTGCCGTAAGGTGTGTGTGCTCATAGTATGCAAACACATTTTCATTCGCAAATTTCACCATATTGAGCATTACAATTTAAATGGTCTTTCACTTCGCTCACCTTAATTATAGGCTGGGTAGTGTCTCCTACCTCTTTATGGTCCTCCGAGGATTCTGGTTCTACAGTTACGCTGGCGAAAATTGTTTCTTCAGTCAAAATCTGGAAGTCAGGGTCCTCGTCGTCTGAATAAGCCTTGCCTCCTCATAATCCAACGAAACTGATTCATCTCCTCTTTATAGAGTGTCATGGCAGTCTTCTGTCTCACAATTTCATACTTCTGGAGTTGTTTCTTCATTATCCAAAAGTTTTTCCCATGCACTTGTCAAAGTCATTTATTCGATTTCTTTCAAGGCATCAGAAAAGTTGTAAACTGGGGATCGAGACTTTAAATTTGGAAGAATCTGTTGTCCACCTCTCCTGTCTTCTTCATCAGCGGATGGCTCTTCAACCTTTAGGATTTCACTGAGGAATTTCTTGATATACAGCCCCTTTGTGGTGTAGTCAACACCTTGGTCTATGGGATGGAACACGGATGCTTTGTTGGGTGGCAGGAACATCACGATCTTCTTATCTTTGCTGAAAATTTTGTCCTTGTCAGGGTGTGGTGATGCATTATCTAAAAGAACCAGGGCCTTTACTTCATCATCTGGAATATCTAAATGCTCAATCTGGTGTTTTTTAATCGCTTGTACAGCCTTTGTATGAAGCCAATAATTTGTTATTTCAGTTGTAAACAGTGCATTGAGAGCACTTTAATAATGTACTGGAAGATTGTCCATCATGGTTTTTAGTGCCCTTGGATTTTTGCTTTTACCGACGATAAATGTTTTAAGCAAATGGCTACCATCAGCATTCGAACACTACAGAGCTGACACAAGCTCCTTGCTTATTTTTCTGCCAAGCGTAGTCTAGTCAGCTTTTGAAGGTTCTGTACTGTCGGGTAGATTTCTCTAAAACAAACCAGTCTCATCAAATTTAGATATTTGGATAAACTGAACCCATCTCATATTTAATTACAGCATTCAGTTTTTTTATAAGTGGCTCAACAGCTTCAAAATCTACACCCTGCGAATTTTCTTGTTTGAAATGTTGTGTCGTCGACGAAATCTAAACAACAAGAGCTCGTTTTAATTTGTTCAAGTCCCATCTATTCAGACAGTCTTTCAGAAACAGCTTGAGTTTCTATTCCTCGATCAGCTAGCCCAAATAAACGAAGCTGAGAAAACTATTGGTAGACTGAATGACTGCATCATTCAGCGTAATACTAGTAGGCATCCGCATTACATTTAACTTCACACTTTTCTTTTTCTACATTAAAGATACGAATTCTACATTCTGCATTAATACTACGAATTCTACATTAAAGATACGTTACGAATGTCACTTTTCGCCTTTTTAATATCAGACACGGTTTGATTTGCTATTCCGTGCTCAGCACAAAACCTAGACACTGAAACTCCTATCAAATTTTTCTATCACTGACAGTTTATCGTGAGGACTAAGAGCTTGTGTGTCTGTTCTACACTAGGCTTAACAACATGATTCAAAGGTTAGTTAAAAAGAACTGATAAGTGTGCGCGCGAGCAATAAGACCCTGTTCATATGAGGCGTTTTTAAACGCGCATTTGATGTTAACACAAAACGTGGTTAGCCAAAATACACAGATTTCTACTGAAACGTTCACATGCAGAAAACGCCTCAATCTGTCATTTTAATAGCTACCACTCGTCGAGGGGATCCGGTCGTTCAGGAGCTTCGACTGAAAATTGTGGTACATAGGAATACGGTACGCTATTCACATGTCACGTGTTTTGACTGGCGTTAGGGATGTTTAATTCCCTAATCCACGTTTATATCTTCACGATACTGACGAATACTGAACAAAACAGAACTTGTCGCAGGTGCTGACGTCGAGCGGCAATTCGTGGAATTTTTACCAATGCCTCGTCTGGTCGGCGAGCGGTATGAGTCCTGCAATGCATCCAAGCTTACGCAAAACAATGTTTAATCACTCGCTTGAAATTGTAAAACTCATCAAATAAAAATAAGTATCCTTTATTATTTATCAATGTTTTTTAACTGTCCGTTTCATGGCTCAGGATCCGAAGATGGATGAGCTGCGACGAAATAAAATTCAATGAAATTGGGTTTAAAAATATCTGAGTCAACACTAGTTCAACCTTAAAGTAATGATAAAACATTTCAGTAAACTATGTGAAAGTAAAATAAACACTTCATGCAGAGAGAGAGAGAGAGAGAGAGAGAGAAAGTTGTGTAGTTTTAAAGTGTACTGATGTGAAAGATGAAATAATGCAGTTTGGGTGCGTGAGTGTACCGAGGCACTGAAGACCATTAAGGATGTTTTCAAGAGAATTTAAAGTGTACATAAATCACGTCAAATATATTGTAAAATTCTCAGAATAAATATGTACTGTGAATCAATTCCGAGTAAAGATTATTTTTAATCCTTGTTTCATTAATCTTTCAGTGGCCAGTAGTTGTAACTTGAAGTACACTGTTATTTTTTGGGTATAGACAGTTTGTGTTACTACCGCACAGTATCACCTTCAATATCCGAGGTCGCCTCGTTAATAATTATCTCGGATAATCAATTTTCTACTGTATGCGTATTTAACCCTCCAAGAGGTATCGACGATAAATTTTGTTTATCAAGATATTACCAATTAATATCATGAAGATATTGCCAATTATCGTCATGAAGATATTTCCAATCATCATCATGAAGATATTACAAACTATCGTCATGAAGATATTGCCATTCTTGAAGATATTGCCAATTATCGTCATGAAGATATTACCAACTATATTCATGAAGATATTGCCAACTGTCGCAATGAAGATATTGCCAATTATCGTCATGAAGATATTGCTAATTCTTTGGTGATGACCTTATCAAGATTTGGTCTGTTTCTTCTAATAACAAGATATCTCGCCTATCCAGATCTGACCTGTTTCGTTAATGACGAGATACCTCCGAACAATTTAACCACCAGAAATTTTAACATGAAAACTTTCATCTAACTAAATACAATTCCAAACTGTTATTGAAGGTAAACATCTTACCACATATAAGGAAGGGTAATTACACGTACATGCATGCAATAATTTCAAAATGTATGACAAAATATTTTCAATCCGTCCTCACTTGAGAAACCAAAATCGTTTCTTCGTATTACAGACAAGAAATAATGAAGGGTAATTACTCGTATATACACGCAATAATTTTGAAATGTAGTACAAAATATTTTCTATCTGTCATCACCTGGAAAACCAAATTCGTTTCTATGTATTCCAGACAACAACCCACTACGAATTATGACTCTCTGACCTTAAGCAGTACCAAAATAGATGTTTCGGAAAATAGACGAGTCAATTTTATTTCAACTAGAAAAGAAATAATAATGGCCGTAAAAAAGAATGTCTGGAAATACCTTGTAGTTATAACTCAATGTCGGAGACTAAGCAAGGAAGTCTTTCGAACGCAATTTCTCTGCTGGCTTAAAAATTGATTATGCCAGACAAAGAAACGCAAGACGCAGGCAGACTTAAAAAAGAAAACTTTATTCTCTGATAAAGCACGCACTGAGCGCAGATGCGGGGATCTTCTCTGCGTCTTCAGCATCCGTAAAAGTGCCTTTTTGAGCGATTAGGAAAAAAATTCAAGAAGATAAGACTCACGTCTCTTTTCTGGAAAATGTCATCTTAATTATTTAAAGAGATTGTAATCTTAATTATTAACATCCCTACACGTGAGGGCTTCCGAACATGAAGTACTTAAAAAATTCCCTAGAACCACCATGAATAGTTTATCACTGGGGCTATATTGAGAGTATTGAGATATCGGAATATTCTTAGTGGTCCTGTGTAATCAGCTAATCTCATTCCAGGAGCTCTTACTGCTGATTTAATAACGACGATACCGAAAGAGGTTTTTATAAACTGTAGAAACTCTTTCAAAGCTCTAATGAGAGATGATTAGAAATCAAAAGCACGACTTCTGACAGCAAAATTACCTTTTATCTTTCAAGGAAAACGTTTTTATGTCCAAATAATAATACGAGGTGTTCCCACGCGTTCGGCAACTTGCAGTCATACCGGCACGACATGAAACCAGTTTTGACTTTGCTGATTAATAGAAGTTTTCCTATGATTTGTTAAACCAATATTCTTTCATTCGAATGACTAAGTCATAATCATAATAACAGAAAATATTAAAAAAGCATAACAAACAAAGTAAAACAATGATCGCAGCAAAAGTATTTTTAAAAGTAATGCATCACACTGCAAGAAACGATAAAATAATGTCCGTGTGCGCATTTCTATCTCTTATGTAAGCCTTAGAACCATGAACTCTAATAACCAGCACTGCTTATTTTTAAAATTAAAGTTACCTTACTTTAATTAATCCATTGAATGAGGTAGGTACGCATTTCAATAAACATCACACTGATTGAAGTAACACAGCGATCCAACGACACCACCATGTAATTTTGAACCATGGTCAGATGACGAGGTCACACCAGAACTGGCACCCCACTCTCCAAACATCCACATCATACCAACGTTAGGACATTTGTGGTCGCGGTAGATTTAACATGCACCAGCCCACTTTATACACGACGGTCTTCGGTTGGATTCAAACTCTCAATCCTCCTGTTAATAATATGTTACTCTTTTAACGGGGCAATCACAGTTCATATGTATTAAACGAAATGTCTGAAACTATGTGTAACTTTAGATAGCCTGAAGTTTGATGAAAGTTAATTGTTGGTTTTGTAATTTTACCTTTGATTGCAGTTCTAAGAGTGACATGTAAAACTGACTGGGTGCATCATGATGAAGACAAGTTTTAAAGGGTTTCACAGATATTGTCTATATTGTGGAGAAGATAAATAATGGTTTCTATTTCCGAATTCTTCGATTTTTTGTATTTTTTCAAACCAAGCGTAGAAATTCGTAAATACCAGGGGATTTGCTTGCTTTAAAGAAAATTATTTTGATTCCTCGAAAACACTCTAGAGAGGGGGTTCTCAAAGTGTATGCCGCGGTACCCTGGAGTACCATGTAGAGAGATGAGGGGTGCCGCGAAGAGCCCATGATATGTAATATAATTTATTGCTAAGAAAAAGAAAAAAGTAGCAAGGTCACTCATCAAAAGTCAGTTCACTCCCCAACCGTCGTAGGGCTACCCGCCTTCAGATGTTTCACTCATGTTTCTCAGATGTTTCACAAAATAACCACTAACGAACGGGAGTGGTGCCGTTCCGTCTCCCGTCCCCCGACTGCTCAGAACGTCTGGTTATTCTTGTTGGTAGTAGGGATGCGACATCGATGTCGATGTTTTCAAAACATTGATGTTTTTGAAAAAACATCGATGTATTTAACATCGATGTATTGGGGTCGATGTTTTGGTAACATCGATGTTTATACGTGTCGATGTTTTTACGCTGTCGATGTTTTATTTTTAAATGAAAAAAGTACCGTTATACAAATTTAAAAAATAACCAAGCAGCATAATTTTCATAATCAGCAAATTGAACATACTTTTAGACCAAAGTGACCAAGGATGAAGGGTCTGAAAAGTAGGGATGCGACATCAATGTCGATGTTTTCTAAACATTGATGATGTTTTAGAAAAAAACATCGATGTATTGGAGCCGATGTCGCATCACTAGTTGCTAAACCAGTTTTAAGAAATGGGGAAAAAAGCTTAAATACACTGAATTTTAAAAACATTGTTGGTTTGGGAGCCATGTATTATCAACATCGATGTTTTGCTGTCGATGTCGCGTCACAAGTTGCTAAACCAGTTTTTAGAAATGAGGAAAAAGTTTAAATACACTGAATTTTAAAAACATCGATGTTTTTGGGTCGATGTATTATCAACATCGATGTTTTAATTTTGAACATCGATGTTTCAAAACATCGATGTTTTGCTATCGATGTTGCATCCCTAGTTGGTAGTTGCATCGTTAGAGTTACCTTACTAGTAGTCATTGTACATTGTATAGTTGTCAATCGTGTTCTACGAAAGCTGCATCTACTCGTTTTCCCTTTAAAATGGATAGATTTTTAATGAACAAAAAAAAACAACGATAGTGCAAGTAGTTATGATCATGTATCGACAAGTGGCGTTCGTGGAAAGAAGCGGAAATGACGCAGATACGAAGACAGCCTCTTGGATTATGGCTTCACTCCAAAAGAAGTTAACGATGAAGAGAGACCGCAGTGTGCGATCTGTTCTTAAGTTGTATCATTCTAGAGCATGAACCCAAGTTAAGGCGGCACCATGAAAAAATGCTTCCCAACATGCTCGACAAATCACGTGAATAGTTTAGCAGAAAATGAGATTTGTACGAACAAACAAAATTTTTACTAAGCAAGCGTCAGTGAAAAACAGTGTCTTCCTGGCGTCATTCAAGGTGGCATTTAGAGTAACAAAGAGGCCCACGCTATTGCTGAGAAACTAATTCTACCGGCTGCTGTGAACATTGTTAATATAATGATAAGAGATAATGCGGGGAAACTTTCCTTTGTCGAACACCATTCATCGAATCCAGCACAGGATCTCAACAATCAATTGATAGAAAAAAAAATGAAAGGAAATGGATTTGGACTGCAACTAGATGAAATCACAGACATCAACAAGGATGCACATCTCATCAGCTATGAACGTTTTGTTTAATGGTTGTACTATCGTTGAAGGCCTTCTGTTTTGTAAAAGCATTACTGGAAGTGCAACGGCTGAAAACCTATTCAGTATCTTTGATATGTTTATCACGGAAAACAATTTGGACTGGACAAAGTGCATCTGTGTGTACTAATGGTGCTCGATCAATGTCTAGTAATTACGGAGGCCTACAGGCTCTGATTCCTCGCAAAGCCCCGGATTGTCAGTGGACCTACTGCATCATTCACAGAGAAGCACTTGCATCGAAATCGTCGAGTCTTCCACTGAATCACGTCCTAGAATGTTTAATAAGGATTGTAAACTACATGAAAATTCGGCCATTTAAAGCCAGATTTTTCAAAAAACTAATGCGAGCATATGGGGGCCGAGCACACATCCCTTATAAACTACTGCAGCTCGCGTCGACTCTCGCCTGGCATTGTACTATCTGGTATGTTTAAGCGGCGAGAAAAAATTTACAATTGTCTGAATGAAAAGGACCATGAGAACTCTAACAATTGCGCGGATCCCTACCTTCTGCTGAAACTGGCACCTGTGCGATATATCTGAAAAACTAAATGCATTGAATATTTCTCTGCAGGGTCGTAACATACACATATTGAAGCTTGTTGAGACGATTTCAGCATTCAGCAAAAAATAGACCGCGGAAAAGAAAAAGAGTGATAATGGAGGGAAATATTGCTTTCCTGTATTGCAGCCGTACATGGTCCGTAGTGGAAATAAGGTTTCACAGTTTGCTGACACCTTTCAGAGTCCCTATCATAACTATCTGACCGGTTCATAAAGCTCTTCGCAAAAGACCAAACCGAGAATCCGTGGATCCAAGATCCATTCCGTGCTGAAGCTCTACAAGAATTCACTTCAAAAGAAGAAAATCTGAGCTATTGACAACAGCCTGAAAGCAAAATTCGCTTGTTCGGATTTGACGGAAGTTTTGGATATCTTTAAAAAATGAGTATCCTGCATATAAAAATGAGTCTAAGTGCAAAAGCTATATGGGTTCTCATTCCTTTTGCGACTGTGCGAAGATGTATTTTCAACAGTTGCTGTAATAAAGAGCATACATCGTTCAAAAATTAATTATCATACATTTAAAGTACTAGCGTTAATTTTAAATACGAATTGTTTTAATTATGTTTAATATACCACATATAAGTATTATATGACGAGGATGCCATGAGAAAAGTCTAATTCTATTAAGGGTGCCACGACTTTGTTAATTTTGGGAAACCCTGCTCTAGAGTAATAGGTGCAAATAGCCATAGGGTAGTGGCGCAAGCGTAAATAAAATTTCATCTAATTTAAAAGGCATTCGTTGTTGCTGATTATTAAATCTATTGGATATGTTTCCTGCAGATAAAGTATCCGTTTTGTTAGCATTAAACAGACTAATTTAAACATCGGGAAAAGGTAGTGTGTGAAAACCCTTGTCTGTATCACCATCAATTTTGGCATCACCATAAATTATACTGTTTACTTTTTGCATTATATATTAATATTAACGACTCTAGTAGAGATTAAAGAGTAAATAAAATACCTTTAAGACGACTGTTAAGGCAAATATAAGAGGGATTTGCCGAGTAAAGTAACCAGTGAAGATTTCACTTCCTCTACTCAATTCAACTCGCATGTTATGTACCAAAATTACCTTATCATCTATGGCCGCGATAGCACAGTTGGAAGAGCAACTGTCAACCTGAAGATTGCGAGTTCTAATCTAGGTCCCGCCAAAGACCGACGTGTACGTGAGGGACTGGTGTAAATTTGAAGTGGTTTCAAATGTCCTCACGTTGACGGGGTGTGGAAGTCTGAGGAGTGGGGTGCGAACTCGGGTGTTGACCTCGTCATCTGACCGTCGATTCAGATTTCCGAAGCGTTGTCATTGGATTTTTTCCTTGGGTATTGATCCCTCACCATTTCGAATAACCCCTTGTGTTGCCTCATTGCGACGTTAATGAAACTACCTACATTAAAATGTTATTTTTCAGTCACATAGACAAGTTGGATAGTATTATGGTAACAAGACGATGATCTTTAACCCAGGACGAAAACATTTCTAGACTATATGACGCTACCGGAGCAAGAGTGGCCTTACTCACAAAATCCCGTGCATTTTATTACGACCTTTTCCTTTTTTTTTATTAATGCGCTGGTTAGGGTCTTCTAAAATTACAAAATAACTTGTTATTGATCCCTGATAAATGCATTTTCAGAATCTCAAATCATTCTGTAGATGAATACAAATATGTAAATAATTGGAGCAAGGAAATCGCGTTTTTCTACATTGAGTATGTTGGTGGGTGGTTAGGTTACACTTGCTCTGATAGCCTCGTATAGTTTCTTGATAGGGTTTTGAATTTGTGTCATATTGGTCTTCGGGCATACTAGCCTAGTCCAGGCAGAACCGACCCAAAGATCAATCTACCCATTTGGTGCTATCGCTTCCAGTCCAATTTATTAATCAATCGATGAGTGTGCAACGGTGCATAACTAGAAGTTTTTGTTTTCTCTATACTGAAAGCAATTTACAACAAACAAATCAAGTCACAGAGACACGTTGGATATCAGTGACTGTAACAAGACGACGGCGATCACTAGCCCACGTCGATGACACTTCTCTTGATAGGTCGTAGCAATTGTAGTTTATTGGTCTTCAGGTATACTAGACTACTAATGCATTCCTTTCCAAGCAGAACTTCTATGACCCGACCGAAAGGTCAATCTACCAGTTTGATGTTATGATTTACCCGTTTGGTCACTGATCATTACCCACATAACCTGTCCCACGAACCTAGCTACCAGGAATTCTCTAGCTGTTCATCCTCTTAACTAGAGATCTGCAGGATTAACATAGCCAGGAACTTGAGCTTTCCGAATAGCTCAGTTTTTTTATTTCACAGACTAGGTTCAAGGCAAAAACACTTAACTGTTGTTCTCTTTATATCCAAGCTCATGTGGAAGAACCTTTTCGAAAGTCTGTCCAACCAAATGGGGGCTGGTGCATGTCAAAACTGGCGTGGCTTCAAATGTAATCACGTAGGCTTGGTGTGGAACTTTGGAGTGTGGGTGCCAGCTCAGGTGTTGACCTCGCCATCTAACAACCGTGGTTCAAACTTACTTGCTGTTGATTTCGTCATCTGATCGTGGTTCAAGGTTACGTGTTGTTGATCTCGTAATTTGACAGTGGTTCAAAATTACGTGCTGTTGATCTCGTCATCTGACCGAGACTCGTGACTCAACATTACGTTTGTCATTTGGGGATCTTTCTCTTGGGAATTGATCCCGGACCGTCACCAATAGCCTGTTATGTGCGACGTTAATTAATTACCGTTATCATTACCATTACAAAGTTCATATGGAAGAACCTTTTCGAAAGCGTAACTCAATATTCTCCCATTAAAGTCCTTTTAAAAATAAGGTACACATTATTGATCCAACGCAGCACATGGAATTGTGATTGGAGATTTCTCGGGAACTATTCACCCTATTCACAAATTGGCACCCTAAATTTAGATGTACCGGGTGGTGATAAAGTATCTTCCTCTATACAAGATTAACAGAGATCGAAATTTTAAATGAACCGCAGTTAAACTTGAGATTTGCAAAGTATGTGCTCGAGAATTATGTAAATAACAAGAATGGAGCTCTGGCAATCACAGATGCATTTAACAAATTTCTAAAAATTTGAATAATAGCAAACACTTTTTTCCATCGAATGTAATTGTCACAGTGAAGAACAAAACATGGCTTTTAGATTTCACCTTTAGCTCTAAAACCAACCACGCAAGAGAGCTGTCAAAGAAGATGAGTGTGAACGACAAAAGAAGAAAGGCAATACGAAATCGCGTCATTTTACTTTTGCTATAAAAGCTCAACGTTGCCGCCCTTACAATCTATGTCAAATTTTTTGGTTTTTCAATGTGCCGAGTACATTTAAAAAATGTTGCTATTCGAAATTTCTTAACTGCATCCATAATCGTGAGAGTACGATTCTTGCTATTTACATAACTCCCGAGCGCATATGTTGAAATCTATAAATCTGAAATTTCATTTGGATTGATTTTAAAATTGCTATCGATAGGTGTTCGTATATAGATGAAGTTGCTCTATGCCAAACCAATATGCCATCGTCAATGATTTCTATCCTCCCTCGGACACACAATGACAGCATAAGCATGACTATTGGCATCACAAAAAGAGCGAATTATGATCGATTCCCAGTCGTATGTAGGGGCATAAAACCACCTAGGGATCTAAACACTTTCCAGAGGAAAAGATCTCAATACCAGAGTAAAAATTCTTCTTTTGAAGAAGAATCGACTTATCCAGAATATATCCCAGTTTTTCATACTTCTATAACACGAGCTTGGGGAAGAATGAAACTGGGGTGGTAAACCCATTGCGATCAAATACTTTTTTTTAAGCAACAAAAAAGGTGGTTCTTCTCAGTGTGAACAGTTTTGACTATACTACTCTGGTTAGTTTAAATTAAAGGTCTGTGACACTGGATCGATCCTGACAATCATAGTTTTAGGAAAAATAAACCTATTTAATGTTGCTAATCCCTATGATTGAATTTTGTGGAAGGTTCTATGATAAATTCAATATATATTTTTTGATAAATTAAATTATACTCTCTTTGATAAATTATATGATTTGTTTGATGAATTTTATTTTTATTTAATAAATTCTAATATTCTTGAATAAATTATATGATTATTGAATAAATTCTAATATTCTTGAATAAATTCTATTATTCTTAAATACATTCTATTACTCTTGAATAAATTCCATTATTTTTGAATAAATTCTATTTTTGAATAAATTCTATTATTTTTTGATAAATTCTATTATTTGTTAGATAAATTATATTACTTGTTTAATAAATTCTATTTTTTGAATAAATTCTATTTTTTTAATAAATTTTATTATTTTAGAATAAATTCTATTATTTGTTTGATAAAATCTGTTATTTGTTTGATAAATGATATTATTTGTTTGATAAATGATATTATTTGTTTGATAAATTTTATTAATCTTTTGATAAATTCTATTATTTATTTATAAATTCTATTATTATTTAATAAATTCTATACATTATTATTTAATAAATTCTATATATTATTATTTAATAAATTCTATATATTATTATTTAATAAATTATATATATATATTATTATTTAATAAATTCTATATATTATTATTTATTAAATTCTATATATTATTATTTATTAAATTCTATATATTATTATTTAATTAATTGTATTAATTCTAACCAAAATTAAAATAATATCTGTCAATTCTTTAATAAATTATATAGGGTGGCCATAAAAGAATATCCCAGTTTCAATGGTATACTATAACAGTTTAATTTAGACAATTTACAACAAATCTTAAGTCAAATAAACTCACCTAGTTTTTTTGCAAATGTTCAATATGTGCACCTTTAGTTATACGGCACACATCCAACCTAAAGTCCAATTCTTACCGTAACAGAGGTGGCTAATCTGGATATGTTGAAAGAATGGCTTTTTCCCCAATTAGTAGAGGGTGAACCTGTAAACTTAATTTGCCAACAGGATGGAGCCCTTCCCCAATCTCTTTGTTAGACAGTGGTTTTGCGTCGAAGACCCTGCCCATTGGATTGGTCGTAATAGTCGAAACGACAGAGCACTTTTTAGCTGTACTCCACGTTCACCTGACATAACGTTCCTTTGAGGATTTATAAAAGACCTGTCTACGTTCCGCCGCTACCTAATAATTTGCCAGAGTAGAGACTCAGAATTGAAGAGGCTATTGCTTCCATTACTCCGGACATGTTAACCAAAGTGTGGGAAGAATTGGACTTTCGGTTGGATTTGTGCCGTATAACTTAAGTAGCACATATTGAACATTTGTAAGAAAAACTAGGTTAGTTTACCTTCAATTTGATTTATGATTTGTTGTTAATAGTTACAATTTAACTGTTATAACATACCATTGAAACTGCGACATTCTTTTATGGACACCCTGTATTAACTCCTAGCTATCGTGACGAGGTGTTTCCCTAAGGGTTGTATCTCGGACCGTCGCCAATAGCTAGTTAGCTCCAGTGCTACGTTAATTAACAACCTACCACAGATGATATTTGTTATCGCAAAAGTCGATTTGATCGGTTGGAAAATTTTCAAAGTATTTGTCTTCTAAGTAGACTTTAACCTTCCCAAGTAGACTTTACGTCCATCATGTTTCTCGTCACATCAATATAATGAACTATTCATACTTGGCAACTATGTGATATGTTTAAATAGAATATTCTTTTACTATGAGAAAAGGCTAAATATATTAATTTGTAAAATCTTTCAACCATTCGAAGTGTACATAGTATATCAGCTCATATGTTCTGCGCATTGTGATAATAACCAATGCCATATTAGCCTAACGTGCGAATCTACATTTTTGGCCATTCTCACCTAACTGCATTCTTCAAACCATAATTTTATGCTTTATACTATGGCACAAACTTTGACTCTTTGTGCAAATGGAGATTTTTAAAGTGTCTATCTACATAAGTCGTTTTTTTCACCAAGCGAAAACATGAATCTGATATTCGTTGTTTTGGCATTGCGAGCAGCGTGTGACAGCTTCGTGAATCTACCACTCGCCTACAGAAATATCTTGTTTTTCGACTTTTGTCTCATGAATTATTTGAGAAACAGGTGTCTAACAAACGTTTCTCTCGTCCACATGATGTCGGAATCCTTTGGAAGGTCAGAACAAAAATTCATTAGTAGTGGCAATGAGCGAAAATAGGGACCACACATGTTAGAAAATCATGCGTCATACTTCTTTCGAGGTTCAGCACATGGAAATGGAGAATGATTCCATTGATTCAAACGTAGAAATAAATGCAGAAAATTTACCAGTTTACGTTCCCGAAGATTGGGATCTAATTGTTCGAGGAGCTCAAACAAGCCCACCATCCTCTCTTATCCATAACATAACAGTCGATAAATTTCTTTCAAATTCTCAACATCCTCGAATTTTGTTAACCCGTGAAGTTAAGAATGATAAAGAAGGGAAGGGGGAAGTTTTTATAAGACTGATTACAACGTCCGAAAGGAAGGCTGAGCAGAGAAGCCATCAAAGGCTTATATGCAACAATTGAAAATAACTTTTAAAGGCCTTGAAGAAGCGCTAAGATCTTTCAACCCGAAAAATAAAAAAGTAGCATAGCTTCTTTAATTCAGTGGAACCATCTTCTTCAGTTTGTAATAACAGCCTGAGACACATCTTAATGAGGGTTCAGAATATGAAGAGGAAGAACCAGATGATCAATGATTTTAATACTAATTTAATGCTTACATTTTCATTTTTCATTGAAGTTTCTTTGATACTCAAATACCTTTCGATGTGATTATTTTTTAACTACATTTTTAGAATGAATTATCTTTCAAAGCTCGTGAAATATTAGTTCAAAGCCTGCATTTTAATACCAAGACCTAAGCACAAAAGTGCATGTATGTGCACCACAGCAAAAACATAAATCTATTTTAGCGACTCCAAACATAATCGAATTTGACAATTATTTCCAGTGGGTAAGTGAATGTCTTCAAGATAGAAAACAACAACCTTCACGTTGTAAATCATTTTTCCCCAAAGCGTCAAAACTTTGAACGCATATTTCTTGAACCGTCTATTTAACAGATTCGTGCCTTTGGTGTGATGATAACGATATGCATATGATTTTATAGGTCTCGAGCAGAATTACAGAACTGTAATGTCTGACTAAATATGAAAATTTTTATAGTATAATTAGACACCTTATTATGAGATTATATTAAAAGGCTTGAACGTACTTATAAAAATTATTTTAATTCGTACATGTATTTCTATGAGTGTACTTAATCCAATTTAATATCTGTAGACTTCTGGACTTCATAATTTTAATTACTCTAATGTTTCAGTACGTAAAAAAATACTTTTCATTTAAAAATTGCCTAATTGATATAATGCAGACATAAATATTCGATGCAAAAAATATTAACTTGGTGATAAATTGTTGAAACTGTCTTCTCTAAAAACGAATGATTGATTATGACGTCAAAATGCTTCCATTTTTTTAATCTTTGTACATTTATCATAAATATATATTTACATTAAAAAAAGTAAAACTGACAAGCATTTATAAAAAAAAATTATATAAAACCATTTTACCATATTTGCCATCTCAGGAAAATCATTTTGTTTTTACAGATCCACATGTGTGATAAAAATACATTTAAGAAATTTTTCAAACCAAACGAATCCAACTTACGTTTTGGGGTTTCAATTACCGTCAGTAAATGAGAGTGATAAAGATTAATGATGTAGGTTACTGGCGACTGCTATGTGATTCTTTCGCAATAATTTGGAACGAAAAACTCACCAAAATGAATCTTACGAAAAGATTATTTATAAATTAATAACAACTACCGTTTTCTGAGTTACATTACTGCGTTTGTAATTAGAATCCGAACTTTAAGTTTCATTAATAAGTATTTGGAAAAATAATTAAATTAGTGTACTTGCTTGAAAAAAAACGCGTGTAAAAATAATAAATCATGAAACAATGCGTAAACAAAATTGATATTTCCATAACCATCAAAAACGCACTTGTCATGGTATTAAATTGTGTTGTGATTCTATAATTTAGAGGAGTAAATTTAAAATTCCTACAGAAACATATCGCAATCACAATTTATAGGGGGATAATAGCTTAAGTTCATATATCAGCAAGATCTGTTCTAGGTACTATTAGATAGCCTTACTCATGATTAATCTTGAGGTAGTGGAATTTTTTGTCAAAGGAAAAAAGTTTTAAATTTGCAACTAGATAACGCAGTGATGAAGTTAAAATATGTAAATTACATAAACTTGACATGCGCGCTTCACAAACATCTGTCTACTGAATGCATTTCACTATGCATGTGATATAAGTCAGGGTTGTAACATTGACATAATTCTATTACCACTGTTGTGTGTTATTTATAGCAATGATTCTGTTACCAAAAGATCCTTGATCTTTTGGTAACATAATCATTAATTACAATTTTTATCTTTTAGATCATATGTACAGATATACAGTTTCTAGATCCTTTATCATTTGTTCCAATAGGTCACAAATCTGCATAGAATTGCTTTTTACAGTAAAAAAAGACAGTTTATTTCCCTAACAACACATAATTTGAACTTTCCTTCTCCAAAAATTCCATTGCTTCAAGAAATTCGTGCATCATTTCATACCATTCTGAACAATACCTCCTGCCACTAAGTCTTTTGAAACGAGAATTGCATATTTTCATTCCGAATCCCTAGACTGTGTGTTAACTAAGACTGAGTACTAACAAACTGCGTACTGTTTGATTGGTAAGTGCTCTTATGGCAAAAAGCCATATTTGTCCACGCTACTTCAAACAGTGTGAAGTAAAGCAGGACACATCGAAAAATCTTTAGTGACACAGAAGAGAGATATGTACTCGGGAAGGAATCGACCGTAGGCCGCCTACAACATCTAGTTTATTAGCGCAGTTGGCAAACTCACAGACCCATGCCAACACCAACTGATTTTGCACGGATTTATACACATGGATGTATTTATACGGATGTATGTGTATGAAATTACAATGATGCATTCACCAGTTGCTTAATGTTAATTTTATGAGTAGACATGTCTCCGTTATTGGAGCGCATTTACTCACACTGATTGGTGTTTGAGGTGTTAGCCATGGCATTGCCAATGGTAATATTCTCGAAACGTGAAGGATGGACCGTACTCACCGCCATATTCAGGATGTATGTTTGGCGTTATACAAGTTTGGGTTATTTCATATAGGGAATCGAGCAGTGACCCAGCTCCTTCCTCAATATACACCTACTTAAATCTACTAGAAGCAGAACTTGATTTCTCGAAGATTCCAGAAACCACCCATCAAAACTTTTTATCATCTGTGAACGAAATATTGAAGAGTTCTTTCTCAGCTTTAAGGACTCTCCTCGCATTTTCTAACTTCTAATGTTTTGACCAGCGTCCACTTGGATCACAGACAAAGTTTGGGGAAGCCGAGTATCTCGATTATAAGAGTAATGGATTGGCAATCGTAGGGTTGGAAAGTCTGTTCAACCAAATGAAGTCGTGCACATGGGAGTTGGTGCATGTCAAAACTGGCGTGGTTTCAAATGTAATCACGTAGACTTGGTGTGGAAGTTTGGAGTGTGGGGTGGTCACCACCTAACAGCCGTGGTTCAAACTTACGTGCTGTTGATCTCGTCATCTGACCGTGGTTCAAGGTTACGTGCTGTTGATCTCATCATTTGACAGTGGTTCAAAATTACGTGCTGTCAATCTCGACATCCGACCGTGGTTCAAAATTGCGTGCTGTTGATCTCGTCATCTGTCTGCGACTCAAAATTACGTTTGTCATTCTGGGATCTTTCTCTTGGGTATTGATCCCGGACCGTCACCAATAGCCCGTTGTGTGCGACGTTAATTAATTACCATTATATATCATGATATCATGAAATATCATGATAGCGAGATATCTCTTCACGTGCAAAATGGGTCTGATTTTGATTCACAAGACACATCGTTAAAACCACTTGGAGGTTTAGACCTCAAATCCAAGTCATATCATCAGGTCTTGTGTCGCAGGTTCCTCGTGTACAGGAACGTTATCAAGTTAAAATTGATATCCTCATTAGTTTGTTTATGAATTATTTTATTTTCTGTTAAATTGTGTTTTGTTTCGTTGTCGTAATTTTAAGAAATTTTTAATTAACGTCTTACTAGAGCAACACAGCGGGCTATTGACGTCGGTACAGGATTAATCCCCTAAGGGAAAGATTCGAGGACAACACCGCGTAATATGTTTCGTTGTGAAAGATGAAGTGTTATAACATTGTCATTAATGAATGAAAGTGAAGCATTATAACAGGGGGAATACGGTTTTGTCAATACCGTGTTACTAAACTCTAAAATATCACATTATTGCTGGCTTCGCTGTCTTGGAAATGTTAATTTACTCAGCAAATACCGATAGCATCACAGTAACTTTAGTGTGTTGTTCAAAGCATTAATCAACCAGGTTCAAACCTCACAGAGTTAATATGTATGTCGTAAATTATCTAATCTCGTGTACGTAACCATTTGTATACTTTACTAGCATAATTACCCGGCGTTAGTAGAGTTGAATTGGTTAACTAACTTCCGTTATCGTTAATAAATTGTAATTCCTATTTACCACATGTAGCTACTACCTCACTCTAATAAAGGTACGCAATTGTTAAATACACAATTACATAATTACAAATATAACAAAAGCGTTTCCCAAAATATACCATAAGGGATTGAAAAATAATTTTAAATGTTAAATGCACAATTGAAAGTTAAAATTAAATGTTAAATTGTGAAATACATAATTTCACATGATTCAATAAATGTCAAATTTAACATTTTACATTTTTGGAATTTTAAGTTTTAGAAATAATTCAAAATCTCTAGAGTGTGCCAATGGTACCCAGAATGTGCAGAAGAATTCAGAGTATGCATATAAATATGTCTTGCACGTCATTTAAAAACAAAAGCGTTTCCCAAAAAATACTACAATATAAATGATTGAAAAATAATTTGAAAGTAATTAAACCTTCCTTACCTTGATTTTCAACGAAAAACTTTCAATTCAGACATACGTTTTAAAAACGTAGATTAATATATTCTACGAAAAGCAATGTAAATTAATTTGTTCTTTCAATGCAAAACGTTTTTCTGGAATATAAGGTAACGAAATACAGAATTTTAAAAAGCCAAATATTTAAAAATTAAATTAAAAAGTAATGATTGTTTAAAACTAATTCCATTTATATATGCCAATTTTAATATCTAAAAAGCGTAGATTAATAAATATATTCTCTAACGAAAAGAAATGTTAATTAATTTGTTCTTTCATTAAAAAATGTTTTCCTGGAATATAAGCTAACGGATTACAAAATTTTTAAAAAGCGAAAGATTTAAAAATCAAATGTATGATTGATATTGATTTTTTCGAACTAATTTCCTCCATTTGCGGATGCCAATATTAATTTCCAAAAATACGAAAGAGTGCCATATTCATAACCTGGCCTAATTAAAAAGGATTTATGCTGTTAATTTTAATTATGTTTTGTTCTTTATAACGTCTGTTCCAAATATTCAGGATGTTTTTTGTTTGATAAAAAAAAAAAGGTTTGCTTCTGAAATGAACTCCACGGGCAACACCGTGATGACCTCAAAGTGGCTAATATCAACAGCTTAGATCAAAACACGCTAGAATTGGAAAACTTGGTTGGTTCGAAATGCATTCGGACTAAAAACACTTGTGACGTCAGTGGTCGAAAATCGCAAAATCCGCTCGCTTCTTAAATGACGTCCCATCCCACAGAAAAGAACGAAAAGGAAAAAAAATTAATAAAATAATCCAATACATTCTAGAATAAATTTTAAAATCGGGCGCTACAAAAAAATCGAAAAAAATTAAAACTCGGTATGCCAAATTTCATTAGTGTAAGTGCCATAGATTTGTCAGTACACTGATCACAGTGAAAGATAGACACAAACACTTCCTTTCTTTTTACAGTAGAGATTTGTAAATTTATTTTGCAAAAGAAAGTTCTTGTGCTATAAAAACACGAACCTGGAATGGTTTTCTTACCCTCAAGTAACTACAACTCAAGTCATTTCATTGTAAACAAAATAATTCGAATCTTTCTACACTTTTAAAAATCAACGCATTTCCAAACTCACTTGGAATTGAAAATATGGTAACTGCCATTCCGAATTGATTTCATTATGTATTAGAAAAAACACATTAACAACATTTCCTATAAAATTGAACACATGTATTATTTTCATCACTACTTGCACATTGTACCTCGTGATCATTCAAACACTTCAAACACAAAGAGTCTGTAAACCTTCCTTATAATATGGGGGGTTCAACCCTCGAATAAAACGTGCGTGTGAAAAGAAAGTGACGGAGGAGCGTAAAGAAAGGCGTAAGCGTAGAAGTATAATGTACTCGCTGAATAACATAATGCAGAGGACAAAAACAAAGAGGTAATAACAGTTCAACTCGGTTCTTTCAGAATTGAAAGAAAATGGCTGTTCAGCATTTTCGCTAAGAGACATTGCATTCTTTAAAATCTGAAAGAAGTGCTGACATTGACTCGTTTCGAAAGTTATTTATATTTTAACATCTTGAAGTACCCGTGGTTCAGGGAAAAACCAAAGAAAATCCTGTCATCTGAGATCCAAAGAGTGTGTCATCTCACTCATTTATTACATCAATGAATTAAATATTAAACATATTTGAATTAAGTGAGTCTGTTACTGTGAACATGAAATTATGTTTGCTCTGTGTAAGCATACGAATAAAGATTTGTGTATTGCGTATGAAAGTGCGTCTGTTATCGTGAATATGAAGTATGCTTGCTTTGTTAGAATCAGAAATAACGAATGATGAATAAGTACAGGGTGTCCTAAAAGTTCCGTACTCCAACTTAAAAAAAAATTATTACAATTTTTTTAATTATTGAATTTTATCGTCTGCTTATAGTTTTATCGACTGTTTAATTTTTATCGTTTGATTTTCTTCGCACTCAAGTTGTGCGATAATAAAGTTCCAAGTCATTTTGTTCTTCAGTGCAAGAAGAATTTTTCACGCATTCAGAGAATTGCGCTATTTTAGGCTTATTTTGAATGTAAATCATATAAAAGATATAAAGAATTTTGGTGACATAAATATCCAAATGATGCAATTACCGAGTACAGATACGCTATATCAACTTATTCAACAATTTGTCATTATTAGAAGTGAATGAACGAGACTCTTGGTACCAACAAGATGTTGCAACCTGCAATATAAGTTTTGAAACCATGGGCATGCTTTAAGATATTTTTGACGATCGACTCATCTCAAGAAACCTTTGACCACCTCGTTCCCTGATCTCCGCATCCCTGACTTATTTTGTGTGGTGATATTTAAAGAAAAAAGTTTATGAAGATAATCACCAAACTATAGGTGACCTGAAAATTGCCATTGCTCAAAGTATACAAGAAGTCATTCCCAGCATCTTGAAACGCGTTTCTAAAAATATGCGCTAAAGACTTCAGCTTTGCCTCCACGAAAAGGGCGGAAATTTTGAACATTTATTATAAACACTGCGTGGCTATCCTGGTGTTGCCCGAGCAGCACTAAGATGTAAGATATTAATCTGGTGTAAAATTTTCCTCAGATTTCAAATCCGTAAATTTTTAATATTTCTTTAACGATTTCGATTTTACAAAAACAAACTTTACAATCCCAGTCAAAAAAAAAAAAAATTTTCTCTCATTCCCTCAAATGGAATAGGGCAGGAAATGTAATATGTTTCTTTTTTTTTTAACGCGTAGGGCAGAAGATGCAATCTGTTTATTTTTTGGAAAGAGAAAGTTCACAGTGACGTCACAATCTCTCTTGCGAAATTATAAAAGATTTATTCAATTTAAAAATTATTCATTTTAAAAATATCATATTTTTAGGTATCGATCTAAAGTGAAATTTTCCTCAGATTTCAATTCCGTAGAAATTTTAACTCTATTTTTAACGGTCTAGGAAATAGAAAAAAAGAACTAAGTGACTCCAATTAAAAGATTATTTGTTATTATCCGCTGGCTGGAAAATCATTCCTTCGCGCAAAATCAAAACAATCCAGTCAAAATGTCGCTGTGAAAGCGTTTGAGCGGAGACTACGCATTCCCATTTAATTGCGAAGAGCGAAATGAAAAAAAACTTGGCATGGTTTAAAAGGCTGACGTCAATAGTGACGATTGTGACGTGACGTCAGAGTGAAAATAGAAGAATTCCGTTGTTTCATCCAATGCCGGAGCGTGACGAAACAAAGTTTCAAGACAGTAAAAAAACTATTAAATTCATTTAAAAAAGTTTTAGATTGAATTTTAAAAATTCGCCTCGGCCCTAAAATTGCAAAAAATTTGGACTACCTGTGTGCCAAATCCCATTACTGTAAGTGCCATAGATTCGTCAGGACTTTGATCACAAGAAATAAACAAACAAACAAACAGACAGACAACCACTTCCCTTTATAATATTAGAGATGTAAGTTCAAATTTTTGTCTTGTGATAGGTTAAAAGTGCTTTTCACCATTGTCATAAAAATAATTGTTTTAAAGTTTGTTGTTTTTGTATAATAAATTTACCAATCGTCCGTAAGGAAACTTTTAGGACTCCCTGTACCAGTTCAAAAATCCTTTCTTAGTGTAAAATTGTTCTTAATTCGTCGTTGGAGTTTCTTAGGAAAATCATTCATCAATATCACTCTTTAGGTGCTGGAAATGCTTGTACTAAGTAGAATTTCGACCACAGAATGCCGTCACATAATACTAATCTTCAGTATCCCCTCAATCCATAGTACAGTCAAGAGACATTTTAACTAATTTGATTTAGGATAGAGGCAATGAGGGACCTTACCTCATCATATCTACACTCCCAAATAATTCCGATCACAATACTAGAGTTATATCTATTAATCCCACAGATATAGTTACCGATATTATTCCCCACATTTCAAACACACAGTTCATAATTCAAACCGATGGCTCAAAATTAATAATCAAACTGGTTTCCCTGTTTGCATTCATTGCATCAAATTTTGACACACAAAACACTTCATTATAAATTAAAGAAACGCGACTACGTCTTCCAGGACAAAATTTCTGTCATCCGACTAGTAATCCTGGATGGTGCACAACCACAGAGCAATTAAGAATATTTACTCTATCTATATTTAAAAATGTGTCCGAATTTTTTTGTAACATTACGAAAGACCTTCAGAAATATCCTAAAATATTTATGCTCATATTTGGGCTTTTTCCGATTTCCCCTTTTTTTTTTGCCGATACTCCTGATGCCTCATTTCTCTCTCTTCCAAGGAAGGCACTTTTGACACAACCTTCTCGTTCGAGAATTTTATTGCTACTAACTATTCACACTAATATTACATACATAACAGCGCGGCGTTTATAGGCAACGCCATCAATATTTATAACTTGAAGCAACACCACTTCCACCGTATGAGATTTTAAATCGTTTAAAAATATATATTATATTTTTGAATACAATGTAAATTGCTGTCTGACTCCTATTGCTGACTCGTGTGAGAAGGACTCCGATCCTGACCACCGTTTGTCCGAATTTAAGATTTTGTTTTGTTGAGCTGGGTTGTCTAGGTCATATAAAAAATGCATCGGTATGTGTTTGCTATAGTAATATACTGTAATAAATCTCTATCCAAAATAAACTTGAGGAAAAAGCGGATGTATAATAAATTAACTAAATCAGATTTATTCATGAAGGCTATCACTCACACACCCTTAACCAGTACTTTTGTACCAATCCTTTATAGTCTTCATTCGCATCAGAAAGATCTCTAGATAGACAGTTAATTCCTGATATGAACCAACCTCTGTATTGCCATTCTACTCCTTCTACAAACTATCCCCTACATAGTCAGTCCACTCCTGCTATTAACATCGTCATCTGACCGTGGTTCAGAATTACGTGGTGTTGTCTTAGGAGTCTTTCCCTTAACAGATTGGTCCCGGACGTTCGTCAATAACCAGTTGCGTTGCTAGTACGACGTTAATGAAAAATTACCAACTACCTGCTATTTACAGGATGACTAAATATTCTTGGACTAGACTAATAGGACTAATGTCTAATAAATCTGCTAATTTTGGCCAAAGTGAATCGAATTCCAAAATTTAACGGCGACCAACTTGTCTGGTGGTTAAAGAAGTCAGCCTCTAGATCGGAAGGTTCATGGTTCGAATCCGGGTCAGTGCAGGGATGTTTGTAAGAGTATGATGTAGAGGCGTCTGGTGCACCTTAAATCTGTCGTGACCGAAAGTTCTCACTTTGGGTTGGAGTGAAAGTTTGGAGAAGTGGGGTTCCAGGCTCAGGTGTTGCCTTATCATTTGACCGAGCTTCAAAATTACGTGGTGGTGTCCCTTATCTTTCCCTTAGGGCATTGATCTCGGACCGTCGTCAATATCCCGTTGTATTACTCCAATACGACGTTAATTAAAAATGACCAGATTGTAAAAACATGGACTATTGACCTTATGTAAAAAAAAATTTCCATAGTTCATAACCGATTTCGAACCCTTGGAGTTAATTAAGTCCCGGTGCACACATCCGGTTTTTCAACGTGATGCGACACTGCGGCTCCGAAGCCCAACTATGCATACATAAGCGTGAAATGACGCACGGACTCATTTCGCTCCATTTGCGATATATATTATGCGCGTTAAAGCGCGTTTATTTCGCTTACTTGGTGTAAACAAAAGTATATATTGAAACAAAATAGACGTTACTGGATACAACTAATTTATTAATAATTATTTATATTCAATTTGTTTATGAAAATAAGGTACTTCAGAACGGAGACACATGTGCTGCGCCGTGGGGAACTGCGCTACAAATTGCAAGCAATTTGGACGTGCGTCGCCCCAGCGGCGCTGGAGGTATGTGTGTACTACTCCATTGAATCTAATATATCTCAGACGACACTTGCGTTGCGGCAGCGGCGCAGCGGCACCAGAAAAACCGGATGTGTGCACCGGATCTAAGGTTTGTTTATTGAACTCGTAAGCATTCCGGATATTGTGGGAATGGTACCAGTCTACATATGGGACTCGTTGATAAACGCTCCCACAGTTTAAAAGATATCTTTCATTAAAATAAAAACTAGATTGTCATTAGATTGTGTCCTGACTGTATACTGTTCTGACATATCTATATTACTTACAATATTGTGAATTTGGCACAGAGTTAATCCGATTTTTTTTACAATTTTTGTAACACGCACAAATGTTAAAATTTTACTTAAAACATTTAAAAATTAATCTATTGATTTTTTTCACTTCTCGTTCTTCAATCCAAAATGTGACATCATAGAAGAAAGGCGAGAATTTTGCGATTTTTGACAGCTCACTTCACAAGCGTTTTTCTTCCCAAAGCCTTGGGAACCATACCAAGTTTTCTGATTCTACCGTGTTTTGATTTACGTTGTTGCTTAGTATGAGTTCCTTGCTAGCGATTTCAATTAATGGTTAGCTATTTGAGGTTTTCTATCGTCGTGATCGATAAATGTAAAGTAAAAATTTCAACGGATTTAAAATCTGCGGAACTAATTAAAAATATTGTTTTACCTTTTCAATGTTCTCAGTATCAGTAAGATTTAATGTGTGCAACCCAATTTTTAAATTTTAATCTAAAATATATTATCTAATTTATTGGCATTACGGCGTTGCCTATGGTGTTGTATTGCGAAGCATACCAAATGGGAATGCGTTGCAATCGCCAGGGTCGGCCAGCGTTAGAGGGCAGTGGTCACACATGACCCCACGAAAAGAACTGCCACGCGCAACGCCGGAATCGCAGTTTGTATATAGACAAAAATCTAGTTTGGATATAAGACAGACATTGAAACTATTCATCCACTCGTATTGGCTGTAGCCTTTACAAAACAAATTATGTTTTTGGAGTTCTTACTACTCTTTGGAACTATTCATCCACTCGTATTGTCTGTTGCCTTTACAAAACAAATTATGTTTTTGGAGTTCTTACTACTCTTTGGAACTATTCTTCTAAGAGTACAATGTCATATTCAAACAAAAGGTTAGTGGTAGTTAATTAATATTGCACCAGACTAGTTTAGTGTAACTTCTAGTGACTGAAACAACACAAGGGGCTATTGCCGACGATCCAGGATTGCTCCCGAAATAAAAGATCGAAGGACAATGCCTCGTAATTTTTAACCACAATTGGACGACGAGGTCAACGCAAGAGCAGGCACACCATTCTTCGAAGGTCCATACCATGCCAACGTGAGACCATTTGAGACCGCATTAGATTTGACGTGCAGCCCACGTGTGCGCGACAATCTTTGGCTGGACTGAGTTTCGATCCAGCAACCTACCTGTTGCTCTTCCAACTGGGCTTCAGCGGCCCTCCAAAGAAAAGGAATTATCCCTTTTATAATAAACCCTCTTCGATGTATCATGTATGAAATAGACTGAATACTTCTTAGTGACTAAAAGTGCTTCCATTGTTTCCAACAAGTAATGGTATTCTAATGATACAAAACAAAAAAAGAATGATGTCCCTGAAATTCAGAAATATTTCAGATGCCCAGGTGTGACATCTATTCCATTTTTTCTTTCCCGTGGATCGAAATTAAATCAGTTCCACGATCTCCCCAGCGGAAAATGTCCAAAAGACATCTCAGTTCATCATGATTTTCCCTCCACGACACCCCGAAACACTGCAGAGTATCGGCGGAGTATCTTGCTGTCACCCTGACAATTGTGGTCAGGTTAAATCTTATTTCCTACCACATGTTTTATAGATAAGGTGTGAACAGTTTTAAATTTTGAAAATACTGTTTTTTCTTCACTGCATAACTTGAAGTAATCTATTTTTCTAGGTCTGTATCCTATATAACAATGGTATTGAGTCCTATCTCTTATCATGTTCATTTTTGTGTAGAGTCAATTTCATCGAAAATAAGTGAATTTTCCTCTACATTTTTGTTACTATCGACCTTAAAAAGCCCGCACATTTCGAGAGTTCTATTATCGCATTGAGAGTAGGATCGTCCGTTGTACGATCTATCCGATGCTGTATAGACCTCTGTAAGTAAATGCATAGACATGAATCATACCTAATATATGCACTATATCAGATGAGTAATAAATCCTTTTCATTTTAAGGGGTATCATACCTTTTAAGACATCAAAAAATCACATTTTTTTAATTATTTTATTAAATTGTTTCAACAATTCTGAGTTAATTAAAAAAACGCTTTCAAAAATTTCTAATAGAACCGAATAGGGAAAATAAAATAGAACGCATCACGATTTTGTGTTTGTTTACATTTGTCAATCAGCAGCTTGCTGTCAGACTACCAGCAGATGGTTTGGGTTTGCTTTACATTCGAGTCTTACAACAAGCAAAGCCTTAAATAATTATCTATTTTCCTAACACAAACTATTTTAACTGTATAACTTCTTCTTTCCATTGATAACTTTAACTTCTGTTTTATTTACTTTTGGATCGTTTCCACGTGTGATTTTGACCGTGTAGAACAATAATTTTTTCTGATTATATTTTGAAATAAGAAGCGCGTATTTCCTTGATTTTCTGTTATTGTTGATATTTTAGTTGATATGACTGTTTCAGCCAAATGTCCATTTGGTCAACGGACCAAAATCCGGTAGTTTACTGGTTATATGCACACCAGGAGCAAAACCGAAAGCGTTTCTGATGCTCTGAACCACAGTACCTCGAAAGAAAAATCCAGCTACTAGATCCTCGTTGGAAAGAAACTGCTGTTTTGATGGCTACTTAATCTTTGACATATATATGATTGCATGACATTTTTACTGTGTGTTCTCACTATGTATCTAGATCAAATGACGAACATTTATGAATTTCTGTTGAAACCAATTTAAATTATTAAAAATTAATTGACAGTTTTCTTTTTTAAATTTTGAAAGTTGAAATTATATAAAAACTTGGAATAGAGATTTTATTCTTCGCCATTTTAAAGATACAGTACTTTTAAGAATTAAAAAATATTTGTGCAAAAATATTGAAAACTTTTTGAAAAAAGCAGCGCGTTACAGAAGTCACTCAGAAATTTAAAAACAATTTGTTTTAATTAAGTTTGTTACAAAAAATTTTTTTAAATTTAGTTCAACTTTGAACTTAATTTTACTAGTTCCATGTTTTTTTTCACATCCTCAAATATCACATGTTTATGAACTATAGTTTAAAAAATACAGAAGTTCGCAAAATGTATGTTTATCCAGCATTTTGCAGACTTTAAAAGGTATGAGCCCCCTTAACGGTGTTCACTAATTTACTGTGAAACCTAGAAGACAAATCCAAAGGTCGCAGCTTCTGAAGAAATGGTGAAGTCGTTCACTAATTTCAAGAAATTATTTCCTTTTGTAAACATTGCAAAACATCCGTGTAGGTAAATTGAGAAATTCACAATTGAGAATTTGTGAAGTGAATGTTCATTCACAAGTTCCACAGGACGGATAGGGGAAGATTGCGAATAAAGAATAGAGCCTATATGATTGGCATGTGTTTAACGTATGATGCTTCTAATGAAAACGAACACACAACGCAAAGATTGAACCATGAAAACCTCCTCTACAGGTGAGTGCAGAACCGTCAAACATGTGAGCGTTCACATCTCCAGTAGTGCGAGATTGGAATATTTTATGCCAGTAGCTATGAAGATAGTCGGCGAACTCCCGGCTACTGTTCCAAACACCCGAGTGTATCCAACCCTCAATGGCTTGGGCAGACATGTGATGCAAATGATGACGCCTCATCTTATGGCTTAATGGCACCTCTCTATGGCAAGACAGGTAAGTACGGTAAGTACCCTTTGAATTTTTCGTAGTAATGGCGAAGGAGGTATTGGTCGATAATGAAAGCATTAAGTGCTGGAAGTGTGGAGCAATGTATTATTGTTTATCAAGTGATGGTACCTTGTACCGACTACCGCTAGGTAAATGCATATATGTGACCACGGAGATACACACTCAGTCCCTCGACAGGTGATGGCAGGAGCGGGTCACCCGGACTGAAATGAGTGGTTACCTCAAAGTCCGAACTGACCGTCCTTGGGATCTTTGGAGGACGATGGTGAACCCTTTAAGTAAAAGGCCCTGTGCACACATCCGGTATTTCAACGTCCGGCGCCGCTGCCGCAACGCACGTGTCGTCTGAGATATATTAGATCCAATGGAGTAGTGCACACATGCCACCGGAACCGTTGCGGCGATGCACGTCCAATTAGCGTGTAATTTGTACCGCAGTTCCCCACGGCGCCGCAACTCTCCGCACATGCTTCTCCGGTCTGAAGTACCTTGTTTTCATAAATAAATGGAATATAATTAATAAATGGTTGTATCCAGTAATCATCTATTTTGTTTCAAAATATACTTTTTTACACCAAGTAAGCGAACTAAACACGTTTTCTTCGATAGAATATTTATCGCAAATGGCACAAATGAGTATCTGCGTCATTTCACGGTTATGTGTGCATTGTTGGGATTCGGTGCTGTTACGGCGCAGCACGTTGAAAAAACGTATGTGCGCATCGGGCCTAAGAGTTATCTGATTTGGACAAAAGGATCGTGGGCCGAACCAAGTAACGGCGGCACGTGCGCCTAACAAACGTAACGGCTGCTCGTTTACGAATGGCGAAATCGGAGTTCCTGGCCAGTTGGTACTCGTTATCAAAAAGAGAAGGCTATTTGCCCGACTAGTTGGACTGCAGTAACTAAACGACGTCGCTAGTTCCCCGACTAGTTGGACTGCAGTAACTAAACGACGTCGCTAGTTCCCCGTAATTTCTGACGCGAGAGTCTCATATAGGAGCTATGCTTAAACTTGCGTAAGCTGGTCCCGCTCATTTACACTGCTTGGGCAATGCTGGCGGCGGAGGCTTTCGAGTGTGCGTACCGGGGAGGCTTCGAACTTCACTTCTTCTACTCCAGGACACCATGCCTCTATTTCTTTTATATTCGAGGCAATCCTGCGGTATAGCAATTCCGTAGAGCACATCCAAATACGGAACGGAGGGAAGTGTTAACCTCCATTTGGAACGCAACGGAAGTAGGTCGAGATGTTCGAGGAACTCAGAAAAGGAAAGCATTCTGTGGCAGGTTGAAAGGAAATTGGTCACAAGCACTAGAGCTGTCTATGTAACCTAGGTGTAAGGCCAATCCACCTTATGGAGGAGTTGGTATGAACAGCAACAATAGTCTCTCGATTTACAGAGTCCAGACGTTAACACCTGAGGAATTTCCTCAGGATATTAAATCACCTATTGATTACAATGACAAAGCGCAGAGCAGCCAGCTTTTACCAGGATACGTGCTCTTCAGAGACGGAAACTCTTTTACATGCTGATCCAGACTCTTGCGAGCAATGAACTTCTGTCAATATTAGGCAGGAGGTAGCGTCTACACGCAATAGTTACTATTAGTATTTCTGTATTTTTGCTGTGCACATATAATGCAATTATCCGTATTGACTATTTAATATTTAGTGTAATTAAACTAGGATCAAAAATGACTGTCACTGCTTTATTTAACGTTTGATTCGGGGAGACTGGTGGGAAAAGCTGTACAGCACCTTACATTAGAATTAAAAATTAGGGAAACTATAAGGACCTGTGACAAAAAAGGCCGACTATACTAAAATTATAATACAGGCATAAACAGTTAGGACAAAACCCTACAGACTTTATCAGCCCTCATGTCAAATATATTATCAAAAGAATGTTTTATCAGGATTGTCAAAAGGCTGTATTTACTCATGTCAAATGTATTATCAGACGTATAGTCAATGAGTTCGGACAACACTAGGGCACATCGGTTTCTTTTGGCCGGCCTAATCCACTTCTTTTGAACGGTTTATTAGTAAACCCTTTAAACTGGCAAAAGTCGGGAGGTGAGGGATTACCGCACCAACCGACCACCATTTAAGATAATTTAAATCAGAGATGCAAAACACAAATAACGGAATTTTTGAGATTGAGGTTGTATATTTAAGGTACGTAAAAGTGAGTTAAATTAGAATGGAAATGGGCACTTTTCAAAAACACTTTTCACAAAAAGTTTCGAAAAACGTAAAATTTTACTCAAAACAACTATTTTATTCGATACAACTACAGAACAAGGAAACATTTTCCGCCAATATCAAGCATACATCAAGCATTTGTACTCCATTAAGCAGCATGGAAACGTATCAATGGAAGCGACTTAAAAGATTCTGAGCTAGAATTCAGGAGCCACAAATACCTCGTATTCAAGCATTCCCTAGCATGTAAATACGTCATTGGTATTTTTAACGATCTTGGTAAATTTATCTACGAGATATCTCGCAAAAGAAGAAAACTAACCAGAACTTGATGTACGAGATTTCTCGTCATCAGAAGAAAACTGACCAAATTTTAATATCGTCATCATAAAAAATACCTTGATGACGAGATATTTAGTCGTTAGCAAAATTGGTAAGATTTTGATGAACAAGCTCTCATGGAAACAACTTCGAAGGTTAAGTATATGTTTATTGCACAAAACTATGCTTGAAACAACGCAAATGTCGTATATAACGTACTTTTAGCAAAAGCCCCCGAAGTGTTTTATTCCCCAAAATAGTCATTTTTACTGTGTCCGCATAGTCTCCAACATTGGTAACCCAGTCATCAGTAGTAGTTCTTACAGACATATTACATACGACAAAGAATCAATAAATTATTGATTAATTATTAAAATTTGGAAAAGTGACAAAATAATAAAATAATTAATAATTAAAATTAATAAATAAAATTTTAAAAAGTATTGAATAATTAATTGAAACAGATGCTTTTAAACAATATTCAAAACTATTGACTAAATATATAAGTGAATGAATCTTATTTTAAAAGTGACACTAATAAGTAACAAAACAAAGCGGCTTTTTTATTCCCTAGTCCAAGTTTCTAACTTCGGGATCGTTGAAGATAGAGTTAAAATTTTAACGGATTTCAAATCAGCGTAAAATTCTACGCCAGATCGATACCAAAAACAGATTTATTATTCAATTATTTACCAGTTGATTATTTAATTATTTATTGAATAATTAATTATTTATTGGAAGAAAAACACAATGAAGGTATCGTTCTATTGTAAAATTTTACGTAGATTTCAAATCCGTTGAAATTTTCAATCTCTCTTTAACGATTCCGATTTTACAAAAAGGAACTTTACAAAGCCAGTCAAAAATTTTTGTTTATTGTGCTTCCCTCCGCTCGAATCGTTTGGCGCAGGAAATGAAATGTTGACGCTACAAGAGAAAAAACGTTCCCCAACTGTTTGAGACTGCTATGACGATCGTCAAGCAAATGGTGGTTACGCTAGGTTTAGTTAAGCTTTGGTTTCCTAAGAAAGCGTAGTCGTGATCTAACGGCCGTGATGTAGCTGTGGGTGACATCACTATAACGTTATTTATATTTACCGATGGTGTTGGTTTCCTAGAAAGCGTTGTTTGTGAGCGTAACGAAAATTATCGGAGCCGCCATTTCCATGACTCTCGTCATAGCGGTCTCAAACTGTTGGGGAACGTTTTTTCTCTTGTAGCGGCAACATTTCATTTCCTTCACCAAACGATTCGAGAGAAGGGAAGCAAAACAAACAAACATTTTTGACTGCCATTGATTAGTTCGTTTTTGTAAAATCGGGATCTTTAAAACACAGAATAAAAAATTCAACGGCAACATTTCATTTCCTACACCAAACGATTCGAGAGAAGGGGAGCAAAACAAACAAACATTTTTGACTGCCATTGATTAGTTCGTTTTTGTAAAATCGGGATCCCTAAAACACAGAATAAAAATTTCAGCGGATTTGAAATCTGCGGAAAATTTGACACCAGATCGATAGCTTAAATGTGATTTTCTTTAAATAAATAATGAATTATTTAATAAATAATTAAATATTCAAATGGTATATAATTGCATAATAAAACTGTTTTTGGTATCGATCTGTCGTAGAATTTTACGCTGATTTGAAATCAGTTGAAATTTTCACTCTATCTTCAACGATCCCAAAGTTAGAAACATTGGACAAGAGAATAAAAAAGCCACTTTGTTTTGTTTCCCGAATAAAATAAACCACGACAGCTGTCTGTGTTGCCCATTCTCCAACGTATTCTGTCCGTCTAAGTTGACACCTATGGAGTCTGTTTTTACGACCTCCTAGTTACTCTCGCTTCATCATGACGTCTTACGGCTGTTAGATAACGGCTCCAATTTCTAGGAAACCGAAGCTTTTCGCTCACAAATAACGCTCTCTAATAAACCAACGCCATCTGTTTGTGTAAACAACGTTTTAGTGACGTCATCCACAGCTACATTACGGCTGCTAGAAAAACGGCTCCGCTTTCTGAGGAAACCGTAGCGTTACCGTCCTAGCGGAGGCGTAGCGGAAGCATCTTCCGAAGACGTCATTTCCGTAATGCAATCGGCTACGTCCTTCCGGCAGGGGAAAATGAAGGAATAATGTTTTCTCATAGCAGCTGGGGAAACGAAAGCTGCATTGGGGAAGAGTATTTTCGGGTTTTTTTGTACGAGATTCCTAGAGTTTTTCACTTTACATCCGTAGCTCCGTAGTTTTCACCTAATTTCCGTAGCAACTACGGAAAATTCAGTAACAGTTGGAGAGTATGTGTGTCCGTTCAGAGAATGAACACAACTTTCATAATTTTGTAATGGTATTTGCATGCATCGTGTAAAGCACTGAATTTCATAATCGATATGCTCTTTGTGTTAGGTGTATTCTGTATATTTTTCCTATTTTTCCCTTAAAGTTATTTCAATTATAGGACATTTTTTTATTTCCTTGATTATATTTTTTATTAGTCATAAAAACTCTCCATGCTATTGAGAATGAATTTTTAAAAAAAATGTACATATGAATTTTGTCGATCACTCGCAAAAACAGATCGATATTGCTTTAAATATTTCGCCAGAAATGCATCGACGATAACCATGTGGATTTTTTAGCGCTCCGTTTGCTCTTAAATCTCATTTCGACTTCCTAGTTACCTTACATTCAGTCCCGAGAAATGCGGAATAGCGTCGAGACTGTATTCAATGAAATACGATAGTTAAATAAGATTTAAAGGAAGAAATGATGGGGAAAATATTTTTTCCGATACATTTACTAAAGGTGGAATTTTTATTCGTAGGTGTGAGGAAAATTCGGGAATTTTTGCAACCACTGAGCGATTGCCCGAAGGATTCACGCTGCATCAGTAACAAAATAAAACGTAAATATAAATAAAATATCAATATTGCTCAGCAAAGCGCGTGATGGAAAAAAAAAAAGGATTACTTTCAACCGGCATTGCCCTTTTCTTAATGCAATTTTGTGCACTGCTGCAGTCGGCAGCCCTCCAAGTAACCAAGCAAACAAAAACCCAATGCTCCCGCAGTCAGGTTTGGTGAGAAATGCGAAATAAAATTGGCGGGCATTGATAATTGAATTGATACTTTAGGATTCCCTCTGACAAGCTGTTGCCAAAACACGCCATGAAATGAAAAAACTTGAAAAAAATAAAACAAGATGCCGTCTCGTTTCTTTTGAGGACCGTCCTCTAAATTTAGCGAACTGGAAATCAATCTTCGATGTGTTTATCAGGGACTTAGTTTCCTATCGAAATGTTAGCAAACGCAATAAAGAAAAGGGCCAACTCCACCTACCGCATTCGGTTTTAATAACATTTCCCGACCATTGGGAAGTTTCATTTCAGATGAAAATGTTGAGGGTTAATCCTATTTTTTCCTTAAGTATACCCAAGAACCAATTTCATAAGAAAGGTACGTTGGATAAGAATACTTCCCTCGGTCATCTTCAGGTGTACTATGTTATTTTCCTGATATATTTCTACCTGAATTACTCTGATATTACTCTCTAGGAAGATCGTATATTGGATAGCAACCGAAGGGTTTCGGGTTTGAATACAACCAAAAACTTTCGAATACAAAGTGAACTGGTGCATAGTTGTGGCTTCATTTGTCCTCACATTGGCGTGTTGTGGAAGTTTGGAGAGTGGGGTTCCAGCTCAGGTGTTGCATTATTATCTGACTGTTGTTCAAAATTACGTTGTGTAGTACTGAGATCATTCCCTTTGGGATTGATCCCTGTCTGTCGTCAATAGCCTGTCGTTATTCTCCCATTACGACATTAATTAAAATCCCTACCTCCCTATATTGAAATGGGGCCGTTGTGACTCAGAGGATTTACCCACTGTGCTGGAAACATGGAAGTTTTAGGTCACTCAGGTTTTATTACTTTAACTCACTCTCTGGGTATTTCTATCGATTAATCAGCGATACTTTCCTCGTTATTGCTTGTCCATTGTTGAAGTGAAACATCGAGAGAAAGATAGACAGTCTGATTTCATATTCCATACACTATATTTTTTAGATGATTTTTATAACAACTATTACAAGAATCTCTAATATGTTATAATAATACTATCACAATCCAGCTAAAACACCGCTATAACTTTGAAATTTTTTTTATTTCAGCCACAGACGTGGGCTCAAACATGCAGCAACATGTATTTACAAATTCTCTGCTGCCAAATAGCACTCTCTAGCTAGTCCAAGTGACGCTTGCGAACATACGTCCCTACGGAATTATGGTTTAATATTGGGTTCCTCAACACCCCTTAAGGTGCATAAATTTCTTAAACATACAGTACTTCTTCGAAATAAACCTTTACATTATCAAAAATGTATCGCTGAAATATGACAAAGATATTTTCAGTTTACATTGATGCCAAGTTAGGAAAGACATGTTCCCTTTATCAAACATGAGTGCAGCGACCATAACAGCAAGTATTTCATCTGTATTATTATGGAAAATTATTCAATTTTCTAAACATAATTCGGGAATGTTATTAATATCTTCTTGAGACTCTACCATCACATAGAAATAAAATTATTAATGTGTATTCTGTTTCCATCAAAATATTTACTAACCAAGAGTTGATTTGATGTGGTTTCTCGTATTACCGTCATTTTTGTTACACAGTGGGTGATTAGAGAACAAAAATTAGTCAGTTACTGTCTCTGCTGAAATACATTTGAATGCGACTACTCTATGGATATTTTATGCTCCAGATATTGATTAAGCATGCGTTTTAATTGCAATGTAAATTTGACTCTTCATATCAGTCTACCTGGTGGCTTATCTTAGCGTCGAAATTTAACTGTAGAAGCCAGCCTCTGATGCAAAAACCTATTTCAAATTGTCACCAACTCAAGACAAGTAAAAATTTTATTCCCTAATTGGATATTCATTCCCCTTTTGAAATAATAGAGCAATTTTGTCTCTACCAGGAATTTCGTCTTTTGAAATACCGACCAGATCTCTGTGTACAAGCTTATGACGACTGGAATTAATCGATAGCATTCGGAACTTTTGTTTGGAAGCTTTTATTATAGCCATAACTAATCGGTCTCGTATTGTCACATCTGAGATTCCGATCACCCTCGACTAGAAAACAAGTTGTCAACAACTAAATTATATTGGGCATTCTACGAGAAAAAGGCAGACGGGCCACCCAAAAAGAACGCGTGTGGTTCAGAACGTTCTGTGGTAACTCGGGACAGAAATACATTAAATCTGTCTTAGGGTCTGCATGTAATCCGGTTTCTTGCTCTGCCTGTCACACACATCCTTTTTTAACGATTCCGAGATCCAGGGAAAGGGCTGCACAGCTGTGGAGTTCACACCCATTAATGCTGCACAGGTGTCATTGAAAAACACCAGAATCAACATTTCAAGAGAGAGACGAACTCCTCCCGGAGGAAACGAAACCGGGGAGACGAGACGAGGTGACCGTTGGTACGAGGAGGGGAAGAAAGAGCTCTAGTTTGACAGCTATACGGTGAAATTAAACACCGGTTAAAAATACTAATATTGCAGAAAAATTTCTTTCTTCTTTATGAACATTCGTTAATTGAATGTTCCATATATATTTTGTTTATATAGTTTTCGTGTTGTTAATCTAGACTTTTCAAGTTGTAATAAGAAACTTGTAAAGGTATCCAGCTGAGTACGACTCCAATTAATTACTGTGGTGCAAAAACGTCACAAGTTATGTGTCGCTAACAAAATTTATCAAACCTTAAACACTAAACCAAGTCCGAAACACTTGTATGGCTATTACCAACGTTGGTATGGCAAGTTGTTGTAAGGTAAGTTGCTAAATATATAAACATTTTTATAAGGAAATTAAATATTCTTAAAATTACTATTTTATTTAACTTATTGTATAAACTGACTTTGTAATGTGGCTCACTAAGCTGGTCCCCTTACTTTATAAAAATAATATTCATGAAATTGAACTCACATAAAATAAATTATTCAACAGTTTCCTTTTAAAAACGTGGCTGCAATTTAAAACACTACCGTCTTATGGTCTCACATTACCGTCTTATGGGATTCGTGTTTAAATTATTTCTTTAGAAAAATACAGATATATGTTACATTTAACCTTTCTTCAAACGTTCGTTGAGAAATGTTGACTGTAGGGAATAATTCGTCAATGTTCAGTTGTGTAGCAGTAGTCTCAATTTAAGATCCCACTGTTTTTTTTTTATTCCCTTTTGACGTTATAATTACAAAAATAATGATTTTAACAGATTTTATAGTTTAAATGAAAATTATTCTGATTGTTTTGTGATCTATTTCACAATACATATCTATTCAAAATAATTTGTTTGAATGTGTTATCAGTACCTTTTTGCTTTCTGTTTCTGAGAGATAATGTTATTGGATTCTATCAGTAGCGTCTCTGAATAAATGAATAAAGATGAGTATATAAAAGTCTAGTATAATTCTTCTCTCAAAACCCTTAAGAGCATTTAGATAATAAAAAATACTTCTTGAAATATTTCACATATTTTGACGGATTGCCTGAAATTGCCAAATTTCTCGAATTAGATTAGACTACAATGTACGAACCAATGAGCCCATTTCTTAGTAACGGGAAATGAACAGGACATTTAAAGTGACATACAATTCCGATTCGATTTGATTTACTTTTGATAAACATCAATTGACTTTATTCGTGAAGTTTCAAATATCGCACCATGTATATTTCGAAAACGCCTAAAGCAATTCCCAATTTAATCACTAGAGTAAACATATCTACATATCGAACGAATGAAACTATAATATTTGTTCTACTGACTCCAGTTTTAAGATGACGATTCTTTCGAACTGTGGAAAAACAAACGTTGGTGCAATTTCAGGGAAATACAGTGGCGGATGAATGTGTTTGGCACTATTTGATCTTCGAACGTGGAGGATTTTATGCCGCTTAATATTGCATATATATGTGTTACCGCAAAAGCTCGGAAGCCGTTAATGTGCACATTTCATAGATAATCTGCAGATTAGCTGATTTGTTCCGTTAACGTGCGAAATCAAGTGTTTTCAGCATATTATCTAGGTAATGTGCACATTAACGGCTTCCGTATCGTTAAAGTTCAAAAGTTTGTTTCCTCATTCTGCCGTGTTCTCTCATTCTGCCGTTCGCATTTTGTTGCTCTCAACGGGTCGTCTCCAACATGAGCAACACCGTGATATAAGATATTATTTTGGTGAAAAAATCTTCCGCAGATTTCAAATCCGTTGAAATTTTTAATCTATCTTTAACGAATCCGTTTTTACGAAAAAGTACTAAACAATGCCTCTCAAAATGTTTTTTATTTTTTTCTCTCCGCTGAAAGAGGCAGGATATGTAATCTGCTTTTTTGAACGCGTAGGGCAGAATTTGCAATCTGTTTATTTTTGGAAAGAGAAAGTTCATAATAACGTCACAATCTCTCTTGCAAAATTATAAAAAAAATATTTAATTTAAAAAATATTTATTTAAAGAAAATCATATTTTTAAGTATCGATCTATTGTGAAATTTTGCTCAGATTTCAAATCCGTTGAAATTTTTACTCTATCTATAACGGTCTAGGAGATAGAAAAAAAGAACTTACTGACTCCAGTTAAAATATTCTTTTCTTATCGTCTGGCAGAAAAATTATTTATCCGCGCGTCTGAAATGAAAACTATAAATTTATAATCTGTGATCTCTTCTATGCTGTAGCATTCAATATGATTAAATTTCACCAAATTCATTTAAAAATGTTCTAGATTGAATTTTAAAATTTGCCGCGACCCAAAAATTGCAAAAAATTTGGACTACCTGTGTGCCAAATCTCATTACTGTAAGTGCCATAGAATCGTCAGGATTTTAAACAAACAAACATACAAACATTTCCTTTTATAATAGTAGATATATATATATATGTGACGACTTTCTAACAAGTCTCACTACTTAGTTACTCATAAAATACGAGCAGGACAGAGAGCAATAAAAAAGACGTCTTTATTAGACCACAGTTATGATTGGAGTGCTACAAGATAGAGATGGGCGATCCGCTCAGGAGCTGACTCAAAGAGTTAGCTCTCTTGACGGAGTGAGCGAGCGCTGATTCGTCAAAAAAGAGCTGTAGCTCTTTTTTAACCAATCAGGGCTGAAGAGCGGTAACTCTTTTTTAACCAATCAGCGCTTCCACTCTCGAAGAGTCATTTCCGCATGCAATCACCAGCTCAGTGATTCTTTTTGGGAGTTGATTCTTTGGGAGTTGATTCTTTGGGAGTTGATTCTTTTCGAGATTTGGCTCTTTCGAAGAATCATTTCCGCATTCGATCGTTTGCGCTCACTGATTCTTTTGGGAGTTGATTCTTTTAAGGAGTTAACTCTTTGGCTCTTTTCGATAACTATCGTTCTCGAAGAGTCAATTCCGCATTCGTTCTTTTGCGCTCCCTAGCTTTTTGTTACTTTTTTGAAGTTTCAAATTTTTAAATATCTATGTATTATCATAAATGTTATTTTTTTTTATTTAATTCAATTTTAGATTGAAAGGGTGTTTTTACGGCTTAAGTAATATCACACCTTTTAGCACTAATTAAAACTAGTCTTAACGTTGTTATTAAAACATATTCTAACAGTTATTATGTTATTCACTTAACATTAATATAATAATTATAATAAAACCTTGATTTCTCGGGAGTGATATCATTTTAATAAAGCTACACAAAATTAAATTAAACGTAACTCGTTTTTATTGCATTGCCTTCACAAAACAAGGCATTTTGAAAATATTTTATTAAAAGACAGGGAGGGGACTTGGATTTTGAAAATCTTTGGGACAACGAGTATTCGAGGGTATTATATACCTATATCTTAAAATAAATAGTTAAAAATCTTAAGTACTTAAATAAATTATTAATATTTTTATTACATGATTTTAAAATATCATTTAAATTATTAGGAAGTCTCATTTGGTAACTAAGTGGTTTTAGAAAGAAATCTTAATGTATCCAAACACGTCCAAGACACTTTTTTTAAATGTGGTATAGAAACATTTTAATGATATTTTTATGTTTTGTGTTTTAAACAATAGCAATGGGCTATAAATATTAAAAGTATATATTAATAATTTTGTAAAAATATGATAATTATGTATGAAATTTTAAAGAAATGTGTCAAAAACTTCAAATGTGCTACATGAAAATCTATTCAACCAATTTGAAAAATGATGCTACCAAAATAAACTACATGCATATTTCTAGGGAATGAACTAGAATAAAAGGATATTTAAATAAACAACAATTTTACAAGTGATTGAAAAATGAATAGAAGATTTTTTATAGTTTTACAGTCCTACTTCTTAAATAAATAGTAATAATTTAGAAACTTTTGAACTCAGCATAATTATTCTAGTTCATTCACTTGACAACATTATAAATAACAAACTCTCAAAAGTTTACTAGAATCCAGTTATAAGTTTTTGTATTATAACATTTGAAGTGAGGAAGTAATGCAAAAAATATTAATTTAGAGTTAAAGGTAGTTTCAAGTGCATCGCTTGCTCCCTTGCGTTTGCTCTTTGTGTAAACAATTTTGTTCTTCCTTCTCTTTAAAAAAGTTCACTCCATTTCCAAAAGAGAAACCATTTAAATATTTGAAAAAACTTTCTAAAATTATATTTGCAAAAAAAAAGGTTTAAATTTTGATTTTGCCATGTTTTTGGCCTTTTAATGGCCATTTCCAGTGTTTTCCATTCTTACTTCTTGTTTTCCCGCCTTGATTAAAATCTTAATACTTCTTCAAGTAATTAACAGAGAAAAAATTAAATATGTTTTGGAAAGTCAAATAAATACTCTATCCAATAAAATCGAAAACTTTTTTAGAATTCTTGGTCAAAAATGAGATTTTTAACGTGTTTGGATATTTTAATTGCTATTTCTGTAATCTCAACGGGTTCATTACGGGAATTACAAAAGTAGAAGTGTCCTCAAAGTAATTTATTCTTTATGAACAATTTCAAAGTTATATGAATTGACATGGTTTTGGGCCATCTTATGCCTTAGCAATTAAATTTTACAGCTTAGCAGCCCTATGCTGCAATGCCTATCGTCCTCGGACCCCGTCTCCTTCCTTTTGTTGATTTTAGAGGTAAACTGCGCAATTGCTGGATGAGTGAGCGTTTCAAGTGTTGTGTGCGTGGGTGTTTCAAGCACGCTTGGCGCCTCTTCGTCTGGACACATGCGCTCACGTGACAACGAGGGATGTTCGATGGCCCAAACATATTGTATACATTTCGATATGTTATATACATTATAAAATACCTCAAAGGAGCGGTGAGTCATCAAAAAGAGCTAGCTCTTTTTAGTGAGTGAGCGGTTCCGATCCGATCCCTGAAAAGAGTCATTTTCCCCATCACTACTACAAGAGATGGCGCAACAAGTCACAAGTTGCGTATCAACAAATTAATTATTCCTTGATCAACAATACTCAGACAGATTTCATTGCCTTAATCGTATCATTTGATGGGGCATCTTACTGTAAACAGATGGGAACAGATGGATCACGGCGTGGGAAGATGAATTTAGCTAAGCTTGCAAAAGTTAATTATTTCTCATGCAATGGGCTGCGAAACTGTAAAAGGCACGTGAAAAAATACTCGGAGGCGCCGGCTAATGTCGAAGCAATTTTCTCACGAATCATATATATATATGCACATTACCTACTAGGCACTCGTTAAAATGAAAAAAAGATCTTTGCTGGAATAACGGGAACGTACAGTCAACACATCATACCTTTAAATTATTCGACAATCTCGAGATGATTCTTTTTTCTCGGAAACTTTTATTCGCTTTACATTTTCAATCATGAACTCATACTTTCGTTTGTCATTAAAACACTATTACATTTTTAACCTTCCCTAAAGTGGTTTGCTAAGAATCTTTTCTTAATTTTACTCACCAATTCGGTGCTTGCTTGCATACTAGGAGTTAAATTTATCCGCTTTAAAAAAAAATCACGACACAAATCCACGCGCTAACAGGCAGAAACGAATTCGAAAACAGAATTAGCTATGCTACGCACTGGCAGCCGACGCAAATTATGAGAAATCAAAACAACCGGCTACGACAAGACGCTGGTGAAACCAAACTAAAACTAAAAGTGGAGGGAGAGGGGGAAATTGTAGGGAAAGGAAATAAGGGAAACAAACTTTACAACTTTAACGATACGGACGCCGTTAATGTGCACATTACCTAAGTTAAATGCGGGAAAACTCTTGATTCCGCACGTTAACGGAGCAAGTCAGTTAATTTGCAGATCAGCTACATAATGTGCACATTAACGGCTTTCGAGCTCTAGCGGTAACATATATAACAGTAAAAGGAAATTGTTTCAAGCCTGGCTCCCAGTCGCCTCTGAAGTACTTTTTCACGTGCCTGTTACTAAGTCTCTAAGCCCATTGCATCAGAAATACTTAATTGATTCAGCTAAACTAAATTCATCTTTCCATGCCGTGATCCATATGTTCCGTCAACCATCAAATGTTCGAGCGATGATGCCATATAAGTAGGGCAACTTTTTTGTTGCAGTAAAAATGGGAGGAGTTGCATTTATCATTCCTTAAAGTTGCATTTATGGAAATAAAGTTGCATTTATTTTCGATACACTAAATTCTAGTATCAGATAATAGAAGCGCAAAATCCTTTCGCTCAACTATCAGAGATTTTTAAAACGTCATCTACAAAGCGAACAGCATATTGATGATCGACACTCATCTCGCAAACTCTGCAGTCGATTACGCAAGTTTCCTCTGGATTATCAAGAGTACCAACCAATGTGTTACAGTATTTGACATTTATTTCACTTTCGTCTTAGGACGAACACCTTCTTACTATTAATTTGTCTGATCCGCAATACTTCGGCGTTCGCAAGATCAGACACACGTGATCAAAGGGTTGATTCAGAGAGCAAAAAATGAAATGGTAATTTGATATCACTTAATTTTAAGCTATATTTTAACAAGTTGCAGGTGTCTGCATTTATGCAAAAAGTTGCATTGATGCAGAAACTTGCATTTATGTTGCGGTTATAACTCACTTACTATGCACCCCATGTTGGTGGTTTTTTGGTTTCAGTACTTTACATGCAGCGTAGAACGCTTGAAAAAAAGTTGCATTTGTTGCAAAAAGTTGCCCTACATATAAGTCAATGGAATCTGTCTGAGTATCGCTGATCAGGGAATTATTAATTTGTTGATAAGCGACTTGTAACTTGCTGTGCCATCTCTTGTAGCACTCGTATCATGACTGTGGTCTAATAAAGACTCCTACTCGTCTATTTTGGTAACTAAGCCGTGAACCCTTAAAATGTCTCACAAGTCGACAATATTTAATGTTCCTGTTGATAGAAAGCCCGACGGAACGATGATAATTTAGTGTTTTTAAAAGGAACTGAGCAAATGACCAACATTAGAGGTAGTTTGTATAAAGATGAATTAATTCGAAAACATCGCTTAACAGATGCAAGAATGCCACAACTAAAATATATTAGTAAGAAAACTAAATGCAATACTATACGCCAAAAATTTGCAATTTTTACTAAATAATGAACTTACGGGAATATTCATAATCACCCCAAACTTCAAAATCGACTTCTGTAGTAATTGCCTTCGAAAAAAATATTTTATTTTTGTCTTACAGCAGATGTGTGATGAATATGAAATGGAGTGTATGGATGGATGTATCATGTATACATGTCCGACGTAAATTGTAAAAGCTATGTGACCTCATCTGACCATGGTTCAAAATTACGTGGTGTTCTCCGATCTTTCTCTTCGGCTCTGATCCCGGACCGTTGACAATAAACCGTTGTGTTGCACCTGTGCAACGTTAACTTAAAATACCTACCTACTACAATTAATTTTCACGGTATTTAGATTTTTAACTTGCATCTGGCATTGAGTTTTCATTTGATCTTGATGTGTAATTTGAACTCTACGTAATGCGGATTGTAATTTGGTCAATTCAAATTAAATAATACTTAATTACACGAATAATACTTTTGTACTTTTCATGTCGTGATCTTATTTCGCTTTACTAATTTTCTACATGAAAAAAATTATGTTGAATTTATTATGTAGTACTTAAAATCTTACCCGTTAGTGCGAGAAATATAATCGGATTTTCAAACTCCTAAGCAAATTTTTTTTTCAGCTATATATGTGTGTGTGTGTGTCCATTTCTGAAAGAGAATTCCCAGTGGACTTACCTGCAGCATAATCCGAGAGGACTTTACCCATTGTGACTGAAACAATCAACTAAGTACCATTCCTAACACGCCATTTCAATCTATACATTCCGTAAACGCCTCTTACTAAATATTATGAAACCGCATAACTGAATTAGGAAACTGTTCACCATTATTGACTATTCGAGAACGTGAGTGATTGGTCAATACGCATTGCTCAATTGACCTTAGATGTGTTTAAGGTCACTATTGATAACTGCTTCTGCTTATCTAAGCAATTCGACGGGATTAGATTTAATGTCAGGATATACAGTTACGTCTCAATACCGTTCACATAATATATTATATAGGTTCCATTACATGACCTATTTTGCTCATAATAGTTCACCTGTTTTATTTCCCAGTAGCAGAATGACCCGGCGTTGCTCAGGTAGAATTGTTTAAACGTTGATGGAACGTGAATGAATAATTACTTTTATATATCATAAAAAATACAACTATCGAAACAAATTATGTGAGCAGAAAATAAATTTTTAAACACCATTTTGAAATTGTTATGCCTTCTACATATATTCTTTCTACACTTAATCCATTTCACATACATCTGATTATATTACTGGAAAAACTACAGAAGCTGGTACTAATAAGAATACAAAAAGTCGATTTTGAGACTCGGAGTTATTACGAAAACTCCTTAAGTTCATATGCTGTAAAAAATGATGAGATTACAGCTTAGTATTGTACTCAGTTTTCCTATATTAATAAATATATTTTTATTTGCTGCAATCTTTCAAAGGGGATGCCATGTTTTCGAATTCCGACACCATTATGAAATGATGGAAAATCACATCGATACGATATTTACGATCAATTTATTTTCAAGAAAATGTAAAAATTCAATACCGCATGGAATTTTACAAATTGTATTGAACCAACTATTTTTAAGAAAGATTGGTCGAAATATACACATAGCGCCAAAAAATGCACCCATGTCTATGGTGATATTTTGTACAAATTAAATAGTTCGTTAAAATAATTTATTCCTAATAATTTAATTCCTTATAATTTATTTCCTTAATAATTTATTTAAAGCTATGCAATACCTAAAAATCACTCAAAATATCGAAAAAAATTTTATTGCTTTAAATTAGAGCTACAACCTTTCTAAATAAGTGTGCAAACTTTTAAACTTGTAACTGCATTAGTTAAAAAGTTATGGACACTTTTCTGATCCAAGACACAATAAAAATTACTCGCTTCAAAGTAGGTGTGTGACCTTCAGAGACAAAATTTTTGGTTTTTAATTCAAAGTGTGTTGTTAAGAATATAATGAAGATTCCTGGTGCTTTTAGCAAGCTGTATTGACTCATGGTATAACACCTGGTTCTCATATGAAGCATATTAAAACACCAATCAACGAATCGCATTTGGAAAAATATTGTCAATTTACCAAACTTTAACTGAACTGTTACAACGTTCTGTTAGGTGTACCACACAAAACTCTAAAGAAGCCTGCACAGTGTTATATGGAGTAAGTTCTCAAAGCAAAGTTGTGCATCACTACAACGTGTTACGATTGCTGTTTGTGATGCTATCACATAATTCAATGTGGATACTGTAAAAGTTTTAGAAGGTTTTCATATAGAAAACAATCTTTCATTGAGTGTGCATTCTAAAAATCTTGCCATCTATAAAGACTATCGTAGAACATAGTTAAGAAGTAGAAAGAAAACCAGCAGTTTATTTTTTAGCTCAGAAAAAAATTAAAAATTGCACGGCTACGTAGACAAAAAAATTGAACTAAAAAAAAGAATGAATTTTGAATTAATCTGGATACTTTTAAATGTACACACTCATTAATGCCTTTTCAATTATATTTTTAATTTGTGTAAAGTTACTATGAACTGGATACTAAAAAAAATTATTCAAAACTGGTATATTATGTATAGCTGAATTTTTGAGTTCGCGTCGAAAATGAAATGTTTTTAAACTTCAACTAAATTAACTTATTCTAACGGGTTATATTTTAAATAAGAAGATTTAAATTTTAGTGACAAATGCTTTGAATCGGTTTAATTGGTATGGAAACCAACATATTAATCCCAATAGCTCTGAGTTTTGTAAATAATTTTTAATACGGGTTTTAAAAATTAAAAAGCATTTTTCTCAGCTTTGATTTTTTTTGGCACTATTAGGTATTCAAAATGCTATGGATTTTGATGTATCAAAGAAATAGCTTCCAAACTTTTTTCACCTATTTTTATATGTCTTTAAAATAAAACTGTGTATGGATTTACATCTGAGTGCTATATTTATTTATTTTTAAATAGTTTAATATAAAACTTTTCGTTTTTCGAAGGTTTTTGCATCTTTTTAGTTTTAAAATATTGTATAAAACTAACTATGTTCTTGATTTAAAAATCCATACACAGTTTTGTTAAGTATATTTAAAATAAAGTTGAGAAAAATATTTGAAGCAAAATAATGAAAATTAAAAAAACAGTAGCATTTTCACAAAATTCAAAAAAATTTGTAAAAATTGAATTTAAAAAAATATTTATTTGACAAGATTTTTTTCTTCTGAAATCAACTTATTATTTACAAAACAATAGAAAAACAACAATATTTTAATTCGATTATGAAAAATGAAGAAAATTTTAAGAATGGTACCGCGTCCCCTTAAAACAATGTAACACATAAAATCAGCAGCTTCTTAACAAACAGAAGTGAAATTCAGATCATTGAAAAAAATGTAGGTTTCTGAAAGATGAAAGATATGACCAAGCAAGTCAGACTTTGAATTTGAATCTACTCAGGACAAAAGCAATTCGAGATTGCAAAAGGCAGTAACGGTTCATTCACAAAAATAACAGATTCACTTAACTTAGATCTATTCAAATATGACAGCATCATTTTGCTGCCTTTACTGAGAAACATCAACTTAGATTTCTAAATAAAGTCAGAAAACGGAGCTATAATTCTGTAATTTCTATATGACGAGTATCAAATTAAGCTTTTATGATCAATGACAACTGTACCCGCTTAGTTTACACATTGATTTGGCCAAAAGAGCTGCATAACATTGTTACAAAGTGGGAGCAGTGAGGAGGCGCTGTTGTTTGTCGATGTGTAGAGTACAAAAAACCGTTTATCCAGTAGAAGGGTAGTTGCTACGTGGCGTCGAAATGGACAGTTTCGCGTTTTTACAGCTCTAAATCATGTTTACAAAAAGTGATCAACGATCGTGGATTAAAATCGAGGTTGCCCATGGCATAAATGCATCGCAATGTTATCAAGGATTAACTAATGCCTGTGGCGAGAATGCTTTACCGCATAGGACGGTTGCACAATGAGTCAAAGCGTTAAGTGCAGGTCGGACTAAGACTGCGGATTTCGGTCATCCATTCCTCAACATCACGTTAACATCGTGAGTTTTCTCCTTTCCATAGATCGTCCGGGAATTATCCGTTGAAGTTGGGCTCAGTCATCAAACGGTGTGGCAGATACTGAAGAAAGGTCTTAACATGAGGAAAATTGCTTCACGCTGGGTTCCACATCGACTCACGGACGTACAGAAACTGCACCGGTATGCACTGACTAGTATCCACCTCGACAAATAACGCAATGACGGAGACGCATTTCTGCAGCGTAATTTCGCCATTGATGAGACGTGGGCTAGAACCTACGAGCCTTAATCAAAGCGTCAATCTAATGAACGGCGTTACCCAGGTTCGCCACGTTCACAGAAGTTTCGTCAGGATCAGTAACCCAGTATGGTGAAGGTTTTGCTGATTGTGGCATACGACTACGAGGGTGTCATTCTTACTCATGGCTGTGCCTCAATGAGAAACTGTCAACGCTGACTATTATTGCCGATTTCTACAGCCCCATCCGTTCCCGGCTATACGGCTCTAACGTTCACGTTTATTACGGGACAATCTCCCTATCGTGTTGCATGACAATGTTCATTGTCATGTTGCACAAGCTGTAAATGATCTTTTGCGACGGTGGTCTTGGGAGGCGTTGGAAAACCCTTCGTACTCACCTAACATGAGTCCTTGTGACTACGACCTTTAACCTACGTTGAAAGAACCCCTTCGAGGCATCCGATTTCCGTACCGTCTGTGATCTGAGCAGTAGGGCGCTCCGTCTCTGACATCAACAGACAACACTTTTTCCAACAGTATCCTACGGCTTCCTGACATCTGGCAAGAGGTATAAGACTTTGCTGGTGATTATTTTGAAGGAATATAATGTAATTTTGCTTGTACGTTCATTAAAAAGTGTTTTCCAGGTATGTTGCGATTACTTTATTTACAAACCTCGTATGACAAGAATTCAACATTTTTGATAAATTAAATTACAACCCTCGTATATGTTACTGCATACAGTTAGCCGTTACCCTACTACTAGCAGTTTATACAGTTACCCTACTGCATACAGTTAGCAGAAATATGAATTTACTCCAGTACGAAGTATTATACGTAGAAGTTATACTTAAGAACACGGAACCATTGTATATTGCTTCGTATTTAACCCTCTTGGTAATTGTCTTGATATATGGTCATCAGAAAAACCATAAGCAGATCAAATGGACGAGACAGCTCATCATTAGCAAAACCGTTAACACATTTTGTTTGACGAGATACCTCGTCATTAGAAGAAAACTGACCAAATCTTGATCTCATTATCATAAAAAATTGGCATCTCATCTCATCAAAATCTCATTGGCAATGACGAGTTATCTCATGATAAATACAATTGGTAAATCGTGATGGACGAGATATCTCGTCTAAATCTCTTGGAGGGTCGATTGGAGGTACGAAATAAATTTTCATATAGATGGTTTCATTCATTATAAATGGTTAAATAAGGTTTCCCAAAGTCTCATTGTGATATTAACAGATATACAATTTAAAATCAATGATAGAAGCTATAGCTTGATCGTCTAGGTATTATTACCTATTATGGTTATTTTGAAGCTTGCAGACCTAAATTCTTAAACATAGTTGGTTCAAACCTAAAATAAATATTATTCCCTTATGATTAAGATAAACGTATTATATTAAGATCAGGTAATTAGAATCTATACGAGATAGAGAGCAGCATAAGAGATTATTATTTGACGGATTATTCAAGTTAAGATTATTTAATACGGGTAATTAACTTCCACTAGAATTCTTATTAAAATTTCATAAGTTAGAGTGTGGAACTATTTCGGTGCATTTTTCACATGCGTCATTAAGTTAATTCCCGAATAAAATTAAGTATTTATAGATCACCATGCAAATTTATGTGGAGTTTTATAGACACGGTTGGTGAAACAATGATTTGCGAATAGCTCATTCACTATTACTCGGCATCATTCGCATAATGTGTAATCGACTATTTAAAATATCTCATTGATGACATTGAATATCATTACACTTCGTATTCTCAAATCGCTCATTTCGGTTAAATATAATGGTACCTCCATAATCTTGGCTATACTTATGGAACTGGTTTTCTTCAAATCAGATTGGATCAGACACATTTTACGAAAAAATATGTTTAGATGATTAAAAAACTTTTGTTTTATTTATTTTCGAATACGTGTATGTAGTAAGGTAATTAAGTAGCACTGGAGCAACATAGAGGGCTATTGGCTAAGATACGGATGGCTAAGATAGGGAAAAATCCAAGGACAACGTCTCGTAATTTTAAAGGCTTTTCAAACATAGGAACACCATTCTTTTAATCTTTCAGCGCTGGTAAAAGGCATAAAAATTTAGATTTAAAGAAATTATTTTTCTCTTTTGAAAACAAAATAAAAATTTAAAACTACTATCGTTTTACATTTGTTCTGGTATGGTGAACTGTACCACATTTGCAAAGATTGACTTACAATACAGTAGTATGAGTAAAAATCCATATACTTTGATCCATGAAGTGCCTGGAGAAGAACTGAAGTTGGACTGACTTCTACGCTCTGCTTCATTAGTGATTGGTCATGAAGACGTGTGCTTTCAAATGAGCCTGATGGCCCTTCTCTCAACTTACCTGATTATCCACTTTCCATAATTGACGGATGATCCAAGATTAGTTGAATTTCCTATGCGATACATGTAACTCCTAACATCTGTCTGAAGCCCTACGATAATAGATACTTCCACTAATATGAAAGGTACAAGCTTTCGTGCGTCGACCACATTAAGAAAAACGGTGACCTACACTGATATTCGGCTGCCGAAAGTGAACGTAGGACAATCCGAGGTATGCAATCACTCCTTTCATGACCAGGTATGCAGAAATATTTCCGTTACTTTTATACGTCTCTCACTCTCACTCAAATGACAGTCAACTAGTGGTAACATACACTATATGGACAAAAACATTTGGGCACTGCATGTTTATCAGAAAATGTGCTTTATTATTCTATTTAGAAACGGGTAGACCCTCCTGTTGCTTGTATTTCAGATGCAACACATCGATACATGCTTTCCACAAGTTCTTTGAAAGTCTAGGCATAAATACCTCGCCATGCCTCTTGCAAGGCTGAGAGAAGAGATTCTTGTGAAGATGGACGTGCGTGGCGGTGTCGTACTAGTGGCTCCAGTTTGTCCTACAAGGGTTGGATCAGGTTGAGATCGGGGCTTGGAAAAGGCCAGTCAAGCAAATTCAAATCATTTTCAGGAAACCAATCTAGCACACGTTTTGCAGTATGACATGGAGCTCGATCCTGTTGGAAGAATAAACATCATCGCCCTAGTATTGCCATAGTGTAGGCAGGGCCGAATTATCCTAAATATCGAGGTACACGTCAGCGTTCAGGGTACCAGGTTCATAAAGCAATGGGCTGAGTCCTAACCAGGTAAACAACCCCATATTAAGATGGATGCTCCTTCAAATTTCAGAAGTGTCCAAATACTTTTGTCCCTATCGTGTATATGAGATTCAGATATTGCTACATTTCTGGAACGGGAGTATTGGGGTGAACCACAACAAAAATTAGTTTACAATATTCTAGTAATATACATTGTTGCCATCGAAAAATTCCACACCATGAAGGAAGCGTCTAAAGCCTTAAAATTTGCACGATGTGTCGATTACGAAGGATACACGCATATGATTAGCACGGAAGCTTATATGCAAACCATGGGCGTCCATGACTCTCCTTGTAATTGATAAAGATGTAGGCCTTTTTTTTAGCAAATATATTGGTTTTGCTGGACATACTGATTTTACTTGTTATTCTGTTTATTATCCTCCGAGGGTTGAACACGTTCTGAAACCTGAAGACGTGACTTCTATCCAGTTTCAATCTTCATAGCCAATGGGATCTTAAAATTTTTTTTAGCTAAAAGGCGTACTTATTCATTATATGTGATATAAGGTTAATTAATGTGCACCTAGTATTTGAATTTTGAGTAACAAACATTGACTTTACATATTTGTGAATACTTAATTTACAAATACTTTACATGTGAATAAGCATATTGATTTTCAGAATTTTAAATGATAAGTGTTCCAATTTTAATAAAAATTCACTCCACCGTTGCTCTACATAACACGGAATATTCACGTACGTTCCGTTATTCTAGAACTCCAGAATACAATTCCAGATTAAAAATGATTCACAACCGGAAACCCTTCGTTTGACATTCATCCAACAATACGAAGCTTCACCCACCCTATTTTACAACTCGAATCTTCAATTAGTTCCGCCCTCCGCGCCTTTTCATCGGAAGCACACGCCATCTTGGTGCTCACAATTCAAAGCATTCCATCTAAGTGATCTCTTCCCCTCCGATTTCCAACAATGGCTTGAAATATGCTCGACTCTCCACCAAAAGAATGGGACAAAACTAAATGGAATGGCACTGGATTTCCGCAGAGAAGTATCGCATGTTGACTCATTGCCGTGTGTCTGCCTGTTTTATATTTATTCCACTGGGTCACCTCCTCAAGAGTAAAGAGTGGAGGATTTCTTCCGAATAATTCCTGTTGGCTCTTTTCTTTCCCGTTTTTGTAAGGATGTGTTATCTGCTTACATGCTATAAGAGAAACTTTTATTGGACATCCTTAATCCGAGTCTTTAGGGTCCTTAGGTATAGGAGCCGCCTTCTTTCTATTTTCCTTTCTCTTCCTGTTTCCAAGTATCTGATATGAGTTCGGATTTCTTTACGTTCTGGTGGATTCGATTATTGGTTAAAGCAGATGAGGAAGTTTTGCACTGTTCAAGTAAGAGACGATTGGAATGCAATACTATTAGTTACTTGTTTACGTGGGTTGTGGTTGTTCTTTGTAATTATTTGCTTTATAGATTCGATTCGCTACTAAGATGTGTTCGGGACATTAACTTAATTGTGAAATATAGCGTCAGACAACTATAAAGCTTTGCTAATGGGAAAATTTATCACTGAAATTACTCTCAAAGCTGATTGCATTTACGTCTTTTTAAGTTTTTAAAATTAATTATATGCACTGTGTGTCGTAGAAAGAATTAGCGTCGATAAAATAAAGAGCTTCTTTTTAAGACCTCCTGTTGAAGGTTTTCGTGATTTGTTTTGTGTCTTTTGCTTATATGCACTACGTCAAAAACTTTTATTGGACATCATTAATCCAAGTCTATAGGGTCCTTAGTTATAGAAGAAGCCATCTTTCTATTTTCCTTTCTCGTACTGTTTCCTGGTATCTGTTACGAGTTCGAATCGCTTTACCTTCTGGTTTACACGATTATTGGTTGAAGCAGATGAGGAAGTTTCGGACTAATCCAGGTAGATATGAATGAGATACAATACTGTTAGTCAGTTAATTGGACAGTAAATGTGACTGTAATATATTGATTTATAGATTCGATTCGTTACTAAAATGTTTGTGACATCAATTTAATTATTGTGAATTTGTCTTTTGAGATATGATATTTTCTTACAAATGTAAATTTATTTTAATGAATAAAAAAGCATCACCAAGATTATATTGAATTTTCCGATGTCGGTATTATCTGATACATTTTACGTGTTTCAAAGTTTTGAATATTAATTATATATAGTATCATGGAAAGAATTAACATCGATACAAATGAAGGGTTTCTTTTGAATAGTGACGTGGATGTGCAGAGAGTGAGGTGCGAGCTCAGGTGTAACCTCGTCATCGAACCGTGTTTCAAAATTACGTGGCTCGTTCATAATGATGTTTGCAGGAATGCATGAGCATTTTTTTTAGCAATATTGATGCTCATACGTAGAAAACACCATTTTGTATTCTCTGGGGCCAGGCTCCTTCCTAATCTCACCCTACTATTGACGGACCAAAATAATGCAGGATCTTGTTATCTATAAAAAGTATGGTGCTGTTAATATTGTTTTTGGTATATATCTGAGTTCGCCGTCTTTTAGAGTCATCCTTTACATGAGTGGAACGTAGTCGTCTCTCTGCGTGAACGTGAGTGGGATTACTCAGACCGGAAATCCTGTGTATGCCCTGGCGCATGCTCCGTTCATTCAAGCATTGATTCTGTGTGTGTACATCTCCAAAATACTTGTGTAGCAATTTATCTTATACGTACATTTCCATGTATTTTCGAGTGAAGCTCAAAATTTTCAAAGAAAGTTTTTCTTCTGGTTATTGGATGCGATTTGAAACTTATTAATCAGTCCATCCTTTATCAGACATTTCGTGTCATGGACTAAAGAAAACTTTCTTTCAAAATAATAACATTAAATAGAAAAATTATTATAGTTCTAAGAGTAATATTAATTTTAAGGCACTTCAATTTCCTTATCTAATTTCTGTAGTTCTTTCTCATGCGCGGTGTAGTAAAATTTCAGTATAAATAAATATGATAAATTGAATGTTATATTATTTTTTCTTGTAGGTCCTATCTTTCGAGAAGTTGTATTTTCTATTTCTAGCTCTCTTTTAAAAAGTTTAATGCATTTTGATGTATGTAAAGCTGTTTTTATAAAACAGTTCAAATCATAAGTTTGGATGGCGGTTTTTAGTTTTATAACTGTTTAGAAGGATTTTATTTTAGCAAATATATTTAATTCTGCGGGATTTTGTTATAGATAATATTTATAATTTTATAAATGTGAAGAAAATTGATGGAAGGAAGTAAAATATTTGTTTTTAGGGTTACTTCTGTAAAATAAATATTTCTCCAAAAATCTGTGGCATCAGGTGAAATAAAAATAATAAAGTCAACCATATAATATTAGGTGTTTACAAATTTATATGCCTATGTTTAATATTTCATAAAAATAGAGGAAAAGATAAGCTCAAATAAAAATTATCTTCCATGAAAATTGATGTAAAGATTATCTAAAATTCTAGAAAAATAGGTGTCTTGTAGTATCCTCTGTATTTGTTGAAATTGGTGTTCACTATTAAAGTTAAAGTTCTTAAGGATACAAATATTAATTAATCGATCCCAGTAATATTTTGTTGTGTAAAGTAAGGAATTAAATTCAGTAGAATAGGAACTTAGGACATAGTAAGGCTTCTTTTGGTGAACAAATATTTGAAATCAAAAAGGATATATTTGGTATACATATTGTTATTATCAAAACTAATAGTATTATACTATTATTTATAATAATTCAACCATATATTTTTAAATAAAATAGCATCAATAGTATTTTTTATTAATTTTAATAAGAATTTACAGGTTCAAACATACAGATTTGGTTTGTATCACAATTGATATACCTGGATTCTGTGAATATTTCATGAAATTTAATGCTGATAGTAGTATAAGGGGAGAGAATGTTGTCATCTTTAGCTGGTTACGTTTTATTGAAGGCAATGAAACATTAACATTTATATTATAACCTATAACCTATATTTATTTTTGTAAGTTGCAATATTTTAATTCTGAGTCAAGCAGGTTTAAATAGAATTTTTTGTAGAATAATTTAGTCTCACTTACTTTTATTTGTAGGAGTCATTATACATAATGTTGTAGGATTTAAATGAGTTTTTTAATCCACTTCCATCAATAGCTTTTTACTTTTTATAAATTTATATAAGAAATTAATATATAAAAAATCATATTTGAAACATTCCATTCTCTGGAACGTTCCAATGATATAGAAAAAAAATTTTATTAAATTTTACATTAATATAATTTAAAACTGATCATATACAGGTTCCATAAGATAATTCTATCCTATGCTTCTGTGTGTACAAAAATAAAAAATTTAAAAGAGGCTGAGATGGGAACATCAAGTTTAAATCATAGATATTTCCACCAAACGTTATCAACGATTTGTGTTAGCTTACACGAAATGCTGAGTTCTTCAATTAGATTATTTTACATAGTTCACTTTGTAATTGGTGTCAGTAAAAAAAATTATATATTGGACGGTCTGAGAGCCCACCTGCAACACAGAATTTTACTTACATGACATTATTCATGTATTGGTGAATAATTTCATTATGAACTTGGAACGAGCTTCAAGATTCCAAGAAAAGGCACGTACGTTTCCTACTTTTCTAAAATTAAAATTTTGCTGCAAAATAAATTATTTCCACAGAGGTAGACAGAGCTTTAAAATTATAGCTTGATTTGACGTAGGACAAAATTCAGACGTAGAGACTAATCAAATTAGTAATTTCTAACTTGTCGTCTCTAAAACAGGTAAATATGCTTGAACATCATACTTCACTTTGAAAAAGCGTTTATATAGGTTTTGTTTAAAATATCAGGCGTTCATAAATGATAAGACCTCAGGATAGGATTAAAAACAGGGGACGAAGTTACTGTTGTGGTAATAAAATGCTTACATGCCTCCATTAAAAATCACGAAATACATTTTAAATAAATTCAGTGTTATATATATAATTTCAAAAACACAGGAATTTCACAAAAAAAAAAAAAAGCCTTTAAAAAATTATAAAAAATGAAGAATTGTTGGTGGATTAGGGTGTTATCAGGGAGGAGCCTAACCCAGACAACATAAAATGGTGTTTTCTACATATGAGCAGCATTAGGCTGAAAAATATATATATAATATGTAGTAAAACTTTTATTTCCTACTTTTCCTTCAAATTTCTTAATTTCCATTTCCTTGTTAGCCCAAAACAATCGAAGCACCAAGAAGGAAACAACCGTTTGAAATGAAATCAACCATGTGTATACACGTTGATATCGCACAGGTATGCCAGAGTTTTGGACCTACATCACCATAAAACGATAACTAAACAACCAATCTTCTGTTTATGGTGTATGGTGTTTTTAAGGTCTGTTTTAAGGTGCATGTACACACTTGAAATCCTGAAAATCGAACAGATAGTCTAAATTTTTTTTATTGCATCCAAATAGTCCTCAATCCTTTGCTTTCAAACAATGCCATGATCTTGCAAATATTCAAATAGTTTTCTAGTTACAAGGGTTTTCGTTAGGCACTGTCATCAGGAACGGTCATCTTTCCAAAACTTTAAACTCAATTTCTGAAGAAACAAGTTTTTGCAATAGGATGCTTTGTTCAAACAGTGACAACTTAACAATAAATTAATATATTATAACTATTTTCGTATCATTATAATCTATAAAATACAGTAGATGTTTTGACCCTCAATCAGAGTTATTAGTTAAGAAACAAATGTTTAATTGATTTTTAAATGCTAAATTTCCAGAAAAATTTTTGATTTTTTATGTAGCGAAAAAAGTTGTAACAGAAAAATTTTCTCTCTAGCAACTTGATTGAGTGTCAAATCATGAAGAATAATATTGGAAATTATTTCCAATTAGAATGTCTTTCTAGACAAATTATAATTTGATGTATCACTGTTGAAAAAACGCGCTGATTAGCTCATTATATCTTAATTAATAATTAGTTTAATATGATTTTTTCTCGCTGAAATGGTTTTAAGCATAAACCAATGACATACTGTGACAAAACTGGATTTTTAAATTTAAAATTAAAAAAACTTCTTGAGTGTATCTGCCTCTTAACTTTTAATGTACAATATAATGGTAATTGGTAATTTTTAGTTAACGTTGTACTAGAGCAACACAACGGGCTATTGAAGACGGTCCGGGGTCAGTCCCTTAAGGGAAAGATCCGAGGACAACACTTCGTAATTTTGAATACAATATAATGATGATGTCACAACACTAAGAAAGTAATTCCTTTAGTCAATAGTTTATTGCTAAAAGAACAAATAGATCTTACTATGTTTAAAAATGGTGCCATTAAACTTTTATTATGCTTTTTTAAAGTTCATTGGTAAGTCAGGACATAGGCTGGCATAAATGAAATCGAAATAGAAAAGACTTTATTGCATCACAAAATCACATAAATGGAAATGGAAATGCATAATTAAAATTACTTCCTTCAATGGATGGGATTTACTTCATTAAGGCACTACTTGTTTACATCATTATACCTCTACAAATATGCACTGCCATTATATTTTTTCATAAAAAATAGATTTTGTAAATGTTCAAAATATCTCTCATTAAATTAATTCTGAAGCAATGTGTTCTGCATAAAAGTTATTGTTAGGAGAAATGTCAGCTTCTTCTCGTGGAAAATTTTACTAAAGTAGTGGAAAACATTTAGTACGTTACACGCTCTTATTTATAGATATAATGGGAAACAGAACTTAATTAAAAAAAACTAAGGTAATGGGGAATTGATTCCAGTTTGTTCCACGCATGATACGCAAAATCAATAACTTTAAACATTCAAATCAGTTAATTAAATATTTGAATAATTCTTTTATAATACGCAAATATTCTTCGTTTAATCTCATACTTGCACAGCAGTTCTGTCAACAAATCCTTCATTCCCAGTAAAAATTGAAAATCCAGCATAGCACCTATCTGACCAACTAAAATGGTGAACAAAACTTCGTAACTTCAAATTGAAAAGTAAATTTCTCAACCTTCGCATAAAAGTTATTTTTAAACTTTCAAGTGGTTTCTACGTGATATCTCGTTCATTAACACTTGCTAGTTTTGCCCGGGCGCCGTACGGGCAATGTATTCGTGCCTTTACTGATTTGCCCGTACGGCGTACGTGCAATCTCAATTTTCTATTTTGCCCGTATTTTTTCTATTTTTAAAACCAAATTAGTCTTATAGACGGCGATAGTTTTCCACTAAATGGTAGTTTATTCTATTCGGATTGGTTTAATAAAAACATGTGACAAAAGCACATGGTTTTGTCACATGTTTTCCATGACTTGACGAATTTTTATCATTGAAGGCTTAGCTTTTTGCTTGTATTTTACTTTTGCTGATCATTTGATAGATTCATTGATGTACAAGTAGTGCAAACTATTTTTACCATAAAATAATGACTGATTCAGAATGCATACAGCTCATTTCTTCGGACTGTGATTCGGAATCAGAATCTGATATGTCTGTAAATGAGTCTGGGTGAAGTGAAAGTTTTCTAGATGACTTCAATACTAGTGACTCTGATAGTTGTTCAGATGGATTAGGTCAAGCAAGGCAATGTTTTGGAAATTAATAAGAAGGGTCAGTAAATGTAATTGACATCGAGAATTAACTGTAAAGTAATTGTATTTTTTATAAGCACAACGGTAATTGTAGCTTCCTTGCAGGGCGCTCACATAAGAAGAAAATACAACTTCCAGGAAAAACATTATTATTCTATTTGAAATAAAAAAAAAGTTGGAAAAGGCTTAAAAATATTAAAAATGTTAATTTTAACAACAGCTGCCGACTTACAAATGTAAAATTAACAAAAAAACTCAATAAAAAGATGTGACATTTTTGGATCGCATTCGGGGAAAAAAATGAAACTGTTGAGGGGTTAATATGTGATCATTTTTTCTCATTACGAAGTACTATCTCGTCATCAAGATATTACCGATTTTTTAATGATTACTAGATCGAGATCCGATACGTATTTTATTCTGTTGATAATGATTGTGTTTTATTTCGATGACAAGACATCGCATCCAACAATGTGTCCTTACTATCTGTCAGTTATGCTAATTACCTAGACAAGACAACCACCAGGAGTTAGTAGTCAATTTGGATTTTAAAAAATCTCATCTTACAAGGCGTTTCTGTCAAAAGATAGTTGATGGAAATTAATTGTTCGCGGTGAAATTTTAAAATAAGCACTTTAAAAAAGACATTCTCTGTGAAGACATTCTCTATGAAGACAAATGTAGGTGACACTGTTTCTGTGGCAGAACGGTGAGCCCCATTTGTATTTCTAAATCGACGTTACTTGTCTTGTTTATCGAATACGATTCCAGCACAGCAGTAAAAATGGTAAGTAATGTATTCCGAGTTGATATACTTATGATAGTTAGGGCAGCTTTTTGTTGCAATAAAAATGGTAAAAGTTGCATTTATGATTCCCTAAAGTTGCATTGCTTTTTATCCACTGAAATTTAAAATAATTATTCTTGTGAAATGAAAAAAAATCCGAATTTATTTACAATTTTAGTCGTGTACAACAGTATTGCAATACATCATTAAATACAGAAGAACGTTGATGTCGATGAACCGCCGATCCTAGGCCAGTAATTTCTTTAACATTAAAAATCTGCTCTCAGCAGAGACTGATGTTGCCTAACATCGTTGCAGTTAGCAAATAATGACTTGGAGGAAAATCGTCTCGGGAAAATGTAGCAATAACCGTAAGGGAGTCATTCTTTTCCAATTGTTTTTTAAGATACACTTTAAGGCTGCGAGGACATTCTTTAAAATCGTTCTATCTGATATCTTCATACGCTGTCTCGATGTTGTACGCTTTTGATTGCTATTTTTCTACGAGACGAATCGAACATTCGTAGCTTCTTTTGATTTTCAGCAAACTTTTTGGCAACTATGGGTGATAATTTTAATTAATTAAATTACTGGCATGATTGCATATATATAGTGCAATCATAAAAACGTGCAATCCATCCATTAATTAAAATAATTATTAATTATTTAAATTTAACTATGAAATAATCATTTTGTATTAATTAATTTTAAGCTAAATTTCAAAAAGTTGCAGGTAATTGCATTTTGCAAACCAGTGCATTTATATTGCGGTTATAACTCACTTACAATACATCCCATGAAGGAGGAATTTTGGTTTTAGTACTATATATGGAGCGTTAAACATGTGAATAAAAGTTGCATTTGCTGCAAAAAGTTGACCTTAAGTTGAAAGTTTATCGGTCAGCAGAAACTCCTGACGCTTCTAAATCAGTAATACACTCATTGCCATAAAAATTTGCGCACCAAGAAATAATTGTGAGATCTTAACGAAACTTGGAATGAAGGTACATGTCTGCCAGATATGCAAATGATTACAAATGCAGCGTGATTGCGCATTGCGTAATGCCACTAGAAGGCGCTGAACTTCGTTCTCCTTGGAGTATAAAACAGGTAAGCAGAGCTTGCTTGAGTGTACTTAATATTTTTCAAAGGAAACGCTTAGGTAGACATGCCGTTACGCTGCCATCGAAGACAATATGAGCAGCTGTCAGAGTTCGAGAGGGGAAGAATCATCGGAATGATGGAAGCTGGGTGGTCAGCTCGGCGAGTAGCTCGTCAAATAGGCAGTTCTGATTTTACTGTGAGGAGGTGTTTTGACCAGTGGACAGCAGAGACGTCATTTACACGGCGACCAGGCTCAAGACGCCCTCGACAGACCAGTCGTCAAGAAGACCGTCACATCATACGAAACGCAAGCGTAGAGCCAAAAGCCTCATTGGCCGCTATCCAGACACATACAGCAACTTCACTACGGGCCCCTGTGTCTTCCCGAAACATCGCAAGGCTCCTGGCTGAAGGACATCTGGTATCGCGGCTCCCATTACGTGTGCTGCCAATGACACCCACCCACCGACGCCTCCGTTTGGAGTAGTGTCGCGCACGACGGGATTGGACTGCAACGGAATGGAACCAGGTCGTCTTCAGCGACGAATCTAGATTCAATTTGAGCAGAGATTACAATCGTGTTCGTGTGTGGAGGCCACGTGGCGAACGCCTCAATCCTGCCTTCGCTTTGCAGCGACACACCGCTCCCACAGCTGGTATGATGGTATGGAGTGCCATTGCTTACGATACACTGTCACCCCTATTATTGATCCATGGCACAATGACAGCCCAGCTGTACGTCCATGACATCCTTCAGCCACATGTGATACCACTCATGGCAGGGCTCCCTGGAGCCATTTTTCAACAAGACAATGCTCGGCCTGACACAGCAAGGATATTACAAGACTGCCTCCGCCACATTGCCACCCTTCCCTGGCCTGCTCGATCCCCAGATGTGTCACCAATCGAGCAAATCTCGGATTATTTGGGACGGCAAGTTGGACACCCTACGAGTTTGGTCGAACTAGAGACGCGTTTACAGCAACTGTGGAACGAGATGTCTCAGGACATCATACGAAACTTGTATGCCTCAATGCCCGCTCGTATCGCATCGTGCATTCGCGCTAGAGGGGGTCCAACATAGTAATAAAACTTCCGTTCGTTTATACTTTTTTCTGCAATAAATGATCCTTTTTATTTGATTTTCTAATAACTTACTTATATCAAAACAGTACTTACATGTGTAAAATTTCGTTTCATTTTGACGACCTTTTCTTAGAGCGCAAATTTTTATGGCAATGAGTGTATACGACATATTGAAGTAATAACGTTATGTTTTATACAAAAGAATTTGGACAGCAAAAGTAAAACTTTCACAGAACACTTGAACACTTATTTTTGTTTGCTTACGTTGAAAGTCTCTTTCGTATTCAACATTCAAAATATTTTAAATAATTGAAAACTAGGTAGAGATTGTACCGTTCAATATGGCGGATTGTTTGCTACGACTGTGAAAAACAAATCTACATTATCATTCGCACGCACTAGTAAACTTTAAGGGCTTCCAAAACGATCAATTTTATTGTCAGTGTGATTAACGGTTTCGATTGATAGGTGCTTCAATATAGGTTCAATCAACCCGTCAATCATGCGGTCAATGTTTTTCGAATAGACTTGACGTGTTTAATTTTTGAGTTTCAAAATGGTTTCAAATTCACATTTGAGTTTTCTTGCTTTGACTTTGGCTGTCTGCAATGAGAAGGATATAAATAAAAGGAAAAGACGCTGGTCTAAAGAGTGGTACTAGCTGAGAAGCCGCTTTACACATGAATATTTATTAAACTTTCTACGAGATACTGAAACGTACGTGGAATATTAATTTTCTCCTTTAATTTTTCATTAGTATAATCTGATTGGTATTGTTTTAAACACTAACAATTTTTGCAGAGCAATATTTCTTTTGTTTTTGTTTAAATATTCATTTGACTTAACTATCCACAATTCAGGATAATCACTATACAAAGTAATTAGAAGCAACACAAACTCCCGTTTCCAGACAGAAACGCTTCTAATGGGGCTCGCTTCTAATGGGGCTCGGTGCATCATGTCTGCAACTTGAGCAAAACTGCCGACCGATTGACTCTTGCGTATTTTAATTAGTGTGGCCTGTCACAACGAACCAGCCTAGATTACAGTTTTAACTTTCGTGTATTTTGCAAAAAAAAAACTATATATACGCTTTGTTAAGTAAACTGAATTAAATCGATTGCTTGATTCTAGATTTTGCTTGAGCAGACCAAACGGTTAAGGTGTTGGTCTCTGGATCGGAAGGTTGTTGGTTCGAATCTGGGGTCAGGGCATGGACGTAAAATGTGATGTCCTTAGTTAGGGGTGGTGAAGGCCACCCATTGGGTGCGCCTTTACAATTGGCTATTGATTATGGCCTTGTAGTTGCCAAATGATTGAATTCATAAGTGACCGTCATTAGCTTAAAAGAAGAGATTCTGCTTGATTATTCGTAATGACCTCCAAATTGACCACCAATGGCAACTGTTCTTTGTTTTCTGACGATGCGATCGGATCTTTAAAAGTTCTTGGGAGCGACGAGCATGCAAAATTAAGAAAAAAAAAGGAACGTTCGTTTTTAATTTTAGATTAATTCTAGCTTTTTGACTCGCAGGCTTTAAACGCGCGGATTGTGGAATTACGTTAAATTCTTGTTGATGTAAATAAGCTAATTTCTGGAATTGTAAATATGTTGTAGTAAAAAAGTAAGTTTTACTACTAAAAATCTGATACAGAAAGTCGTAAACACTTTTATATTACCTAAACACAAGATATTCCCTAATATACACCTAAAAAATTACAAAATTACAGAATGCAGCGCAAATATTAATAAACAATAGGAAATATTTTCCATGGGGTACATTGATCTAGGTTCAATGAATCCCATTTGATATTGGTTCAACGTGCCCCACATAATCTCTGTACAGATAAATCTGTTTGAAGCGAAATAAGCTGGTAGGCACGACAAATATTTTAGGCTACATTGGATCTTTATTAACTGTGATCATATAAATGTAAATATTTTTCAGTTATCTATGCAACTTTATAAGCTACATAGTTGCCAATGCATATCATAAAATCTACTTAAGCTTACCTTATTTGACAAATCTGGACACAATTACAATGGAGGTAAGTAGTATTATTATTGTTACTGCACTGTTTCAACAAATTTTGTATAAAAGCTGCATTGTTAATTTAAAATGAAAAGGATCGATGTTCCCCCCGGCGTAATATTCCCACTTTCCAATAGATGTGTTCCACTACAATAGAGATTTGAATCCCAGAGCCACATTTGTGTTGACAGATGTTTCAGGGAATCAGTTAAATATACACTGCACTCAAAACCAACGGTACGATCGCCATCACACGAAGGAGATCCATCGCTCAGACTGGTCTGAAGGCGACGGAACTTACATAGAAACCATAACAGCACTTCACACTAGGGATGCGACATCAATATCGATGTTTTCAAAACATCGATGTTTTTTAAAAAACATTAACATCGATGTATTAGAGTCAATGTTTTTCTAACATCGATGTTTATACTTGTCGATGTTTTATTTTTAAATGAAAAAAGTACCGTTATAAAAATTTAAAAAGTAACCAAGCAGCATAATTTTGATAATCAGCAAATTGAATATACTTTAAGACCAAAGTGGCCAAGGGTGAAGGGTCTGAAAAGTAAGGATGCGACATCGATGTCAATGTTTTGAAAACATTGATGTTTTATAAAAACAACGATGTATTGGAGCCGATGTCGCATCACTAGTTTCTAAACCATCATTAAGAAATGGGGGGGGGGGAGTTTAACTACACTGAATTTTAAAAACATCGAGGGTTTTGGGGCGCGATGTATTATGAACGTCGATGTTTTAATTTTGAACATCGATGGTTTTGGGGCGCGATGTATTATGAACATCGATGTTTTAATTTTGAACATCGATGTTTTGCTGTCGATGTCACATCAAAAGTTTCTAAACCAGTTTTAAGAAATGGGGAAACAAATTTAAATACACTGAATTTTAGAAAAATCGATGGTTTTGAGGCGATGTATTGTCAATATCAATGTTTTAATTTTGAACATCAAAGTTTCAAAACATCGATGTTTTGCCGTCGATGTAGAATCACTAGTTGCTAAACCAGTTTTAAGAAATTGGGGAAAAAAGTTTAAATACATTGAATTTTAAAAGCATCGATGGTTTGGGGGCGATGTATTATCAACATCGATGATTTAATTTTTAACTATGATTTAATTTTGCTGTCGATGCCGCATCCTTAATTCACACGAGAAGACTCGCTGGAGACCGGTAAGAGAGACGAAAAAATAATCGCCAAGGAAGTTCAGTCGTCGGCGACTTTTTATGTTTGAACGAGTCTTATGTTACATTGCGATGTATTGCGTCTTTCACACGAGAGAGACTATCTTTGGTAGATTTTTATTTCCTAGCGATATCATCTGCCGTTCTGAATTTGTTTTCCTTGTTTCTTTGTCTTATATTTTTCTAGTCACGGAAAGCTTAGATATTGATAAGTTAATTACTGCTGTGCAAATGCAGCCAGCATTGTGGGATAAAACAGATTATGCGGACAAAATAAAAAAGGAAATGCATTTAGAGCGTTAATGGTGTTTATTTATGGCGAAGAAATGCTAGAATGTGATAAACAAAAGAGAAATATGTTTGGTGGGTGTTTTTTAATGTACAAATAAAGAGTTCTGAAAAAGAAAGCTACTGACATCAGGAAATAATTGAAAAATTTAGTCGAGTCATCCTCCTGTTCTCGATACAGAACAGGATGCAAATCTTGCTTCATACGAAATTTATTGATAGGGAGTACTTTTTCTTATGATTCAAATACCATAATGCAAGCATTTCCAGCTCATCCATTCTGAAAGCAGACGCAATTCCAAAATAACGTGAAAGTCGTGATGTCATTGTCAATTGCGAGCCCACATTCGTATTGCCCAAAATGAAAAAAAAAAGTTGCAATTAAAAAAATTATTCGTTTGAAGAACATCTCAAATGTAACGTATCTATCGCGTAAAATTTACAGCAGATTTCAAATTCATTGAAAATTTCAATCTATTTTTGACGATGGCCATTTTACGAAAATGAGCTAACCAATGCCACTCAAAAATTTTGTTTTGCTTATCTTCGTTCAAATTGATTGTGTGCACGGAATGAACCTGTGCGACAATCTCAGGCGACCGGTCTGAGCGATAGATCTCCTTCGTGTGAAGGCGCCCTACGGCTATCGAAGATCTCCTGCGCGGACCGGGCAGATAACAGAAAGTCCCAACTTAATTGAAAGAGGCTTAAAGAATTTAAAGGGCTCAAGATAAATGTAAATTGAAAACATAGACAAATCTTTAACTTGCAACGAAGAAATTCTGCTTGAAAAAAGAAGGCATTGTGTCGTCAGACGAATTTGTTAGATTTTATGAAACCATCGACATTGAAATAACTTTTTTAGTAACTCAGAATTTTTTTAAATATTTTGTATTAATATGTATAGAAAACCTTGAAATTTTATTAAATGTTTTTCTTCTAAACAAGTCTGTTGTTAGTCCTTGGTCCCTATTAAATAATATTTATATATATTTATGTGCAAAGTTGTACCCCGACTTACAGTCGTATTATTTCAATTCGTATTGGGAAAATAAAAAAGTTTCAATTGAAAACTTATTCATTAACATAAATTTACATTTAAAGTAACTATATAGGATAAAATTTTCCGCAAATTTCAAATCCATTGAAATTTTTACTTTATCTTTAACGATTGCGAAGTTAGAAAAGCCCTACTGCCCGAACAATTGACAAATGCGTATTTTAAACGATCAATCGGAGCCGTCAATGTCCACCAATCAAAATTTCTATCATTGTGCGTCAATCGCCTTCTACACGATCAATTGGTTGCTTCAGTGAGCAGCATTGACAATTACATTGGCAATAATATTGATCGTCCAAGGACCCACTTACGTGTAAAGGTCTCCCTAGACGATCAGTATTATTGTCAATGTGTTTGACGGTTTCGATTGATAGATGTTTCAATATAGCTTCAATCAACTCGTCAATCTCATTCGGTCAATTTTTCTCGAAGGAGTGCGGTATTTTTCATATTTGAGTTTTAAATGGTTTCAAATTCAGATTTGCGCTTTCTACCTTGATTTTGGTTGTCTACAATCGAAAGAAAGAAAATAGGAAAAGACGCTGGTTCAAAGAGTGGTATACACTTAGAAGCCGCTTTACTCACTGTGATGTTCTTCTCTTTCAAAAACCAAACACGAGGTAATAAAAATAACAATTTAATTAAATAATAAAAAGGCATACCAAAACGAACATCATTTCATCCGGTGCAGTACATCGCACCTCAAAAACAAAAGCAACATCTCTCAGCTGAGGCAAGTATCGGACTGAATATTCTCAATGGCAATCCTTCCACGCAGGGAGGTTAGACCCCAAGAACTCTCCTAAATTGATCGCCAACAGCGGCCAGATATCACACCTTCCCGCCAAGATGGAGTTTTATCTGCAAATCAAACTTTTCTCTGATAACAAAATTGGCCTACTGTTAAGATCGATTTACCTCTCTATTTTCACAAAATATGAAATAACTATATCTTAAAATATTATTTTAGCAAAAAAAATAAACAGATCAAGACAAAAAAATACAGTTCCGATATTAATAGCAAATCACAAGCACAACTAAGTTGACAGCACACGACAAAATGACATATGTATATAAACAAAACCTTTCTACTTAGACGAATAAAATTTAAAATCAAACATTTCTGTTTCTCTTAAATCAAAATAGACTCCCAGCCAACTCTTTTTCTAGCTACACTTACTAAACAAAACTAACACTTATACAATATGATAAACTGGAATAAAATTACATCATTATAGTAGCATGAAATAATTATTTTCCTACCAAATTTATGAACCAAAATTATATGTAGAAACTGTAAGTACAAAATAACAAATATCTCAATGAAAGAAAATATCTCTTAGCTAACCGTATATATATATATATATATATATATATATATATATATATATATATATATATATATATATATACGAATGAAATCATTGTACACAAAAGAAAATCAAGATAAATGTAAATAAACACTGAAAGAATACTGAATAAATGTAATCCAAGGCTATACAACAATAAAAAAATTTCACGTATTAAAGTTAATGCTACTTGTCACATTTACTCATCAGAAAATGATCTTGATAATTCATCCGCGCGAGGCATTTTAGCTCCTGGGCAATGTTTTATCAGATGTCATATTTTTGAAGAGCAAAGACCCAATGTTGTAAACGCGAAGATTGAAGAGCGCACTTCGTGAGATACGACAAGGGATTGTGATCGGTAAAAAGTTCTAGTTTGGTACCAAAAACTAAAGTTTCAAACTTCATTAAGCATCATACAATGGCATATGCTTTTTTTCTCTATAGTAGACCAAGCTTGTTGGGTTTTGTTTAACTTTAGGCTGCCATACGCTATAGGTTGGGGCTTTCCTTGAATATTTTGTGATACACAAGCAGCAACATCATACTGTGACGCATCTGTGTGAATTATGAATGATTCACTCATAACGGGAGTGTGTAGAGCAGGAGCTTTCATTAACGCAAACTTCAGTTTGTTGAACGCCTTGTCGTGTATATCCGACCACGGTAGAGTGTCAGGAACTATCTTCTTTGTTACATTCTGTCAGAGGTAAAGCTACTTCTGCATAACGAGGTATGTATTCTCGATAATAATTGCATAATCCAAGCATGCTTCTCAATTGTTTATTGGTCTCAGGTCTTGGTAGTTGACAAATCTCTTCGATTTGGTCTGGATCTGCTTGATGTTTCCCATGCCCGATTATATGGCCTAAATATTTTATTTCTGACCTAACAAATGCACACTGTTGTAGATTCACTGTAAATTGCATTTCTTCTAACTTAGTAAGAATGAGTCCTGAATGTTGTAAGTGATCTTTCATGTTGTTATAAAAGATTGCTATGTCGTCAATGTATGCACGACTAAATTATATAATTGGTGCTAACGCGCGATTCATTTCTCTCTGGAAGGTGGCAGCTGCGTTTTTCAAACCAAACGGCATGACTTTGAATCTGTACTGAGATCTATGGTTCTGGAACGAAATAAAATCACGACTTTCTTCTTCCATTGAGATATCCCAATATCCCTTTAATAGATAGAGTGTGGTAATGATATTAGCTTTCCCAATGCAATGGAGTAGTTGAATGGCATATTCCATCGGAAAGTCATCTGTCTTGGTCACAGCGTTCAAAGTGCGATAATCAACGCATAGTCGCATACCCCCGTCCTTCTTATTTACACACACGATGGGGTGAGTGATCTCCGCGGAACTTTCTTCTATTAAATTCAGCTGAATGAATTATTCCATTTGGGCATCCAGTTGCGATTTCAAAGCTTCAGGAATTCTATAAACAAAGGGTTTTCTTTTCTCTTTCCCATCTTCTAACCTAATCCTATGTCCACCGACATTTGTAATTTTCACTTTTCCTTTAAATAGTTTTCTATGCTTCTGTAACAACTTAAGGAGCATATTCTTATCGTCATCAGTCAAATGTTGCAAGTGTAATTCGTGGATTCCATCAAATGATTCTTGTTGATTCACTGTCCTGGGAGAAGTATTCTTCGTCATCTTCGAAGATGATTCCAACTGCATTGACTCTTGTCTAGAATTTTCGGATTTTGTTCACATGTACGTGTTTTCTTCTTCCATCAGGTAATTTTACTAAATAGGAGTGTGGCGGATAATGTTTGATAATTTCACCTGGACCAGTCCAGCGAGCATATAATTTGTTGTTTGAGTCAGGAATAAGTCGATACACTTGATCCCCAGGTATGAAACATTTTTATCCAGTCCTTCTATTAAAGTAACCCGCATACGATTGTTGTTTAACCTCGGCAAATATTTTCACTTGTTCAGCGGTTTGTTCCATCTTTATTTCTTTCAAGTAATCCACTGCAGACTGACTTATGTTTAGGGGTAGGGGAATCTCTCCGGACTATGATGATTTTAGCACTGCCAAAGGCCCTCTTGCTTGTCTTCCGTACATAAGTTGGAAGGGTGAAACACCAGTGGCACAATTCGGCACCTCACGGAAGAGAAGAGTAGATATGGGATGTGTCTATCACAATTCGTCGGATCAGTTCTTATCACGTGATGTAGCATTTGCTTCATAACTTTATTGTATCGTTCTATTAATGCGCTGCTGGCAAGATATCCAGGGCAAGAAAATTTAGGACAAGATCCTAATCTCTTGTGAAATTCTTGTGTGAGCGTCGAGATGAAATTTGTTCCTTTGTCGCTAGCCAGGACATCTGGTATACCGGTCCTTGTGAATATTTCAAGCAAAAGCATCACAGATAGATTTCGCTGTCAAACTCTTCAGTGGTACTGTGTCGGGTCTGCGAGACTGTTGTTCCATTAGACATAGGATGTATTTATGTTTTCTTGCAGAGGGAGGCTCAATTGGACCGATGAGATCGATATTTACCACTTGAAATGGTAAGTCAGGTCTTGAAACAATTGTAATAGGTATTCTATCAGAATATTTTTCAGGTCTTCTCAGTTGACACTCCTTACGTGTTTTGCAAAATGGCTCCACGTCTTGAGAAAGTCCAGGCCAGTAGAATGAATAACGAATTCTCTCTTTAGTCCCCGTATGTGATCCAAATACAGACTCGTGAGCTAGCTTTAAAACTGGTTGTCGTTTATTCAGAGGAAGTACCAATTGGTTCACGGTTTGTCCCAATATCTTATCCATATGATGAAGATCATCAATAAACAAATAATTTCCTTTCTTTGATTTCAACTGTCGGAACGATTCTTTTAATGATAAACAAGACCTTTGCTCTCCTTTTTGTTTAGCCGTTTGAATAGTGACATCATCAGTGATTATATTTTATTTTGATTTTTGTGGCGTCTGCACGTCTCCGATGTATTCAAGTGGCGCCTCAGAATCGTTATTTCCTTTTACTTCCGTTTCAGTATGTAAGCTTAATACTACTTCGTTGTTGTTCTTCCCATTTTCAAAGATAAAGCACTTATCATTCGTTGAATTAATCAGCAATTCATAAACTTCCGTGGTTAAAAGACAGGGAACATTCAATTTATATGTTACTGCTAATAGAGCATCGACACAGTTGAATAAATTATTTTCACAGTTTTTGTAATACTAGATGGGAATTTGGAAAACTTTTGCTTCAATTGGTCCGTCGAAAGCCGGAGTTAATAAAATTTTACTTCTTTCTTCTTCCTTCAAATTAGGTACAACTGATGAATGAACAATCGAGATTTGAGTTCCCGAGTCCACGATGGATTCTATTTCTTTTGAGTCAATATAAATGTTTATCTCCTTTAAGGGTGTGACGAGATTCTGGATAGATTCGGATTGCGAAAATGAAGAATCGACCTACGCCACGATAGCTTCTTTAATTCTAATATTATCGGTTGCTCTTGAATTCTTGTGGAAATAATTCCTGTCGTTTCGTTTCGTCGGAACCTCATTCCTCATTTGTTTATTAGGACGGTCTCTTGCGAGATGATGAGAACTTCCGCACTCATAGCACTGCTTTCGTTATGGGCAATTGTCATTCTCTCTTCTGTGATAAGGTGGAATATATCTATTGGATGGAAAGGCGAGTTCAGGGTCTTTAACTCGGCTAAAGTCGTTTCGGGATTCTTCAAAAGATTTCCGCTTCACTCCAAAGTATGTATCACATTCTTGTACAAGTTCTTGCAGCTTTAAAAATTTTCTCCTTGACGTATCGCTATGAGAGAAGCAGTGTAAATATCCAGGGTTTGAAGTAGTTTGTTCGAAATAATTAATTCCTTCAGATAATCATAATCTTCTACTCTACGTTACTTGTAGTAATAGTCCCATGCATAGGTGAGTCTGGTGATTGGATATGAGTTTCTCCCGAGTTTCGTTTTGCTCTTCGGAAATTTTCAAAGCAAGCTTGAGGAGTTGCCTTGTATTTTTTCAAAAGCAAAGATTTTACTTTTTCGTAATTTTTAAATCTTCTTATTTAATGTAAACTAGCACATTCTATGCTTTATCTCCCAAAAGTTTCAACAATATTTCTGCTCGGAATTCTTCAGGAACCTTCTTATGCTTAAAGGCACGTTCGAGGATGTCGAAAAATAAATTTCACGCTTCTGTTTTTCTTGGAACTGGAACAGTTAGTGTCTCTACTCCTTTTATTAGTTTATCAAGTGAAATCTGACCTTCTAAGCTGTTTTGCACAATAGTTGATGAACATCTACTTCCCTGGTCCTGAGCTGATCGAATTCTTGCGAATTCAAGTTCATGTTCTAGTTGTAACCGAAGTCCTTCTTTCCTTCGATATTCTGCTTCTTTCCTTCGGTCTTCTTCCTCTTTCCTTTGATTTTCTTCCTCTTTCCTTCGATAGTCTTCCTCTTTCCTTCTATTTTCTTCCTTTTTCCTTCGATCTGCTTCATTCTTTCGATCCTTTTCTTTCTTTCGATTTTCTACAGTTGAAGCCAAAATATCTTTTACAAATTCCGCATCTGCTAAATATTCTTTACTATTTAACAGTTTATTTTTCAAGTCCACCAGCTTTTAAGTTGCCAACAACTGGTTCACCCATTTCCATCAAAACAGTAACAATATCCTCTTTCTTCACGGATTTAAACATCTTTAGTCCAGATTTCGTTTTGAGAACTTTCAATTAAAATTCAATCTCCTGGTTGCTCTGGTTCTGTGAAATAGAGCGTGTTGTGATGTTCTTATCTTTCAAAAACCAAACACGAGGTTATAAGAATAAAAATTTAATTAAATCATAAAAAGACATACAAAAACGAACATCATTTCATCTGGTGCAGTACATCACACCTCAAAAACAAAAGCACCCTCTCTCAGACGAGGCAAGTATCGCACTTAATTTTCTCTATGACAACCTTTCCACGCAGGGAGGTTAGTCACCAAGATTCGAAAGTCTCCTAAATTGATCGCCAACATCACACTCACTAACATTTACTAAACATTCTGCATGGTGCTGAATCGTACGCTATTAATCGTAATATTAATTTTCTGTTTACATTTTTCCTCAGTGTAATCTGATTTATTTTGTTTTGACACATTAACAATTTTTTGCAAAGCGATACTTCTTTTGAATTTTTTTGTATATTAACGAAACTTTCCATAACGTAGGATGATCACGTTGCAAAGTAATTAAATGTTGCACAAAGTCCCGTTCCCAGACACAATCACTTCTTGTGGCGCTCAGTTAATTTACAACTAACTTGCGTTTATTTTACAAACAAGAATTATATATACGCTTTATTACATTAGAGCTTTGAAACTCACATCCCTTTGTGTCCACAGATTTTCAGAGAATCAGTTAAAAATCACCTGCTCTCAAAACCAACGGGACGTCTATCGAAGACCTTCTGCGCGGTTCCGGCAGATCACAGAAAGTCTCAGCTAGTTGAAAGGGGTTTTAAAAAAAATTAGAAAACATAATCCAACGAAGAACGCGTTGGAGATACAAAGCAAGGAATGAAAAAAAAAGTATTAGCTTGCTACGAAAAAATTATGATTTAAAATAAGAGGGCATCGTGTCTGTCGACAGACGAATTTGTTAGATTTTATGAAGCCATCGACATGGAAATAATTTTTTTTTAATATTTCAGATTAATATATATAAAGAAAACTGTAAATTTATTAAATATTTGTCGTTTGAACTAGTATTTTTGTTGGTCCTTGTTCCCATAATATATATATATATATATATATATATATATATATATATATATATATATATATATATATATATATATATATATATTATATGCAAAGTTGTGTACCCCGACTTGCATTCGTATAGTTAAATTCGTACTGCGAAAATATAAAATTTTCAATTGATAACTTATTTTTTAACAGAAATTCACATTTAAGGTATCTATCTGGTGTAATATTTTCCGCAGATTTCAAATCCGTTGAAATTTTTTTCTATGTCTAACGATCACGAAGATATAAACTTGGATTAGAGAATAAGAAAGCCCTAATGCCCGAACGATTGACAATAGCGTATTTTAAACGATCAATCGGTGCAGTCAATGTCCATCAATCAAAATTTCTATCAATGTGCTTCAATCGCCTCCTACACGATCATTTGGTTGTTTCAATGACAGTCACATTGACAATAACAATGATCGTTTAGGGACCCACTAAGACTAATTTTATCATCGTCAAAAAAAACTAGAATACATGTTCATATAGAATCTGCGCTAAGGTTTTTTATTTGTTTATACAGAGGCTGTTCGCACATTTTTAGACGATTTTGGTTAGCGGTAATAAAAAATCGTTTGCTGCAAAATAAATCATTGCAGTTGTACTATATTTTTAAAAGTCAAAATTATCGTCTGCGGCTTGAGAGGTTTGTTTCCATTCAAAATGGCGTTTTTAACGAAGCAGTGGTTCGAAGGCTATATTTAAGCTCTTTCCGAAGAGAAATATTCATATTCCGTTATCCAAAAACGATGTGAGAGTCATGGTTTTGTGATATCTAAAGCGTCGATAGGTAATATCGTCAACAAGAAAGGAAAAAAATGTCAAATTGGAGCCTCAGGTGGGACAAAAATTACAAACAAGTATCCAAGGAAGAAACGGACATAGACTATTGCAAAGGTACGTTGTTTAATGTTAAAAGAAACTCCCCTTAGTCAAAGGGCAGTTGCAAAATCATTAAACTGCTCGGTGTCCACTGTAAACAAAATGATAAACGACGATTTAAATCTTAAGAAAGCGAAAAAACGCAATGTGCATCGTCTTTCTCCAAAGCATATCGCTGAACGCAGGACACGCTGCCGAATTCTATATGAAAAACACTTATCCAAAGAAAAATGGAAAACAATTGTCAGAATAGATGAATCATGGGTGTATTTAAATGATTGCAGCAAAAAAAAAGCCATTTATTATCATAAAAGGGGAGAAAAAATTTAAATACATGATTCACAGAATCGAAAGTAATTTTTTCTAAGGAATTCATTATTGTTGCTGGTTTTTCATATAATGGCAAGTTAAAAATAAAGAGAGTGGAAAAAAATGTCAAGATTAACTCTAAATACCACCAGGAACATATTTTATTGCCAATTTTTCTGAATTAAATACCATCGCTTTACCCACTGTGCCATCAATCTGTGGAACTCCATCTAGACAAAACTAGCAGTCACACATCAAAATCCACTGTAAATTTCATAACAGAAATGGAACAAAAAACCGGTATCCCTTCACTGTTATCCCTACTAAATCTCACAATGTATCACCTATGGATTTTTGTGCTTTCGGACTTTTAAAATCTGCATTATCCAAACGTCGTCCTACAACCCTTACAGGACTCTGGAAAGCTGTTCAGGAGGAATGGGATAGAATATCTCTTCTGACACTTCAAAAGGCATTATTATCCTGGAAATTACGGTGTCGAAAGATAGTTCAGAATAAGGGCTTTCAAATAAAACATTTAAAACACAGGAATTTTATGAAATTTAGTTTTGTGAATACAATATACAGTATCTAAAAAATGTGTGAACAACCTCTGTATTTATTGATAACAGTGTCATTCCTCACTGCTCAACGCTTTACTTATAATCATTGAAAGTGAAATAAACATTTAATTCCTCCGAGGGCCATAAAATAAATTTAAAATATAGTGCATCATATTTCATCTTCATGTTTAAATTCTAATTTTAATTTTATAGTAGGCCCAGTTGAAAGATTAACGAATTAACAACTGGAGAATCGAGAGGTCCGAATACGATACCGGTCCATTTAAAGACAGTCATGTAAGTGAAAGCTGGTGCATGTTAGATCTGTCGTGGCCTCAAATTTCCTCCCGTTGGCATGGTGTGGAAGTTTGGAGAGTGGGATACCTGCTGAGGTATTGACCGTGTCATCTGACCATGGTTAAAAGTTAATTACGAGGCGTTGTCCATGGGGACCCTTAAGGATTTATCCCGGGACGTCGTCAATAGCCCATTGTGTTGCTTCTTTGTAACGTTAATTACCTACCTGCTTTTCCTATTATACTATCATCAACCATAAAAATCTGATTATCAATTAAATGTTTCGCCAACCTTCACTTAAGAAGCTATACAATTTAAGGTAACCTTGATAACTATAATGCGACAGCAGTAGGACAACAGAATCAAAAGCTTCACTTTCTATCACATTTTTTATCACACTAAAAATCCCTCCAATGCTTTACTGATTTACAAAAACAAAAATAAAATTATCTTCACTACTTGACGATAATGGGAAAGTACAGCAAAGTCAAACCTGTTTCAGCTCTATCCGAATGTATCATAAACAAATTCCTTAGATTCAAATAATGCAGAAACAACCTGCCGAAATTATCGAAATAATTCAAAAACAATCTGACGAAATAATCGAAATAATTCATTTTTAATAGTGCAGCAGCATATATATATAAATGACATCTGGCATTTCGTTTCAGTCAAAAAGATATATTCCTCCCACTGCGAACAGCGAAATTCCTTCATAGCACGTCTCCTATATGATCGATTTCTGATAGCAAAAAATGAAAGAAATGCCTCGAAATTCCCCTCCGGAAACATGGCACACGTAACATTTTTTAAACTTTAAAACCATTCATCATTTCGAATTACATTTTAATTTATCACATCCGGTCCGGCAAAAAAGTCGATCCCCAGCAGAGATTCGTTTTGATAGCGGTAATTAATTAAGGAAGTAACCCTTACAGAACCTTATTACTTAGCTGTGTCCTTTATCGGCACAGGCACCAGGGGAAGAAGGATTCTATCACTTACCGATTATAACTTTTTCAAACCGGCCATTCAAAACCGGGGTAATGAATGATGTTAAGTGCTATAAATTATCGGATTTCCGTATCGGGAGTTTTGCGGAGAGACGGATGTAGGAACCCAAGATGGTCGGGAAAAGATGTCTTCGTTGATGATTTATTACGCTCACATCTAATTAGTACTTTAGAGATGACTGCTTCAATTTAGGAGATTGCAACACAGCAGAAAAAAGGGTGGGGAGTTTAGAGTGTTCTGATAACCTGGCATGAGTCGGGCAAGGTTGAGTAATTAGGATATAATGTAGAATTTAGGGTGCCAGTTGAGAGAGCCTTTTTTTAACATGCAATCGAGTAATTTGCTTAAATTTAAACACAGCTGAAAATTATTATTAGTTCTCAATATGTCACATTAACTGATCGCACGAGTCAATCACAGTTTGATAGGACTTTCTTGACCTTTCATCAAACTATTTTCACGTTTATCTTCGAAGCAGTCGATACTTACTCTAGTAGACGTTGAAGCACAGTGAATAAAAGTAAATTACAATAATTAGTTTCAGCAATTTGGTGATGTAGACAAACCTGAAATGTTTTGCACTTGTGCGCGAAATACTAGTAAGCGATTCTGACCCAGCTCATAGAGGAGTCATCGAAATGCGCGTTTAATTTTTCAAAATAAATCCTAGATTGCTTCTTACCCACTTTGACTGATTGTCCATCCCAGCTGATTGCATCCCGATAGGCCATATGAGCTGATTGCTCATCAAATTTCATGCACATGGAATCCAATGTGATTGCTCATCAACTTTGATGGACAGGTCATCTAAGCAATCTCTTCATCAACTTTGATATGCCATCCAAACTGAATTCTCACCCAACTTTTACCAACAGGTCATCCGAGCTGACTGATTGCCAGATTTCACGAAAAGGTAATCGAGCTGACTAATATCTGATATTCATGTACAGGCCATCCAATCTGACTGATCACCAACTTCAACACACAGGCCATCTTAACTGACTTAAAGTTTGACAACAATTGTACACTTACAATTTCACAATAGGAGCTCATAATTGTGACCATCAATAGTAATGTACATCTGTAGGCTTCGACACATAAATTGGCGTGGAAGTTCGAAACCTTTCGCAACCTCTATATCGATTCTTGCAATGAATTCGGCTTCACGAACAATCCGGACTTCGTACATATGATTGCACCGAGGTATTCCCAGAAGAAATCATTACATGATAAATCGTAGGGGATAGTAACGGTCAAGCGAAGTGTTTCACCATCCATCGAGCCCCCAAATCACCTTAGTTATCCCATTGCGGGTTTATTTACCTGTTTATCTCTACCCTCTTAGGTATTCACACATATACATTCTGCAACTCTCGCAGTCTTCCCTGAATGACTGCGAGAAGATTAATAGTCTTCCCTAACTGACTCCTAACTAGTTTAAATCTTCTTGACCAATAGAATCGTACCTGTGATTCTATCAATCAATAGTTATATACCGTTTTTTAGTCATTATATGTGAGATAAAAGTAATGCTACATTAATGGGAAAGGTCATGACGCTCAGAGGGTTAAAGTTTTTTTATAGATGTTTTGAAGGGGCACACCTTATATTGCTGATCGATGTAAGATAAGTATTTAATCTGAATTATTAAACTGAATTTAATTAAGAAATTATTAACAACAGTAAAATACCCTAGATTAAACCATACACATTTTTTATCAAGCTGTTAAAAGGTATCACAAGGACTAAATCAATACTTCAAATTTATTATTTAAACAAATTTAACTTGTAACTTTATTGAGACTATCAACAAATCAGCTAAACCATTCCTATTACTGAACGAAAAGGTTAAAACTAAATTATTGAAATTACTAATGAAAATGCATAAACACTATGCTGTTTACTATGTTCCGAATATCCCCCTGTTTCAGTTCTGTAGTGAATAAATTCTGACCGATTTCTGTTGGAATTCATCCGCAAATATCACCTGAAGTATGTCATGAAACTTTTAAGGATTATAGAACTTCCTTTAATATTCAAAATTTTATGACTTCGAGAAATAATTCATCGGTGCTTTTGATCTTGATTAACTTACCACCTGGAAAGGATCTGTAGATTATTCTTAAATAGGAAGCTATTATTTCATACAAGTGTACATGATAAAACATTTTTTTAAATCCTTTTAATAAAAGTAATGTTCTAAGTTTCTTCTTAGGGAGAGCTTTTCTGAAAAATTATTACGTATGACCATAGCAAATAACACAGTCCTAATGAATATTTTAAAACTAAACAATCAACAAAATCTCATTACAGAAGTTATTTTCAATTCTATTGTATGAAATTATTTCTCAGTGTATAGACTCTTAAATATATGTTAAATTATCTAAAAAAATTTCAATAACTATAAACTTTCATCGGAGACTGATGTAGAATTAGTTAACGAATCTCTCAAACAACAATTGATTTTTCCAAATCGATGGAAGTTTAATATTTCCGTTGTTTTAGGATTTTTTTGTAGCCCATCAGTCACCCCCGGATGTGGTCTGAGAACGATATTCCCAATCCACATAATTGACAGCAAGGCGACTTTGCTCATGAATCTAAACTTTCATTAGCCCAACAAAGTAGCCCAATGCGTTGCTCCAGAGTGAGGCGTTAACTACCTATCTATCTGTACATTCATCAAATATTGGTGTATCATTTGTTAACAAATCCCCAAACATCAATTTGCGGTTTTCAAATCGATGAAATTTATTTACTTCAATTGTTTTGGGGGTTTCTGCAGGCCATCAACTATCCCTCTGAGTGTGGTACATATTATTCTGCCCCCCCCCCCAGCGCACTGTATCACCAATTCTAATAATTGATAGCAAGGTGATTTGTGCAATGAATCTAAACTTTCATTAAGACTGATGTAAAACTGTTAACGAATCTAAGAACCAATTGCGCATGTTTTCAAATCGACGAAATTATAATATTGAGGGGATGCCTACTAAAACTAATCAACCAACTATATACATTTCGAATTCACATAATTGATAGCAAGACGATTTGGGCCATGAATCTAAACTTTCATTAAGACTGGTGTACAATTGTTAACGAATCTAAGAACCACAATTGCACATGTTTTCAAATCGACGAAATTGTAATACTTACTAAGACTGATGTAAAATTGTTAACGAATCTAAGAACCAATTGCGCATGTTTTAAAATCGACGAAATTATAATATTTATATTTAGGAGATGCCTAAACCTAATCAACCAACTACATACATTCGGATTGACATAATTGATAGCAAGATGATTTGGGCCATGAATCTAAACTTTCAGTGTACAATAAACTTTCAAACTACAGGTGTAAAATTGTTAACGAATCTAATAACCAATAGAACATATTTTAAAATCGACGAAACTGTAATACGTCCAATTTTTCGGGGATGCCTAAAGTTAATCAACCACTTATTTCGGCATGCAACTACATACATTTCGGATTCACATAATTGATAGCAAGCTACACGACCACCGCACTAAACCTCTCAGACGAAGCATAAAACCGCCTCCTTTTGTTCTTGTGGAATCGACAAGGAACAATGCGAGGCAAAAAGAAGAGAGACGTTTGATCAATGGCCTCCGAGCAGCTGCAGAGTGGGCAGCTAATGGCGGGGAAGAGAGGCCCCACCCAGCACGGACCATTGGTCAGCCGGTGGTGTTTAATGACGGCCGATTTAACGGACGAAACCTGGCCGGGCCCCGATTAGAGGGAAACATCTTGTGCGAAATGGATAAGGTTAAGATGAGAGGTTAACGGGAATTGCTTACGATAAATCACGTAAATGCAGTGAGCATTTATTTCTTGGTTTGGTCGTTTACTTGCCCTCTCTGATTGAGAGAGCGACTGACAGATTATGGACACGGGATTAAATGGATACGTGGCATCACATCCGTGTCGTTGAAAAATTCACCGCTTTTAGGTTTTTAGAAGAGGTGGGACATACAGCATTTCTATCTTCATCAAATGGTAGAAACGGCCCTGCACGGGTTCTCAATGTGATATCTCGTGCATCTAGATCTGACCAATTTTGCTATTGACGAGATTAATGTTATATTTTCATGGAGTCTTGGTATGTTCCCAAAGATTGTTGAAACTATTCTTTCATATATACTATTAATAAAATATTAATATAAATCATGTACAGTGGGTAAACTTCTTGAACTCGGTATTAATTTTCATTGAACAGATATTCACTAATGTGAAGTGTTATTGAATTGTTATACTTGTGAATTGCTTAATGTTGCATTTAATTTTAATATTACAATTACCGAATTAGGTTCCTTCTTTATGAATGAAGCATGAATAGTTTAAATACTTGAAAACTAGAAACTTTATATTCAAGTTAATATTTTTATGTGGTGAAAAATGTTAGTACATTATATACTTATTTACCAGGGAATTTCGATGAACCCTGGTTCATGGGAGAGACAGGAAGTTGAAATGCGATTCTACCACGTAGATTTTGGTGAGGGTGGAGCTTTTTGATGGAAAGCTGTCTCTCTCGGTGAGACCACACGATCTTTCGATAAGTGATGTGATGGGAAGTAGACTTTTCTAGAGTTTCTAATAGTATGGTTTTTCGGGGAGTGAGCAATCTTGATATGTTCCCTCCTTATTCTAGAATCTTGAATACCATTTCAGTCTAATAATATATTTCAGTAGTTGTAGCTATTTGTGTAGTTGTATCGTTTGTCATATGTCGTCCAAATAAATCACAAAAAGACAATCTAGGACTCAAAGATTCCTTTCAGAAATAATTCGCACATCAAAATCTGATTAGTTTTGCTATTAACAAGATATCTCGTAGCGATAAAACTATCCCATTTCTCCAAGCCAATGGAAATCTAAGTTGGGAAAGCAAAATGTTCTTTGCACAGACTGATGGCAATTTGAGAAAGGTTTTTAAGTAGAATAAGTCTTACCTTTCGAAACCGGGGAACCACGCATACTTTTTGCGTATCAATGATTGTGAGCGAAAAATGTAATAATTTCAACAATTTAAATGATACATAAATGAACGATATCGCGTTTAAAAGAGCATTGAACAAAGAAAGTCACAAATGCTCATCAATCTTGCGCTGCTGATGCAATCGTAGCGCAAAGTTGAGTAACGAAAATGCGCACTGTCGCCTACATTAATTTAGACACGCTCAGGTCTGCGAGCACGACGTTTGAAGTGTCATTTGTTTTGTCTCTTTGCGCTTCATAAATAATACTTGAAAAGAAAGTTAAATATGTAATACTTGTTTAGATTTTAACGGGGTGAATATCGCAAAATTTTCAAAATACCCAAATATATGCATAATAAACAGAAGAACAATTATAGAAACGTCAACAGGAAAAAAGATAGAGAGATGGGGAATCCAAGATGATTCGTACATCCGATGAAGAGAATCAACGGACTCAGAGGAAGTTCTCGAAATTAAATCGTCGCACCTTCAAGGTGAAAAAATGCCTAAGGCTACGTCCATAGTGCACCGCTTCCAGCTTCCGGCTTTATCGCGGCAGTTGAGCGGGGAGGAAAAGTAGCGTAAACTGTATTGGTGCGGTTATAGTGCACCTGCTTCCCTGCTTCCGCCTGCTTTACCCGCTTCCACCCGCTTTTTCCGGAATGAATTATTAATTCTTTTTCCCGCTTGAACCGCTTACCCGCTTGACTCGCTCGTTTAGTTTGTTGTGTTATTCCGTTCTGCACTTCTACGCTCTTTGGTTGTTGGAACAAAACGGAAGCAGACAAAGATGTTTTAATTTCCAAGTGTTTCTAAAAAGTGTAATTTGGGACAAAATATTTTTTACGTGATTATGTGGATCCAAACATCGTTAAAAGAGCATTTGCAACTTTCTTCATTGATATAAATTATTTTGTAAAGAATCCCATACGTTTAATATATTTGTGCGGGTTCATTCTAATTTGCACTAATTTCAGATATTTTCCCTTCTACTTCGGAAATCAAGTTACCAAATATATTTTTCCAAACTATACTGCTCTGAAATTCAACTAATTCCATTTCTAAATCATGGATACCCAGCCACTTAAATTCGTTTTACTCCATGGTTTCGAATTTCGTTTTGTATGGATATAAAATAAAGTGAAATGCGTTTTCCATATCTTTAAATTGATTAAATATATCTTGAAAGGCCTTGTTTTATTTACTGTATATAATCATTAAATATTTTTTTTATTGTATTTTCTTAAATGTCAAACGTATTTTCCATTGTTATTGTGTTTTGAAAATGTTTTTGTAACTGAGGAAAATATTTCATGATTTTCATTTCCAAATCCCAAGTAAAAATGTCAAGTGTCGTCATAAATATTTTCTAATATTTTCAAACGTCATTAAAACAATTTGTCCATTTCCTTGAATTTTTTTTATTTACTTCATTAAAATGCTGAGTGTGATGTCGCATAAAAACATAAAATCATTTAATTAATCTATACTTGAAAATTCGTCAAAATTATTGTTTTTTTCATTCAAAAAGAGCGTAATTTCTTCTTATTAAATGACAAACCGATTAAGAACTTGACCCGAACTGAGCCATCGAACATTGTTGTATGTCAAAATGTTGTCGCCAAACGCGCGTTTTACGAGCCTCATATGAACGGTCTTAATAAATGTCTTTATTATTAGTATTTACCATATGTGTTCATTCTCACAAGCGGTATTTTATAAATTTACATATTCTACTCAATAGGCATTCACATAAATTTTAAAACAGCATTATGTATGTATAATCAATAAATCTAAAACCAGGGTGTCAAGATCTAAATCACTATATTTAAATCAACAATTAAAATCATGATTTTAATCAAATGATTTTTTTAAAAACACTATTTTAATCAAATGATTTTTTTTTAAATCATTGATTTAAATCACAACTAAACACACATTTTTATAACTAAGTAAATGCACCACAGAATAATCACAGAAGCGGTCAAATGCTTTAATCTTTCTTCACTCATAGTGATTTCAGCACTAATGGCTACACCCAGCAAAGAGGGAACTGGGTCAATTACTGCATATTATAAAAGATTGCAACATCCAGTTGTAACTTAGAATATACTATATACTGGAAACAGTAATGTAAATACACATGACATCATAAATCTAAATGCCAGGAAGAGTAATGTATAAACATTCCTGATTAACAACACTCATAATATAAACACTTAAAGGAAGTACGTAACAGTTTGATTCAAAATTATAAACTAAAGGGGTGACTGATTTCATGAACTAAAAAAAAAACACACACAGTTCGAAGGAAAGTTTTTTAAGGCTCAGCTTATTCTTGTGGTGTGCAATAGAGATTAAAGAGTAGAAATATACATATTCACACAGCCATTGAAATGTCAGCAATAAGAAAGAAAGATCCAATATGAATTAAAAGTGAAAATTCATTTATTATTGCTGCTCGGCAGTTTTATTATTAGAATTTACTATTGTCTGATTATTTCTCTGTCCTCTATTCTACTTTTCACACTGTAGTTCAGGTCTGTCACTTACTCTTACTGATAAATTTGTTAACATGATGATGTAATTTACTCAAGAAAAACTATATGGGATGTCAACTTGTGTTTTAAAGTTAAACAAATGTTAAGTAAATATTGATTTACCAAGTCACAAACTCAATTTTTTATTTAAAAAATTCATACATTTTTTTTGTAAAAACAGTTGAGAAACTACAGAAATTTAAATTAAAAATATCTGATTTAAATAAAAAAAATCCGATTTAAATAAAAAATTCCAATTGATTTATTTTTTAATCATGATTTTCTTACACCCTGTCTAAAACATTTTACAAAAATCCTTTGTGCAATTTTTTTTCAATTTTAAGTTTTTATTAACACTGATATTTTCTTCATGTTTTTTAAAAGAAGGGTTCGAAAAATATCAAAAATTTATGTATATGATGAAATGATAAGTTTATAAAAATCAATGCGTGTGTCATTTAAAAAGCCTGCGTGGGCCAGTGTGACCCGCGGGTCATAGGTTCGCCATAACTGCAATAGATCCTCATGTGATAGCTCCATGTTGCAAACTGACAGGCGGTTCAACGCGCGTTGCACTATAACCACCCCCTGCTAGAATCGCGCGGTTTTACAACGCTGTTTGGAACTGCCGCGGTTTTAGCGGTAAAGCAGGAAGCTGGAAGCGGTGCACTATGGACGTACCCTAATACAAGTGCGCCAAGTACCTCAACCTCTCAGTTCGACGCAAATAGCATATCTGATGACATAAATATAACATTTTGTAATCGAATGATGGAATTCAACCCATAAAGGTTGGTAATAGGCCACAACCTTCAACATCAACAGCGAGTGCACCAATTGTGATAGTATATGTATGGGGCGATAAACATTTGATGTGTGAAATTAAAACAGTCTGGTACTAATTTCTTTCTCCCACATTCACCATATGACCTCACTGACGTAATCTACGCCTTAACATCGACATACAGGCGCCCAAATGGGACTTCAAAAAAATATAATTGTGAAATATGAAATCTGACAACAATGAGGATGTAATATGGTGATCCCGTATAAAATTTGCGTACCAAGAAAAAGTCGTCAAAATGAAACGAAATTTTACACATGTAAGTACTACTTTGATATAAGTAATTGATTAAAAAATCAAAGAATAAGGATCTTTTAGGGCAAAAAAAAAAGTACAAATGAACGGAAGGTTTAGTACTCTGTTGTACCCCCTCTCGCGCGAATGCACGATGCGATACGAGCGGGCATTGAGGCATAAGAGTTCCGTGTGATGTAATGAGAAATCTCGTTCCACAGTTGCTGTAAACGCGCCTCTAGCTCGACCAAACTCGTAGGGTGTCCAACTTGCCGTCCCAAGTGATCCCAGATTTGCTCGTTTGGCGACAAATCTGGGGATCGAGCAGGCCAGGGAAGTGTGGTAATGTGGCTGAGGCAGTCTTTTGACATCCTTGCTGTGTGTGGCCGAGCATTGTCTTGTTGAAAATGGCTCCTGGGAGCCGTGCCATGAGTGGTATCACATGTGGCTGAAGGATGTCATGGACGTACCGCTGGGCTGTCATTGTGCCATGGATCAATATTAGGGGTGACCGTGTATCGTAAGCAATGGCACCCCATACCATCACATCAGCTGTGGGAGCGGTGTGTCGCTGTAAAGCGAAGGCAGGATTGAGGCTTTCACCAATTGGCCTCCACACACGAATACCATTGTCATCACTGCTCAAATTGAATCTTGAAACTGAAGGCGACCTGGTTCCATTCCGTTGCAGTCCAATTCCGTCGTGAGCGACACCATTCCAAACGAAGGCGTCGGTGAGTGGGTGTCATTGGCAGCACACGTAATAGGCGCCGCGATACCAGATGTCCTTCATCCAAGCGCCTTGCGATGGTTTGGGAAGACACAGGGGCCCGTAGTGAAGGTGCTGCCTGTGTGTGGATAGCGGCCAATGAGGCAGTTGGCTCTACGCTTGCGTTTCGTATGATGTGACGGTCATGTCGAGGGCGTCCTGAGCCTGGTCGCCGTGTAAATGACGTATCTTCTGTCCACTGGTCCCAACTCCTCCTCACAATAAAATCAGAACGGCCTACTTGACGACCAATCGCCGAACTGACCACCCAGCTTCCATCATCCCGATGATTCTTCCCCTATCGAACTCTGACAGCTGTTCATATTGTCTTCGATGGCGGCGTAACGGCATGTCTACCTCAGCGTTTCCTTTGCAAAAGATTAAGTACACTCAAACAATCTCTGATTACCTGTTTTATACTCCAAGGAGAAAGAAGTTCAATGCCCTCTAGTGGCATTACGCAATGCGCAAACACGCTGCATTTCTAATCATTTGAAAAACTGACCAACATGTACCTTCATGCCAAGTTTCGTTACGATCCCACGATTATTTCTTGGTGCTCAAATTAGTATGGCAATGTGTGTATATTGAAAGGTATGTTGATCCAATACATTACTACAGTTAGTTATGTTTCTCTTGAACAGAATATCATTGACTGTTCCTTCTGGGAACTTTAATGCACCTACAGTTGCATGTTTACAATTACCCCATATTTTTCAAGGAACATAATAATTTCGCTCAAATTGAATGGAAAACCAATGTGTTTTTTCGTGTAATTTTGTATTTAATTGTATTTAGTACGTTTGAATTGCGTTTATTGCATCTTTCGTGATCGTGGAAATTAGGAAGCAGAAAGACGGATTTACTAAAACGTCACACATATATGGTGAAGTTTTTACAACTGACCCAAGTTCTGTCACGCTTAAAGGAGACAGAAGAGAAAAAGAACAAAAGGAAGCCAGATAAGAAGAAAGTGAGGTAAGCAAGAAATTTAGAAAGAAGCAAATGGAAAGGAAAGCAGAACTTGAGGTCAGTGAGAGTGAGGAACTATTGAAATAATTTACTAACAGTTACGGTGAAGGGTTTGAAGTTCTCCAAAGATTCAAGCAAAATATAGAAGACTAGCTTGTATGTGAAGTTAAATATTTTGGCGCGTCATGGAAACCATTGTAGGCAGTAAGAGGCCAGATACTAATTTAGAGGAGGCGTGTCTGAGGTGACTTGCATCCAAACAACATGAATGCTGAGTGGTTTATGCCCCCATTTGTTGAATGCTCTATTCTCTAGTTGACTTTGAATGGTCAGTAAGAAATCCAATAACTGGCAATTAAATAAGAAGCGAAAGCTTAGAAAAGTAACGCGAAATCCCATAATTGGAGACCAAGCGTTAGTAATTGAATAAAACACGCTATAAATCGATGGGAATTGGATAGAATGAGCCACCACCAAGGCTACCTCACTGCTTTCATTAATTAAACATATGTACAAAGTTAGAGAACCGTATCTTAAAAAAGTGGCATGGTTTTTCTGTACGCATCGGTGACCAAAGGCTAACCCCCCTGGTTCCAAATGCTTCTTATCTACATTGGTTGGTGACTAAACTCGGAAGGCGTTTGCCTCCGTTCCGATGCGATAACTCTCTTGTAACTAAAAGCAAAACAAAATCAAAGGGACAGCTCCCCTCCACAATTATGTCAGTGAGTCCCTCAAAAAGCAGAATTGACCCTAAGCCTCACATCCTGTGGGCCACTAGGGCCGACCAATGGGAGGTCTCGTAGGATAGTGTGGGTAGCGTTCACGTTTTTAAAATCAGGGATCGACTAAACATTAAACGGTGCAGGCGACCGTTACTTAGCCAAAACATCCTGCAATTTGTAGGGCTATTAGTTGCCAATTGTGTTTAAAACAACCGAAAAGGGAAATCCACTTCATTTTTCAGTGTTAATGTAGTGCAGTCTAGATTCACACAAACACATCAATCACTTATACGGAGACACAACCGTATTAAAAAACACAATAAAAACAACGAATATATACAAGAAAAATTGGTATTTGCAATTAAGTATTATTTGATCCAGTAATGCCCAAACGGGACAGTTTGGCATGTAAATAATTGGCACAATTAGCAATAAAGCATGAGTATATTAACCTCATTAGAAATAAAAGGATCCTACAGTAAATAGAACAGTCCATACTCGACAAACAGAGAACTGTACATTGAAATTAAAAGAAATATTGCAGTAATGTGCATCTAAAAACATAAGTCTAAAATACTTGTATATATATATATATATATATATATATATATATATATATATATATATATATATATATATATATATGTATATATTAACACAAACAAGAGAGGGGTGATATCAGGGTGTGTGTACTAAACATTAGACGATACAAAAATTGAATTATTCCTTTCCATACTGGATGGATTTAAGACGGAATAAATCCAGAAAAACAGAGTAAGACATAATTAAATTCACCAATGTTTGAAATAGGGGTACTCACCGGGATCGACTTTTGGAGGTCTTTAGCCTACCATAATGTAAAATATGAATCCAGGATGGAAACCTTTCGATGGATTACACACACTCACTCCTGATTAAAATCGCGTTCCACTAAAAACCTGTAGTTGGTATATTTACCAATGATATTCGGGCAATGCAACACAATATAATTAAGACAATTGGCACTAATATCCGAGTTAATAGCTATGGTTTTAAACTCTATAACCACTGTTGCTTATCTTGGTCCGAGATGAATGATTTTGTTGGCCCATTCCCTTGTTTTCAAGTCTAACTCCGATGTCACGCTTGATTCAATGCGGGTGATCAATGTACTAAGTTGCTGGTCGAATTGTTGTGATATTGCGGACACGGGAGCAACCCTCAGATACGACTTATCTCTCCGCTCCATGGAGGACGAATTTAGCTTAGCTTGCAAAAATTAATTATTTCTGATGCAATGGGCTGCGAAACTGAAAAAGACACGTGAAAAAATACTCGGAGGCAACGGCCAACATCAAAGCAATTTTCTCACGAATCATTTTTTAATGTTACATCCCCCTTCCCAAGAAGACTACATCCTATGCGTCCATAGGGTATAGGACATATAGGAAAAATCTGTTAATGAAAACCTAAAATTTGGTATACACTAGCAACCCTATAACCCAAAATGTTTATCTACCTACTCGCTATCCATCTATTGTGACAAATAACTAACATACAAAATCATAAAAACACTTTTAACATTAATGACTCTTTATCTCAGTCATGGTAAAGAGTATAAAAGCATTAAGCAATTAGAATAGAGGATCCATTAAAATCAAATTAAACACAATAATTGATCATCATAATAGAATTATCAATGAGCATCAATACCACATAATAGAATTTTCAATGAGCGCTCATTCATACCAAATCAAGTACAAAATAATACAACCAGTTTCCAGAGAATTCTGTTCTGAAAAACTAACCTAATGAAAATGAAATAATAAAAATCAATAATACTATAAACAGCATATTATAATAATCGTATAATAGAAACCAATATAATAATCAAAATATTTCGAACTATAATACATTAACTTGTGTGACCAGTACGACTTCAGAATATCAGAGACCCAGGGGCTTACCCAAATCTCTTTATTTAGCTACTGTCGCGAACAAGTTCAAAAACCCAACATGAAAGTACAACATTTCTAGTAAATCATAAAATGATTATGACTGTAATTTAATTATATACAATTCATAAGTAAGTAGCGCTGGTAGTTCAAGAATTTGTGGATACATCAAAAATTCTCAAAGACCTCCTTAGTTTCATTTCCTCATAATAAACAAAATACAATTTCACAAACTCCTTTCAATTATTTCTACGTAGTAAATAACCCTGAATATTATCTTCGACTCAGCGTCTATTTATTTCCAATACACATTTCACTTCCTTCAAGTATTAAGTACAAATTAACAAATCTATTCATCCTTATATTCTTCCTTCACTTTTCAACTTCCAAATAGAAAAAACAATTAATTATCATGCGTGATCATGCCTTTATTTCTATTGCTCCATCTCCAGATACTTACGAGATTAAAAACACAAAATACAATAACTTTTCAACAAAATCTCATTAATTTTTCTTGGTGCATGAATCCTGATGAATATATCTTTACTTAATTCCAATAACTTATCAGAGTAATGTTTTGTTATGATAATAATTGTATATTTAAGCTGTTAATAGAAAAAATATGAAACATATATGTGAAAGAGTAAAACAGCTCTCCTTCAATATTCCATTTCATACAAAAAATAATTGTATAAAAAAAATAAAATAAAAAGTTTGATCACAGACTTCATGCTGCCAAAGTTCCATTCTAATTCGTCCAATATCAAAATTTTTTTTGGAAAATATGTGCCAAAATGAGAGTACCAGAGATGCCAGTTCTGTGTTTTGGTCCATTTCTACAAATCAAGGTCAATTTTCCTGCATAGCGAAACGACTTTTAAAATTTTCAGTCAAGGGGGTTGTAGTCCCCACTTGCTGTGATTGTTGTAGAAGCTCAACATCTCCAGCACTTCCCTCTGGCACATAAACATTATCAAAACACTTAATATTTTCAGTACAATGTTTATTATAATTCTTATTATAAAAATATCTCGTTTCTATCGCATCATAATTCTCACTATCTGTAACATCATTACAACTTTATTTTTATTTTCTTAATTTCTCCTTTTTTGGCACTTACATCTATGGTTTTGATTACATCTAATTGTCCACTGGTTTGCCGCATCATCTACAACTGTTCACCCACCATTTCTCTATATTTTAAAGACCTGACAAAAGACTCGCTTATTATAGTAACATTGCTGCAAGTGTCAATTAGTCCCAGTAAGTCTTGTCCAGTATCTGGAAAACACATCTCAGTCACAAAAATACGTTTCCTGTACAGTGCATACTGGTGTGGGGCCCTGCATTAAATCACTTTCTGCAGACTCGGGCAAAGTGGCCCTGCAGGCCACACTTGTAGCAGGTCGCTGTGGGTCTATCTCGTGGAGGGGTTGGCACTCGTTGGATTTGGATAGGTCTAGATCTCCTAGGTTATGGTGGCACATATGGTGGTCTCCTTGGTCCGGGTGATGGTCCCTGATACTGTTGTGGTCTCCTGCTCCGTGGTTGTTGTAATCCAGCCCTTGGTGGGAAGTCAGGGGCCGGTCGTCTCCAAGGTGAGATTGTTCCGCTGAGGGGCTGGAACGCCAAGAACCTGGAGATCGGCTTTTTCCGCCGGCGAACTTTGCGTCCATACCGTTAGGCGAGGCGAAATTTCTACTCCGTCAGCAGTTTTGCGTATGCACCCACGCACTCAGTCTTCTCACGCCTTCGTCGCGGTAGAAAAAGTCAAACTACCGCCATTTCTGGTAACTTTCATCGTGCTTAGTTTTATTTTACAAACTTCAAATTAGCTTCGTGCCGTCGGGTTTCGCGAAAGGAATTAAATCCTATCGACTTGTGACGACTTTCTACAAGTCTCACTACAAAGTTACTCATAAAAATACAAGCAGGACAGAGAGCAATGAAAAAGGCGTCTTTATTAGACCGCAGTCATGATTCGAGTTCTATAAGAGATGGCGCAACAAGTTACAAGTTGCGTATCAACAAATTAATTATTCCTTGATCAGCAATACTCAGACAGATTTCATTGCCTTATATAGCATCATTTGATGGGACATCTTACAGTAAATAGACGGGAACAGATGGGTCACGGCTTGGGAATATGGATTTAGCTTAGCTTGCAAAAATTAATTATTTCTGATGCAATCGGCTGCGAAACTGAAAAATGCACGTGAAAAAATACTCGGAGGCGATTGCCAACCTCAAAGCAATTTTCTCATGAATCATTTTTTAATGTTACATATATATGTATATATATGTGACGGTAGGAAAATTAATTTGGAATTTGCACTCCAGTACCGCCACTGGAAGTCCACACAGTGGCGACAGGTGTTTTTTTTCCGATGAATCACGTTTTATGCTCCATCGGACAGATGGACGTTGTCGTATACGGCGTGAAACGTCTGAAAGCAAACACCCTGCAACAATTGCCGGAAGGATCCAGGCTGGAGGAGGGATCATTATGGTTGGGGGAATGTTTTCCTGGCATTCACTGGGTGCACTCATCATCAGAAACCTAATTGACTCTCTTCCTGCACGTCTCGCAGCGGTCCGCTCTGCCAAAGGTAGTTATTCTGGCTTTTGACAGGTGGTCACATTAATGTGACTGGACTGTGTATGTCAGTGCAGTTGGAAATGAATAAATATCATTCCGAGAAATAATTAAGTTACTTTCTATCTTTAGATGATAAATCAAGGAACAATCATTCCTAATTCCCTCACAATTCTCCAGGTATAGATGACCACATGACTTGGAAGCTTAAATACTTCGGAATGAATATCATAATGGTGACCGATGAGAGTTGTATGTATTAAGTAAGCCCTCAGTGGCAGGTGGTTTTAACAATGTTATCAGAGACGAAAGGCACCTCTTTTACCCAGCTTCTACAATTTTTCCCCCTTTTCTCACTCTAATAAGTGAGATTTTTTGGAGCAGAAATAAAGGCAGCATTTATTTCACTTCTTGTAAGGACTCCAAGGAAGAGATGTGCTATGGTTTGCTACTTTCGCGTGCATTTTCCCGTGCTTCTTAATATTAAATTTGCGAATTTCCTACTCTCACGGGGCTAATGTGTCGAGCGATAGATTAAGATGCCCTTTAGAAAGTAATGATTTTACGAAAATGAAGCTGTTTCTGCAGATTTGTGACTGCTTTATGTGGCAATGTATCCTAATCTCAGTTTGGAAAAGTTTTATTCGGGAAACACGAAGACTGTAATGGCGGGGAGTAGTGTTTGTAAGCTGCTTTTAACTTCATATCTCTTTGTTGTACTGTCACATGATAATGAAGCATTTTGGAAAATTCATTCGACCGTTGAGAAAGAAAAAATTCCAAGTTTTATACTATAAATGAAACTTTGCCTTTTATTTTTCATGGACAGCTTGTGTAGGTCAAGATAATTAAATATAAAAAGGTGGTAGGTATATATATATATATATATATATATATATATATATATGAAACGGAACCTAAAACTAACCCTCAAAGTACTAATATGTTTTATTAAAATTATTATATAAATCTCAAATAATAACTCTAAAAAAAGTGAAAATGCTTCATTACAAAAACACAGCAATTATTGCGGTTTATTTCATTTTTCAGTCCCACCAGAAAATGCAACCTTGGAATTAGATACTGCTGGCCAACCTTCGATTAAAATCTTTATTTCAATGCATATATTGGATTTCTTTAACATGCCAAATATCTGAATTTAGCCTGCTATATTAACTCCCAACAAAATTAATAATTTGTATATATCTTGGAATTATAAAACTAATCTGTAATAAATTTGTTGTATGAGATGTTAAAATTTTCAGAATATTTTCAATTCTAAATTCACATGTAAAGACAGGAAAGTATGATTAAGCAAGAATTTAACGATTTTTTTTTTAAATAAAAAATAACGTGATTGCTAATCTCACCACCAGATGGCGCCCCCAGTCATTCATCATGCCAATGAGTCAAAAAACTGCAGGTTTCATGCAGGAATTTTGTCCGAAATTCGTGCAGGAAACCTGCATGATTTATTTGAAGTTTTTTTGCTGATTTTTTTTTCCTGGGATTGCATTGCTCATTTAACATTACGACAGTTAGGGTTGGTTGGAAACGCTTTAAGTTTTAAGAGACGTATTGGTAGCCAAGCTTCTCCAAACATAAGACAAAGTCTAGTAAATGGACATGTATTAACACGTAAAAATATACTGATACAAAAGAGATATATACGCGCATTTGTAATTTACATGAATCAAACTCAAAACGTCGAGTATGAAAGTATTTTCAAACCCATTGAACCACTCAACCTGGGCGTTGTGGGCAGTCCTTCACAGTCCTACTCAATCCTCAACAATCCCTTTTTCCCATCATTTCCATTGTTTAGTTTCCCATTTAAGGGGGTCCGGGACACATCGGAAAAAAATTTTTATTAATTAATTTAGAATTTTGAATTTTTTTGTACTGATTACCCATCTAACTAATAAACAAAATCACAACACAAAATTTTTCCAAAAGTTTAAAAAAAATTTTTAATTAAAATTTTTTGAAAAAAAGAGGGGTCATTTTAAATTGCTAAGGCTCAAAATATTCTTGGTCCATTTTCAAAATTCTTGCAGTAAATTATTCAACAAATTTATAAACTTTAATTTTGATTCAGCAATTTAAAAAATATTAATTTAACAAAAAATAAAAAATATTTAAATGCAAATTTTTGAAATTTTTAAGGTACTTTTTTTTTTAAAGTTATATTTTTAAAAGTAAATATTTGTTTTAAATTTGCTGAATCAAAATTAAAGTATAATGTTTGAAAAATATATATTCCAAATTTCAACCCTTAAACTTTATTGGTTTTCGACTTATAGCAATTTGAATACAGGAAATCTTGAAAAAAGTATCACGGAGAAAAACACATTTAAAGTTTTAAAGACAGATGCCGTTGCCATGACAACACCTGCCAAAAGTGTTAGATTTCCAAAACAACGCACTACAAAAATTATTATATCTCTAGTTCTAATTAAGATAGAAAAATGATTAATGATAAAATGAAAAAAGAGACGTCATTTTAAGGAAAAAAACATAGAGAATTTCTTAAAATCATAAAAAAAATTTCGAAAATTTAACGATTTTTGTGTCTCGGACCCCCTTAACATAACAATGGGTATATTGTTCAATTTAGCTTTCAATTATTACGATGAACGATTGCAACAATGATATTCTTATCAATAATTACAGAAACTTTGTTCCATCACACATTACTTGAATTTTTAAACCAGTGCGAACTTATATTTTTGCTGCTATTTAAAAACTTTCAAAAACTGCTTACGGACAATCAAAATGTCTAATATCGATATGGAGAGTGAAAAAGACTTCACTACGGAAGAAAACCGAAAAGTTTTAGTTCGTTTCGCTTTAGAAACACTTCAAACTGCCAAACATTTCCAACTGATCTCGGCTCTCGGACAAGGAGCTTTCGGTGATGTATTTAAAATGTATGATCCCGAAAGGGAGGCAGACGTGGCTGTGAAAATAATCACTCCCGAAAACACTGCCGACCTAGAATCAACACTGTGGCCTCGACTGGAGCATAGCAACATTTTACCACTTTTGGATGTATTGACTCTCAGTCCCGTTGAGGTGACTATATTTCTAATGCCAGTCCAGGAGAGAAGTCTTCATGACTTGTTATGTGACAAAGACTTCTTCACAAGCCCAGGATCTTTCGAACAAGTGAAAGAGTGGATGTTCGAGGTTTTGTGTGCAGTGGAATACCTCAGTTCGAACAATCTTTGTCACCTTGATATTAAAGCTGATAACGTACTGATTTCAAAACAATCGACGGCAATGCTTTGTGACTTTTCGTTCCTCAACTTCACTGTTTCACCACTCGACAGGTAAGAAAATATACTTCAATCCCATTTGACGTCGTCAAGTGCCTAAGTAATTCTTAATATCTTTAGAGAATACAGTGAACTTCAATTTTCAGAAAATTAAAACAACTTAAAGAAGTTCTTACTGATTTTAAATGTTGAAAATTCATTGTAAATGTTTCCCATTTTTTTGTAAAACAGCTATAGAATCAAAAACCGAAAAGATTTTTAAATGAAATTCTGTTCTGTCTGAGTATTAAATTGAACTGATACTTCTCAAAACAACCATTTGGTTTAATATTTATTAGAGTAATGTGTTCGCGATGGCTGGGAGTGGAAGTTTGGAGAGTTGTGTGGCCAGCTTAGGAGTGACCTCACCATCAAACCGTGAGTAAAATTTACGTGCTGTGTTGCTTGGAGATTTTACTTCCAGTTTGAACCCCGACCGTCACCCAAAGCCTGTTGTGTTGCTCCAGCGCAACGTTAACTAAAATATTTACCTACCTAAAATAATGTTCACCTTCCAAAACATAGCCAAATCGCCTTAGAGCATTAATTGGTGTCTCAACTGACCAATTAAGCTTTCAATAATTCATCTTTACATGAAGAATATATGCAGTGTATGGTGGATTTTAACTGTCGCCAAAATGCAGTGATGTTACCAGATATCTAGAATTAGACATTTTTCAAAGTGTGTTGCTGGATTTAATTTTTTTAAAACGTTTATTTTTACTTCCGAAGGTTTCTGCTGTAACCTTTTCATTTAAAACATACATCATATTTTATAGTTTCAAAATGATTTTGATCTAAGAGGTATTTGCAAATAAGAACCCCAATTGACATGTTTCCATGCGTTTTAAGCAGACTCTCCTTTCCTCAATGTCGCAAGTAAAATTGATAACATTTGTTTGGCATAAATGATACTGAGAATCTTTGCTACTAATAGAGAATAAAATTTTACTGCGGGTTAATAATAATTAGTCCCCTTTAGTCTAAATTTGAATATTCAATTTATCTTATCTTTCACAGACATGCTTTGGGCCTGCCCTACATCTATCGTCCACCAGAAGTGTGCAGAACCCAACAAGAGGAAGTATGCGTCGATGGTGCTGCCTATGATATGTGGGCATACGGAGTCATGAGCTTCGAAATATTCACACATTTCGGGATTGCTTGCAGCATACGCGAGTGTGACTGTTGGATGACTGACATCTATCCGATTCTCTTTGAAGCTCTGCAGGTATGTGAAACCGCTCTTAACTTCTTCCTAAATTTAAGACTGTGTACGTAATTTTTCAAATTATGCATTTATTTATTCAGGTCAAACGTAATATTAAACATTCAAAACTATGTCTTGCTGCACTTTGTTACACTTCTTTATCAAAATTGTATAAATTTAAACAATAGCCTCAATGGATTGTAATTTTACTTGTAAATCATGCACATACGTATCAATCGGTCATAGTTTAGTAGCGAAGTGTTTTTTTCTTCTAGAAAAACAAATTTGCCAACTTAATCCGCCAAGCCTTTCCTGGTGATGAAATTGAAGAAGTTGACATAAAAATAGGTCTTAGCTTCGTGCATATCTTCCTGCAGACTAATTCTTTGAACAGGGCATCAGTGTCTTCAGCCAATAGACATATTTTCTTAAATCATGGATTTGTAACAGGAAATATCAAGGATGAAATTTGGATTAAAAAAAGTAAGCTTGAACATATCTGCATTACAAAAAACATCTGTAGGTATTTTTTTTAAAAATCAGGGAACATGTTTCGAACTACCCTATACCCGTGGGGCAAATGTAACAGTTATTGGGGTCAGCTGTAAAACTAGAATAATAACGATAATTGTGTTGTTACATATTTATTTATTAATTCAAAATCGCAGAATATGATCATTTATCGATATTACTAATGATAAGAATCAGTCTCATTGTTATTCGAAAAAATAACTAAGCCTAAACTTCATAAACCTCAATTAAAAACGTAACTTCAGCAGTACAAGCTTAAATAAAATTTAAAACTTATAAAATTCGAAGAAAGTAACAAAAATAACTTCTGCGACAAAACAAATAAAATAATACTGAAGAAAATCTGACATAAATCAGTTAGATTCTCAATTATGACATAATTAATAAGGATCACCATCTGTGTAAGCCTCATGGGCCCACATTCAACACCCTGTACACTGAACCCAACCGTCTCCTGCCCTGCTAGCGCCATAAATTTCAACGCACACACCAATAATTAATACTCCTCTTCTTCTTCTGAGAACATTTTTGCCTTTTTGCCAGGTCGGTTCTGTATCCAAGCGTCACACTGTGAATTTAGATTTTTTCAATGGCCCATATACCGACCGATCAAGTGGTTGCAACGTGTACGAACAGTGTCGGGGAAACGTGACATACGATTCCATTTTCCTTACATAAATCCAGAGCATAATTAAGAACGTGATATTAATGATTTTCTAACACAAGTAATACTTTATGAGACGTTGAAGAGTGTGTGATTCTGAAAATGTTTCAGAAATATTACAAAACCTTCGTCTTGTATCTTATCTATAGGATTTGCTGTGTTAAATACGTACCCAGCACATCTTGTAGTAAATTTGTCGTCATAACCTCCAAAATAAACAATTTTAAGTTAACAAAATTACACCAATTTGTACATCGATAACCAAAGTGTGTTTGTAAGAAACAATAATAACCATAACTAGTATAGTTTTGGATTAAAAAGGAAAATAGCAGCAACAAAAATACTTTTGCACGCAAGAATACAATAACCCCAACCATACATGTCCCCTCAACACCGAAACAATAGCGGACAGATTCAGACATCAAAGCCACGTGCTTTCTTCTTGCCACTTTCCCCATTATTGCTAATTTCCCGCCCACTATTAGCGTTGTTTCAATCGTACCCTGTTACAACCCACCCTGTCTCCCCTAATATTTTATTGAAAATTCGAAGACAAAATTTTTTTTGTATTTACTCTCATAAAGAACTATTTTTGATTTTCAAGCCTTTACAATAACTTAGAGTTTAGAGTTGAAAATAACACTTTATGTTAAGTAATTTCATGAAATATATATCATTAAAAGTGGAAATTAAGGAAAACTCACACAATTTCTTGCTTAATCATAAAAATCTTTCATAAAATAGTAAATTTTCTCAAAGCAGGAAAAGCAGTTTTAATCTATTCAAATCATAATTAAAGCAAATAAATTCATAAACTTGGCAATAAAATTAAATTTGTAAAATTACCAAAACATAGATACATTTTCCAAACCGAATTCAGCAATCAATAGACAACTCTATGAATACACATAGAAACAGACTTTTGAATATAACTGTCTTAACTAAAAATTAGCAGGCTGAGATGAATAGAAACTTTCTCAAAAAATGTGTCTCCACTTAAGACTTTTATTATCACTTAACTAATCGTCTTGGTTCCATATTAAACAAACAGCAATTTAATTTTGGTAACGAATTAATACAAAAACGGTTGTATTATGCAATCATGCCTTACAGGATCATAGCAAAGTTTACTTTCTTGTTAGGAATATGCATAGAGATTATTCTGAATTGTATATTGTGTGACGTATATTTCAAAAATTAAAATTATACTTTTTATTGTTTTCAGAAGAGGATATTTCACTTCTTAACGAGGAGAAAGAAGTCTGTCCGAAAGACTCTAATAATGGTGGAGATGAGGAAACAATTTTAATTTCTGAGAACAAAATTTATGTTTCACAACGCAGTTCTTTCAATCTGAGTGCTTCTGAATGTGGAGAAAACGAAGAACCAAAAAACGAGAATCAAAGCAATTATGAAATTGTTGTAGAACATCATACTGCTCAACAAAGTCCTAATGATGGTGAAGATGTGGAAACAACTTTAAGTTCTGAGAACCAAATTTCTGTTTCACAACACAGCTCTATTAATCTGAGTGCTTCTGAATGTGGAGAAAACGAAGAACCAAACAACGAGAACCAAAGCAATTATGAAATTGTGCTAGAAAATCAAACAGCTCTACAAAGTTCTGAATTGAACGCATCAACCGAGCAATCCTCAAAAAAACCATTTGAGATTTATAAATCTAGTTTTAACGAAATCGTGGATCTGAAAATACCGTCCAAGAAGATCTCAATTTTAAAATCAAATGAAATCAATAGTAAAGTTTACAAAAGTAAGTTGAAGACATTTTTTTAAGAAATAGAAATTCAATTATCTTGTAATAAGCAAATAAAAGCATAATATTTGTACTAATATTTATCATTTAAAAGTATTTATTCGTTAATTATATTTATGTTTATAAAATTCCAAAAATCTAATGATTCTATGCAATGTATGAAGTTCATCTTATACAGATGTGTTTTCATTTTGTAGAGTTTCTTGTGTTAAGTACGTTCATAAAACGTTCTTTTATAGTATAGTAATTAATGATATATTATTTTTCAAACAGAGATGGTAAAACGTACAATTGTAAACAAAGGAATGAAATTTTTGCGTTGGCTCCGTCGCCGGTGCTTAGATTTAAACTGTCTTGGTCAAAAGAATCTTTAATCGAAATTAGGTAAGTTATTACATTTATCACAAAACTGCTTATTTGATTCTGAACCTATGCATCTGGACTTTTGTTGATTAAAATATACTTTCTTTATATGCTTGATAAGATATTGCATCGATATAAATAATTAAATAGTAGTATTAAAATAAAATGCACTTAAATTGATGACAGTAAACTTTTTTTCAATGTATTAAACTGTTTTATTATTTTATAGGTCTTTCTAGAAGTGAAGTTACATCATCTTAAATATCGTTCTCTGCACATATTTTGAAATTTTATTTTAAAGATATTTAAGTCTTATTATTCTAATACACATTTAAGATATTTTTATGATTTTATTTCTGAATTTTTACATCATCTTGCGAATTTTAAAATTTATATGATTCGGAATTATTCTTCTAAAAATTATATTCTTGATCAATTTTGGAATTATTCATCTAAAAATTATAGTTTTAAACAGTTGTGGAATATTAATAGAATAAATTTTTTTTTATTATTATTGTGTGTGTTTTTAATATTGTGTTTGCTTCATATTATGTCTTTCAACACCATATATTCTAAAATAAATTCGTTCAATCTCAATAAAACTTTACACAAGATTTGGCTTGGAATATATTTTACTTTGAACAGTTTAACACTCTCTTAGCATTCATCAAAAACTAGAAAGATGCGTGTTTCATCATTTCCTACTTATATAGTCTCTATCAAGTGGTTCTGGAAACCGCTTGCTTTCGATTTCATACTTAAAATTTAACTGAATTTAAACATAATTAAACTGTAAATATTTCATTTGAATCTCATATTGTATTAGTTTCAATACTTTAAAGAAAACAATCCAATTGAGTTTCGTAACAAATATACAACAAAGTCGTCTCTCAGTAGTTTACTCTAAATACATTATTTGTTCAGTAAATGCTCGGGTTATTTATTCTTATGTATTCCTGGAAGCTCACCTCATGAATAATGCAACTTTCAAGTGTCGCTATATTTTTTTCGGTGGGAGTAATTGATAAATGTAAACATAAAAACGGGGTTATTGTAATTATGGTATTAGAAGGGTAAAATACCATTGGAGTTCCTTCTACTGCCATGACTACTGCTCATGCTGTCACTTGTTCAATCTTCAATATCACGAGGAAAATCGTTGTTTACAATTATCCCTACTTTCAGGGGTAATTGTAAACACGTGGGGTAATTGTAAACAGCCGAGTAAGGTATTAAATTTCTTTTCTGGAAACTTCGTACTTATTAAATATTAAAGTATAATAGTGACAAGTTAGTTTAGTAGGATGAACAATGTTTAATTACGTTATCAAGAGTTTGAAAATAGGGATTGAAGGTGAACATGCAAATCTTGTTTACAATTACACCGCCTTACCCTATACAAGTTTCATTTTTTAATTAAAATAAAAACGCTCTCAAGCTACCACTTTAGGTGATACAAATAAATAAAACGTATAAAACAATAAAGATTTATACGATTTAACATACGCTCCTCTTAAATATTAACATACTATATCCAATGTTCAGTGGTAGCTAGGATAACATTTTCCAATGTATCAGGTGCTCTCTTAAAGCGTACATACATACTAGTTTGTTTTTTTTTAATTTAAAAATCCAGTTTTTTCACATTTTGTCGTTGGTTCATGCTTAAAACCATTTCAGTTAGAAAAAATCATACTAAACTAATTATTAATTAGCTAATTAAGATACAGTGAGATAATTAGCATGTTTTTCTAACAATGATATCTCAAATTCTAATTTGTCTACAAAGACAATTCAAGTTGGAAATTATTTCCAATATTATTCTTCATGTTTTGACCCTCAATCAAGTTGCTAGAGAGAGAAGTTTTTCTGTTGCAACTTTTTTCGCTTAGGATGCATAAAAAAATCAAACATTTTTCTGGAAATTTAGGATGTAAAAAGCCATTGCAAATTTATTTCTTAACTAATAACTTTGATGGAGGGTAAAAACATCCACTGTATTATATAGATTATAATGATGAAAAAAATAATTCTAATAGATTAATTCATTGTTGAGTTGTCACTGTTTGAACAAAGCATCCTATTGCAAAAACTTGTTTCTTCAGAAATTGAGTTTAAAGTTTGGGAAAGATGTATGTTCATGGTGACAATACCTAACAAAAACACTTGTAATTAGAAAACTATTTCGAATATTTGCAGGATCTTGGCGTCGTTTGAAAGCTAAAGAATTGAAGAATACTTTGAAGCACTAAAACAATTTAGACTTTCTGTTCGATTTTCTGGATTGCTAGTGCGTACATACACTTTAAGTTGGTTAATTCTAGTTTTGTACACCACTGCTATGGCAAATAATCGCAACAAAATCTTGAATTGTGAGGTCAGGTCAACGTTGGACGGGATTTTCAAAATTTTCTGGTCAACACTTGTCTTTAGTTATAACCACTGTGAAATGTTCTTATACTTGAATAGAGAGAGATCTCTTCCAAATATTGAAAGCAATACCAAACGCATTTGCGCTCACGGTTGCCGAGATAGACTGGTAGACGCCATTGCACACCCTGAAGTAGTTCATTAGCCCAAGGGGAGGGAGGGAACAATGCATTGCGGATTATGCAAATTCGACTGTTTGCTACTTAAGAACATTAGAATGTTTGACACGTATTTTTAACGATGGTACAATTTCAATTAGGACAGGTCTTCGTCATATCGCCCTATAGTATCCTAGCAGTTAGGCGTAGCCCTACGTCAAAACGACTGCAGAACGAGACATCAAACCCAAATCAAAACCAGAAAGATACTGAAAAATAACATGCAAATGCAACTAAGCTTAGCATTCGCTTTTCCAAATACCCCTATTATCAATAGAAATAGCACACGCATTTAAAAAAGTACTGCAGAATACCAAAGCTGTATTTCCAAAGTTATCCTATTTTCGATGCTTCGTTATAGATTTTCCCCGCCAAAACCGCTCCCTGAAAGCAAACAAATTATCCCAGGTAGAGAGCCCACACACAAAGTAGAGAGGGTTTCGTCTAACAAAAGATCCATCCAGCTTCCCATTCGATAAAAATATAACTTCCTTTTTCCCCCAGACCGTCAGGGAAAGAATTCCGGACTAGCAAAAGCCCCTGGCGGAGTTTGTCGTTAAAGGATTTCGGTATTAGTTTTGGGAGATGCATTTGGGTAACCAGGAAAATACACCAGGCCATTCTTCTTGCTTATTTATTCTGCCTGTTCGGGTCCGGCAGAGGATTTAATTTTAAGTTTTGGTGGTGAAAATAGTCGCTTTTACCTCTTCCGCTTGTCCGTTTGTTGTGTCGCGGAAATAAATTGCCGGCTTGGTGTGGAAAACAGGATAATGCGCCAATCCACCTTTTGCAAAAATAGGGGATGTGGACACAAGTTATGTAAATAAAATACTTTTGGATGTTTTTACTATTCCTTCAGGGGTAAAGGAGTAATTTATTGATTAAAATGCATTGATGTTACATTTTTTTTAACGTATGAAGAAAAACTGTATAAAGGTAAGATACACGTATAAAGGTAATATTATGTTTAGGGTAGGTGTTCCAAATAGCGCTTACCCTAACTATTTCTCTGTGACTCAGCCTCCTGGATTGGAAATCACGCTGGAATCTAAATGAATATCACTAGAAACTATTCTCCTTTGGTTTCCATAGATCAGATACCTTATTTACTTATGTCAGTTTAAGTTAACTGGTAAAACTTCAAAACGTTTCCCCAGAGAATTTTCAAGAGTGGTTTCTTTTTATCGCCTACTCCTGTTCCTATTAACACCTTCCAGGCGAAATTAGGAGCTACTATCAAAAGGAGTAGCTAGTAGAGTATACATACCTACCTTTAGTATTGAATGTACTTTCAAATCACATAAACGAAATTAAGATTTGTAAACACTTACCTGGATATTCCATGAATGGATTGGAAACAAAAAATACGTTGTGTGATCACAGCCTTAAATACTTCAGATGCAATAGTGTTGTTCATATAACTGATAGGAAACTTGCCGGTGGCGCTACGTGTGCCAAAACTCTAGATTGTCAAGGTAACTACATAAACTCATAGATGTCGCGCATAGTAGCTTACAAATACGAGTAGGCGATATTAAGCACAGGGGAGATATTTGGAACACCTACCCTAAAGGTAAGATTAAATCAAAATTTCAAAACCCTTCCCTTTCGTTTGGAGCTGTACTGTCAATTTTTACAAGCGGATTTATTGGATTAGTTTTGCATTACTATACTTGATATTCTGTCATTTCCTTTCCGAATATTCGGGCCGTGGTAATCCAGTGGTAACCCAGTAACCAAGAAGTGCAACGGATTAGCAACCGGATAATTGCGAGTTCGAAACATCCCCCCCCCCACTGACCTTTGTGCCCACGGGGGCTGATGCACTTTAAAAATGTCTTACTTTCAGATGTCCTCACGTTGGCGTGGTGGATAATTTTGAAGAGTGGAGTGCAACTTCTGTTGATGACCTCTTCATTTCACCGTGGTTCAAACTTATGCGTTGTCCGTGGTTCTTTCCCATGGGTATTGGTCCCTTGCCGTGTGATCCCGGGTTCCTACATGACGTCTACCAGCTTTGACATTCTTGATCAATAAATCTTTCCTACGATTCTTAAACCAATGCATGTGGTTATTTAGCCATTATGTGAATTATATATAAAAAAATATTTTACTCTTTAATAATATTTAGAAACAAGTGAGAGAGATTTCATCTGTCCTGTAGATAGTCCTTCAATAGAGATGGATTTTGTCATTAACACTAAAATGGCAATTGCGTTTAGCTATGTGATGGGACATCTGCAGAATATAAAGCATGGAATCTATAAAAACGTAATTGCTATTCCAAACACTAAAATCCATAAGTATGTCAAATGTGGATTATTCTGCAATCTAAAGAACTGGTATCTTCTGGTGTCATTCCAATATCCCTATTCTTTAACACATTTTCACAATGGAGTAAAATGTTTTTTTGGAAATAATGAAAACTCGAATATTTCTAATGGGTTTTTATATAATCTACCAAAATTTATTTTGTTGATGAGCTATTATCTATATACATAAGAATGGTAGTGTTTGTTTGTACATTCAATATTTTCGATCCATTTCAAGTTTACTATCCTTTTTGGACCCTTCTGATAACAATTCCTCCTCTTGAGCGTTTGTTGTCTGTCTGTATTGTATGTGGCCTATACACACACACACACGTCCACGCGGTTTAATATATTTTCATGGAGTTCACACAGTTTCGGTAAACTTAATATTTAATGAAAAAGGTGAAGCTGATGAATTATTTACAGGTGTTCATATGGCGAGTACACAATAGCAATGCCCATCTGGCAAGTCTAAGCAACAAACAATTATTAAGGTGAGCACGTATTGCTCATCCAAGTTCGGTCCGAGCATCAGAGGAACATCCTTCCTCTTTGACTTGCTTCTCCTCGTTCGTTCACTGCTGGCGCAACCCCTTGGAGGTAGAGGGCGCTGGTGATGAGAGTCAGGATTCTTTAGTTGATGAGTGTTCGAAGGTCCATAAAATACTTATTTTTCCATTTCACCCATAGTTGTTTCACTAACAAATCCTGATATTGCTTCCTTTTGGTCAAGGAAGACTTACTCTATCCACTTTGATTAAGGTCGTCAAAGTTCATTGGGTACGTAGAATTCTTTCGTCCAAAGTTCAGGAAGTGGATTGGCTTTAGTCGTAGAGGTTCCTCGTGTTCATCGTACACATAAGTCAAAGGACGAGAATTTAGGACCTGCTTCAACCTGTGTCAAAACCGTCGACAGTTCTTCAAAAGTCAACAAGGCCTTACTGATAATTTTTATCAGGCATTCTTTCATATATTTTACCAGTCTTTCGTAAAAACCTCCCCACCATGGGGCTCGTTCAATTATAAATTTCCATATAACTCTTTCATTGGTGAGAAAGTCATGGAAGGTATCGTACGACAAGATTTTTGAGAAACCTTCAAGCTTCTTTTTCCCTTTTTTTAAAGGTCTTAGCATTATCAGAGTAAATTATACGACAATTTCCTCTTCTAGAAACAAATCTCTTCAAAGCTATAATGAATAGCTCTGTTGAGAGATTTGGTACAAGTTCAAGATGTATAGCTCTGGTGGTTGCGCAAGTAAACAATGCAATGTAGGATTTCTGTTTTACTTCAGAATTTCTCACGTAAATTGGTCCTGCAAAGTCAATTCAGCATACATAAAATGGAGGTGTCTCATTGATCCTATCTTCTGGCAATTGTGAAGTAGTCTGATCAGAAGGTTTAACCGAATATTTTTTACAAATGAGGCATCTACACTGAAGAGCCAAAACATTATGACCACCTACACAATAACGCGTTGCTCCTACTTTGGCCTACAAAACAGCTGCAACTCGTCTGGGCATAGATGCCACAAGTTCTTGGTACATTACATGACTGGAGACAGGTTGTACCAAATGTCTAAGAAGCGGTCACGCAAAGTCGAGATATTCGGACATGGTGGTGTTTGAGCACTGAGCTGCCGCTCCATGACACCCAAAATGTGCTCTATCGGACTAAGATCCGGCGAGTAAGGTGGTCAGGACTATAAGTTGAATTCATCAGTATGCTCCTCGAACCACTATAACACAATCCAAGCCTTGTGACATGGGGCGTTGTCCTGCTGGAAGATTCCATTTCCAGTTGGGAAAACAGACGCCATATAATGGTTCGAATGATCCGCAATGATGTTTAGATAGTTCTCAGAGTTCATGGTCTGTTCTACCACAACTACGGGTCCCAGAGACGCCCATGAGAACGTCACTCAAAGCATAATACTGCCACCATCAGCCTGTGTACGACCTGCTGTACAAGAGGGGAACAACTGTTCGCCTGGCAGACGGCGTACCCTGACACGACCATCGACGTGATGAATGAGAAATCGTGATTAATCTGACCAGGCAACTCTTCCACTCATCCATGGTTCAGTCTCTATATTCCCAAGACCACTGTAGGCGTAGTTGAAGATGCGCTTGGTCAACAGACGCACACGAATGGGACGTCTGCTACACAGTCCCATATCCAACAGTGTCCGCTGAACTGTGTGTTCCGAATAACTTGCGTTTTGACCTGCATTGTATTAGGCTGTCAGCTGAGCCACTGTCTCGCGCCGATTTTGCTTTACCAAGCCGGACAATCTCCGACGTCCTTTTTTCTTTGATGACGCGTGGACGGCCAACACCTTGGCATCTACTGCTGTTGTCATCGTCATTTATCCACTTTGCATGAATACTAAAAACGGCAGATCGTGAATATCCTACCAGTCTTGCAGTTTCGGTGATACTCGTTCCAAGTCTACAGGCCGTTACGACCTGCCCTCTATCAAATTTGCTCAGATCAGCAGCCTTTCCCATCACTCGCAAAAGTAAGTGCAAAAAGTGATTACTTACCTTCTCCAGCAGCAGTTAAATATCATTCTCACTTCTTCCCAACGTTGTTTCCGTTTTACAAAGTTTCGAATTCATCAGAATAATACATTTTTGTTCTGACTAAATCCAATAATTTTCGGCATCTTTTAATTCTTCGTATGTCAAAGGACCCTTAAAATTACCTTTTCTAATTCTACTAATGAATCGCATCACCCATACGGTAATTCTTAACAGCCTCTGGAAATTGCTAAATTTAGAAATGTCAACTAGCCTTTCTTCGGCAACCGTACATTGAAATTGATTAATATCCTCAATTTTCTTACAATATTCGAGCTTCTCTGTATCGATCAACTCTTTGCCATCTTGTGGGGGCCAAAATTCAGATGACATTCGAAGCCATTCTGGTCCTTGTAACCAACTAGGATTATCTTTTAGCTTACGCACTTATGCTCCTCTTGACGCCAGGTTTACTGGATTGCTTTTACAAGGGCAGTGATGCCAATTTGCCTGAGATATCCGACATTGTATTTCTTCAATACGATTTTTAACGAAGATCTTAAATTTCTTTGCACACCCTCTAATCCAATAGTGTGTGATTTTCGAGTCAATCCAAAAGAAATGAGAAAGTTGTAGTTTCAAAGCTTTAGTGATGTTAACACTTAATCTATCTGACAAAAGAACGCCCGTGAGTTCCAATCTAGGTAAATTGAGCGACTTCAATGTGGCTACTCTAGTATTGAAGCAACGAAAACTGTATGTATTTGCCCATCGTTAGTAATTATAAGTAAATATGCTACCGTACCGTATGCCTTTTTACTAGCATCAGAAAAACAGTGCGGTTCAATCTTATTCAGGTCAACATTGTAGTTTGAAAATAGTATCAAGGAATGGTGAGTTCATTCAAAGTTGAAACTTGACTGCACCATTCTTTCCATTTAATACATAATTGTTCAAGTAGTACCTCATCCCCATCAAGAGCAAGACTCCAAACTTGTTGGATTAAGATTTTTGCCCTAATTACAAAGGGTGTCAAAATTCCAATAGGGTCAGAAACGCGTCCAATTGCTTGCAAGACAAAGCGCTTTGTATGAATATTCTTTGACAAAAATAACATTAAATTTGCAACTTCGCAATAAAACAAGTCTCTTTCATTGCTCCCAGGAGACTCTCTGCACTTTAACTGCAGGATTTTTAATCCCCAAAACTTCAGGAGACTCTTCGGATACGATGCCTTCTTTAACCCATAATTCGTGTAGTTCTCGAGAACAAGTTCGCCATTTATGGAGAACCATGCTAGCATCTTTAAAATTATTGATACATTCTAAGGAGGTCTTAAAGGCACGTTCAATATCTTGGAGACTTCGAACGATATCATCCACATAAATATGGTCTTGTAAAAATTTACAAACCTCTGGATAGGTTTCCTCATAAAGTTTCAAATGGTGTTTGATTGTCCTAATTAATAAGAACGGACTGCAGTTCACCCCAAATAAGACGCGAGTGAATCGAGAGGTTTTGATATTTTGTGAGTCATCAAATGGGTTTTTATCAAATAGAAACAGTGATACATCTATTGACTCTTTCATCCACTTCTATCTGTAAAAACGCATGTTTCATATCACTTATCAAAGCTATGGAATTAAGTCTGAAGGACAACAAAAGTTCAAAAATGTTTGGATATAGGTTCGGACCAATGTGTAAACAATCGTTAAGTGAGATTTCACCAGGTCTATGTGAAGACGCATCGAACACGATACGTCTTACTAGTGGTTCGATCATGGTGAATGACCTCTCTATGTGATAAAAAATATGTAACCTTATTTCATTGTCGGAGGTATCTGGTGTTAATTCGTTGATATTTTGCAGCAAATAATCTTGAAAAACCGCTTGATAGGAATTGAACAGTTCAGGGTTGATCTGAAATCGTTTTTTGAACCTCAAAAATCGTTGCAGTGCAACTTGTCTATTGTTATGTAACAAACATATCTCTTATCGGGTTTCGATGGCAGTCTAATTTTGTAACGAGAATTTTCGTATGTTATTTCCGATTCAAATGTCTTCATAACGTTATCTTTTAACGGGTCAGAAGATTCACTTTCGGATTTTATACCTAAACTTCCCAGTTTCCAAATTTTTTTTAATTTCATCCGATATCAAAGTTTTTTCAACTACGACATTAAATTCCGCAGAAGTGTGGTGTGTAATTCCACCATCGGGAACACCTTGTAAACACCAACCGAAAATAGTTTCTAAATCTTTGCTACTACTAAATGTTTCTCAGCTACTAAATGTTTACCTAAACGCTTTAAATTTCCCTTTACTATGTTAAAATAATAATCTGCCCCCACAAGAAGAGTTACACTGTCCTTCTAATCGTAAGAGTCTGCGACTTGTAAACCCTTCAGGCTCTCATCTGCGAAATGTTCACTGAAATTGGGAGGTGGTAAATCAGAACTTGAAATTTGTTCTGTTACTAGAGCATCAATTATAATTTCAGAATTCTGTGTGTCACTATTTTCCAATTTTATCCTAACCACATCGAAAGTCTTTCTAATGGGTGTCATTAACGAAAGTAAATACTGAGAGCGTTTCTTTTCGAATAACAGGAAGTCGTAATTTGTCTGCAATTTCTTGTTTTAAAAATGTTATCATGGAACCATTGTCTAATAACAGTCTTATCGGAATTGATTGCAATTTTTTTTTCAACACCACACAACAGGTGTGAAGGAAAATGCAAATGCGTTTGTCAAGAGAAAGTACTGAAAGAACATCTTTCGATTCCTCTCCACTATTCTTTTTTTTTTTTTTCATTTTGTTTTTTATCAGTCCGAAAACAAATAGAACGATTATGCCTGCCCTTGCATTCTATGCAAAACATATTCCATCTGCAGTCCTTGATTCTATGTCGTGTTCCGATGCATAAAAAAACATATACCCTGTTTATGTAATAAATTTCTTTTTTCTTCCACAGTTAAATACTTACCAAGTTCTAAATCATGCTTCGCTTTGCAAAAGAGGCAACTGTTTTTGTTTATATTATTTGCGAGCGAGTTCTCATTCACTGACGCCAAAAGCTCAACAGCAGACGCAACATTTTTTTCCTTGCCACATCGGAGGGGAATGCTTGTGAATAGTTTCAGATCGCAAAGCAGATGTTAAGAAATAACTTCTCTCCCTGCAGTTGGATCTCCTTTCGAATGAATTATAATAATTTATTGATATCAAAAAAGGCTCTTTAGTTTCTTTCACGATTAAAGTCTAAACTTAAATCGGTAGGCAATGTTCAAATGCACGAGGATAGGAATTGACATGTGACTTTATGCTTCCGGTTTGACATCTAATGACTAGGGCAACTTTTTTGTTGCAATAAAAATGAGGAAAGTTGCATTTATAGAAATAAAGTTGCATTTATTTTTGATACACTAAATTCTAAAATAAATTATTCGTAAAAAATGAAAACAATTCAAAATATGACAATTTTAGTCTTGTACAACAGTATTATAATACATACTGAAATACAGAAGAACGTTGAATGGCCGATCCTTGACCAGTAATTTCTTTAACATTGAAAACCTGCTCCAGCCGCAGTCATATGATGTGTTGTATCGGATAGTAGAAGCGCAAAATCCTTTCGCTCAACATTCAGAGATTTTAAAACGTCGTCTACAAGGCGAACAACCTGCTAATGATCGACCCTTACCTTGCAAACTCCGCAGTCGATTAGGCAAGTTTCCTCTGGATTATCAAGAGTGACAACCAATGCGTTAAAGTACTTCTTGCCAATTATTTCACTTCCGTCTTCTTTCCATGAACTTGTTCAATCCGCAAAACTTCGGCGTTCGCAAGATCAGACACATCTGATCGATTTGCTATTATTTAATTTTAAGCTATATTTTAAAAAGTTGTAGGTGATTGCATTTATGCAGAAAGTTGCAATTATGTTGCGGTTATAACTCACTTACTATATACCCTATGTAGGAGGAATTTTGGTTTTACAGCTTAGAACGCGTGAAAAAAAGTTGCATTTGTTGCAAAAAGTTGCCTTACTAATGACCGTAGGCTACATACTTTTATTTCTATGAAACCGATTTTCAAGAATTTCAATAACTTGATCATAGTTTGCTTCCGAATTACAAAACCCTTCTAATGAGTTCGCCACGTTGCCGCTCAGGTATGATTTCAAAGAATTATATTTTTCGATTTTGGACAAATATTCATCATTATGAATTGCAAATTTAAAAGAGTTCCAAAAACTTGTCCATGAGTATATTCACCATAATATATATTGATGGTCAATTTAGGAAGACGAGTTTGCTTCGTTTCAATTTTAGAGTCAATGGTTTCGTTAAGAACAAAATTGCTTGCATTATCCAAATTTGTGGTTTTATTCAATTCTTTCAATTTTCTTTTTGCTCTAAATTGCCAAAGTGGAATTTTCTCTTCATACTCTTGTGTGTACGCGATTTCAGTTTCGTAATCATCCGAATGAACCTTTAAATTGCAGTCTATATTTTCGCTTAATTCTTTTAGTACTTTTGCTTTTGTGAGTAATAAATCCAAACATTCTTCTAACAAGCTTACATTAAGTTCGTCTTTCTCTAAATTTGTTTTTATCCGTTTCAAAACTTTTGTCACTGCGGTTCTAGTAACTTTCCGTTTTGATTTCAATTTGGTAATAATCTCTTTTTTTCATAATAGTATAAATTTGGTAAAAATATCTTGGTAATAATCTCTTTTTCTAGTCATTTTTACAAATATTAAAATCAATTCTACCTTTAGCAGTCTTCACATAAATGCTAATCCAAATGGTAGTCAATAAGTGTAACTTCATACATATTACACTTTCGTCGACCGATACACCATGACGCGAAATGGCAGGATTTCTATTATCGAATTGGTTCAGTGGTATTTTTTGTTCTATACAAAAATGACGATTAGAGAGATTTTTCAATTAAATTAAAGTTTAATTAGTGTTTTCAGATATAGAAAAGATTACATAATAATGCAAATCGAATCATAAACAAATTAAGAGCACTTGGGTTCTTTCGAAATCGAATCAATGGTGGTTGAACTTCAACTAACTAGATATGGGAGATCCTCTCATGAGCTGACTCAAAGAGCTAGCTCCCTTAACGGAGTGAGCGAGCGCTGATTAGTAGGGCAACTTTTTGCAACAAATGCAACTTTTTTTTTAACCAAAATTCCTCCTACATGAGGTGTATTATAAATGAGTTATAACCGTAACATAAATGCAACTTTCTGCATAAATGCAACTTTTTGCATAAATGCAATCACCTGCACAACTTTTTAAAATTTAGCTTAAAATTAATTCATATGAAATTATTATTTCATTTTTGCCCTCTCAATCAACCCTTCGATCACGTGTATCTGATCCGAAGAATTGCGGATCAAACAAGGTCATGGAAAGAAGGTGTTATGTCCTTACAGACGAAATACATATTAAGTTACGTCCTAACAGACGAAAATGAAATAAGTCGCAAGTACCTTAACACATTGGTTGGCACTCTTGATAATCTTGCATAACCGACTGCAGAGTTTGTGAGGCGAGTGTCGATCATTACTATGTTGTTTGTTGTTGTTGTTTCTCGTGCCTACACTGGCAGACCAGAGGAGTGCCAGGCCCGTCGAAGACTAACATGGGAGGTGCGCCTTCCATGTTATTGAGCCCCATTGGGAGGAAGTCCGACTTTGCTCGACATACATGACACAACCGTTTTACAGGAAGGTCCCTTTAATACATCATTCACTCACACATATCGTAATTTAGATCCCAATCAGAGGCCGATAACCCCCTGATCAGGTACCCCCAGAGGTATTGATTTGGTATGGGAACATGGGGGACTTTGTCACCACGACCCATTTAACGTGCCCCAGTCACCATTAGTGAACACGACGGTTTTTAGCCAGGTCGAAGCGCCGATCTCGCAATAATCAGAATTGCAGGCTCCGCCGAGGACAGAACCCACAACCATTCTGATACGAGCCCGACGCTCTACTGGCTAAGCTACGGTGGCTCTTACTATGTTGTTCGTTTTTTAAATGACTTTTTAAAATCGCTGAATATTGAGCGAAAGGATTTTGCGTTTCTCTTATCCGATACAGCACATTATATGACTGAACCTGGTGCAGTTTTTCAATCTGAAAGAAATTACTGGTCATGGATAAGCCATTCATCGTTCTTCTGTATTTAAGGATGTATTATAATGCTGTTGTACGCGACTAAAATTGTCAATATATTGAATTTTTTCACTTTTTACGAATAATTTATTTTAGATCTTAGTATATCAAAAATAAATGCAACATTATTTTCATAAATGCAATTTAAGGGTAGAGCAATGCAAAGATAAATGCAACTTTTCCCATTTTTACTGCAACAAAAAAGTTGCCCTGATTAGTTAAAAAAGAGGGTAGCTCACTGACTCTTCTGAGAGCTTCCTCTCTCGAAGAGTCATTTCCGCATGCGCTCTTTTGTGCTCACCAGCTCAGTGAATCTTTTGCGCTCACTAGATCTTTATTACTTATTTGAAGTTTCAAATTTTTAAACATCTATGTATTATCATAAATGTTATTTTTTTAAAATTTAATTCAATTTTAGGTTGAAAGGGAGTTTTAACGGCTTAAGTCATATCACGCCTTTTAGCACTAAATGAAACTAGTCTTAAGGTTGTTATTAAAATATATTTTACAATTATTATATTATTAACTTAACATTAATTTTATTATACTAATAATAAAACCTCGATAGCTCGGGAGTAATATCATTTTAATAAAGCTACACAAAATTAAATTAAAGGTAACTTGTTTTCATTGCTTTGTCTTCACAAAGCAAAGCATTTTATAAATATTTTATTAAAAATCAGGGAAGGGACTTGGATTTCGAAAAAAATTGGGACAACGAATATTTGAGGATATAATATACCTATATCTTAAAATAAATATTTAAAAATCTTGAGTATTCAAATAAATTATTAACATCTTTATTAGTTGATTTTAAAATACCATTTAAATTATCAAGATGTCTCATTTGGTCCCCAAGTGCTTTTAGCCCAGGACATTCTAGCTAGAAGGAGGTGTTTTACTGAAAAAGGGTATCGTTAAATTTTAAAACTGACAACGCGGACAGAATTAAAGGTTCCCTTAAAACAAAAATGTCTCATAAATATTTTGACATGGGGTCAGGTGTGACCACTGATCGCTGATGCTCGCCAACCCCCGGTGGTTGCTACGTATTCCCATTTGGCTTGCTTCGCAAATGAACTCCACGGGATCCGTGATGGCCTCGAGGTGGATGTTTTTTACAAAGTAAATCAAAACACGCTAGAAATCGGAAAACTTGGCATGATTCCAAAGGCATTCGGACTAAAAACGCATGTGACGTCAACGGTCGAAAATCGCTAAATCTGCTCGCTTCTTCATTCAAGGTAGGGGTGACGTCACATTCCTGAAAAAAAAGAAGAGGGGAAAAATAATAAATTAATTTTAAAATGTTCTAGATTGAATTCTAAAATTCGGGCTGGACACAAAAATCGCCAAAAATTAGGACTACCTGTATGCCAAATTTCACTATCGTACTTATCATAGATTCGTCAGGACACTCTGCTCATAGTAAAAAGAAACAAAGATAAGCACTTTTTTTTATAATAGTAGAGATATTGCAATCTTGACCTTAAGTTTGATTGAAAAAGTGGATAGATATTTTTTCTCGTTTCAATCCACTGAAGCACCAGTATAACTAATACAAACGAGACTTTACAAGATACGTGGCAACTCCACCTATGTATGTCATTGGTTGCCCATGAATAAATAAAGCGATGGACATCTGTGAGAGCACATAGAGCTGTTTCACCATTGGAGTGACAAGTTATCATGATTTAAAAGATTTTCAGCGTGGTTTAATAGTTGGCAGAATGTATAGGAGCTTAAATTCTTACGTGCTATCATTCAAGGGTGAATATCTTGAGTACAAGAATTCCGAAGAACGTGTAACTTACGACATACATTAAGTCTACGATGATCTATGGTTGGATTGAGTTTCAAGCTCTTAACGCTCCGGTTGTTAATTCGTTACTCTACCAACTAGGCTACCTTGGCCTCTAGGATACATAGAAGGCATTGTCTAATACTTGTGAGTTGTGGTAGCTCTCATCATTTATCCATAAACAAACAGCTCGTGGTTCCATTTTTGGTTCCTGTGCCAAAATGTGTCTATAGATATCAGATAAGTCTTTTTATTCAGTCATATTCGGACATCCATTTTTATGAATTTTTATCAAATGACTCGATGGCCCAGTAGATAGTGTAGCGGATCAGTAGCCGGGGGTTGCAAGTTCATAACTAAATCCAATGAAAGACCGTCGTGTGTGTGGGATCTTGAGCACGTTGAATCGGACGTGCACTCTAATTTCCTCACATTCACTTCGTGTGGAAATTTAGAGAATGGGGTGCGAGCTCAGGTGATGTCCTCATCATCTAACTGTTCGGAAGTACGATGTGTAGTCTTCGAATTTCGTCCTTCCTTCGATATCGATCCCGGACCGTCTCGAATAGCAAGTCGTGCTCCAGTGCGACGTTAATGCAACTACCTTCTTACTTATCTTAATTCTTATCAATATTTCGTCAAAATTTGACTGTCGGTGTTTGATTAGTAAAAAATCCTTTTTCTGGTTTAGTTTAGGTTAGAAAATGTGAACCTCCAAGTTTTTGTGGCACATCTAATGATTAGGGCAACTTTTTTGTTGCAATAAAAATGGGGAAAGTTGCATTTATCATTTCCTTAAGTTGCATTTATGGAAATAAAGTTGAATTTATTTTTGATACACTAAATTCTAAAATAAATTATTCGCAAAAAATTTAAGAAATTAAACAATTTATTGACAATTTTAGTCGTGTACAACAGTATTATATTACATTATTCAACACAGAAAAACGTTGATGTCGTTGAATGGCCTATCTTGGCCGGTAATTTTTTTCACATTGAAAATCTGCGCTCAAAAGACTGATTTTACCTGACATTGTTGCAGTAACAAATACCAATCTGTGGGAAAAACTTCTCCGTCATTATTATTTCCCAATCATTTTTTAAGATACGCTTTAAGGTTGCAAGGATCTTCTTTAAAATCCATCGATCTGATATCTTCATACGCTGTCTTGTGAATGTCTCAGATGTCGTGCGCTTTCTATTCCAATTTTTTTTTCTACAAGACGAAAAAAACATTCATTGCTGCTTTTGATTTTCAGCTAACATTTTGGCAGCTCTGGGTCACACATTGCTTTTATTACGCGACGCACTAAAATGCCGCCGTCACTGAAACCGCTTGTAATGTCCTTTACAGTGGAGGTGGTCGACGTAATACAATGCTGACCAAAGCCACGTAGCCCAGAGTGTGAGTACTGGCTCCGGCTATTGGCCGATGGTCTGAAAAATTGCTTTTCGGAGCTAGTTTTGTACTGTGGCTGCCTTAACACAAGCGATGAGATTGTCCATATTTATGTAAAATCCACGGACTTTTTCTGCAGTTCTGAAACAAGTGTGCCGCGCAAGTTACTTCGAGCAATCAGGGATAAAGCACCTTGAGTGTGTTTCCAGCCGCAGTCATTTAATATGCGTTATCGGATAGCAGAAGCGCAAAATCCTTCGCTGAACATTCAGAGATTTCAAAACGTCATCTACAAGGCGAACTACATATTGATGATCGACACTCACATAGAAAACTCTTCAGTCGATTACGCAAGTTTCCTCTGGAAAGAGTGCCAACCAATATGTATAGTACTTCTTGCCATTTGTTTCACTTTCGTCTGTTAGGACAAACACCTTCATTCTATGAACTTGTTTGATCAGCAATACTTCGCCGATGACATGATACAAAGATTGATTATGAGGGCAAAAAATGAAATATTAATTTTATATTATTTAATTTTAAGTTAAATTTTAAAAAGTTTCAAATGGTTGCATTTATGCAAAGAGTTGCATTTATGCAGAAAATTGCATTTATGTTGCGGTTATAACTCACTTACAATACATCCCATGTAGGTGGAATTTTTGTTTTAGTACTTTACATGCAGCGTATAACGTGTGAAAAAAAGTTGCATTTTTGTTGCAAAAAGTTGCCCTACTCATGATTAATGTTAACAAATTGCAACCCCAAGATTTTTCGCCATTCCCTTTCGCGACAAAATATCGTTTTTTGTGCCTTGTGCCGTTTACTTAAGGTTTCTGAAATTAATCTGTTAAAAACATTGAGGAAACTTTATGAAAACATAGTGAAAGACTTCTGGGCTTATACTCGATCTGACCATTGACCCAAACAGATATTTTGTAGGTATATTTGTTTTGAAACTCATGAAGGATATAGACTATAAATACATAATACTTTCTAATGATATTGATAGTGTTTTAATTGATTGAAAAGTGATTAACTGAAAGGTCAAGAAATCCCGGGGATTCTTTAAGAACTACCCATCGTGTACTACTTCGAGTAGTTCAGCAAACTATCCTTCTCATCACACATACTTCACTGCACAAACTTTAAATAAATATTATATTTTCCTTCTTCCTCAAGCGGCGGGGCCGACCAACCGGTATAGTGGTTAAGGTGTTAGCCTCTAGATCGGAAGGTTCCTGGTTCGAATCCGGGTACGGGCATGGATGTTTGTAAGCGTATGGTGTAGAGGCGGCTGGTACACCTTAAATCTGTCGTGGCCGAAAGTCCTCACGTTGGGATGGCGTGGAAGTTTGGAGAGTGGGGTGCCAGCTCAGGTGTTGCTTCGTCATCTGACCGTGGTTCAAAATTACGAGGTGTTGTCCTCGGATCTTTCCCTCAAGGGACTGATCCCGGATCGTCGTCAATAGCCCGTTGTGTTGCTCTAGTACGACGTTAACTAAAATTACCATTACCATTACCATCCTCAATCGGCGCCTGTCATGTTTAGCCTTATATGAAAATAATGTTTTCTTCTGTATTTCAGACTTTCTATGACTTTGTATGATTATTAACTATGCTTCGTTCCGCATTCTAATTTTCCCAAAAAACACGAATTAATTAATTTTTAAATGTAGAGTTGGAACTACATATTCATTGTGTCTGAATTAAAATTCGATGAAAAAGTTCGTTTATTTACTAGGAGGTATATTTTATTGGCTACTGCAAACACGTGGAGCTTGATCAAATCGTTGTCAACAAACAGAAATTTTGTTTCTCATTCATGGCCTTTAAAGACAAATTACCTCTGGATTTTTTTATGAGCTGCGCCATCTATTAGGATAATTATATACTAAAAGTTAAATTTTGAAATTTCCATAGAGACATTGCGATGGGAGGAAAGAATATTTCTAAACTATAATTTGTAAAGACTTCATATTACCAGGCATTACCTCAGTGGATTACTTGGACTTTTTTGAGTGAAATTCTTATTACTGACTTTAAATTGTTTTCGAAAGAACAACGTGTTTCGAGAGCACTTCGTTAGCTAAAATAAAGCGAAATTTACACAAATATTAGTTTTAATGAACAATAATTATTAATAGATTACATAGCAGTACTTTAAATAACTATATTGAAAAGTCATTTCCGGTTTTGAAAACAATTTTGAATTGTATTTAAAAAATAAATTACCTAATATTTAAATCATTATGTAGATGAAAGATAAGACAGATTTGTTTCCTCTTTAACAAATTAAGACTTAAATATATAACGTTTAGTAGTGAAATTCTTTTTCAAAATGACTCCACACTTTCATTTTGAAATAAGGCTAAAACAAATTATCTTGTTTGAAATTTCTTATGAATTTCGTTTGCAATGTTAAAGTAAAAAGTGATACCATACTAGACCCTAAGTAGATATGCTTCCAAAAAAATCAAAGGAAAAACAAATATTTGTTGAACACCGCTTTAAGAGGGTAGACTACGTACATAAATATTCTATGCATATTAAAGTGCTAAAGAATAAACGGTGGTATCAACATAATCTCACACAAAATGGAAATGTCTCACTATGAAATGTTCAAGCATAACCGAGATTGATTGCAGTGAAAATAGCACCTAAAATACACCGTATCTATTCTCTGAAGGATTTACATGTTATGGTAAGTAATTGGAATTCCTATTTAAACTCTTTTGCAACACTGGTTGTAAATAAATTTTAAGGCTCTCAAATGTGTGTTTATGTGGAGAAAAGTTAGTACATTTCTATACATATATGGTAAGTACAGTGTGGTCAGGTAGGTATTTTGTAATTAACGTCGCACTGGAGAAATACAGCCACAGGCAAAACTGACCAGATCTTGATCTTCAAATGAGATATCTCGTCATTTGAAAGAAACAACTGATATTGACCTGATCATCATAAAAAAAAGCACAAAACCTTAACGAGATATCTCGTCATTAACTAAATTTGTCAGATCTTGATGAACGAAGTTGGTTGATTGTTTTGGTTACTATGTCGCCAGTATTTGGCCAATCTGTGCCAAACATAAGGTAGACGAAGTCAAGTAGACAATGAAGGAGGAAAAACAGCAAAAAGTAGGATATTGATGGACGAGATATCTCGTCAAAACCACTTGGAGGGTTAAAGCAGCCATTCGAATTTGCGTATTCCCACCTGTGGTTTATCTTCATACCTAGATTTCCTCTCAAGTATCAGCAACCCCAAGGGTATAAAATATCAGTTTAATGTTTTTAGAGCTGAAATTTCGAATAACTCTGAAAGAGACGTAACAAAACTTCCGATGCTTGATATCACTTGAATGTAACATTCAATCTGACACACTTTACGAGTTGATTTGTTTTCGAAGGGGAATTATGAGTATGATTAATTTCCGGTCAAATCTAACTACCTTGCATTAATATTCTATATAATTTAGACTACAATATTTTAAAATATTCTCTCATTTGATGTTTTGCAAATCCTCTGGGTGTTTTACAGTTTTTTCAGTAGTAATAATAATAAGGGGGCATACCCCTTAAGAAAGTGAAAACTAAATTATTTTTATTTGTAATATATATGTATGTGTAATAATCCTTCCCGCTATAAGGATTTAAAACTTTTTGAGACATTATGACATTTGAGACATTATAACATTAACAATAAAAGCCTCGTTTAAGCGAAAATAAACAAGCGTTATACACATTCAGCAAATAGACACGTGTTCCAAACCAACCTGCATTCTACTATTTAACAAAACTATTCTTGATATCGGATTTACTTGAGCATACGTGTTTACACTACTCAGTACCTACTTTTGTCACAAAATTATAGTTCTTGAAACGCAACAAATGTCTCAGAATCAGCTTATTAAAAGTTTGTGTTCAGGTTGAAACTATAGAAAACTTGATTTAAAATTGCAAGCTTTACTATTGTTATTTCATTTTATTACACAATTTCACCGAATTTTACGTTATAGTATTTCTAGCGACATAACATTTCTTTAGACCCAGCACCTCCTAAAAGACAAGGAACTCTTCTACTTTCTTCTGTATCAATGCCAATGGAAAGAAGAAAAAAGAAAACGAATGGAGGACAATTTGTAATCTTTTAACTCTAGCCGGCCGAATGGTCAGGACTGGTGGACCTTAGTGTCACTTCGTCCTGTTCCCGATGCATACAAGTTCAAACCCATACGAGCATTAAAACTATAATTTCTTGAAATACACTCTATAACAAAAACATCGACGCACTAAGAAGGAGTTGTCCAGGAGTTGTGCCGGGGTCGATCCCGTTTCCAACTGTGTCCTGACGACAACGGCAGACGTGTCAGAAAACGTCCAGGGCAGCGTGGGGATCCTTTACTATCCACGCCACGAATGCACACAACAGGGCGTTATGGTCTGGGGTGCCATCTCCTTTGATTGCCCTTTTGTGTTACCGTTCCGTTTGCGACACCCCGGACTTATTTTTCAACAAGATAATGCCCGGCCGCACGTGACACGTGTTGCTATAAACTGGCCTCGAGCTTTCCCAACACTTCCCTGGTCCTAGCTATGTCTCCTGATCTCTCTCCCATAGAGCACATTTGGTACGTTATGGGAAGGCAACCATCCCGGAATGTTGACCCTTTAACTCGACAATTGGAGACAATTTGGCAAGAAATTCCGCAGGACACCACCCGGGAACTTTTGAGTCTATTCCACGCCGGGTGACAGCTTGCATCCAGGCCAGAGGTGGACCAACGCCTTATTGACTTCCTCCCTTTGTAACGATCCAACTCAGAAATAAATCATTAAATTGTTCTGAAATGTGAATCGTCTGTTTTTCTATGTATGTTCTTTACATCCACCAATTTGTATAGCAATCAGACAACTCCTTCTTGGTGGGTCGATTTTTTTTGTTATAGAGTTTATATCGAATTTAGCATTTAAGGCATAATTACGGAGAACATGGCAAAGCCAGCTTTGCTTTTGCGAACAGCACACTAAATGAATGGAATGTATCCAAATCAAGCGAATCAGAAAATGCGATTTATGCTCGCAACACTTTTTACCTAAATATGCTTTAGATATTACTGAGCCTGTAAATACTACGTATCAAAGTTAAGTTGACCTCGTGTGTAAGTGGAATTTTTTGTTAAGCTAAATGGTAGCGGAAAGTGGAGGCTAATGGGACGCAGAGCTAATGGGGCAAATGGATTTTTTTACATTACAAATATGTTAGTGAAGATTTATACACCACTGAATGTAAACAGGTCTAGCACACATTTGCAGCATGGGAGGTCAGCCATGACAGCTGATTGCTGTTTAGAAAAAGACAAGTTTGTTTTGAACAATCCAAAGTAAGTATTACCTTTTGTGATTGATTTTATTTTGTAAACAATTCAGTTTACTTATATCCTAATTAAAAACAGTTTTAGATTCTACAAATATTAGTGAATAAGATAATATTACTGAAAAAATAATGAGTAACACATGTAAACAACTATTTCTCGAATTATAAATTTGCACATCGTGGGGTCCAATATGACATTTCGTGAGGAGGCTAATGGGACAATTTAATGATAACCTGAATGACTAAATATTTCTTTAAAAGAGTATTGTAATGTTTTGTTTGTCTTCCCTTTGTGTACATATTTAATTAGAGTCAATTAGGTTAGATATAAACAGGGGTTACAAACATTAACGCAGCATATAAAAACTAAAAAAATCGATATTGTTTTCCTAAATTGGGCAGATTTCAATATCGCAGATTAACAAATTAATGTTAAAAATCCTGCAAGAAATGTTGTTTGCAGTATAGCATGTGTTAATAAAAAATGCATTTGACACTAATTAAAGGCTCTTTTGTCCTCAATTCCACTGCATGTCACAATAGACCCCAAGTATGGGGTTAATGGTACAATTGTATTAGAGTACAAAAGTGGATGTAACACAAAGATAGGTAAAGTTTTTAACTTTTTTGGAAAGTTTTTATTTACTTAACTGTAAAAGAATATGGAATTTAAAAAAAGAACAATAAAATTTCCATTTCTGCTTTTATACTAGCCTAAAATTTAAAAAAAAATGTCCTATTAACCCCCACTTTTCCCTACTTTGTGTCACTTGGATTATTTTTCAACTGCGTTTCAGCACTTCGCTAAAATTAATTTATGGAATCCCTGCGTGACGTCAGCTAGCCTGTCTTTTCTTAATACGATTTCAGCACTTCGACAGTATAAATTATCACTAATGCATTCCGAATTGATATTTTATAATTTACTAGTCAACACCATTTTTATTAAGCGTCAAAAACGGCAATAAACTACATTGTAAGGTAACCCGATATGCAGTATGCGATAGCATTTGGATAGCAGAAGTTGATCAGAACTTCTGGGTTGTTTATTTACACTGAAAATCCCTCATGAGCTATCGTATGTTTACATTGCTAAATAAAGGGAGTTATCACTTGATCTAGAGGTGAATTGAGTTCCTTGTGAAAATTTTCCTTTTAAACATTCCCACGTGAAAATCTAACCGAAATTTCGTCAAGTTAATTAGTCGTTAGTGTAAATGCAAATTTTTTGTCTAGCTTTCCCTTCTAAGTTCAGCTGCCTTGAACGTATAATGCTATGATGTTTTTTTACTACACATTTTTAGAAATTAATTATACATTAAACTCATTAGAGTATCCCAAAACGTTCGATACCCTTTTTTTAATGCGGTATAGAAACATTTTAATGATATTTTTATGATTAATGTCATTAAAAAATAGCAGTATTGTATAAATATTTGAAATATATATTAATAATTTTGTAAAAATGGTAATTATGTATAAATTTAAAAGAAATTTTTGTCAAATACTTCAAATGTGCTACATGAAAATATATTCAACTCATTTAAAAATGATGCTACCAAAATAAACAACATGCATTCTTCTAGGGAATGAAATAGAACCAAAATGATATTTAAATAAACAAATATTTTACCATCGATCGAAAAATGAATACAAGAGTTTTGATAGTTTTACAATCCTATTTCTTAAATACATGTTGTACAAAATAGTTATGATTGTAACGGTTGCTCTCTCTTACTTTTACTTTTTGTGTGAACAATTTTGTTATTTACTTCTCTTTAAAAACATTCACACTATTTCCAAAAGAGAAACAATTTAAGCATTTGAGTAAACTTTCTAAAATTATATTTGCAAAAAAAGTAAATCTTAAATTTAAGTTTTAACATGTTTTGGTCATTTAACGGCTACTTCCGGTGTTTTCCATACCTACTTCCGGCTTTCCCGCCTTGATTAAAATCTTAATATCTCTGCAACTAATTAACTAACAGAAAAAAATCAACTATATTTTTAAAGTCAAATAAATACTCTATCAAATAAGATCCAAAACTTTCTTTGAAATTTTGGGTCAAAAATGGCATTTTCAACGTGTTTGGGTGCCTTAATACAGACATAATTATAATTTGAATTCCGATATGTGCTATGGAAGAGCATTTGTGTAGCGGAAATCAAATCTTAAATTTCTCATCCGAACTACACTAACTGAACAGGCACAAAACTGAAAATATCCCTCGTGGTGTGCTACACAAAAGGGACGAAACACTTTTTTCAACAGGCGCTTTTTAGTCCAAGCTGGAACATGTACACCTCCCAAGAAGAACGAGGTAATGTTTTAAAATTCCAGCAGGGCCTTGGGTAATAATTCTCGTATCAGCAGGCGAGTGAGTTGCTTGCCGGGGGCGTGCAACACTTTCAGAGGGCGGGAGCTATGCATAATTCAGCAGGTGGTCGCTCTGCCGCCGCGGCACTCGCAATGGCTACTGCTGCACGTTTCACTGCATCCATGGCAGCCGCACTTGTTTCCTTCTCTGCATATCTCAGAGGTATCACTTCAGTAGCGTCTGCTTTCATTGTTTCAGCTCTGTCCACGGGGTTCAGGCACTTTGGGTAGTTGTCTGTGAAATTATAAGAAAGTTATCATTCCCTGTATCAAGTTAAAAGACAGAATTATACTTCTATGCTACTATCCCTCTTGTTGGCATTTCTGTTTTTACCCAATAACCTCTCACAAAGTCTGAATTAACCCTCTTGGTGGTTTTCGTGACGAAGTATCTCATTATTATAGCAAAACGGAAATATATATATTCAAGAACACAAGAATTTCTAAAAAAAAATGTAACAAAAGTCTTAAAAAATAATAAAAAATGAAGAAATGGTGGATATATATATATATATATATATATCCGATCGCTCGGTTTGAAGATTTGTTACGTGGTTGTGGGAAAAAGCTTGAATATCAATATGGGACAAATAAAATTATTCATTACTTTAGTTATCATTCGTGATCAAACCATGGAAGCAGGAAAGATAATGGAAGTGCCTTTACTTTGAGCTGTTGAAGCCAAAACCATAACCGCGGCACCATCTTGATGCGTTAAAAACATTGTGCTCTTGCATGTTAATCAACGTGGCTATACCGTTTTTTAACTTCCGTGGATTTTAATGGACGATTTTAACCAAATAATTAGCACCATTTTCTTAGTTTTGATTTGGACATGACATCTTGTGTCGCCTACGGGTGTACAAACCGAAATACAAAGACGACACCTAGACTATCGTTTCATAGATAAGTTTAATTTGATGTATCTTTAGGCTGATAGATTTTCGACATGTAACTTCTAAGCGTTCAAGGAGCATTATATTCAAAATTAGTAATTTATTAATTAACAGAATTGTACGATTTTGATTTTATAATCTACCAGTTGTAATAAGAGTTAGAAACTGCTTTTTAGGAAAGTTTTAACTTTTATTTAATAAAAAAGTGTCTTATGTTACATGATTTAGAACGAACAGCTTTAGCTAACAGTTATAAAATTAGAATTATAAACATTACTTTTGGTTTTTTAATACTCACTTTTTTGTTAGTTAAGTTCTTTTGCGTTGATCAACTAAGTAACTGTTTGAATGCTGTTGAAACCTTGGACTGTGAGCAACTTGTTAATGAGTGTTTTAGAAGACAAGCAAGTACTTAAAATATTGTAACTGTATGAAGTTTTTCAAAACACGCATCTCTTGAGCCAATGGTTAAGATTATGAGCTTATAATTTATGCTTGTAGTTCTATGTTTTACTGTAGTTGAATGTATTACAATTTTAGAAAGTATACATTATAAAAAAGACCCTTTCTATGGGTGGATTTGTGTGGACAGACATAATGTATTCAATAATCAGTCTTCAATTTATCAAGCATGTTTAGTTTTATTATCAAAGTAAGTAATTGTTAAGAAGTTTGATGTAGTGGTTTTTTAGATTGAATTAGTTTATGTTTAGAATTTTTTTTTTCAATACTTTAAGACAAACAGTAAAACCTGTATTACTGTTGGGACTTATAGACTTAAAAATATGGTTAGACAGTATTTAGTAATATGGTTTCAATGTATCTATCAATTCATTGTATATAACTAAAATAATTTTCATTTCAGGTTTCCCAAAGACCCAGAAAGTAGAGATGCATGGATAATCAGTGCATAATCATAAAGCAGTGTATAATAAGAGGTCAAATACCACAAACAGGCTTTTGTTAAACCGATAGCGAAACCTTGTTAAGGCACTTCCTTATGTTTCCTACTTCCATGGATCAAACACACGAGTCTCCGTTTCGATAGCCAATCGTCACTAGTTCATTGGTAAGTCCATGTGACAATTTTGAGAGATTTTACGTCAGCGACTTCTTCCACATGCTGTTTATTTTATTAGATCTATGGGGCACGCCCCCTGCTCGCTAACGTTCGCCAAACCCCAGAGGATTGCTTTGCAATTCTCATTGGTTCGCTGCGCGAACCTTGCTATCTTCGTACGCATGAATGAAAACATTATTTATAAAATATGATATTCCAAAAAAAAAAATATATATATATATATATATATATATATATATATATATATATTTTTAAGTATACATTTGTTGTACTACAGAAAAATTATACAGTACTTCTAAAATCCGAGCTCGAATAATTTGGAATTTAAATGAAAACTTTGAGGAAATTTTGACTGAAACTGTGAGCGCTGCATTTGGAAATCGAATACCCAGCACGTCGTTAGTAAGCTGCAACTACTCGACTATTATTCATTTTTTTTAATACAATTTTATCCGATAACGCTATAATTTCAATTTTGGCGCGAGGCTTCGTGGTAAACAAACAATTGTACTGTGTTGCCTAAACGCGATAACAAATGAGTGTCTTTATGCATGCCACGTAAGATAATTATATGTATAGATGTTGAGGGTTTTGTTGTTATAACTAGGGCTCGGATCGATATGCAAAAATATGACCTGAAATACGCATTTCAAAATCACAAAATATGCACTAAACTCCCCAAATATGCGAAATTGTAAAAAAATATATTAATTATTACAAAAAGGGGTAGTGAATAGAATAACGTGAAATTGAACCACACTTTCATTCAATTAATTCACAATTTTATTTTTACAGCGCAGTTATAGATAATAAAAAATATACAAAGCAACAAATTAATAAATCTTACATCGTTGGGGGAAAATGTAGATTAAAATTAAAGCATTTCAAATTTCCTCCGGAATGTAACTAGGTGGGTAGACGGGACATGTGCCCGCGACGGAATGAGTATGGTTGCTAAACATGCCAACGACTTTTTTTACTAGTATATATATTTACGCATGATAAAAAATGAAGAGGAAAATTTATTAGTTGACTACAAAAACCAAAAACCATAAAAAGAACTAAATGCAAGTTGTGTAAAGGGTTGCACGAGTCAGATGTGAGTAAAGAAGTTTAGGATAACGGGCTCGTGTCTCGGAAGTTTCCTGTCTTCCAAGTGGCTTTGATGCGCCGACAAACGAAACTTAATTCGGTTAGCTTTAAAAGTGTCTAGTTGAGACGTCAGTTTTACGGTTCGATTATTTGTCAAGGAAATTGCTGCAAATTAATCGATTTACTTTTGAAAATTGAAATTAGGTCCTTGCCATCTTTGTAGAATTTAAAAATTTTGGATTTGTGGAATTAATGTGTGGTGGTGATTACAGGTGTTGTCGGAGAGGTGTTCCCGGGCGAAAACTAGTCTAGTTACATCCCTGAACATCCTCCAACTAATTGAAATTACATTGAATAACCAGTGTTTTTTCAAGGTTTTCAACCTTGAAACTTCGTTTATTGTTACTTAAAAGATTCTTCAATGAGGAGAATGACCTTTCCACGTCACATGCGACGATGGGGAGAAATCGGTAAGATAGTATTTCTTGAGGGTCCGTCAACTCGCATTCTGGTACACCCTCTCCATTCAAAATCTTTGACACAGCCTGAGAAGTCTTCCATTCAAGATTTCTTTTCAGTACCGCATCCAGCTTCTTCCTCGTGCTTTCCCCGATGGGCCCGTTCCACTCTTTTCGTAATCAAGTCATCGATTAGAGCCACAGAATTACACAGATCCATTCCTCTACTTTCCAGAGTGGTAATTAAATCAGGAAAATTGCCAAAATTGGATCTGACGTAAGCCACATTTTGGACCACAGAAGAGTTGTTCAGTGCAGCTTTTGCATTCACAAAATAGCTTGGTTCCCGGTATCATCAAAACTTCCAATCACTTCTTTCAATTTTTGGTGATGTTCAGCAAAATAATTAGCCACAGAAATCTACGTTCCCCATCTTGTGATTATTGGTTCAGGTGGTAGAGGAATATTAGGATATGCATTTTTGAAAGCCCTTACTCTGCTAGGTGCCTTAACAAATACCTTTTTTGTCGAAGATATTAATTTATTCAAATCAGGTAGACTATTCCTCAACTCTTCTGCAACGCGATGGACACCATGAGCCATGCACGTTAGATGAATCATCTTGGGATAAAACATTTTTAGGCTTTCTCCAGACTTCAGCATGAAGGCTGCACTATCCGTAACAAAAGCCAACAATCGTTCCTCCCCATACTGCTGCGCGTGAAACCCCCACAAAATATTAATCGCTTCACCCACTGTCATGGTGATCGTGGAGTGATTAGTTTCTTCCAACTCTGCATAAAATTAGGTGACCACGTCCAGCTTCCTCTGAATTGAGTTTCCCAACTATTACATGGTCTACATATCGCCCGCAAGGATCAGTCGTTTCATCAATTGACATCCAGATGATGGAATCGCCTATCTCATTTTGTATCCTTTTGATCACCTTCTCGTACACTGGCGTAATGTAATATTTCCTAAGTGTGGATTCATGGGGAATTAATTTGCCTGCGTATTTCTTCAAGAAGGCTCTAAAATGTTCATTCTCCAACTTATTAAGAGCAATATTTGATTTCAACATTGCTTCGCAGAGATCTTGGAACATCTCGTTCTTCTCCGACGATTGAGAATCTGACTTCAACAGCCTTTCATCGGGTCAAAGTTTAAGATGCTTAACATTTCGAGCCCTTTTCACTCTTTGTTTGTGAGTCGCAGTTGATTTGTGTTGATCAAAGTAGCTTGCAGACTGAGAGTTTCCGTTGCAATTCGATTATTATAGAACTAAGCATGGTCTACATATCCTTTTTTGCTTCATGTACTTATGCTTTCATTACTATCTTTCTCTTATATCTATACATTTTTGGCTAAACAAGAAAAGGCCAGGCCAAACAACCCAAATGTGTTTTGCTTCTGAAAATCTTTTCTCTCAAACGCACAAAGCAAAAGTCTTTAAAAAAAACTTTTTTGAAGTAAAATGTGAAAGTTTGTAAAAATGTTTGAAAATGGAAAATTTTATAAATGAGTAATAAAAAATTGTTCATATATGCACAAAACATGCAAAGAACCCCAAATATGCAAAAACATGCAAAAAAAATTCGTGTTTTTTTTGTTGCAAATTGGTAAAAAAGCACTCAATACATATTTATATCAACATTAGGGGTTAAAAAGAAGATATGAAAAATATGCAAAATCCGAGCCCTAAGTTATAACATCTGTGAACGCGTGAAACCCATCCGTGAATTAATTTTTTAATAATGAGCGTGCGAAGTTACTATTTGTTAACAAACTACTAAGAAAACGTTTTTTTTTTTTGGATATTATATTTATTAAGCACTAGTAAATTTTGAAAAAGTAAACATATTTTAATTATGCACTTGCCGATTGTAACCATGATATTGAATGCGATGAATAATTAATTTGGGGAAAGTCAATTCAAGGAAGTGCAAAAAAAGGTTGATTCGTGTTCTTTGTAGTTTTGAATCGTCATATCTAAATTTTTCTAACTATAGTTCATCTTTAAGTGTGCACCTGAATACCTAATGTATTTAATGCACTTATCATCCGAAGTGTGTGTTAATCTTCAGGTGAATTAGGGGACGAATTGGAGACTACGATTTCCCGACATCGACCCTATACAGTTTATTTCTGTTCATATGCTTTTAAACGTCAAGTGGTTTCTTTGAGATATCTCGTCTATTAAGTTCTGACCAACTCTGCTTATGACGATATATCGTGTCGTAAATATACTGTCGATTTTTTTATAAGACGAGATCAAGACCTGATCAGTTTTCGTGTGATGACGAAATACCTCATCCATCCAGATCTGGTCAGTTTTGATCTAATGAAGAGATACCTCGTTTAGAAAACCAACAGGTGTGTTAACTCATTTGACGTGCTACATGCTTGTCATTTCACCTTGAAAATCTTGGAGTGACTTGTTATGTTTCTCTCTTTCTCACAGATATCGGTAAATAGTGACGTATTCAGTAAGCTTTATCATTTTATAGCAATTCAGAGTAAAAACTTGCTGGAAATTGGAGTTATTATCGACATGATATCGGAATGTACTTATTGTATTAATGTAGACATTAAATTAAACTAGATACAGAATACTTAAAGCTTAAATTTATAGTAATCTATACACTAACAGTGAAAAAAAAATGTGTAAGATTATGATCATCCCCATAACTAAATAAATACTTCTATAGATAGGATTTTCAGAAAATATTTTACATCAGAAAGAATTGCAGAAATTTGTAATAATAGGAATTTAAGTTTGCATTTTTAGATGTAGTTTTTATAAATGAGTATATGTATATAAGATGCTAAGAGTCGTGTATTTCACATGACAAAGTATGTGAATTAAGCATTTCATAATATGTAGGTTTTGTAATTAAGTAGATGAAGATAAGATTCTAAACCATTTTGGAAATCTGAATAATTATATCTGACATTCCAAATATCTACCACGTAGTTGTACACATTCATTTTTAATAAATAAATTCATGAAACAAAGGTAATCTAGTATATCAATTGAAATACAATGAGAAATGAAACGAAAACAATTCCTCAAAATAAAAACAAAATTAATCAGATATAAACTTTAAGTAAATTCACTTGCTTTCATAAAACATATTATTTTGAATTTCATTAAACTGATTGCATCTAGAAATTATCTTCAAAAATGCTCCCTAAATCATTACCCTGTAGCTGCCCAGTAAATTCAATAATCTTTGAAGAAAACTTTAACTGTCTTTTCAGTAGTCGGAAAAATTCCCAAATTATAGAAGTAGAATTTTCAAAATATTTAAAAAATAGTTATGGGTTCAAGTTTTCTTGTTTTATTCATCTGATATTGCAGAGTTATAATGAGGCCTATTTATATAAGACGAGTTTTTAAAGTAACTATTGTAGCTAAAATACTTTCGTCGCTTCCGATAAAAATAAGTCTAAATATACAGATAGTTAATTGCAATATAATTCTTAAATGTTAAAATATGTGTAATCTTAATGCATAAACATATTCTAAAACTAAAACAACTAATAGTGATTAGTCATTTTACCCATTATTTTTTTTCAATGTACATTGTTTTCCGTAATAGCCACAAGAGGATATGTATTACTCTGAATATTATTTTGTACTTTATATCAATTTTAATACTTTGGAATGTTTTTCTTCTTTTCGTAATTAATATTCAAAGAATTGTTTAAAAATTAATTTTTAAACATGGTGGACGTTTAAAGTTTCATTTTCAAATTTCGAATAAATGAAATAATAAAGAAATGTAATTCCTTGTTTAATCCTTAGAGTGTTGCGAGATTTCCAAGTTGTGTAGTGTTACTTTTATTCCCTAAAACACATGATTAAATATCCACTTCGATTGGATGAAAGAATCGTAGGAAATGTCTTAAACTTAATGTGCTTTAACATTAGTCAAGATAGGAAAAGTGCTTGAATGCTTTATCACACACATATATATATATATATATATATATATATATATATATATATATATATATATATATATATATATGTATACATTATTTACCCCTATAAATATCCATAAAGTATCAACATTTGAAATTTACTTAGTAAGACTTTCTAAACTTCAAATGTTTCTATTTGAGTATACATATATATAAAAATGTTCGAAGCTATGCTAAAACTATATTAACCTAGTTTTTGCCCTAAAATTGAACAATCATTTACCCGCATCATTATATTCATTTCCAAAATTACTTACAGAGTTTCAAGATCAGACTAAGAGACCTTAGATTTAGCCTAATCAAACAATTCTATATAAATATTTCCATGAAATAAAGACACTTGAAATAGAAAAAAACCTACAGCAATGTTATTTTGGAAGTTTCAATAAAATTCAGTAAGTTATAGAAATTTTAAAGTAGAATAACAAAAATGATATAGAATAACAAATGTAGAACAATGAAAAAATTTCTCAAATATCAAAATTTATTACACTTACATTTTAAAAGCATTAAAATAAACTATAATAATAGCACCAACTAAAATCAGCAGAATTTTTTTATCAGTTATGAACCATAACAAGCAGTGAATTAAATACAATCTATGGCTATTTAACTGTAAAAATCATACTAGGTTATTATTAAATGCTTTATTGTATATAACTGCAAAATGTTTTATTTTAAAACATTAAATACGCTTCTCAGAATGTTTCCTTTAAAACAATTTAGTCAGAAAAAAAGTTAAATTTAATAAACTATACATAAAACTCAAAAGAACCTTGCTCAAATTTAACTAATAAAAATAAAGGTTAAAACAATGAAATTTAAATACTTTGTAGGAGAAACACTTTGTACGGCAATGCAATCATCATAGTTTCGAATTTGTACGAGATACGGGGTAAAGATCAGTGTTTAGCTAAAAATAGTGTTACATCAATTTAAATACATGGTAACTAACAAGTAGTTGCAACTGTATATACTTGAATTTAAATCTAGTTATGGTACAGATTTGAGAGTTTGGCGCTAGTTCTTTTTCGCCAAGGTGAAAATATGAGGTCACCAACCTTCATTATGAGTAATAAAAGTGAAGGCGAAAGAAGATTGTCAAAATTGAGTGTTATCACCAAACTGGAGTCGAATTCAAGGTCGTACCGTCAACTAGATCTTACTTGATTGTCTCGTGGTAAGCAATTTGTTGCTATTTCAAAAATTACTTATCAGTGTTTTCGTTATCCGCTTAAAGTAAAGACATTCTGTGTAATATAAAGATAACAGCTATATTATTCAAGCACTATTTACGTCCAAGATAATTTATGTCTGATTTTAGCTTATCAGTAACGTTGCCTGAAGAATGCATATTTTATAGTATTTGATGGAAAATTTATTAATAGCGTGAAAAACACCTAAGTTATTCATCATTAGCTTTATAAGCAATAATTAAATGATAATTCAAGATCTTAACTAAAATATCCAGCTCCCAAATTCTTATAAATAGAGGTCTTCAATTGAAACTAACCCTTAAATATCTACACTCATGTCCATAAATTAAGGATAATGCCAGCTCCAGCAAATAAAGGATCAGAAACAAAACATACGTGACTTATTCATAAAGCCCATTTCTCTCTATATTAAATATTAAACAAAAGATAAAGAACATAAAAGATGGTGTATGTATGATACTAATCATAAAAACTACGATTTTTGCTCACTGTAGCAAGTACAAAAAATATCGATCTTACAAAAACTTAACATGACATGCTTGGTATGGTGGTTAATACATTGTATGTCTCCCAGACGATTAAATATAGTCCGTACAACGCCTAGGCAAGCTGTGGATCGGGGAAAATCATTCCACTCAGCAAGCAATGCTCTCCGAAGTTCCGGTACACACGTAGGAGGTGGTTGACGGGCTGCAACTCGTCGGCCAAGCATATGCCACTAGGGTGGTAGGTAGGAAGTTTTATCTCATCTATTTTTTTTTTGCAAAAACTTATAGAATGGTATTTAGCATATTTCATGTAAGGTCATAGTGGATATCGTCAAAAGTGTATTTTCATACAAAGCCCTAAAAACATTACAATATTCAATTACATCTGCTTTCCAAATTTTGCAATTTGTATTTTTCATTTTGTACATTAAAATGGTTTGGTTAGAGGTATTTTCAGAAGTAAATAGTAAGGTCAACAAGTTCAAAGTAAGGTCAAATTTAAAATGAAGGAATAAGGGGTAAAGAAGAGGAAGCAAGGAGTAAAAAGGACAGCAAATAGTGTTCAAATGTATTTTATTAATTATATTGTTGAATTATATATTATTATTATTTAAATATACAAATTAGGTGACAATTACAAATTAAGGTGGTAATGTCTTAGATATTGTAGCTTTTGAAGTGTCTTGAAAAATGTGTAGAAGTGTCATACGACTCCGCAGACAGCAATTCCAACAGCAAACAACTGATCTCATCAAAAATAGATTTAGAAATTCCGATTTAGAGGGAGATGTTGTGCACTGGGATGGGAAATTGCTTCCAGATTTGTTGAGTGAAGAAAATGTGGAGCGGATAGCGATTTTGATTACTTGTGGCGATGACGAACAATTGTTAGGTGTTCCAATCCTTGAAAATAGTACTGTGATAATTCAGTCAAAAGCTGTATTATCAGCAGTTGAGCACTGGGGGCAGTTGGGAAAACCCAGGCAATGTGTTTTGATACCACGGCAGTAAATACTGGTCGCCTTAGGGAAACCTGCGTTTTGCTAGAATAGTTATTAGAGAAAAACCTTCTGAATTTAGCATGTTGCCACCATATTTTAGAAGTTGTTTTAAAAGCAGTTTTTAATTTCAAAATGGGGGGGGGCACATCCACTGGTCCTCATCCAGACATTTTTCGAAAATTCCAGAAGAAGAAATACAAAACAGGTATAAAAGTTGAAAATATTAAAAATAAAATAAGTAATCTGGACCAAATTTCAAGTTTTCTTTTTGAACAATTAAAAAACCGACAGCCCAGGGATAATAATAAAAAGAATTCATCCAACCTTGCTAAATTCATTTGGGCGTCTTACTCAAAAAACATTACTTTTAGAGCACCTTGTGCTATTCATCACGCCAGATGGATTGCAAAGGTCATTTATTCTCTCAAAATGTATATTTTCAGGGATCAATTTTCGTTAACTGATTTAGAGAGAAACGGTATTGAAGATATTTTTTTTATTTATAATCAATATTTATGTAAAAGCATGGTTCAATGCCCACAAACCCACTTTGGCCCCCCAACCTAGACCTACAATTATTAAAATCTTTAGTTCAATACAGGAAAATTGATGAAGAGGTTGCAGACAAGGCACTGTCTAAAATAATAAACCATCTGTGGTATCTCAAATCGGAGCAAGTTGCATTTTCATTTTTCGATGGTACTTTGGGAAAAATGTCAAATCAAGCATGGTTGAAAAATTAAGGTACGAAGTAGAAAATGATGAAGATGATTGTGATGATAGGGATGTAAAACCAAAATTCAATCTCCAACAAGTTGTTCAGTTATTAGACAAAGAATTGATTATTTTGTTTCTCCTAGGACTCTAAATTTTTTTAAGAGATTTGAAATCGATACAGAAATTTTAAATACTGATCCCGATATATGGTGTAAAAATCAACATTATTTAAAAGCTAAAAAAATAGTGAACGGTTTGAAGGTTGTTAATGACACTGCTGAGAGAGAAGTAAAATTAATTAAAGAATTTAATTCCTCTTTGACCAAAGACGAAGAACATCGGAAAAATTTGCGTATATTCAAATACAACTTGTAAAAGGAACTACCGGACTCTTCAAAAGCTACAATATCCAAGACATTATCACCTTAATTTGTTATTACCACTTAATTTGTATATTTAAATAATAATAATAATACAATGATGTATAATTCAACTATATAATTAATAAAATACATTTGAACACTATTTGTTGTCATTTTTACACTTTGCTTCCTCTTCTTTACCACTAATTCCTTCATTTTGAAATTGAATATTGTTGGATTTAGTTTTGAAAATACCTATAACAAAAGCCTTTTTTAATGTACAAAATGAAAAATACAAAAGCAAAATCTGGAAAGCAGATGTAATTGAATATTGTAATGTTTTTAGGGCTTTGCAATGAAAATTCACTTTTGACGATATCCACTACGACCTTACCTGAAAAATGCTAAATACCTTTCTATCAGTTTCAGTAAAAAAAAAGTGGATGAGTTCAAACTTCAAGTCAATAAAATTTCCTATGAAATAAGACAAGAACAATGTTTTTAGGACGAATAGTTTCGATTTTAAGGAGCAAAAACTGCGATTTTTTGCTAAAAATCGCAGTTTTTCTTAACTTTAACCTCAATTAATATTATCGGATTGAGCTGAAGTTCTGCCAATCACAGTTATTAGCCTATTGGCAACTTTCAGGGGGGTTCCATGGAAAATTGGACGAAAAACATTTTCCCCATATACCTTGTGACCACCCTAATATCACACACATGATCTATCGAGATTCAATTCAGGTGAGAATGCTGGCCTTTCCGTATGGGTGATGTCATCAGATTCAAGGCATTCGTTTGCAATGTTTTCACGGTGAGGACGGCCGTTGTCATCCATAAACACAAATTCTGCGCCCCTAGCACCTCTAAACAAAATACATGTTGTTCCAGAATGATGTCCGACGATAAATTTGACCTCTAATGGTTCCGATTTGAACATCTAGATCTCTTCTGGAGCCCAGTATAATTCCGCCCCAAACGAGAAATCCTGCACCACCGTAACGGTGTCGTTCAATGATGTCTTGGTGATAGCGGGTACCTGGCGTTCTCCATATGAACGTCCACCGTGAATCAGACTGGAAGCTAAACCTGGACTCGTCGGAAAACATCACACTAGCTCACTGTGACGATGTCCACATTGCATGTTCTCTACTCCAGGCTAACCGCTGGCGACAGTGAGTTGCCGTGAGCGGAACACATCTGATATACCTGCGAGCATATAGACCAACATGTCTCATACGTCTGTAAACGGTTTGCCTTGAAACTGTCGTACCCGTGACTGAAGATAGCTGACGAGAAAGGTCGGATGCTGTGCTCCATCTGCTATTTTTTGCAGTTACTGCCAAATACCGGTCGTCAATAGGCGTTGTAACTCGGGGCGACCTGTACTGTAACATCTACTGACATTTCCATCATTTTGGAATCGTAGCCAAAGCCTAGAAATGACACTTTGGTTGATTCCAAGTTCCACTGAAACTGGGTACGCCCATATTCCAGGCTGTCGATAATTCTACCACGTAAAAAATCAGCGACATGAGTCCTCTGTGCCATAACTATTCGGTTGTGGCACTGAGCGGCTTACAGAACGCTTGTGAAAAATTTTACTTCGTTCCTACTAATCCTTCCTATTAATATACACCTCTCTTACACTCTCATTATTGTGACGTACTATCGGCGTCATCTTATGCATTAATGTAATGTGGATATTATTCTTGAAGATGTGTGCGATAATTCTACAAGTGAAATTTTTACTTTAGATTGATTTCCGTGTGATTCTGAATTATCCTTAATTTATGGACATGAGTGTATAAGATTTTATATACACTGCTGGCCACCCAAATTGCAACACCAAGAAAGACTAGAGATATCACAACAAAATTTATTTTGTAGATAACATGTTGACCAAGTATCAAATGATTAAATTTATAGACTTCTGTGAAGTGTGGTTCCTGCCAAAATCAGTAGCCAGAGTATCCGCCATTGTTGGAGATCACAGCTGCCACACGCTTCGGCATTGATTCAAAGAGACTTTGGATGTGTTCTTGGGGGAACAGCAGACCAAGCTGCTTCCACACGTTGTCGAAGTTGATCTGGTGTGGCAGCTGGGGATGTAAGCTGGGTCAATCGTTGAGCAAATATGGACCACATGTTTTCTATCGACGAAAGATCCGGAGAGCGAGCTGGCCAGGGAAGCAATTCAATCTGGCGATTGACGAAGAACCCTTGGACAATGCGTGCCACGTGTGGTCGCGCATTATCCTGTTGAAATATGGCTGTGGACAAGCCGAAGGTAAGGAAGGACAACTGGCTCCAACACCTCGGAGATGTAGCGCTGGCTGTTTAAAGTACCGGCAATGCGTACTAGAGGAGTGCGAGAGTGATATCCAATACCGCCCCATACCATAATACCCGGTGCAGGACTAATGTGGCGGTGCATAACGCAGCTGTTTAGCATCCTCTCTCCACGGTGTCTCCAGACTCGAATCCGACCATCGTGGTATTGCAGACAGAAGCGTGTCTCGTCAGTAAAGACAATTTAATTCCATTCTGTAGTCCACATCCTTCTTTCATCGCACCATTGGCGGCGGAGACGTCTGTGGTTCTGCGTCAAGGGTAGACGAAGCAATGGACGTCTTGCGGACAGACCTCTCTGCTGTAAACGGCGTCGAATGGCACGAGAAGACACTGGATGATGCGTTACAGACTGAATGTGCTGTGCTATGGTTCGTGATGTTTCTGAGCGATCCGTCACTGATATACGCACAATATGCCTGTCATCACGTGAAGTGGTGCACTGAGGTGGATGCGATCGAACACATCGGTCCGTCGTACCCTCCTGCATCCAATGATCACATATTGGCATTACAGTTGTTTGGTTTCGTCCAACACGACTACCGATTTCCCTGAAAGATAATAAAAAATCTCGGTAGGCCACTATCCTTCCTCTGTCGAACTCGGATACTTGATCTAAAGATGATCGCTGTTTTCTACTAGGCATAATTGATCGTTTTATTTAAACCACAAGAAAAACACAATTGCCGTACATGAAATCGTCGAAATCTCCAAGCCTTAAATAGCGCTTTGAAGTGGCGCCACATTCGTCTGCGCTGAAATTCTAATAATTTGCATATATCACCTCCGCTAATGCATGTTGTAAATTTCATATTATTTGCATGCTTCCTTCAGGGTGTTGCATTTACGGTGGCCAGCAGTGTATATTGTTTTAAGCATATGAGCTTTCATTCGAATATCCAAATGCAAATTTCCCAGACACATTTGTAGAATGACTTTTCAATAAAATGGGAATATTGGGTAAGCCACTATTTTATGCATATATTTGAAAAACAAACATTTATCACCATATAAACTAGTTTATCCTTTTTAGTTAGTCCTAAAATACATTAATAAACTGTTATCTAAAAAATACTAACATATACATGGTTCTTGATTCACGAACACATTTACTGGAACTGTTCCTAGTTTGTAGTAAAAGTCACTACAGACAACATTTTCGCTAAAAATCTGCTTTTATAATGCGAAAGGAAATTTCTCGAAACTCTCAATTCATACTGAGATGATAAACTAGGTGTGAACCAAAACTTTGGCCCTATTGTGAACTGGGTGATGACCAGTAGTACCTCAAGTACTCAATAGTACTTCTCTTTAACACTCTCAGCGCCGTAGATGTATAAGGTGTGAAAAATATACGTGCTTAGCCTTTCAAATGATTTCGACTAAATATCTTGATCATCAAGAACTCACAAATTTTGTTACTTACGAGATACCTCATCATCAAGACAAATTGCAAATTTGTATGATTGTGAGATCAAGATCTTGTTATTGTTTCTCTAATGAGGATATATCTCTACAGCAAGATATGGTCAATATTTCTAATGACTATATATCTCGTCCAGCTTGTTCTGGTCAATATTTCTAATGATGATATATATTGTCCAGCAAGATCTGGTCTGTATTTATAATGACGATATATCTCATCCAGCAAGATTTGGTCAGTATTTTTAGTGACGATATACATGCTGTTGGACTAAAATATGTAAACACCTCGTGAAATGCATGCTTGAAAAGAAATGTTTATTCAAGTGAAATGTGTTGGTGGCGCTGGTGTTTTCGCCTACTGACACCACCTATACAACGTCGTAAATACACTGTGCTGGTCAGTCGTTGTCGGGACACTGCTCTTTGAAGTTGTAATTGCATCATGACAGAGCTAACAGACTTCGAAGGTGGGCAAATTGTTGGAGCTCGTCTGGTGGGTGTTTCCGTAAGCAAAGTAGCTGAAGTGTTTAGTGCTTCAAGAGGTACGGTGAACATTTTGACCGATCACGTCCATCATATGGTACAAACTTCGTTCACCAATAGTGATGGTGTCTTCCAAGGCGACAAAGCCCCTGTTCACACAGCTCACATCGTCCAGGACTGGTTTTCTGAGCACGAGGATGATTTGTCATATCTCCTCTGGCCACCAGTCACCAGGACCTCAATATTATTGAATATTTGTGGTCTACATTGGAGAGGAAAGTGCGTGATCGCTATCCACAGCCCTCATCGTTATCTGAACTTGCTAACCGTTTTGCAGGAAGAATAATACAAGATTCCCTTGTCAAGCATACAGGAACTTTATTTATCCATTCTGAGAAGACTACAAGCTGCTTTGAATACCAACATATTTCCTACACAATAGGGTCAAGCGGGATAATTGTAAACAAGCTATACAAGCGCCCATGTGAGATTCCGAGAAAATAAAAAGTTGTGAAATATGAAAACTGGCAACCCTGTGGATGCAATATTGTGATCCTGTATTTCTTTGAACCACAACTGATAGCAATATGTTTAGTTATGGTTGAAAAGTTTGGGTTTTAAAGTTTTTGTGTGCTGCATTTTCTGTGCTGCCCTCCATAATGCATTGAAAGGTATGATGTTCCAATTCTTAACTACTGTCAGTTATGTTTCTATCGAATAGCAAACCACTGACTTTTACTTCTGGGAACTTTAATGCACCTACAGTTGAATGTTTACAATTACCCCATATTTTTCAAGGGACGGGGCAATTGTAAACATAACTTCGCCAATAGTTTCGTTCATTTTGGATGGAAAACCAATATGTTGTCCCGTGTAATTTTGTATTTTATCATATTTATTACGTTTGAATTGCATTTTATTGCATTTTTCTTGTTCTTGGGAAACAGGAAGACTGATTTACTAAAACTTCACACATATGGTGAAGTTGTTACAACTGACCAAGTACTGTCATGCTTGAAGGAGGCAGAAGAGAAAAAGAACAAAAGGAAGCCTGGTGAGAAGATAGTGAAAGAGCCAGAAGTAAGCAATAAACTAAGAAACAAGCAAATGGAAAGGAAAGCAGATCTCGAGGACAGCGAGGAGGAGGAACTATTCAAAGAATTGACTAATATTGACTGTGAAGAGTTTGAAGTTCTCCAAATATTCAAGCAAAATATAGAAAACTAGCTTGTAGGGGAAGTTAAATATTTTGAAGCCATTCGTGGAAGTCATAGAAACGACTACGTTTCTACTTGTAGATGTGGAGGGGGGGGGGAAGAAAAAGAAAACCCATTTTTTGTATGTATGAAGGGAGGATGTTGTTTCAGAAGAGGGGTTTGAGATCACCGGACTCAAATGCATCGACTAAATTCTCTGTGGTTGAAAAAGTCTAATTCTGTGTTACCAAAGACCATGTCAAAGCAATTTTACCTACTCCAACCTGTAGCAAAGAAAGCCGTAAAGAAATTTTCCAATTAGAGGGCACTGTTAATGTGTAAGAAATGTAATGTTTGTTTGTTTTTCGTACCGAAATTTGTATTTAAAAAAAAAGTTATTTAAAATTTTTGTTTTTTACACTAAATACATTTTTTGTTCAGTAAATGTTCGAATTATTTATTCTTATGCATTCCTGAAAGTTCACCTCATGATCAATGCAGCTTTCAAGCGTCACTATATTTTGCTGGGGTAAGGAGTGCGAGTTTGGAAAAGGGAAATATCAAAACGGGGTTATTGTAAACATGGTATTAGAAGGGTAAAAACACCATTTTAGTTCCTTCTACTGCCATGACTACTGATCATGCTATCACTTATTCAATATTCAATCTCACGAGAAAAATCGTTGTTTTCAATTACCCCTACTTTCAGGGGTAATTGTTAACAGCCGTGTCCAGTGTTAAATTTCTTTTCTGGAATCTTCGTACAAATTAAATATCAAAGCAAAATAGTGACAAGTTGGTTTAGTAGGGTGAACAATGTTTAATTACTTTATCAAGAGCTTAAAACTAGGGATTGAAAGTGAACTTATAAATTATGTTTACAATTACCCCCGCCTTACCCTATCAGGCAATGTTACATGTTTTTTTAGGTGTTTCCATATATTTGTTTAATTTCTGTATCTCGTCCAGCAAGTTCTGGTCAGTATTTCTAAGACGATATCTCATTCAGCACGATCTTGTCAGTATTTATGATGACGATATATCTCGTCCAGCAAGATCTGGTCCTAATTTTTGATGACGATATATCTTTTACAGTAGGATTGGTCAACTTTGCTCATGACGAGATATTTCGTGGTCAAAATATTGCCGATTATTTTATGATGACGAGATCAAGATATGGTCAGTTTTTTTTCCAATGACGAGATATATCGTCCAGCGATATCTGGTCGGTTTTCTTTAGAGAGTTATCTCATAAAGACGACCACCAGAAAGATTAGTGTTCATGATCAACAGCTTGTGAGGGGCTCAAAGATGAAGATCTAGTTATAAAAAAGAGTGGACCCTTATTTACTATTCACCCATGAATCCAAAACACTAAATTAATTTCTTTAATAAAATATACATTTAAAACTTTTTTAATTCCTATATTTTTAATCATGATGTATGAGCACCATTATTTTGTTGAGAATACAAATATAATTGAAGTAAAAATATTATACATTGAAAAATGTTTCATACCTTTTTCGTATCATGGAATAATTTGCTCATAGTTTCTGAACTTCGCACTTATTATACCATGTCTCATACGAAATTAATAAATAAATAACTTCACAAGGACTAATGAGAAGATAGTTAACTTCAATATTTCAAATAAGATACACCTAATATTTATTTTATAAGTTTATTTCATCCTATTATCAGTATCTAATTAGACTACCCTATCTAATCGCAGTTGCCCATCGGCAAAATCCAATTTCCAATTAGTTGCAGAAATTTGGATACTCTCTGAAAATGTCATATCCATTTTCTTCATTTACTATGAATTCCACAAACTAATTGAATGGGATTGAAAAATGAGAAGCAAAACAGTACTTTAGACTTCACGAAACTTGCCATTAAGAAATAAATCCTTCACAATTTTCGCTACTACGTCTTTTCTTTTGTCAGTTACGAGTGTGCAATTTTTTTTGCTTGCTTCACGGATATTCTTTGGGAATCAAAAAATACACCAGTTAGAAAATCTTATGTGGAAATTCACAAATTTCACTCAGCGTTAATCAGCGCAAATTTTTAATCACGAAAGCTTGACGCAATAATTATTTAAGATCCAGGAGAGGCTTGAGAGGATGAGATGAATAGGAAATTTCTAATTAGCATTGAGCCACTTCTTTGAGTTAGTAATCTAATTCGATAATGAAAGAGTGCCTAAGTGAACTTTTTTAGAAGACCTTTATTTTTTCATTCGTGAAGAATCAACTCACTGCAATTTGTGTAATCCTATCGAAAATTCCAGATATTGTTTTAATACCGTCTAGAAGAATGGAGGGTAATAAACTGATGTGCTAATATATTATAGGTTAAACGGTTTATTGTATGCTGCCCTGTACGTATTTAATATCTTGAAACTAGTTATACAAACATTTCAATGCCTCCTTTTCAAAACATTTGGTTTTTCAACATTTCAACAAAGACATTATTTGGTTTCCCTTTGGAAAACTATATTATCAAATGATAAATTATATAGTTAGTATACTTTTTTAATTTCACAAAAATAACCGTGTTGCTGTGGGTATAGTTTTTGAATTTCAAGGAGATGGTTTGGAAGTACAACTAGGAACTGAAATTATAAAACCATTAAATTGGAACAAAATAATAAATTGCACATAAACACACTGTGCTGTTGCATTTATATTCTGCAGACTTATGGAATTTACGTCTGAGTTTCCAACACATCCCCCACCACTTTTGGTCTGCAATGGGCTGATAACCACACTAAAATGACATTAAAAAGTCAGCGAACACAGTGTAGGTGTAGTCGGGGAGCCAACTGGGCCGGAGACTGTTTACAAACAAAGCAGTAAAAATACTATTGAACGCATCTTCTTCCCCTCGGAAGCAGCAGGCACACCATGGCCTGCCAGAGGTTGGAGGCACTCCCATGAAAAGCTGCAAGGACATGGAGTCCGGTTCAACAGGCGAAAGCTCTAAGAATCCCGAAATGCCATACACACACAACTTTTAACATCCGAGAATCTATCAATTTATCGCGTATCCTAGGCACATCTCCTAGGTCTCTCCTAGGTATCCTAGGTCTCTCTCCCTTCTCTTTGTTGTTTGTTTATTTTCTGTATCATGCAGCAGTGAACATCTGAAGGAGACATGGCTATTAATTTCTCAACTTAATTGTTCCACCACTATACATTCGATCACGCTAGGCCATTTAACTAATTTATTTTGTTTTCGAATTTTTTCCCCAAAATTTTCCTTCTTGGACACCACATGATGGTGTGGAAGTTTGGAGAGTGGGGTGCCAGCTCAAGTGTTGCCTCGTTATCTAACCGTGGTTCAAAATTACGTGGTGTTGTCCTCGAATCTTTCCCTTAAGAGATTGATCCCAAACATTTGTCAATAGCTCGTTTTGTTGCTCTAGTACGACGTTAATTAAAAATTACCAAAATTACCAAACAGTGGTATGATTATTGCGTGCTCAATTTTTGCCCCCTACATAAGTCAAGAAAGAATAGTTTAATATTTTCTTAACTCAAAGTTTATTAGCCCTTCTGGTGATTCGACAAGGTATGTCGTCATTAGCAAAACAAGCGAAATATTGATGGAAGAGATATCTCGTAATTAGGAGAAAACCAATCAGATCCTGATCTCGTTACTATCACGATGTCATCCTCAAATCACGATCTCATCCTCAAAATTGGCTGTAATTTTGAAGACGAGATATTCCGTCATTTACAAAATTGGTCAGATTTTCAGATCAATCAAATTGGTCAGATTTTCGTGTGCCACGCAATAGAATATAACTTTTATATTATGGCTCTTTCACTATCTTCTCTCCAGGCTTCCTTTTGTTCTTTTTCTCTTTTGCCACATAATTATATATTATATAATATTTGACTCTGCTATAAAACTTAAACATAAGCAACTACTATTCCATTTGAATATATATACGACTGCATATACTACTACTACCGCTATACCACATGAATATATACCATTACTTATACCATTTGAAAGTATATTTTATACTTAATCGGACTAAAAATGAACTGGGCCAGTTTTTACTTTTAAAGTATTTTTGAAACCAACATTTATTCGAAACAATTTCCGGAAGCATATTTTGTCACAATGTGTTGCTTCACTCAATTGTTCATCAAATTTATGAGAGTATTTAATTGCATGTATTCATGATTATTTATTTATTCCGAGACGTCATAGATAGAAGCCCATTAATGTATAACTGATGCACAAAAATAGAAATATACAGACAAGATATTTACAAACGTACTGTCTTGTATAAGGGTAATGAATTATAAAGTATAACAGTTATCATAATAACTATTATGCATATTATAAAATTAAAAAAAGCCTTATTCTTACTATAATTATAACTACAAAAGAGCAATAGGTAAAACCGTGGATCTTAAAGTGAGAATATTGATTTAAAATTGAATGTTGGATAGTAATTGCGAACTGTCATTATAAAAAATATCTTGTGTGTTTGTGAAGAAAACTGTTAATAGAATATTCCTGTGTTTCTCTAAAGAAATATAATTAAGTGAATCACATTTTAGGCAGAGAGAGTATCAGTAGAACAAAAGACATAATTTTAAAATCAAGCAGCGTAAGAATGTATTTTGTGCTACTTGAATTTCATGAGCATTGTACGATAAGACTATATAAGTGAGCTATACTCCGAAGTTGATGTAACCTATGAGTTAAGTTAAATAAAAATAGCATACATATATTTCTAAAGTACTTAGGTTTCCTAATTATGATATTGATCCAATATTTCTTATAATAGTTACGTTTTATCATTTTATAACATCCTTGTAAGTATGAAATATTGTTATCCGAGCAGTATTCTCTGTAAATTTGAAAACATAGAGCTTTAGTTGGGTATCTAAAAATCTATTAACAGTCCATAGACTCCATTGATGTCCGTATTTTGATAGATCCTTTATTCTCAGAAATTACTGGAACTTTTGAGATCAAAGAACAAATGGTTTATTATGTAATAGATCCTTCACCATTGCAATATATTCGAAATTTCAGAATATTACCTCGCTCTAAAGGACTCTGTGCTTTTACAATTTATAAATCAAGAAGTTTCCTTCCTCACGACAAAACTATTTTAAAAAATAATGTGAAGTGTAATGTGTGTAAATTGAAAACAATGATTGATGACAGCGTCAATCAACGTTCGTCTTAGTGGACGAGTTTGATCCACTAGGACGAATTCCAAACACTGGTTGGGCGTGTGCTTTCTTGTAGCTCATCTTTGACTCATTGATATTTATACTGAGTCTTACCGTCAGCTTTGCGGGAAAATAAACCAATTGACAGATCACACCTGCTTCTTTGCGAAACACTCCTTGGAAATTCTGGGGCTTCTTGGCTTTGTGAACCGTAAGAAGCTTTGAGGAGACAATCTACGGTTATTTCTTGAAATTTTCATCTTTTTACCGTTATTGTTTGTTCTCTTTTCAAGTCTCTTTGCTCTCTTCTGTATTCTGTATCTGCTTGTTCTTATTAAATGTTTACTTCTGTTATTCCTTATTCATATGCCCTGGTCATTGAAAATTAAAAATGAATTACAAAGAAATATGGTTATTTTTTCTCTTTTTGTATCTTGTTTATCTATTTTTATTATAGATTATTTTCTTGTAGACGGATTTCTTATGTGTCCTTGCCATTTAAAATTTTCAGAAGAAACTGGATTCGATAAAAAACATGATGCTAATTGGTAATGGTAATTTTAGTTAACGTCGTACTAGAGCAACACAACGGGCTATTGACGACGGTCCGTGATCAGTCCCTTAAGGGAAAGATTCGAGGACAACACCTCGTAATTTTGAACCACATAATTACATGACAAAATAAGTAATTCAGAAAAGGTATTTTATAATAACATATTCAGTGGTAAATAGCAAGTAACGAATCCCTCAGTTCTTGACTTACTGTGTTATATTTGTCAATGAGAGCCACGCTTCAGTTGGTGTATGGTCCCCGAAGCAATAACCATACACCCCAACAAGCCCAGAGGTCAAAGGAATATTTTCCCACACGAATCATAATTTCAATAAACGTCAGGACAAAAGCCCTCAGTCACAATAGGGCCTTCCACTCCCTTTCCAATACTTCCCGATGAACTTCAAATCCTCTGTCAGAGGTGGATAGGGCTGCCAAAGACCACCATTTCTGATGGATTGCTGGAACTCTCCTTCCACCCACCCCGTAACGATCGATCAGTTGAGCTCCTTGGTCAGTGTGTGGGAGGTCATTTCCCACCCCCGCTTGCATCCTCAGGAGTGAGTCCGGTGGGAAAAGATTGTCAGAGGGTCATTTTGACGTGATATTTCCTTCTTCTTGCGCCAGTGTCCATTAAAGGAGGAGAAATGGGCGAATTTCGGAATCCGAGGCTGGCATCAAATATGGACTGGTAATTGAGGCCCACTGGATAAACTGAGCAGTATCGATTATGTGCAGTGGAAAGATCGGAGATGGGCCGTTTCTCCCACTCAGTGGCTCATGTGTTTTCATTCATAGTTTAGTGATAAATTGTGTGGGGTATATCATTGGACTACTTCTTACAGGAAAAATAAAGTTACTTGTACGTAGAAAAATGCAAGATATTGCTGCAAAATTTACTTTTATATTTATTTAACCCTTCTGTGGTTGAATCGACGTGATGTTTCGTCATCGACAAGATATTTTGTCTTAGGAAGAACACTATCCAAATCTTGATCTCGTCTTCATAAAAAATCGGCCTTGATGTCACAATATCTCACCAATAGCAAACTTGATAAGACCTTGAAGGACCAGATCGAGTCGAGACCACTTAGAGGGTTAAAGAATTAGTATCATGTCAATCTAATCAACGCGGCACTGAGCAGGTTAACAATAGGATAGCAAAGCATAAATAGTTTAACGTAAAATTTATCCTCCAGGTGTTTTTAAATAGATGCCTCGTCCATCAAGATCTGAACAGATTTGTAAATAACGTGATACATCTTTGAGTCCAAACTGCCCAAATACTTCAAGTGATAGAAGATTCAACTAGAAAAAGTTTTGTATAAGAGGCTGTTCACTACAAGATAGTTTGCGACTTATAGATAGAAGATAAATCACCAGCAGGGTTTAATCGACAAAAAATGCTATTAATTTATGACGAAAACTTTCTTTGGGAAATATTGTTTTAGTGGTAATGTTATTATAATGGTTACTGATGGAGAATGACTTTTTTTCATAGCAAATTCGTCCTGTGATTTCTTTAAATTTGAAAAAAAATTTTGTTATGTAATAACAGAGAGAATGCTTACCTTCAAGAAAATTCGTCCCGTTATTAATTTGAAGTTTATTTTATTAAATACATTTGTAATAGTATGTTATTCGTTGAAAGGGGCTTTTGAAGGAAAAACCTTGACTTCACGCTCAGAAAATTCTCTAATAAGTCAACAAAATTACCTTAATACTTCGTTTTCTATTTCAATTCTTGAAACGTTGCACCAAAAAGAACCCTGAGGTTTAAATAATTGGTTGAAGGTATTGACGATGTACATAGTTTTTAAATTTCTAGCCTTCTTGATGTTTTATCTTCGCTTCGAAAACTGTCTGTAAGTGGCCAACCTCTGGTGGTAAAAACCAGTTCCAAATTGCCACCAGTTCTGAGCAAGGAGTAATTTGTTTTGCCTAATTCGATCGTCATTCCTCCTTGGAGTAATATGGAGTATTGCTCTTTATAGCAGTGGCAACGGCCTTGGCGAATTTTTTGGCACACTTCTAGTAGCGAGTTATGGTAGGTTAAGGCAACCCATCTGCAAACGGAAAGTTAAAATTTTTATTTTGATTATTCTAGAAAATTCTTTCAAAATCCGTTAAAGTCGTTTGATTTCATTGGTTCGTTTGAAATTTTTCTTTGATTCCATTGGTTATTTTAATTTTAAAATATCTTTTTATAGCATTGGTCCTTTCTTTGGTTCATTGAATGGTTTTACGCCAGTTGTGGAATTTTCTTTTATTATACTTTTTTTCCCGGTACAGTTCTGACGTATCAGGTTTGATTATTTCTTACATTCCGTTAAAACTAATTACTTTCTTTTGCAAGAAAAAAATTCAGTTTTAGCTTATTACTTTTTTGTGGACGTTTGAAAAAATATATTTTTCAAAAGGTTCACAAATGTGTTTTGGAGCTTTCATTTTCCGTTGTAAAAAGAACTTTCTTCTGTAAACAAAATTCAGTTTATGCTTATAATTTTTTGTAAAAGTTTTTTTTAATAAATTTTTTCAAGCGTTCTTAAATGTGTTTTGAAGCTTTTATTTTCCGATATTAAAAGAAAAATATTTTTAAATAATTCTTTCATTAGCGACTTTCGAAGCACGCCAAAAATTACCAGTGCCGTTGCCCCAGCTATAAACGTAGATTGCAGCCGTACCTAATATGGCAGTTTTGTGTTTTAGACATATCTCGTCGTTATCAAAAATGACCAAATCGGTGATGATATATCTCATTGGAACTTTTGTTAGGTTTAAGTGAAGCATTGTGCATAGTTAAGAAAACATCATTAAAACTCAAAACGTTTAGCAATGTTGCTTTTTCGTTAAAGTTTATTTCAAGTAACTCATTTCTAGTACCCCTTTTCTAAAGAATCGCCTCAACTGCACTTAGGAAATCCGCCGACACATCAACAAAACCTACCCACTCTCCATTGCAAGGCATGGTGTATATATAAGAATACGTAGTACCGCCACCAACAAAAACAGGAGCGCCCAAAGAGTTGAGCAAAACTTTTCGCAACGAACTTCTTACGTCATAAATATGGAAACATGGGCCAGGAACCTTCCTCTCTGGGTTAAAAGGAAAGATTTACAGCCACTGAGGGTGCTATTCGGGTTTCAAATTTCGCGCTATAAATATGAAGAGCAGAGGGCAAGGGGAAGAAGAAAAGCAGAGAAAGCGCAAAGTAGGGCTTCTGCTTTTTCAGGAACGGCGCCGGGGTAAAAGAAGCATAAATCGTTGAAAAACATGCAGAAATAGAAATGGGTTCTTGCAGTTACCGCCACCCCCGACCGCAGGCTTTCTTCCGAGAGCCAAATGGCCACTTTCGAAAGCGGACGGAAGATGAGAAGTGGTTGGCCGCAGAATACTTGGCACATGCAGATTCTTTTAAAAAGATGTTGGCTTTCAAGGAGGTTGTAAAGCCTTTAACAATGAGAATCTCGATGTTTGAGCATCTGTAGGATAATCCCCGAACACGATAAGGTTTGAGTATAGTACATTCAAGTAGCTGTAGTGCGGCTCTGCAGTAAATTTGAGCTGTAGTGCAGCTCACATTTATTGTATTTTATATTTAACCTTTTGAATACGGCTATAGATACAAATGGTGGGATTCTTATAACTTTCAACGTACAACTGCTGTACTGGCAATAGTCTAAATTATTTCTTGGCGCAATCAAGGCACAATTGCTGTACCAGGCCGTAGTCTAAAGGTTAAAATATATTAAATGTGAGTTGATATTTATTATTTAAAAAGTATTGCATTTGTGGTTTCTTAGCATTCTAAACAGCAGGCTTTCTGTTAGACAAATGACCACTTTGCAAAGCGGACAGAAGATGAGGTGACTGCCCACAAAATACTTGACACGTGCATCTTTTATGAGATGTTGGCTTAAGGAGGTTGGGGAACTTATAACAATGGGAATCGATGTTTGTAAATCTGTAAGATGATAAATGAACACGATATGATTTGAGTAGTTATAATACAGTAAAGTAGCTGTGATACACCTGTACAGTTAATATGAGCTGTAGCACAGCTCACATTTACTTTATATTTTAAATACAGTAAATTTGAGCTCATATATTTTATTGTAAAAAGTATTGCGTTTGTGATATCTTATGCATCTCGACACAGGCTTTCTGTGAGTCAAATGACCATTTTGGAGAGTGGTTGAAACTTTTAACAGTGGGAGTTGATGTTTGAATATCTATATATGAAAATAATATTGTTTGAATGCTTTATATTCAATATACAACAAATAAAAACTGATGTTTTTTGTTACAAGTGGATTCAGTTCAGTTTCATAGGCAAGATTCTGGGAGTAAGAGAGGTTTACAGGTAAAAATCAACACTTGCTACAACACTTGAATAAGTCTTTCAGCATCACTTAAATGTTTGGAGTCCTTTCGCATCTTTTATATGTATTGAAATATTGTTTTCTTGGAATTAAATGTTTGGTTAGCCAGTCAAAGGACAGAAAATACGTATTCATGTAAATAAAACTGGATTCAACAGCCAGCATTGAACTATTTCGAAAGTGGTCAATTTATGAAAAGTAGAAAAAATATGGGACATGCAGATTCATTTAAAAGACTGGCTTTTAAGAAAGTTGAAGAACTTTAATAATGGACTTCGTGTTTGAGTAGAACCATCTATAAACGCAATGGTTTGAGTACTTTAAATCTAAATTAGAAATACACGTGTGTTTACGTATTTTTTGCTATAAAAAGGTTTGTGGTTTCTTAGCTTATGCAAGATTTATGGTAAAAGTTTAAAGGCAAAACTCCTTTTTCAGTATCCTTGCTATTCTTTGTACTTGACTACCCTTTTGAGTATGCCTTAAATGCATTCGTTTCCTTGTAACGTCACATATTTGCCGCTTGTTATGAGATATTGTTTACTTCAAATGAAAATTATAAAGGAAATAAAATATAATAAACGCAATCGATGTAATTAAATCTGAATTTGATTGATGGTCACCATTTAGAGCAACAACTTTTGAAAATGGACAAAAGATGACAAATGGAAAGTCGTAGAAGATCAGACACATATAGATTCATTAAAAATGACAGTGCTTTAAAGCTGATTGAGGAGATTCTAACAATGGGAATAAATGTTATACTGTCTGCAGATCAATATTTTAACTTTGAAGTTTCAGTACTTTAAGTTTAAAGTAGTGGAAAAAAGCACATATTTTTGTTGTCCAAAAGGATCGAATTTATGGGTTTTTAGGCAAGATTTAACATACGAAAATATTTTTAAAGGTCAAATTATTAATCTTTTAAGTTTCTAGAACCAAAATTTTATCTCTTAGATATTATTTCACTTAATGTACTTAATACGCTATGAGATACCATTTTATCACTAATATATTTTCTGCATAAGCCTTGACTCGGAAACATTATTTACTACAAAAATGTAATGTTTATTTTGGTCAATCTGCATAAAATAAGCTTAAATCGACGAAATAGATTTGGAAGGATGTGAAATTTACTTGAACAATAATCGTCATCGAAAATACATTTATTTACCGTTTCCTATATTTATTCTCTCAAGTGAATTTAATATTCATTTCCACTTTAAATCAATTATTTGTCTTATTTCAATACATATTCTTATTTTGAAATTCAACGTATCATCTGAAAATTTATGTTTCTAAGATGCGATATCCACAGCGTGGAACCTTCAAGCAATATGGGAATAATAAATTATGGAAAAATGAATCTATGATGAAATAATAAGAAAACATATGGGTTACTAATGAAGGTTTATTCTGTATTCTTCAATGTTTGTAGTGATATTATTTTCTGATTTTTCAGTTTATGTATCCACTAGTCACTCTAACTTCAATATCATTTTGAGAATAAACAGTTGTGGGAATACGGGTTTGTTCTAACTTCGAGAACAAATGTAAGCATTAATTATGTTGGAAATATGAGAAAGTAAATGATTATCTGAATGATATTTATTCGATATTTTTGCACTTGTAGATAAATATTTTTTTGTATTTCTCAGATGGCATTTCTCTGTTGATCTAAGGCATACACTACTTGTGCTGCCTTAGATCAAATTGGAAAAATAAATGTCGAAATAATGAGAAAAAAATACTATTAACAGATTTATTCTGTTTTTTTTTTCAGTATTTACGCTATTGTAATTTCCTTTATTCTTCATTTAAGATATCCAGTGGCAGCTATAAATCCAATCCCATTCAAAAAATAAATAAATAAAAGGTATACGAGTTTTATCTTAGTTTGAAAACAAATGAAATATTAATTTATTTTGGAAGTATGAGAAAATAAATGCGTTACTAAAAGAGAACTCATCAAAGACAGCAACGTATAGACTTCTGCATGACTGCTTTCCAAAGCAGGATCTAATTAAAACCCCGTAATTAGCCTCCTTGGATGCTATTCTACAAACTCCTGACCTCAGTTTAAGGCTTGAATCTCATCTTGAGGTGGTTTATTGGCAGACTTAGCGAGAATTTGAAACTAGCTTTATTTAAATAAGATTCTGAATACATTCGGGGTTTGATAATTTAATTTCACTGGGCCTTCATATAATTAAGTTAGTAACTTCAAAATAAAAAACTGTACTTGACTGCAGAGTTTAGGATTAAAAATACGAAGATGCATCAGCTAACCCAATATTCCCATTTGCTGTCTAATTGTTACCTCTTTTCCAAAGATAATTGATGTTTGTTCGTAAATAAAAATAGTTCAGAAAATGTTGTATATATTACAGATCAATGTGAAGAGTAAAATATTTAACTAGTACTGATTTAACAACCAGATACACTATGCAATGAATTTATATTAATTAATTTGTCTTCAAAACTTATTATCTTTACTTTTAGATACAGTAAACAAGAAATTACTGTGACTTCAAGTGTTTTTTTTGGATGAGATATTTCGTCTGTCAAGATCTGATCAATTTTGCCAGTGACCCTCTGCATGATATTGCTGACTTTTGTGTGATGACCGTTACTGATCTAGTCAATTTTTCTATTGTGTAAATCCGTGAAGATCTTGAAATCGAATAGGCTATTGTGAAATTAATTATCATTATATATCCATCCTTAGCATACGTAGCAGTGTACCTATCTCCACCAAGAAATACTCCCGGGGAGACCATTTTCTATCGTCAATCAAATCGGCAAAAGGATGTTGTCTCAAACCTACTGTGGAGCTCGCTGTGTGAGCGCATGAGTGACATTAAGGCTTTAGACAGGGATGAGAGAGGTGCTCTCTTAGACCTGATGAAAACGAGGCTTCCTTAACCCTAACGAGAACCATATCTTAGCCCTGAAGAGAACCTTAGACCTAACGAAGACCAGGTTTCCTTAGCACTAACGAGAACCAGGCTTCCTTAGCCTTAATGAGAGTGGTCCATCCACATCATTGTTAAGTTTGTTGTCAAATAATATTATTTTGTTACTACGAATTGTGTTCATTAAAATGCTGTCCACTATAGAGCTATCGTAACAACACTGAATTATATTAGTTCTAAAGAGAAGATAATTTTGAATCCCAATTTTGGGGAAGTGTATGATGGAGTATGTGTATATGTATGATATCCCAATGAAAAAGAAGTAGGTGTACCTTAATTTATTAAGATTACTAGTCATTTTAAAACGTTAAAAATTCAAGGAAAATTAGGTCATTTTTTTTGGAACCATGTAAAAAATATCGCGATTTTTATGATAGAATTGAAGGTCATGTTTTTTCTGAAGAGAATGGCTAAAGAGAAAGGGCTCAAATGATATTATTTCGCTAATCACTGGTAGCCAAATGGTAAAAAACATCCTTGGTGCAAATGTTTTTCATCAATTTGAGACAGTACCATGATTTTATTGCCTAAATCTCTTTGTACACTCATTAAATATATGTCTTGCTGTTTTTAAATTTAATATAACTTCCAAAGATTTCAGTGATAACACTGGAGATCCACCTTTTGGCTAGTGAAGCCAGAATGATTCGCGTAGTGAGCCAAATAAAATTACGTACTAATTTTGTGGATTGGTGAAAAATAAAGAGCAAAGGCGACGAACCTTAGTTCATAAAAGATCCTAGTCATTTTAAAATTTGAAAAAGTCTAGTAAAACTAGGTGGGTTTCTTGTGGAGGCATATAAAAGGTATCGCAATTTTTATGATAGAATTGAAGACGATTTTTATATTTTCTCGTCTTTTCGGTAAGAGAAACTCTTTTGAAGGTATTTTATTCCGGTGGAATAACTTTACAAAAAGTTTATAGTGAATATATTTCTTTGGGGATACTTCCATGAAAATTTCTTGCTTATATTTTATGGCTGCTTAACATAAAAATATACTCAATTTAGTGTTTAAAAAGCTGTTTTCTCTCTAAAAGTATTTTTTTAATCAAAATTAGCAACATGATGCGTTTATTAAATATTTCTTTCATGCGAAAAATAATTATTTCTATAATTGTCTTCGTAGACGTGTAAATGAGACTAACTACAAGCATGCATCCTTTCTGATTCTTTCTCGCAACAGCTGGATTTCTTGTTTAAGTATTCATTTAACAAGCTATTTCAGTTGTTCTTTTTATACCCTTTAATTTAGTTTGACTAGCACGTAAGAAAGAGAAAAGAGCAAAACGAGAAAACTCTCGCAGGAAAAATTAGTCAAATATGAAAATCATAAAGGGATAGTTAATTAGTTAAAAGTAAAAAGAATCTGGGTCTATTTCGGGGATACTGCGCCAACCATCATACAGGACTAAAAACTGACGTAAAATGAAAATCTGAGGAAGGTTATACATAAAAATGACTTCCCTTGCGTCTCTTTCCTTTCTAAGTAATTAATATAATACAGCAGTTTAAAAAGTAAGCAATTCACTTAATTAAAATCTGCTCATTTAAATCTGTAATTGAATTAAAGTATAGTTTGATGAAACATTTTTTATTAAAAGAAGATGAGATTTTTGAATTTAGGTATAAAAAGAGGTATAGAACAACATGCATTTCATGAAAATTTTTTAAGGGTATTTTAACTTTGTAAAACATTTTAATGGCTTCATTTCATCAGCATATGTGCTCCATTTATTAGAATTGTTAGTATGACGCAATTGATCAAACAGAACAATTCTTTTTATTATATTGAGGAAGGAAATAAAAGGTTTTGAATTATTTTCGAAAATTTCAGCACGTGCTTCTCTGAAATTTCGATCAGCCTGTCTCGACAAAGTATTTCGTCACTAGCAAACGCACCGTAGCAGATGATGATGGGCGAAATTTTTCGCCATTAGAAGAAAACGAACCAGATCTTGATATAGCCAACCTAACAAAAATTGGCAAGATGTTTGCGATATTGTATATCTACATTAGAAATATTGCTCATATCTTATTGGACGTGATATCGAGGGGAAAACACTTGTAGGATTGAACCCTACGAACTGAAATGGGATCTATGGAATACCGAACATGTATCCTTCGTAAAACAGTTTTCTAAACCTGCAGTCATTCCAGACGGACATAAATATATATATATATATATATATATATATATATATATATATATATATATATATATATATATATATATATATATATATATATATATATATATAGGTGGAAATAATGGAAAATCTTTATTAATAGAGGGTTGGACCACCCTTTGACTGAAGTATAGATTTAATGCGACGTGGGATAGTTGCATAAAGGTCATGGACAATATTTAAAGGAATATTAAGCCATTCCTCCAGCAGAACGGTCTCTAATTCCGAAAGTCTGGATGGAGGTGGAAATCGAGAACGAAGTTTGGACTCCAAATATTCCCATAAATGTTCAATAATATTCAAGTCCGGAGACTGAGAGGGCCAGGCGAGATGTTCAACTTCATCGTCATGCTCTTCGAACCATTCTTGAACACACCTAGAAGTGTGGATAGGGGCGTTTTCGACTTGAAAAAGCTGTCGCTCTCCAGAGAATACAGTCTGGACATGATCCCCTAGAATGCTTAGATAGTGATTGGATGTGATCCTCCCATGCATAATAACAAGTGGCCCAAGTTCGTGCCAAGATATCGCACCCTATACCATAATGGAGCCACCCCCATGCTTCACAGTCGGTAAGAGGCATTCAGGATTAAACGCTTCTCTGGGCGTTCTCCAGAAATAAACGCGTCCGGTCGTCTGAAATAGGGTGAATGACGATTCATTTGGCCATATTACCTGTCGCCACTGCTGTGGGGACCAGTTTTTGTGATCTCTGCACCATTGGCGTCGCTTGAAAGAATTAGTTGCTGTCACCAAGGGTTTACGATTTGCCACTCTGCCATAAATGTTCGCAGCATGTAGTTGCCTTTTGACAGTTTTTGTTGAAATAGGGTCCTGGAGATGACTGTTCATTTCGGATGTTTTCTCGGATACCGATTGATTGCGCTTTCGGGCTACTATGCGCTCCAAGACCCGTCTATCCCTACTATCCCTATCAGCAAGCTTGGACTTTCGGCCACTGTTGTGCTTTATAGACTTCGTCTTACCCTCTTTCGTGTAAGCTGTCATAACGGCTGATACCGTTCTCCTTGCAAACCCCAAAAGGTTTGCTGTTTCCGTAACCGATATATATATATATATATATATATATATATATATATATATATATATATATATATATATATATATATATATATATGTATATATATATATGTATATATATGTATATATATATATATATATATATATATATATATATATATATATATATATATATATATATATATATATATATATATATATATATATATATATATATATATATATATATATATATATATATATATATATATCGTTCATATTTTAGCAGTCACAGTCATAATTTAAAACCGAGCTACACGGGTTATTTAGCTAGTCTTTTCTAAAACTCAGTACACTCTCGAGTAACACACTATCAGAAGCTTTCGTCATATTTCATACAACATTATTTAGCAAGTGCTCTTTTTATCAACATACTAGGGGGCCCGCCCCATGCTCACTAAAGCTCGCCAACCCCCGGAAGATTGCTTTGCAATACTCATTGGTTCGCTGCGCGAACCTTGCTAGCTTCGCTCTCATCAATGAAAACATTGTTTGCAAAATATATATTCCAAAAAAAATATTTTTAAAATATAAATTTGTTGCAATACAGAAAAGTTATACAGTACCTCTGGAATCAGATCTCGAACAATTCGGAATTCAAATGAAAATACCCAGAACTTTGAGCAAATTTTGACTCGAAATGTGAGCGCTGCTTTGGAAATCGAATACCCAGCATATTGTTTGTAAGCTGCAACAGCTCGACTAATATTCATTTTTTATTTTAATAAAATTTCATCCGATAGCGCTATAAATTCAACTGCGGTGCGAGGTAACCAAAAAATCGTATAGTGTTGCCAAAACGCGAATATAAATAACGTCTTTTTTGCGTGCCACGTAAGAGAATTATATATATATATATAGATGTTATTTGTTTGGTGCAGTTTGGCCAAGTTATGGCCTTACCAATAATGACGATAATTCTAATTACAACAATGGCTATATTATTAATGGTCATAAAACCCAACCAATCATCAAAATATGTGCTTATATTACTATAATTATTAATATGACTTAATGATTCAAAGAGAAGTCTGTTCGTTTTCTACATTCTTTAAGGAAATAGGAATTCCAAATCCTATTTGAAATTCCTGCACTTGCTTCACTGAAGCTTCCATCTGCCCTAAACCCCTACAACCGCAAGTGGAGTCTATGGAACACGGAACATTTATCCAACGTAAAACGATATTTCCTAAAACTGCACTCATTCCAGACGGACACCTTTTCCAGTTCCTTTCATCCATCTTTTCCGATTTTTCCTCAATCCGGGAATCGTAAGCTTGCCAATCATTTCGTTCTTGTAGTCTCCCCTCTGCCCGCAAGAAGTTGCCGAATCCAGGAAAAATAGGAAACGCGAAGAGAGGGATGGATTTAGGAAAGAGGAGAATTTTGCTCCTTTCTGATTGGCTGCCATTGTGAGCGGGGACGAAAAAAGTTCTTGACGAATCGAAGCCGAAAAGTAGGGTATAGTGAAAGAATTGTCAAATATCTCTTTTCAACGGGACCTATTTCCATATCAAATCTTAGACTTCGGAGGGTTGTTAGAATAGAGGGGGAGCTTTTTTTCCCCTTTGCGTCTTGCTTCTCATCTTTTATTTGTTATTTCACTCGTCAAACTCTTTTTCTCTTAAACTCCCATCTCTCCCTTTATTTCGATGGTAAGGGGATGGGCGTGAAAATATGCCATCGCTGCAGATGTTTTATGTATGACATCCGTTTCTGGGTCTGACGATGCGAGAAGTCAGACCGTCAACCGCAAGGCTGTCAGGGAAAAGGGGTCTGTATTTACTGACCCTTGTAGTTCCAAATTCTTACGTTTAGTCCCCCTGAAACTAATGTTACTTTAGATTAAGATGGGGCTTAATTTTTGAAATTCCTATGCATATCATTGAAATGTTTTGATAAATGTATGAAAATTTGTTGATTTTTAATCCGTTTGACAGGGTTTATTATAAACGTGGTACAACATCTCATCTCTATCATCAAAAGAAGCTGCATTTACTGACCCTTGTAGTTACAAATTCTTATGTGTGTTCCCAAGGCTACTTTAGAATAAGATGACTCTTAATTTTTGAAATTCAAATGCATATCATTGAACTCTTTTGATAAATGTATGTAAAATTTGTTGAGTTTTGATAAGTTTGATAGTGTTTTTTATGACCGTGGTGTGTGGTGTGTGTGTGTGTGTGTGTGTGGTGTGTGTGTGTGTGTGTGTGTGTGTGTGTGTGTGTGTGTGTGTGTGTGTGTGTGTGTGTGTGTGTGTGTGTGTGTGTGTGTGTGTGTGTGTTCTCTCAACATCTCATCGCTAGCGTCAAAAGAAGCTGTATTTACTGAGCCTTGTAGTTACAAATTCTTATATCTATTTCCCCTGAAACTAAGGTTACTTTAGATTAAGATGACGCTTAATTTTTGAAATTTCAATGCATAACATTGAACTGTTTTGATAAATGTTTGTCAAATTTGTTGAATTCTGATCAGTTTATAGTGTTTCTCGGATCTGTGGTTCAACATCTCAACGCTATCATCAAATGAGGTTGTATTTACTGAGCCTTGTAGTTCAAAATTATGATGTATATTCACTCTGAAACTAAGATTATTTTCGATTAAGCTGATTATTTTTGAAATTCTAGCACATATTGCTGAACTATTTTGATAAACGTGTCATATTAGTTGGTTTTTGATAAGTATGACAGTGTTTCTCATATCAGGAGTCCAACAGCTCGTCTCCATCATTAAAGGACATTGTATTTATTGACAGTTGTAGTTCGAAGTTTATATCTCTATTCAAAATCTTAATCTATTCGAATTCGAATTCTTACGCTTATTCGAAATTTTATTGTCTTTCTCATATATGGGGTTCATCATTTCATCTCTATCATCAAAAGGGGTTGCATTTATTAATCACTGCAGTTCGAAATTATCCCGCCTTTATGTTCCTTCTGGAAATTAAGATTAACGTAGATTAATATAACATTTAATTTTTGAAGGTATAAGGATATAATAAAATGTTTTTTTTTTATATATATAAATGTGTGTCGAATTTCTCGATTTCTGATAAGTTTGGTAATGTTTCTCATATCTATCGTAGCTAGAGTTAATTAAACATTTTGATTTCAAATGACAAGTCGATTTCGAAGAAGTATATTTGATTGAGTAGTTGATTTCCTAATCGAAGGTAACACTCAGAACTTTCAGGCATCAACTCATGTTTTATGCATATGCTTGAATAATATTTAAGTAAAATTTTTTAGGCATATATTTGTGCGATATGATAAAAAAGGTTTTTTTCACTGACAGTAGGAGTTCGAAATTTTTATGTTTATATATTCACTCTAAAGACTAATATTTCGCGAGATTAAGATAACACATTTTCAAATCCTAATAAAAGTAATTAAAATATTGACAAATTTGTGCCAGATTTGTTAAGTTTTGATACATTTTGGGGAATAATGATTATCATATAAGTCGAAACTAGTGTGTGTGAGTAAGATGGTTTAAAAATAGATGTATCATGAATAATTTCAGACATCAACCTATACAGCAACATATACGTGTGTAAACATTTGCGCAGATTTTTGTAGGTATAATTTCAGACAGTATAGTAAATGAGCTTTTACTTACTGTCCGTTGAAGTGCGAACTTTGTCTATTCGTTCTGAGGACTAAGATTATGAGCACTGAATTTTTAAAATTCTAATATATACAGTTAAAGTTTTTTTACAGCACGATCAAACCTAGTAGGGTTATAGCAAACTGAAGGAAACAAAATGTATTATATCAATATAGAAGGTAGTGCCTTGTAGTCAGTGATTAATACAGTTGCCCTTAGTTTGAATGGGCATGGCATGCATGTGTACTGTGATTCGAAATCTACTTTATATATAAGCCGTATTCTAGGTCTAATTAATCATTTTGCAGTACAAAAACAGAAGTATTACTTTTAACTTTTGCTTTTTAAAGGATATTTTCAGCAGTTTTTTAAGCATCAGCACTAAATTCGATTTTATATTTGTGAAACATTTTCACAGACTTTTTCAGGTTCAAATTTGGAAGGGTAAAATAAATAATGTACCAATTAATTTTAAACATGAACCTCACTACGTTTGTAAAACATTCTAGCACCTCTGCAGAGATAAATTAAAGACCGTACGGATATGTTCAAGATCCTTTTTAACCTTTTCAATCGCAACTTTACTGTGAACTGCAAATTCATTTTATAATTGTGAAACTTTTTAACAAGACTTTTTCAGTTTTAAATTTGGAAGGGTAAAATAAATAACGTATCAATTAATTTTAAACATGAACCTCACTATGTTTATAAACAATCTAAGACCTTTGCAGAGATCGTATTGAGATGTTCGAGACCGTTTTTAACAGTTTCAATTTCAACGTTAATGTTAACTGCAAAACTTTAAGACTTCCGAACTATACTAGATTGAAAACATGACATAATATTTTACGAATATAAAATCTTAACATCACTTACTAAATTTAAGCACAGTTTATTTCCTACTTGTTTCTAGTGTATGCTTAAGGTTTAAAGGGCACCTTGAATTGAAATAATGAAATTCAAAAAATCCTCAGGTTAAAGATTAAGTACCATGATCTAAGATATCAGAATAACTGGATTAGTCCTTATGGATTTTGAGATGTATTATACGTGTGTCTTATAAAATGGATTTTCTATTTAAATACCAACTCATTATTCAGCTAAAAAACGTTATTGAAAGAGATTTACACTTCACTTATACATAACAAACACGATAATTCTAGACAAAAGAATGTGGTTTTTTGAAGGATAAAGCCCATTTCTTACAAACATCATAACTAAAATAACTTTATCTTTATAAATAAAGTTTTATTAGTTTTATTTAAAACTCTAGTTAAGTTAACATATTTTATGGTTAGTGGTAAGTCAAAGTATCTTATTTGAATTTCCATATTTTTAAACTTCCTACCTTTACAAAAGCCTTTCGATAGTTTATGTTGTAGTTAAAGAAATCTCTTAAGCACAGAAGTAAATCTAAAACAGAATACTGAATTTAGAAAAGAACTATTCTGAATATAGAAACAGCATTGAATATTCAATGAACGGTTTCTGCCTATAGTCTACTGAGACTTTATATAATAGTTTTGCGTTCACTTTTTCATACCACACAAAGAATAGAAACGAATGTGAAACTGATTTAATGTTGCATAATATTCAATTATATCCATAAAACATTTTGAAAATATTTGTTGTTTTTTTATGTTTACTGTTGGTTATAGTTGGTTCCTATGCTCCCTGTCGACTTAAACAGTTTTACATTAGTTTCCATGCTATCATATGTAATTTACTTTCTTTAAGTTTGATGTTTAATACTGTTTTAGAACTAACTCTCTGAATAACCCGGGGTTCCTCGGGTTTCAAATATGAGCGCGACAGCTAAAATATGACCGATACATTTCCTTGTGTTAACTAAGATACACAAACCCTTTAGAACGTACTTCCTTGTCCATGTCCATTTATTGCAGAAAACAAACTTTAGATTTTAAAATAACGGCTTCGAAGGGCACTTTTAGGACTACCTGTGGGTCAATTTTCATGGCTACAGATTGGTCTGGAGACAGGAAAGAAATGACCTATGTTTTCCTCAGTGTTCTAAAGTATAAGCTTGCCAAATTTCGTGTTTACTAGTCAAACGGTGTATATTTGTATAGAGAAAATATACATACACACATGTCCATATTTACATACAGGGTGTTTCGAAACTCATGGGCAAAAATGTAAGTGGTGATAGAAAACATCTAAACAAGCCATTTTCACCATACAATGTATGTACGGAGAGCAAGCGATGAACCGCTAGGAGGTATCCGCCGTTACTTTCTAATTAAAGAACGAAACACCATAAGGATAGATGAGGTACTAAATAATTTTTTTTACAGCATGTGTGGCAAAATTACAGAAACTGCTCAAAAGAACAACCGCTTGCGTTACATCTGCGACGTAGCGAGCGGCTCACTTTATCAAACACATCGGCATGTATCAGACGGTACCGGCAGCAACAGAAATCCTGGGAACTAGATCCGCGTCGGAGTCGATGGGGCTTTCGTAGCCGAAACTTTTTAAATGGCCCCACAGGAAAAAGTCCAGACAGGAGAGATCGGGTGAGCGTTCCGGCCAAGATGTGGTCCCACCCCGATCAATCCATCGCCCTGGGAATTTAGCGTCTAAAGCGCTCCGCACATCAAAGCTGAAATGGGGAGGTGCTCCGTCATGCTGGAACACAAACGTGCTTGTATGTTGGCTGCAACAGGTTGAAGTAAGTCTGGCAATACCTGTTGTAAAAATGTGAGGTATGTTCTGCCGTCCAGTCGGAATGGCAGAAGGTATGTACCGATCAAATGGTCACCCACAATTCCAGCCCAAACATTTAAGTTGAAACGTTTCTTATACGCATGAGGACGTGTGTCGTACAGATTTGTAGATGCCCACACATGATGGTTGTGCGTATTAGAAATGCCTTCACGAGTAAAGGTGTGTTCATCCGTGAATAACACATGTGCACTAAAATTAGGCTGCGCTGTTAGCTGTTGCAAAAACCACCGTGCAAACTTGACACGTGGAGCATAATCTGCAAGTTTCAAGGCTTGTACTTTCTGTACATGGTAGGGGTGTAATCCTTCGTCCCGTAGTACTCGCCAAACAATCGAGTGGGGCACATTTACGGCACGGGAAACCTTTCGCGTGCTAGTATCCGGACGATCTTCCACTCTTTGCAGAATGTCCTCCACAACTTGTGGCGTCCGCACACTCCTGATACGCCCTGTATCATGCATGCCGGCGACAAAAGATCCCGTTTCGCACAGGCAGCGATGCAATCGCTCGAACATTGTTCGGTCTGGCACGTGTCTTCTCGGGAAACGCTGCATGTACAGTCTTTCGGCTTCCAGAGCATTCCCATTCGCAAGACCATCGTAAAATGTCCGCCTTTTCCTGATTCCTGTACGTCGGTATGCCTTCTGAAATCCACGGTAGAAATGACGATGTATAAGAAAACTCACGCTTTATGCTTTCCATTACAGTGCAGTCTAGCGGTTCATGGCTTGCTTTCCGCCCATGCATTGTATGGTAAAAATTGCTTGTTTAGATGTTTTCTATCACCCCTTAAAGGTTGGCCCATGAGTTTCGAAACACCCTGTCTATAGACCAATATATAATTTGAAAATTAAAGGAATTATCACCAGCAGGTTTTTAGTTCCACATTTTTCCTTGTTGGGAACCATTGATGAGACAGATTTGGTATAAGACTTAAATCAGGTTCTAAGCTCGTACTACAACAATCAATGAAAAAATCTTAAATTATTTTGTCTACTGTAGACAGGGCACCACGTACCATGTAGGATAGTATTTTTAGAATGACTTTCAATCGAAACCACCAATTTTTCCGAGATGTAGGGTAAATGCATGTACTATGAAGAACATGATCTCATAAGATTGTCAAACGTAGAGAAATGCTTGAGCTATACCAAGAAAAGTGAAAAATGGTAAGAATTGTCAGAATTGTGAGAAAATACTTTATCAGAAACAGAGAAAAGGGTAACAACTAAATTATTTATCAAGAACTTAACTATGTATACAAAAGTGCATATTTAATTAGTGTTTATATACAAATAAATAAACAATTCTCATTTTTAATTACGTTAAGCTTTTTACGCATAGGAAGAGGTTCAAACTGAGTGTTTTTTATATATACCATTCTAACAAAGAACATAGAAACTCAATGTTTTTGTTAAATGTAATCTGCTTTTCGTTTTATAAGTTAAATGAGTAGTTAAGTTAAATGATCAAGTCATGTAATTTTATTTATGTTTTTTTTTTACCAAATTTTATTCGATACATTAACTATCTTCTATATTAGCCGTGTTGTGGGGCATGTGAAGTTTGCATTTGTTCACTAAATAATATCAATGCAGCATTCAACCAACTTTGAATCCGAAATCTAAGGAAATGTAAGCTTCTCACCCTTATCCGTGAATTTACCAATTTTATGTAGTAAATTATCCGGCCTCATTTTATAATTGACTCTTCAAATGAGGCTCTGAAAAACTATTAGATCCTCTGAATACAAAAATGTTTCTATTTAAAACGAATTCTCAAATGACGCTCAAAACAAAATGTGGGTGAAATTTACAAACATAAAAGTATTTATTCTGATACCTATAGATTTTGATTATAATTGGCCAAGATAAAATTAAAATAATTTTGTTACTCAGTAATTTAAATACTTTTCTCCTAAAGAACTTGATAGCAGTAAAAGAAAGTGAGATAATAGGGCATTTCGAGGTTGTGGCACCACTTCCTTGTAAAAGTTTTTAAATCTTACTTCTCCTTAAAAAAATAACGTTCAAATTAGATTTCTACCAACACTGTCCCATTATGAGGACATTTGCTTTTACTACGGTCGTAAATAAATTTCTTTCAAAAGAACATCTTAAAAATAGGTAGCAAATAACTGTAAAATATAATAACTGCGAAAAACGGTAATGATGTTCCCGGTAACTTCATTCTCCTGTTCAAATCCTGTAATGAAGTTTTTAATTTGTCTTTAATATACACTCAGTTTTTAAACACTTTTCCATATTTCTATAGAACAGTTAATCAATAAGTACATTTTACCAATTCTTGACTCATATCTTTAGATAAAATATCCTCCAAATAGGGTTTAAAAACCCGTAAAAATCAGCTTCAGAGATCGGTAAGACTTAACGGTACAGAAAAAGTATCGCCGATTTTCCTTAATTATGATATTCTGTTCTAAATTTAGCTTTATTTGCTTTGATTTTAATCATACTCAAGAGATCTATGTAGTATATATCAGTAGGAGAGGATCTTAGTATGGGGGCATAATACCTCCAATAATGTAATATGAATGGTAAATTTTCCAACATAAGCAAGTCTGATTCTAAACATAGTTCTATAATGATTCTTCCAAATGCATTTTAAATAGAATTTCCAAATTTAAATCAATTTACAAGTTGCAATAAGAAATGTCTTAGACTGTTTTGAAACTCACCCTACATACGGCAAATATCTACCTATCAACCTGAATATGTGATCATTATGCTGTGTGTATTTTATGAAAGTAATATTAACTTTTTTGAATTTCTAATGCCTGACCATTTACCGCTTTGACATTACTAAGGGTGGAGGACAGCGGCTGTAACTCCTACAGTCCATTCCAAATCTCCCAGACCCTCTCCCCAACGGGTTACTAAGAACCCACAACGTATTAGCCACGAATGGCTAAGGAAAGTCTTGAGTAGGACAATTGAGGAGAGGGCCGTCCGAAGATTTCCCTGTCCTCGCAGGATAGGCAAGACGGGGAGTGGACGTGATCGACCCAAGGGAGAAGCCGTGAGGGGTAAGTGTACTTGATACGCTTTCTCGTTCATATAATCAATCGACCGCAGTGATGAATAGAGTCGTGTTTGTTTTCAAAATTCGGGCCGTACGGCGCGTGGACGGTATCTCGCAAAAGACGCGACCTCCTGGCGCATATAACCAATCTTTACTCGAGTAGAAGACATGGGAAAATTTTAAACTCGCTGATTCGGTGGTTTCTCACCATCATCTATGACGTCACTAATGCAACGAATCAGTGGGCTTTAAATTTGCCCATGTCTTCTGCTCTAGTAAAGGTTGGTTATATGCCTCCCGGGCATCATCTAGGCGAGTAGTAGTAGTAGTAGCCCAGTAGAACACCAGTCTACCATCACTACCTTTTCATCCAGTACCGTGGACGGTAGTTTGCCGTCTACCAGAGATCCATAATTCGTAAGCGTACAGGTATTAACCTGGGGCATCATGGTGGGTGGCACCTGTAGAAGGTTCCGGTCGCTACTTCACCGTAGAGACAGCGACTTTTGCCCATATGACTCACTAGGTGAGATCTACAGTCAATCTCTACGGCCCGAAACATTAAATGTTTGTCAGATCCTGTCTCATGTACGAACACCAGAGCGCATCAGTTATTTTGGGTTCTGCCACTGAATTTGAAGACTTAGCTCCTACGTGCACAGACACACCAGACACACGATCTACACAAGTCACAGGGGAATTTGTTTTTTCTGTCTGATCCGCGGTCCGATCGTTGGGGAATACCGATCTTCACTCCTCGGAACAGCCTAACTGGCCGAGATCCCTGATTTCCCCCCCCCCCGTAGACGTGTAACAGTCACTTGGTTTGTGGCGCGTACAGCTCCAGAACGTAGAGCCCTCCTCCAATCCTTTTGCCCTGATCACGGGTCTCAACTACCCGAAGGCAATCGTTATTCTACCATCACATTGGACCCCATCTTCCGGCTTCCTCATTCACCACCGACATTTTCCCGCAGACCCACGCTTGCTACCCCAACAGTCACCAGCTCGTACATCTACCCGCATAGACGTGTCAGCATTTGATACAAGTTACTAGTACCATACAATTCAACGACTTCAAGCTGAAAGCCTTTATTTGTCGTTACAAAATGGTTATACAGTAACCAAAAAGCCCGCACTAAGAACTTCCAGCACAAGTGCTTTCTATTCGGGTGCTCTTAGCGGTGGGTAATGTAAGGGAATTTATAAGTACCTGTAGCGCAAGAGAGGGGGCCTTAAGCCCGTGTTTGAGGCGAGACCATCGCTAATCTCTACTGTCTTACAAACCGATTTTCAATACTGGTATCTACACGATGAAAACGAAACGTTATGTTCCTTACAACAGTTGTTAAGCGACATATGCTATTAAATAAGTATTGATATTATTTTTATTTTCATTTAACTGAAATTCACTTTTTTTTCTTTTTATGTGATGATACGGAAAGTGCACTTGATTTAATTACTATGATATCAAAGGAAAGAATTAGAAATAAAAACGGTTATAAGAATTTCAATCAGCTATTTACCAGTATTACAAATTTGTACCACGCTCTCTAGTCTCGGAAGCCCAGTTGGAGATTGACGGATTTGCAACTAGAGGGTTGCGAGTTCGAATCCAGCTTAGGACCGTTGTGTACAAAGGGGCCTTGCGCACGGTAAATTTGTCTTGGCTTCAAATGTCCTTACATTGATGTTCTGTTGAAGTTTTGAGAGTAGGGTGCCAACTCGTGTGTCACCTCGTCATCTGGCCGTGGTTCAAAATGGCATGGCGTTGTCCTCGGAACTTTTAATTAACGTCACACTGGGGCAACACAACGGGCTATTGGTCCTGGATCAACCCCCGAAGTGAAAGATCCTGGAACAACACCACGTAATTAGAACCACAGTCAGCTTACGAGGCAACACCTGAGCAGGCACCCCAATCTCCACACCACGCCAACGTAATGACATTTGAGGCTAAGACGGATTGACGCGCGCCAGCTCTGTTTGTAGGTTTTGTACATGGATCTTTCTCTTCGATTTTGATCCAGAACCGTCGTCAATAGCCAGTTGTGATGTTACAGTGCGACCTTAATGTACTATCTACCTACTTTGTTGGGACCTCTGTGTTTGATACTGGGTGTCTAGAGGACGAATAGGCGGTTAGTGTTTCACTTTATCTTGCCTTATCTTGCGTATATCAATATTTTGTACTCACTTTTGTTAGAAAACTTGGTGTTGTGAATTTTGTGTCCAGTCTTCCATTCGAAATAAAATAAAATAAAAATGCGACTGTATTGAAAATGGGGATACGTTTCAAAATCTAATAAGAATCTAAAAGTAAGATACTCGTATACACATATGCTGTACTGCTAAAGCGTACAGAAGTATCTTGTAAGGTCCACCATTTAACCCTGTTTCGGTATCTCTTTCCGTCGTGCTTGGTGCCTGGTTCTCGTACGGAAAACACTTTTGCATCATTATCCAGTGTGTTATCTGTAGTTTTCCATGTATGACTTTGGGCCATGGATTCCCGGTTGGAAGTGTCTCGGATTAACATCCGAGCGAGTTCTAAACTCTATCCACTCTAAGACCTTTGTATATGGGGGGGGGGTGATGCACGTTATATCTGTTGTGACCTCAAATGTCCTTACGGTGACTTGGTGTGGGAGTTTGGATCGTTGGGTGCCAGCTTATGTGACGCCAAACCTCGTCATCTCACCATGCTTCAAAGTCCTGAAATGTTCTCCACTGATCTTTCCCTTAGGAATTGATCCCGGACCATTGCCCTCTGCACTGTTCTAGTGCGAAGTCAATTCAACTACCTACTTCCATGCATGAATTCTTACCAGTCTCTTAACCAGTTGAATATTTCCTTGTAAACAATAGATATAGTTAGTCATTATGTATTGATAGGGAAAAGCAAACTACGTTTCTCGAAAATCTCGTAATGCTCAGAGTGTTAAGTGATTTTAATTGAAAAACTATATCATCAATATCATGTCGCTCACTCCTTTCAACAACGTCATATCTCAAAAATCGGCGATTTTTAGTTATGCGTGTTTTCAGAATGCCTTGAAAGAGTAGTACATTCCTGCAAGATCGTCCTATCTCACCGCTCAATATTTAGCCACTTCAGAGCAGAAGAAATATTTATTTTTAATTCATTTCAATCTACTTTTAACCTTTAAAATCACTCTCCTGAAAAATCACGTTTTTGAGATATGACGTTGTTGAAAGGAGTGAGCGATGTATCCAACTTGATTGTAACATTTTGTAACATCGCATAACTGCGGACCAAAAAGCAAAACCAGTTATTTTCTACCGCTTTTATATCACTAATATAATTCCATAACACACAACATCTTTATTTCGAAACTCACTAAACTGCCGACATTGCGTTGAAAAATTATATCTTTAATTACCCTCTTTTTCGGTTTTTAACGAAAAAAGTCTTTTGAAATGCTTGAAAAATTATTTGAATACTTCCTCAAACAGAAAAACAAAAGATGAATAATGCTCACGGCGAAGTTTTTTTAGTGTTAGTGGCTCCGTATCTTATTAGTGCTTTCACATTGAACCAACGTGTCTTGGCAAAGTAAATATTTAAAACTGCATATCGTTGCTGTTAAAAGAGTAATTTTAAACTATATTAAAGTCTTCTTCCTATAATTTCTTTTCGCTAACATTAAAGGATAACGCGTCCAGAAAGTAAAAAATGTAGAAAAATAAAAAATCCTCTATAATTGTGAGGGAGGAGGGAAAAAATTCATACTAATGGATCGCAGTAGATTCAAAGGGGAATTTAATTTTTTCAGGAACATGTTGAAACAATTTCTCATTATTAAAAGTAGTGAGACAAAGTATTTTGCACTTCCTCATATACGTGCTTGGTTTCAGCTTTAATGCTAATTGCTATCATTTATCACCTGACTGCGTTAGAGCGCTTCAATGTTTCAAAAATACAATATGATACGTGTGATAAGAAATTAAGATGAGGGCGGCAGAGTGTTTTTTTCTGTTACAAATTAATTTCTAACTGGTACAAGGGCATTAGTTTAAAATATGTTATTACTCGTTGGGTACTCGTTGGGGCTCATTTTGAGAGATGTGACGGATATCTAATGGTCCATGGAAGGGATGTTTCGTCAAGCTCAATGCTGGTGGTGGCAGTGTTTGTACAGCGGGACGTATTTTTTGTACGTATTCTGAAGGATACGTCATTTAACTTTTTTTTCGAATACGATTTCAGTTCCTAGCCAATACGATTTCCAAAGAATGAATTCCGCATTCATATAGTGGTTCTAAATTATGTAGTGTTTTTCTAGGAACTTTCCCTTGGGGCTTCATTCCGGACCGTCGTCAATTGCATGTTGTGTTGCTTCAGTACGACGTTAATTAAAACACCTACTACATTCATATGTGATAGTTGATTGACCAACTCCATATGATTAACCTTCCAAAAGGTTTCGGAGAGATATCTCGTCCAAGATCTGGTCGGTTTTGCTAACGAACGGATAAACAAAACTACCCTAGTACTCTAACGATAATGAAGATCCAAGAGTGAAATAAACTCGTCCCTTGTCTAGAATTGGTCACATTTTGGAACAGGATTTCGCACCAGGATCGGATTGGATTGGTTTTTAGGGTTTTATGACGTAAAATCCATAAGCGGAAAAGCTGCGCCAGGATCTTATATCAGATGCCGATCACTATAGGGCAGCTTTCTACGCTAAAAAAACCACCAGAAGGGTTAACCATCGAAAGATTGCCTAAACTACATTTTAACTTTAAGTAGTGACAGAGTCTGGGGCATAACTCCGTGGAAATCAATTCTGATGACAACAAACTTCATCTTAGTTAACCCAGATGTAAATTATACAATAGTATTTGGGCAGTGGAACTAAAATCTTATTCCGTTTCGTTTGTTTACACTGAAAATCCCTCTCACTGAGAGGAAATTGATACATTTCGTTTAAAATTGAAATAATCTTGCCGAGTCTACAATTCTATTTGTTATTTTAAGGGTTTAAGCGTAAATTTACGTGTTGCGTATCAAAACGTGGATTATATGTTTCATTCCTGTAATTTTTTAATAGTATTTTGATATGTTGGTACTTTTAATTGATGTCATACTGGAGCAACACAGCGCTCTGTTTGTTAATGGAATACTTTAATTGAATACTTTAACTGAATACTTTAATTGAATACTGTAATTGAATACTTTATGTTAATACTTTCGATTAATAACTACCTAGAAATATGAGCACAATTTCAAAAATAATATATGGGTATAGCTTACCTTGTTCAAGTGTACTCTACCTTATTTTTAAACAATATAAATATAGATGTGATACGAAACTTGATTAAAAAAAATAGCGGTCATATTCGTGCAATCACCCTCGACACAATAGATAATAAGGAGTAGTGTATTCATGTATAAGGTCTATCCATTCTGAAAAGAGATTTTGGGTACTGGACCGGTGAATCTACAATGATCATTTTGGCATTTTATAAAACATTGGTGCAGACACTACTAGTTGTGATTGTGGAGGCTATTAATGTAGCCTTAAAACAGATAATTCCTCGTAAAATCAGTTTCAAACTGTTGGTGTGTCCTATTCCAGGGCCACACTACGCGTTACATCTTAGCCAAACAATCCACTCTAGATGTTTGGATTAGGGCGGATTCCGTTGTGCTACCGAGGGTTGTTGCTCACTGTGGTATCGATGAAAATAAAAAGCCGCGTCCCTTGGAGAATTACTGCTGTTCCTCCAAAGCCAAACCCCTAATGACCTTCCTCATTCTATTAAACTTCCAATTAAATTCGAGGAGTATGGAAAAGAAATAAATGGGACAGGTTCAATTACATTAGGAGAAAGACTTAGTGGACCCTTGCTGCTTTAAACTCCCCAATTCAAAGTTTATCTCGTGGTTCATCTGTTGTTTTGTTTCGTCTTCAAACGGGATACTATTGCCTATTTCAAGGACCACAAGCTACATCCGGCAATGGAATATACTACTATAAGCTAATTTATAGCTTTACATCAGTATTGAACTCTTTGGCAGATACATTGTGTACAGAAGGCCCTTGCTCACTGTGCTATGGGAAGAAATGAAAAGTCGTATCTCTTAGAAAATTAATTCTGCCCTTCTAAAGCCAAACTCGTGAATTACCTTTCATTTTACTGAACTTTCAATTAAACTGGTATGTGGAAAAAATATAAATTTGTCATCTCCTATGATGCTATCGAAAAGGCCTAGGTGTGACTTGGTGATTTAAACTCTTTAAGCTGCCTCAATGATAATTTATTTAGTACCTCAATGATCATTTATTTATTTGTATACTCAGCTAATTGTACTTTAAGTAATTCTTGATTATTAATGAATAACTAACATTTCGACGCATGACACTTAATGGATCCGGCTGCATAGTCCAGATATATTATAAAGCAAGAAGAATAATGGTTTGATTGTAAAAAAATAGTAAGCAACACACACACACACACACACATTACGTATGAAAGTAATATTCAAACACAGTTGCGACAAATCTTAGGCAAGTTTTGTTGGAAATGATTTCATTATCTTTCTCAAGACGATGCCGAATTTCGTATCTGGAAACAGGTATTACATGGAGATTATGAATCTGATCAACAGTGAACGATGCTCGAATATAGAGTTCTATTTTTCTGCAACTGCACATAAAGACTTCCAACTACAGCACGATTCCCTGATTTACAATAGCATGAGATTTACTCTGTATGTAAAACGAAACAGAACTAAATCTGTGATATATGTTCTTATTGTACAGTATCAGCTTAACAGTATATACCCAGTTCTATGTCGACGTTCAACGGGATGCATTCCTGGAAGGAAATTTTACCATTCGGTGTAAACCAAACATAATGTATTTAGCATTTATAACATAAAAATATTCATAGCTTTATATGCGTATTTTTATCACTGGTAAATTTAACAGTCATAAAGGGACATACACTAAAATGTCAATTTTCCAAACTAGTAAGAGACGTGTGTTTATAAAAACGATTTGAGTTCACATAATCAAACACAAGTTTGTGTTCCCATATTCGTCATACAAGTAAAGCACACTTAGTCCACTCTTCCAAATTTTTTTTTTAGATTTCCTTGATTTGAATGTGGTGATATTTATACTGTATTTATTTTTATGTAAGTGTATGTCCCCGCTGAATCATTATTTCTTTGCTTGAGAGTTACATTTGATCTTGAGAGCCATACTTCGAAAATGTGTTAGAAAGACACATAAACAAAGGAATATACGTTCATTATTTATAAATTTACATAAACAATTTGTTTTAGTAATACATGATCACAATGAATGTACTCTTCACTGAATAATTCATAAATTGTTTAAAATTCAAATTGTAATAAATACTTGTTAAAATGATAAAATCTCAATTTTTCGTTCTATCCATTAAACTTTTATCATGGGAGGGCCACCTTATTTTTGTGTGAAGAAGTAAAGACGTATACAGACCCCATGTTTTCACATAAGATTTTGAACAACGTATGCAAAAATGTATGTTTCGTATGCAAAAATGTTTTGATCAAATATGCAAATGATTAAAATTTGGTGTCCAATGAATGAATAGTGCGATCTCCAGCGCATCGGAACTACGCATCCGGTAGGGAATGTTGATTACGTAGTCCGACAATTGGAGCAAATTTGGCAAGAAATACCGCAGGAGACCATCCGGGAGCTTTATCAGTCTATGCACGCCGTGTGGCAGCTTGCATCCAGACTAGAGGCGGGTCAACACCTTATTGAGCTCGTTACTGTAACTCTGGAATCATTTTCTGTACATAATTTTCCTATCCAACAAATTTTTATCTCCATCGGACAACTCCTTCTTGGTGCGTCGATTTTTTTTGTTATAGAGTGTACCATAAGTATTGTCAAACCAGCAGCATCGGTTGATTCATCCATATGAGGGGAAAGTTTTGTGGATATTATACGAGAAATTAAAGTAATTTTCACATTCTCTGATACGTCCTCGATCCGTCGCAAGATTGAGTCATTTTTGTAGCTTTTATGTCCAACATGCATTCGATAATGTCTTTTAGACAAAGCTTGGTAGGGTTTTCAGCACTAGTATGGGCTTTGCTAAGTTGAGCAATTCGGTAATGACTACGTAAGATGTCATCAAAGCCTTTTTGTTGACAGTTTTTTAATGATGCGAAAAACATTTCTGGACTTTCCTGAGTTCAATATACTTTTCTCTGAAAAAATCTATTGTTTTATTCTTGCATTCTGAATGGACCCCCTCAAAATGACTACGCATTTTTGCTGGAAACATTGAAATGTTCGGCAAGACTTAGTCACAAATTACGCACTGAAGTTTATTACAGGTGGTCTCAGCGCAACAAATAAGATTCATGATACTTAAATTTTATAGTTTTTTTAATTGTGGAAATTGTTTCCGAGGAAGTAGAGCTATGCAACTCGTTCGATAGTTCAAGAATTTATTTTACGTTCGCAGTCAATGATTCATCCGAAAAATCAGCTTTTACAGCAACAGTAACACTTCTAACTTCTTCCGCACTGCAATTAGAAAGAATTATGAACATTAGCTGTATATAACAACTGAATAAATTCAGTAGAAAGTTTAAATAAGCTATTACATCTAAAAAATTCATTGAGGATTTTAAAAAAAAATTGTAAAACTTTAAAAAATCCTATACTGCAAAATCTTATACGTGAAAAGTAAAATTTTATTTTAAGGGTTTCTAATTCATCAAGATTTTAAAATATCGTAATGAGTTCAACCAATTTGATACAGGGATGACAGAGTTAACATATTGCAGGACTAGGTGTACAAAATTGTACAGGGCATATAGTTTTCATATGCTTGAGAGGAAGCAAAACAAAGAATCAGAAACAAAAAACAATTCTCAACATTATCCTCTTAAAATGTTGATGTTTCCCCGTCTATTCCAATTGGCTTGGCAAAAGTTTTGATGTTTTTAAGGACCCCGTCTCCAGCCAGCGATCCATTGAAAGAACATCTACGTTGTTCCCGTATCATTAATTTAGTATTTGAAGAAACCTCCACAAGACAGATATTTTGTCATCAAAACGAAAAATCTGAGAAGCTACAGAAAATTGATTTTTTTTAAATAATCAATTACATGTAATGAACTTCAAAATCTGTCGGTTCTCGACTGAATGTTGACAAAAATGCAACTGATTTGAGAAGTGAGTAAACCACCAGTTTTGTATGCAATAGAAAATTTTCCGATAATTCTGGAAAGATGTCGAAGCTTCTAACAGTTACTGCAAACGCGGAGACAGTCGAGTTCAGCCTCTGTCTGGCTTCGTGTTGTCTGGTTCTTTGTTTTCTGGTGTTGACGTTTGACGCAAATTTGTTTTGTCGACTGGCGGACCCGAAACCGACATATTAAATGCCGACTACCTTTTTATATAGTCAATGCTTCACCCGATCGGTGATAAATGCTTTATACTCGATTTTTTTTCTTCCTACACACCGAGAGCGCAAAAGGTCATAATATTCAAATATTTTTGTCCCATTTTTTTCTTAAAAGATATTTTTAATATTAAACTTTAAAATATGTTTCATAAAAAAATATATTTTTTTTAATTTTAAACATGTCCTACCCTTTTGCGGAGCACTGAGAATTGTTTTGCGGAGCACAGTTTTAGAAATGCTGCTACAGTGCGACATAAATTCTGCTGCAAGCCAACCATCATCATGAACTTCAAACCATAGCTGGACGTTTTGTAAACAGTTAAATGCTTCGGTGTTACTGGGTTCAATTGGATAAGTTCATCACATGGACGAATTATTTATACACTGCAGAAATTCGGAGGAAGATCCATCGTAATGTGGAGTTGTTTTTCATGGTTAGGACTCTGCAAATTGCTTTATGTACCTGGTACCATGAACACTGTGTACCCTGATGTTCTGGATAATTCGGCCTTGCCTACACCATGGCAATACTACGGCTGTTTCTTCAAACAGTTCCATGTCACACTGCAAAACGTGCGCTGGGCTGGTTTCCTGAGAATGAAGTGAATTTGTTTGACTGGCCTGTTCAGAGCCCCGATCTCAATCCGATCGAACACTTGTGAGACAAACTGGAGTAACTAGTACGACACCGACACCGACGCCCATCTTCACAACTATCTATTCTCAAAGTCTTGCAAGAGGCACGGCGAGCCATTCCTGCCCAGACTTGTCCAGAGAATTTGTGGAAAGCATGTCTCGACGTGTTTGCAGCTGTAATACAAGCAAAAGGAGGGGCCCTACCCGTTACTTAATAGAATAATAAAGCACTTATTCTTTAAAACATGCAGTAGTCAAATACTTTTCCATGTAGGCTCTCGATGCATCTACGATCATCATTCTTATTATAACCGGTTTTTCGCTTTACCTTCCAAGTGGTTTCGAGGAGATATTTCGTCAGACAAGATCTGCTGAATTTAACTCATGCCGAGATATATCGCCACCAAGATATTGCCGATATTCGTATGATACTAACGTTAAGATATCGTCGGTTTTCTTCTAAAATCTCGTCTGTCAAGATCCAGTCAGTTGTTCTACTCACGAGATTCCTCGCCGAGACAAAAAAAAGGAGTGTTAACCGACGTTCAAAAAAATCGTTTTACCGTTTTTCTTTCAAACAAAAATTTTGAAAGGCCCGTTAATCTCTAAAGAAGAGTTTCTCTGTGTCTCTGTACGCAATGTCATGATGAATCTCTGGCACTTAAAACAATGATATTTGGCACACAGATAGTCCTAATTTTTTGCAATTTTTGTGTAGCACCCGAATTTTAAAATTTAATTTAGAACACTTAAAAATTTATTTATTAGTGTTTGTCACCTTTCATTCTTCTTACCGGAATTTGACGTCAGTGAAGAACGAGAGAATTTTGTGATTTTCGAATGCTGACGTCACAAGCGTTTTCGTCCGAATGCCTTTGGAACCAATCCGAGTTCTCCGATAATAGCATATTTTGATTTGCATTGTTGATAATAGCTACTTCGAGGCCATCACGACGTTGTATGTGGAGTTCGTTTGCGAAGCAAACCAAATGGGAATACGCAGCAATTACCAGGGGTTGGCGAGCGTCAACGAGCAGTGGTCACACCTGACCCCACGAAAAGAACTGTCGCTGTGCTGGAGATAAATTTATGAATTAATTATTCATTATTTGCGATTAATTTATTATTTGCGATTAATTTAATGAGTGCGTAATACCTGAAAGATTATTATAAAACAACATCTTGAATAGTGGCTAAACCATTATAATTCTGGAACATTTTAAAACTTGAGGATTGTTACACAGAAAAATTTGAATATTGTTTATCATTATATCACACGAAGTTCTTCAATTTGAAAATTAATGACCTCTTTCAATTTTCGTGTGCAAATACACGAAATACTTTTTCTTCGAACTTTTAGAAGTAACTTGCAATCTTTTTGTGAAATCTCTGGCAAGGGACAGCTCGTTCAGGTGAAGAGAACACGTGTAAAAAAACATCTGACTTTTATAGTCCGTGAACTTTTGCATGTATTCATGAATGAATGCCACCGTCAAAATATACGGCGTATGACTTTAGAAAAGGTAGAATGATGTGAAGAAATTCTCAAGAAAATATTTGGACTACCTAGTTTTTCGATGGAGGACTACCAATTCTACGAATAACTAACATGTGCTTTTAACAGTTCTGGTTATATTAGATAAAATATAAAACCTTAGTCAAATGGATATTGAAAATAAAAAAACATTCCAAACAATGTAAAAAACAAATTGAAACAAATGACTTGAAAGTTGGAATTCCAGATCACCCTTTCGATTTAGATTCGAGAAATTTAATATCACAATATTTCGTTGTTTCGAGGAAAATTATGAAACTTGTATTTTTTATTTAATATCACGACGACCTCTTAAGCAAATTTTACGCAGGTTTTAAATATAGCAAATGTTATCTCCCACACCCTTAAAATGCTTTGGAGACACAATGGGAATGTTTTCAAATCCTAACTTTAATTTCTGCATCAAACGCAATACATTAAACGTAAGAATATCATTGGCGATGTTCAGATATTAGTTCTGTAGATACAAAATAAAGAAAGTACACTTACGATTGATATTTTTTATTTATAAAAGATAAATCAAATTTTATCTCTTTGCTTTCACACATAAAATTCACTGATGAAATTTGTTTATGTTCTAATTTCTATATAAACCTCTTCGCATTACATTCTTAAACTCTTTCACAACATATATTTATGCTTTTTAGTGTTAAAATCCATTGCTTATACCTATACCTCACAAATATTCTATGCATAATTTGTATGCACTGTTTATCATCCATATTTCGTGTCTCATATTATTCCTATTCTATTATTATTCCATTGCAAACATTTTCATAGTTCGGGGAATAGGTTGACAGAAAGAATCATGAAAATGTGTGTAATGGAATAATAGTAGAATACTTTTTTCTTTTTAATCTCTAATCGTCAGATGTGTATATTTTTATTCAGTATCTCTTGTTCTTCCACACATTGTATCATATTTCCTCTTTCGAATATGCATAGCTTCTTAATGTCTTAAGTGTTATTAACTTGATCTTTTTCTCGTTCCAAATGAAATAATAAATTATTTACTATGAATAATATTTGTGTGTAACGGAAAAATTGTATCGTAAGGATTCCGTAAAATTCCGCTTGATATTTATGATGTAAATCTCGATCTAAAAATGCAGTACTTTTTCCATATCTCATTCATTTAATATCAAATATCTCAAGATGTATCACACAATTCTGTTCTCTAGCCCATGTTTTAAAAACATGTGCCTAATTGGACTATGAAGTACCGTTCCCCAAATCACCAAATAAAAGCCAGCTGCTCAGCCTTCTCCAAATTCCTATTTTAAGATACATTATTTGACGTTGTTAAACCCATTTCCGTGTCGTTGAAGCATTTGAGGAGGGCATTGAATGTTGCTAAAGGAGCGAATTAATTAAGAGCAGCTTAATTAAATTTATCTTAATAAATCAAACATCTTCGCAGAGAAACAGGAGAATTCTTTTAATTAGATACGAAACTGACGATGCCGCCATCTTGCCCTTTTAGTGAACTTCTTTAACAATATCCGTAGTTGTACTTACTCGAAGACATTAAATACTACGTTTCTAATTAAAACTCATTTCCGAGTACTATATGCATGATTCCATTCGTCGGTGAGTTATAAGTTTCTAGATTCGATTAGAATACGAAAAAACGCGTGTCTGAGGAATTCATCATGCAATTCCGTTACCGCAGAAACAGTTATATGCATTGTGGGTTGCAGAACACTTAAATAAAGTTTCCTGACAACTGGTGTTTGTATTGAAGAGCAAAAAGTTCGGAAGAATTCGAAAGAACCGTCTAATAAACGGTTTCCGATAAAGTGCGTAACTTTTACAGGGGATGTTGAATGAAAAAGAAATTAAATTCAGACTACAGAAGCCCGAGAGATTGGAAAATTAGAATAACTTTTGTTTGATGACAGATTTTTCTCCAAAATCGCAAGAATATCGACACGGAGATGTTCCAATTGTTCACTCATGTGTGATGCGAGAAGGAACGAATATGCTTTAAAAGAAATTCGAAAGCTTGGATTTGAAAAGACAGCTAAGTGATTGGTTTGAGATGATATTTTGCATTAACTAACTAGAAAAATTCTATCTTTGAGATTTATTGTCTCTTAATGTTTATTACTGTTTATCCACATAACCATTTTTTAACACCCATTTCAAAACTAATCAGAACACTAACAAGAAAGTTGTGTATTTAGCTGTCGATTATATGTTATGCATCTAGTTCATCGCAGGTTGGAAAAAGATTACCTTATAGTTAAACTTTATTGAAAATAAAAGATTTGTTATCCAAACCTGTTAAGTTATTAGCAGAAATTAATTATTGCAATCTTTGTTTACTTTTTTAATCAGTCAATATTTGTTACGCTACAAGTTGGACCTACACCACCTAATTCGAAACAAGATGAAATGTAGAAACTAGATTGTAATCATAGAATATTCTGTTGTTGTTGTTTCTCATGCCTACACAGACAGACCAAAGGAGTGCCAGGCCCGTCAAAGACGGCAAGAGGCGAGGGAGGTGCGCCTTCCATGTAATTGATCCCCATTGGGAGGAAGTCCGACTTTGCTCGACATACATGACACATCCGTTTTACAGGATGGTCCCTTTCATACATCCATTCATTCACACATATCGTAATTTAGATCCCAATCGGAGGCCGATAACCCCCAGAGGTATTGATTTGGTAAAGGAACATTGGGTACTTTGTGACCACTACCTATTTAACATGCCCCAGTCACCATTAGTGAACACGACGGTCTTTAGCCAGGTCGAAGCGCCGATCTCGCAATCATCAGAATTGCAGGCTCCGCCGAGTACAGAACCCACAACCCTTCTGATGCGAGCCCGACCATCTACTGACTGAGCTACCGCGGATCATAGAATATTCTTTGGTAGGTAATCTTAGAATAGTAGGTAATATATATGCGACATAGTAAATTTGAATGTAATTATACATATTTATATGGTTATTTGGGGGTTTTATGGCGCAGAGGACATATGTGGTCATGCTGTGGCAGACACAAGACATACAACATCAAGTAATAGATATGCACACACAATGGAAGTTTTACTCACACAGAAGAGAGAAATACATCCAGATAAGAATCCACCTGACAGGTATCGCCGCTTATAGCACAGTGTCATGTTTCTATGGAATAAATATGAGAAATTGAGATCGATTAGTATGAGACCTTGGTGCTGTAGTTGACATCTGCTGCAAAAAAAATGCAACGACAAACATAATGTTATAGATGCTGATTTCAGAACTGTCATGCAGATAAATAGTCAATTAGCCGCACTGAATCAACAAGATGGGCTATTGACGACAGTCCAGGATCAATCCCGAAGATAAAAATCCAATGACAACACCACGCAAGAACCACAGTCAGATGACGAGGTCACACCTGAGCAGGTGCTCCACTCTCCAAACTTCCACAACACGCCAACGCGAAGATACTTGAGGTAACAACAAATTTAAACTTGCGCCATCCCCCGTGTAGAAGGCCATCTTTGGCTTTGTCTAGTTTCGAACTGGCAACCTTCTGGTTGCTCTTTCAACTTGGCTATTGAGGTCAAAGACACTTGTTGCAGTCAGCAATGTGAAAACGATTCAATTAGGCCTGTGTCACGATGTGGCGTATTCAGAATGTAGCATAATAATAAGTGGTAACTGAACGTGGTATTTTTTGAAGTAATGGAGTTCATAAGTCTTACTCTGAAATTGAAAAAATGGCGGTTTCTTACAGTGTTCCCCAGAAAGAACATCAAAGTGATCGAACTTCAGTCAGGACCCTAAGCGGACTCTTCGGCTAGTTGCTTTCAAAGGAACTCTGATTGCTATGGTTGACAATTTAGCTAACTTATCAGCCATTTTATTGCCATATACTTCGAAATGTGCAAGAGCCCACTGCGTCTTTTCTTTTAATTTGATAAAAAGCTATGTTAATGTGTTAAATTTAACCACTCAGTGAGTTAAATTGTTTTAAATTTGGGACAGACAACTGTTACCCATGCTTTAATGTATCAGTGTTTAGTGTTAGAGTGTTTAGTGTTTAGACAACCATAAATTGCTTATTTATAACAAAGTTTAAAATAAAAACTAGAGCCACATACAGTTTCTGAATTTATCTACCTTAATACAATACATTAAAAAAACGTTCTTCTTTTTAAAATGAATTAATTAATTAATGTTCGTAGTTGAACGAAAATGCATGAAAACAAAATTTTCATTTATGTCCGATTTTAATGGCTTAGGATTAACATAAAATGGTACTATTATTTGTTAACGTGATTTTTTACATACTCATAAAGGAATTTTAGTTCAAATAATTCAAAATCACTAGCATACCATGGAACGTCATATGACCGTGATTCTAATGTTTATTTTTTGATTCGCTGGTGTATGGAAGACTTGAAATTGGCGTAAATAATTAAGGCTCATATATCAAATGTAATGTAACTCGAATTATAGATCATGGAAATCATATCATATCCTCTTTACTAATTTGGCAGCAGCGATTATGTACGCTTAAACTATCTTTAGTATCTAGTTGGTTGGTTGTATATGCGTCTAAAGGTTCGGTATTTATTTGGTCAGATCGCGCCAGACGAAAGACATACAATATCAAGCAAGGACAGCTTTACTGACATTGAATAGAGATAAACACCCAGTTAAGAATCGAACCTGTACTGACTAGAACTCGAAGGTTGCTATACCATTGGGCAAGATGACTCCCCTCCCCCTCTTAGTTACTATCAAATATTAACCAAATTTATCGAAAAAAAACTTTAAAAGGCATAGCAAATTCAGGAATTCGACCACTTTCATAAACAATTAAATATGTTAAAATCTCACTTATGTAAAGTAATGTTATATTCTATTAAATTTCGTAGACCGTCATTTTTACTCAAAAAAAAAAGATAAATATTTAAGTACTCTTATATAATAAGTAAGTTTCAAAACGAAAAATTCAGAAAGATAAGAAATTCCATTTGTCTACAATGAAATAAATTTAAACATAATCTGCTATTACCTTCTGCATATCTTCTAAAATTACACTCGTATTTTTATCTCTGCTCATAATTGGAATTCGCTATAATTGCAGGTATAAGTGAAAACAGTTTCGTACCAATATAGAACAAATTCCACCCCCATATTTCGTTCCCTCCGATAATCTCTCTGCCAAAAAAACAAAAACAAAAAAACACAGGCGCCCCAGCATTAAGAAATAAAACAAATTCCTCCCTCTTTTTTAACGAAGACAATAAAATAGTTACTACAAGGAGCGGAGGGAGGCGCCATTTTTTTCGTTTCTTCCCTGCTAGAAGGAACCCGCAAAGTCATTTACGTGGAGATTCCGAGCAAAAATAAAACGCAAAAACCAATTTGGTCCGTCGTAACTCACAATAATAGTATAAACTCCAAGTTAAATGAAAAAGAAAATCGCCCTCTTTTCCCCGGACCATTTGAAGTTGTTGTAATTACAATTTTTGCGTCCACTCAGTGCTGGGGAATTGTGAACAATTCCATAACATAAACCAGAATTAAGGAACTGAAAAATAAATCGCTGGGAAACCCCGAAACCCTGGATTAGTCGTAACGGGCCACTGGGGCTTACGATGACTGATCAAGAAAAAGTAAAGCTTTCCGAACCCTTTTTTTCAGTGTTATTATTTCATTTCATTCTTTTCGGATTTCATTTTATAAAGTCTCTATTTTTCTTCATTCTGGTCTTCGGGGAGCAATGAAATGAAACAAAGTACTTTTTTACGTCCCGTTTTGTATTCTTCTTTCCGAGGGGGTTTAATTCTTATTTATCTGTTTACACATATATTCTTGTATGCAAGGCTCTTCCCTCTACGAGAACTGAGGAAGTTTGTCTTCTTAAACCCTTCTCTTATACGTGGTACGTAATAATCTTTACGAAAGATGTCTCGCACGAAATAAAACTGGATTCAATAAGCTTGTGTAATCTTTTTCCCCACTCATTGCATCATGAAAAAGCTGCATAAAAATTGTATTACTTATGGATTTGCCTGTTTATGCCATTGGATCTTTCATAACCTCCCAAATGTGAAGCTGCGACATTTTTCAATCGATAAATTTAACGATAAAGAAATTAAGCTTTTGTAATTATTGTTATAGTAATTATGTTTATAATACTATATAATAAAATAAGTAAAATATTGCTACCATTACACTAATTCAGGCCTCGAAATAGATTTTTTAATACAGGTGCACCTTGTGCAACTAAGGTTTTAAATAAGGCGCAAAGATTATATATTAGATGCACTGCGTGCACCTAGCGGAAAAATATTAGGTGCACAATTTTATTTTCATGTGCACAGTGCACCTGTGCACCCGGGTATTTCGAGCCCTGCACTAATTAATAAAACAATGATAATTAGTTTTAACGCTAATTGTAATGTATAACTATTTGACCAAGTTTTTTGTTATTAATTCTTGTTAATTGCAATTATTAGCACAAATCGTTTCACATTATAGCAACAACATATTTGCAATACAACAAGAAAAATGTTGTATGTAATAACCTTCTAATCGGAATAAAAATATTCTTCGCTAGTGCCTTCGAAACATGAAACAAGATAGTCTTCCATTAATACCATCACGTCCATTAAATGGTTAGAGAGAAGCTGTCACTATTCACATTCGATTGTTGAAGGTAATGGTAATGGTAATTTTAGTTAACGTCGTACTAGAGCAACACAACGGGCTATTGACGACGGTCCAGGATGAGTCCCTTGAGGGAAAGATCCGAGGACAATACCTTGTAATTTTGAACCACGGTCAGATGACGAAGCAACACCTGAGCTGGCACCCCACTCTCCAAACTTCCACGCCAACCCAAGATTGTTGAAGGAAGCCATGACTTTTTGTGACTATACGCATATCCAAAAATTAAGGATGTCCTAAAATTAATGAAGTCCGAGATGATATTCCGTGCCAAGTATCTCCACCGAGGTTCCTCAGGTAATTATTAAATATTCCATAAGATATGTGGTTGGTATGGTACGGTAATTTTAATTAACTTCGCTCTAGAGCAACACAACGGGCTATTGACGAGGTTCCGGGATCAATCTCGAAGGGAAAGGTCCTAGGACAGCAACACGTATTTTTGAAGCACGGTCAGATGACTAGATTTGACTACCTACCGGATCCAGCAACATCTATCAAATCCGGTCCGGATCCGAAAAAATTGAATTTTTTAGTTAAATAATCGATTATTCAAATCCAACTTTAAAATCGCAAAATCGTTTATTAATGAATCGATTGTGAATTAATCGATTTTATATTTTTAAGTCATCAGTTTGGAGAATTCTAGCAAAAATAATAAATTAAATTATCAATAATATTTTTTAATGAAGAGGAATTAGAAAAGCAAATTCTGCAAGAAAATGATGACTCTTTCAAAAAGAAAAAAGAAACAGATTTTGAGAAATTACTGAAGAAAGAAAAGACTTCATATGAAATAGAGTCAAAGGAAAACATTTGTCTCTTATGTAGGACTACTTAATGACGGTTAAACCGACTAGTGTCGAAGCTAAGAGGGCCTTCTCGGCCACTGGTTATATTTTCAGTTCATTCAGAAGTAGGTTGGGTGACGACACAATTCATACGATTTGTTACCTTTGATCGTTCTTTCAAACTCAAAAGTGATTTTCATTACTAAACTGCTGTCCACCCAAATTGCAACACCAAGAAAGACAAGATATATCACAACAAAATTTATTTTGTAGATAACATGTTGACCAAGTATCAAATGATCAAATTTATAGACTTCTGTGAAGTGTGGTTCCTGCCCAAATCAGTAGCCAGAGTAGCCGCCATTGTTGGATATCACCGCTGCCACACGCCTCGGCATTGATTCAAAGAGACTTTGGATATGTTCTTGGGGTACAGCAGACCAAGCAGCTTCCACACGTTGCCAAAGTTGATCTGGTGTGGCAGCTGGGGATGTAATCTGGGTCAATCGTTGATCAACCATGGACCACATGTTTTCCATCGGTGAAAGATCCGGACAGAGAGCTGGCCAGGGAAACAATTCAATCAGGCGATTGACGAAGAACCCTTGGACAATGCGTACCACGTGTGGTCGCGCATTATCTTGTTGAAATATGGCTGTGGGCAAGCCCTGAAGGTAAGGAAGGACAACTGGATCCAACACCTCGTAGATGTTGCGCTGGCTGTTTAAAGTACCGGCAATGCGTACTAGAGGAGTGCGAGAGTGATATCCAATACCGCCCCATACCATAATACCCGGTGCAGGACCAGTGTGGCGGTGCATAACGCAGCTGTTCAGCATCCTCTCTCCACGGTGTCTCCAGACTCGAATCCGACCATCGTGGTGTTGCAGACAGAAGCGTGACTCATCAGTAAAGACAATTTCATTCTATTCTGCCGTCCGCATCCTTCTTTCATCGCACCATTGGCGGCGGAGACATCTGTGGTTCTGTATCAAGAGTAGACGAAGCAATGGACGTCTTGCGGACAGACCACTCTGCTGTAAACGCCGTCGAATGGTACGCGCAGACATTGGATGATGCGTTATAGACTGAATGTGCTGTGCTGTGGTTCGTGATGTGGCTGAGCGATCCGTCACTGCTATACGCACAATATGCCTGTCATCACGTGAAGTGGTGCACTGAGGTGGATGCAATCCAACACGTCGGTCCGTCGTACATTCCTGCATCCAACGATCGCATATCCGCATTACAATTGTTTGGTTTCGTCCAACACGACTACCGATTTCCCTGAAAGATTATCCATAATCTCGGTAGGCCTCTATCCTTCCTCTGTCAAACTCGGGTACTTGAACAAAAGATGATCGTTGTTTTCTACGAGGCATATTTCATCGTTTTTTTGAAAAAAAACCACAAGAAAAACATAATTGCCGTACTTGAAATCGTCAAAGTCTCCGAGCCTTAAATAGCGCTTTGAAGTGGCGCCACAGGCGCGCGTGATGTGCGTCTCGCCGAAATTCTAATCATTTGCATATCTCACCTCCGCTAATGCATGTTGTAAATTTCATATTATTTGCATGCTTAATTCAGGGTGTTGCATTTACGTTGACCAGCAGTGTATTTAACTTCGATTTAAGCAATTAAGAAGAATTAAGAGTTCCCTTGTTTGTTATGTTGACCAAAAACTGCCACAGCTTCGATTTTTATGTTAGTATGAGACAAGGTTAGGTACTATTTATATATCATTTGCTCAACGACATTAGAGATAGAGTCTACTTAATTTTAGATAAATAGAAAAGTACTACGTATAAAACAAACTTATATTTATTGGTGTGGAAACTAGTAAATCTTTTTACTTAATATTACATAATTATACTTATAGTTTAATACTTACTACGAGTAGTTCCAGTAGTTACTATAATTAATTGTTGATTATTGATTTCCTATCTATGTATAAGTATTAAAAAAGTTGATTTTATAATGCTAAAATAAATGCCTTTTTCGTCAATTTGGAATAATATCCTTTTTATGTAATTTCACTCAGCCGATTTTGAAAAAATACATACTGGTTAGATGGACTTATTAACAAAGTACCAATCCGGTCGGATCCATACGGATTGAAAACCATACCGGATTGCAATCCCTACAGATGACGAGGCAACACCAGAGCTGGTACCCAACTGTCCAAACTCCATAATGTATGTGGATAATATAGGACTATCCACCTGGCCTCTCTCGGTGGTACTGGGATCTAAAAAAATATAATATACTCGTAGTTGTCTCTCATATGACAGTAAAGCCTTCTTGGTATATGTATGTTGAAAACTTGGTGTATGTCTGGTGCACCTTGGCAAACATGGTCACTGTACTATAAAGCCTAATAAACCAACCACAATTACAGACTATTAAATTATATTACCTCAGTGTTATGCATCGTCTGCAAGAAAGTGTTAAATATGAGAGATTGCAACTCAAAATTAGTGGGAAGTGAAAGATTCAAGCAAGACTCTTCTACCTCCCGCATCACCCATCTACCAGAAAAATATTTGTCAAATACACTTTTTCCTCGTTTAGTCCTAGATAATATATAACATAACTTTTGGCCATTGGGAAGCTTAAATTGACACTTACAATGCATGATTTCAAAACACAGAAGAAATCAAACTGCAATTTAACATTTTTTAATACAGAGGCCGTTTGCACATTTTTTAGACGACTTTGGTTAGCGGTAATGAAAAATCGTTTGCTGCAAAATAAATAATTGCAGTTGTACTATGTTTTTAAAAGTCAAAATTATCACCTGTGGCTTGAGAGGTTTGTTTTTATTGAAAATGGCGATTTTATCGAAGCAGTGGTTCGAAGGCTATATTTATGCTCTTTGTTCCGAAGAGAAATATTCATATTCTCTTATATAAAAACGATGTGAGAGTCATGGTTTTGTGATATCTAAAGCGTCGATAGGTAATATCGTCAACAAGAAAGGAAAAAAACGTCAAATTGGAGCCTCAAGTGGGACAAAAATTCCAAACAAGTATCCAACGAAGAAACGGACATCTTCGACTATTGTTTGTTAATGTTAACGTTGTTTAATGTTAAAAGAAAATCCTCCTAATCAAAGGACAATTGCAAAATCATTTATCAGTTGATTTAAAACTTAAGAAAGCGAAACAACACAATTTGCATCGTCTTTCTCCAAAGCATATCGCTGAACGCAGGACACGCTGCCGAATTCTATATGAGAAACACTTATCCAAAGAAAAATGGAAAAAAATTGTCACAATAGATGAATTATGGGTGTATTTAAAAGATTGCAGCAAAAAAAGAGCCGTTTATTATCATAAAATGCGAGAAAAAAATTTAAGTACATGGTTCACAGAATCGAAAGTTTTTCTAAGGTTTTCATGATTGTTGCTGGTTTTTCATATAATGACAAGTTAAAAATAAAGAGAGTGGAAAAAAATGTCAAGATTAACTCCAAATACTATCAGGAACATATTTTATCTCCAATTTTTCTGAATGAAATACCATCGCTTTACCCACAGTGCCATCAATCTGTGGAACTCCATCAAGACAAAGCTAGCAGTCACACATCAAAATCCACTGTACATTTCTTAAAACAAATGGAACCAAAAACCGGTATCAAGGCCATACCCTTCACTGATATCCCTACTAAATTTCCCGATGTATCACCTATGGATTTATGTGCTTTCGGACTTTTAAAATCTGCATTATCCAAACGTCGTCCCACAACCCTTACAGGACTCTGGAAAGCTGTTCAGGAGGAATGGGATAGAATACCTCTTCTGACACTTCAAAAGGCATTATTATCCTGGAAATTACGGTGTCGAAAGATAGTTCAGAATAAGGGCTATCAAATAGAACATTTAAAACACAAGAATGTTATGTAATTTAGTTTTGTGAATACAATTTTGCATTGTCTAAGAAATGTGTGAACAGCCTTTGTATATGGGCGCGTTTGAAGATGCATTTGTTGGATATCCAAAGAAGTAGCGGTAAAATAGTTTCGGCAGGATAAAAAGCATTTAGAGAAGTGTGACAAAGTTTCTCGGAGGACATTTTTAAATATTTTAATTGAGAAAAGACTAAAATGTGTTCTTTCATGTGGTGACCACATCTAGTTCTGTCACGGATTCTTTCACGAATGAATAAAGCAGTTTTATTCGAGGTGAGTGAAAAACCAATTAATCGGTACCACACCTGGAACCGACCTAATTAATTAATTTCATTCCTGTAATTGATAAAGCAATCCAACAACTCAATGAATCGATTCCATACCTGTAATTGATCAGTTTCTACCTAGTTACGCTGCTTCTTGAACTTTCTTTAAACTTAAATAGTTTAGAATTGTGAGATTGGCAGTTAACATTATTGGATTTAAGTCAAAAATCTCCATGCTGAACTCTTTAAGACCTTAGGTTTCTATAAGACTTTCTCGAAAAGCCGAAGTTACTGCTTTCTTTTAAACAGTCGTCATTTTATTCATTGTAGACTGATCTTTTGGGATTCATTTTTTTCATAATGAAAGAGACAAGACATGCAATCCATTGTACCAATTATTTCGTATCCGTAGAAGTAAAGTCTGTATTATACAGTGTCTATCATTAAGATTCTGACCCTTTAGTTATTGTTATTCTACTAAACTAATATTCTCTGAAAGGTTTTTAAACAGTATTGATTCTTTACCAATTAAAAACTTCCAAAAAGTTTTTTATCAGTAAATCTGATTATTTAAATGTGCTTTTCGTAAAAAAAAAAAAAACTATAATTAATTGAAAATTTTACAGAGTAGTGTTCAGAAACAATTGATTATTATTAGCTTAAACTTATTGTTTTCCTTTAACCAATATTATGTTAATTTCATAGATAATATGTACAAATATATGTGCACGTGGATTCAGAAAGTATATACTTTCACTGATGCAGCCTTCAATCATTATCTGCAAATTCTCATAAATTATTTTTGGCCCACGTTGATTTTTATTTCAACAGAATCACGTACCTAACTAAATGAATTCTAAAAGATGGTAATCAAGTGCAACATGTAAGATTTATGGGCGTTAACAGTTCGAGATAACCTCGTCGAGTGAAAGACATCAGACTACTATAAATTATATTCAGTTATGATACAAAGCAGATCATATAACCCATTTTACTTGTAGGAACTTACATATCCTTACAAGTAATACTTTACTGTACATATTTCTAACCCTTTTAGCTTTTAATCAGTATTAGCGTTTTTTGACTAATTAAAAGTTTCCCAACATACTTTCAATTAGTAAGTGTAGTTATTTAGCCATAAAATGTGGTATAGCCTGAAAGCAAAATCTCTTTTATTGAAAAATCTCTAAAGCTCAGAGTAGTCTTCGGAACTAATTGAACATTATTAGTTCCAACGCATTTTGCTTTCGGGATCTTTTGCTAATTCCAAAGTTAATATGCTGTACAAATATCCGTATAGGAAGAATCAGAACTTGGGTACTTTCTCTGGTTCCACTCCAATCGCAATCTGCCAATTTCCATTAATAAAACTATGTAGCCTTGCTTCTTTTGATGTCAACAAAATCACTTCCACTACCAAAAGTCCTATAAAGCCGGTAATAAAGAGCAACAAATTGGGTTTATGGGCATAAAGAATTTGAGATTGCTTCATCGTGTGAAGAACACCAGACCACTATAAATTACGCTCATATAGGGTCCTTAAAAGAAGCTGTTTTCTATCTAGCTTAGCCGACAATAACCTGTCTTGTGGTTAAGGTGTTAGCCTCTAGATATTGCAAGGTTCCTGGTTCCAATGCGGGTCAGTGTATGGATGTCTTAAATGGTATGGTGTAGAGGCGACTGGTGCACCTTAAATCTGTCTTGACCGAAAGTCCTCACGTTGGGTTGGTGCGGAAGTTTGGATAGTGGGGTGCCAGCTCAGGTGTTGCTTCGTCATCTTACCGTGGTCTAAATTACGAGGTGTTGTCCTGCGATCTTTCCCTTAAGGGACTGATCCCGGACCGTCGTCAATAGCCCGTTGTGTTGATCTAGTACGACGTTAATTATAAATTACCAAAATTTATGAAATAGAGCTTCATTAGTTCACTTAAAAGTAGAAATTTGCTGATTAATTCGACTTTTTTTCTATACTAGCAAACCTACGCAAGCCTGAGGAAAATTTCTTAAGTGTTTATAAGTAATACCATAGAGGTATTTTAAAAACACAGTTTTTTCAAGACCAATATGTTCAAAATCGATTTACAACCAAGTTTAAAATGCATCATTTTGAAGGCTTAAACGCACGAATCGTATTGAGATTTTAGAAAAGATGTGAATTCATTTATAGTTCATATAATCGAATTACAATCCCACATTCAAAACATTTATTTCTTCCTTACAATCCAACTGAATGGCTCTCCACGATAAATTGCATTTATTTTTGTTGAAGTTTCCACCAGATTCCTTCATTAAGCATTCTGATGCCCTATTTATCATTCAATTCCTACGATCACAATCCCTCTGCGAATCGTCTAACGGGAAGATACTCTTTAAAACAAACTATCACAGCGCTCAGTGGTAATCTCTTCCTACCTTTCCCTGGCAGATCTATTTTCTGAATCAGTCTTTCTGAACACTTGAACGTTCTGTTTTATTGTGTCGGTTGCTTTGGGAGATTGAGACTCAACTCATTAACATATATCTCTTTTCAGGTCTTTCTAATCGCCCAACGCAAGACACAGATACTCTATTGAAGAGGAATTTGCATTTGAAATGGGGTCTTTTAATGGAAGCACACTTATTCATGAGAGTTACCAGAAGAAAACGCCGGGGTTAGACTACAATGTTTACGACTATATTTCTCTCAATGCTCTATTCAAAATGCTCTGTATGTGAATAAGTGAATAAAGAGACGAGAATTTCCATGCGTCCCAAATTGATCGAGTTAGTTTGAACTATATTTTGGTATATGTCATATTTTAATAATGTAAATATAATATGAAATGAAGATGGAAATTTCGCGAAGTTTTCGTGATATAAGCATTAATTTCTCAATAGTGTACGGAATCGTGAAATTTACTAAGTTTTGTGTCTAAGATGGTTTACAGATTCAATAATCAGAGAGGATAATTTATTGTATATTCTATAATTGATTGTATATGTAATGTGATTATATTCACCAAATTCAATTATATGCAGTATCGTGCAGTGGGATAGGAAGAGTGTCTAAAAGCAGATACAGTTACAAACTCAAAGTTCACTAACGACAATTGATTGAATACTCTGTAAGATAGTATATTATGATTGTTTATGATACAAAAAATCGACTATAAACCGATTTCTGTATCTAAGAAAGAAAATATGGTTTACTAATTTAATGATAAGAGACGATAATTTTTAAATATTCTGTAATAGACTGTATTGCGATTAATGACGACAAAATACACACTCACTGCCAAAAGTTAAGAATGGAGAGGAAAATGTTAATTTCCAAAAGCCAATCTGAATTTGAGAGGCTGCGATCTGCTACAGAAGTGGATGGAAGTATGCAAATGTGTTATGTAACAGCTAATCACGGTTTTGTGTCGAGAAATATGCAAAAAAGACAGTCGTATAAAAAGCCACACGTTAAGAAGGGTTAGAGGAGTTGTATGTAAATGCTGATAAAAGTGTTTAGAACTTTCGTACGATTAGTTTTCAAGACAAGCGTGTTTCTATGGCTTTCAGGAAGACGAATGGCAGATAGTAAGCTCTGGCGTTCTGTGGGACGTTTTAAAGCAGGCCAATCACTGATGTTGCTCTTTTCTTCGGAGTTCATCATTCCGATATTTCATGATTATGGAAACAATTCCAAAAGAGACAAATAGTTATCCGAAGACCTGTGGCCGGCCTCCCAAGGTTTACGACACCCCCGGAAAATCGATATATTGCTATTGTAGCGAGGCCGAATCGAATAGCAGCCTCCACACATGTGACATCTATGGTTGCAGAGTTCATTGATAAGACGATATCTGCCACCTCTGTGCGCCGAAGGCTACACGTTAATGGACTGTACACTCGGTTACCACGAATTTGTGTTCCTCTATAGGTCTAATTCAGAGGGACACGATTAAAGTGGTGTCGGCAACATGTGAATTGGACTGTGTCTGATTGGGCTAACGGATGTTCACATCATCGAGCATCACGCATTTCGAGGTGGAAGCATCAAGGTGTGGGCCGGGATTTCTTTGGGATATCTTACCGACCTGCACATATATAGACGGGATTCTTTGACGACTGTCCGATGTCGGGATAAAGTCCTAGAACCCACTGTGTGATTGTACGCTGCAGCAGTTGGTCCTTCTTTCGTTTTAAGGTGCATGTTCATACTAGAAATCCTGAAAATCGTACAGAAAGTCAAAAATATTTTTATTGCTTCAAAATAATCTTCATTTTTTAAGCTTTCAAACAATGCCAAGATCTTGCAAATATTCGAAATAGTTTTCTAGTTTTACAAGGATTTTAGTTAAGTAATGCCACCATGAACACATATCTTTCCAAAACTTTAAACTGAATTTCTGAAGAAACATCTTCGTGTAAGATGATGTTTTGTTCAAACAGGTATAACTCAAAAATAAATTAATCTAATATAATTATGCTTGTATCATTATAATCTATATAATACATTGGATGTTTTGACACTCAATCAGAGTTATAAGTTAAGAAATAATTTTTTTATTGATTTTTAAATCCTAAATATCTAGAAATAATCTTGATTTTTTTATGCATCCTTCTGAAAAAAAGTTGTAACAGAAAAACTTTTCTCTCTAGCAACTTGATTGAGGGTCAAAAGAAGAAGAATAATGTTGGAAATAATTTCCAACTAGAATTTTTTTCTAGACAATTTAGAATTTGTGATATCATTGTCAAAAACCATGCTAATTATCTCATCATATCTTAATTACCTAATTCATTAATAGTTTAATGAGATTTGTTTCTCACTGAAATGGTACTAAGCATAAACCAATGCTTATCATGCACCGAATCGTACTATTAGATATTTAGTATGTTTAAAAGTAGAGGTTTGTGAATTCAATGATCAGACTATAATTTATTTAATATTCTATAATGAACTATATTGTGATTATTAACAAAAGGCAATCACACATAATCGGGCAATGGATCACAGGTAGTCAGTCAAAAATTAAATATTGTTTACAGATTCAATGATCAGATATTTTATAATTTACTGAATATTATTTAATGCACTACATTTTGAATATTAACGAAATATAATCATAAATAGAATTGTTCTAAGAGCCTAGTTGTATGAATGAGTAGAGATTATTTAAAAATTCTAAATTACCAAGGACTTAAAGTTATTTAATTCGCTGTTGCAGGCTATTTGATATTGGTGAACAAAATAATTAAGCTTTAAATAACGTGAATGTACTTTGATTATTAAAAATCTGAAAATGAATTGGACTGCTGTATATTAATGGAAATAACATTTGAAAATATTCGCATTTTACTATTTAGTTTGGAATACATGAATATGCGCTTTTATTTCAATATGACAGTCATATGATCATTATATATTTCTCATAGTCATATGATATTTCAATATGATTTTATTCACAAAATCATGATATATTTCATTTTCGTGCGACTTATTTATAACTTTTAATTTGTTTCAATAAATTTAAAATATTAGTTTCAAGTGCAATAACGTTACAGATTCATTTCAAAAATCATATTAACTACTAATTGTTCAAAATCCAATGTTGAATTTGACAGAAAAGCATTACAATGTTAGCAGTTCATTTGAATTCTTACTGTGAAAGAGAACTTTCACCTACAATTCAGGATTAATGGTTTAAAATGTTAATAAGATATATTGTAAAAGGAATATTTGAAACAAATCTTTAAAAAGTCCAACTCCCAACCCGCTTTTTATCTAAAATAGTAAAAGCTCCAAATGTATAAATAAGTATTCAACACCTGGTCTTAAAATAAAAAGGAAAATACATGATACCCATTCATTGAAATACAGTTACCATTTTCAGCATTATTGAATGTACTTTTTCATCTTTACCAAATGTAAAAATCTTTAAAATCAGATTTGAGAATATTTGTTCGTCGCTATTTTTTCTTAGAAATTCCTCTTACCGAAAAATGTTTATAATTAGATTTTTATCCTTTATGTAAAGTCTCTTTTTAGACATTTACGTGAATAATTTAGATTGTTGATGAGCTTTGAAATTATTTTCTTACTTACATGATGACATCCTTTAGGGTATGTTTTATTAAAAATTTAAGGAATAGGTACTTTGAAACTTCATTTTTAACTATTCAAAGAAAAAGAATAGAAGAGAAGGTAGCCTATATATAGATGCTTTCTGAGCTTTGTTCATCTGTTATCAATTTTAACGGCATTTTAAATCCGAGTCCACTAGAATGCGATTTCTTCACTGTTCTGGCGACTCTCCTTTGTTCTCATCTTTTGAGTCGAACCAGAAAATATTTTTCAATTGATTTCTGAAATTAAAAACCTTAGAGATGTAAATGAAAAGGAGATTCTAAATTACTTTATTCGCCTTAAGAAGGTCGTGTATCATTTGTAGCATCGTCGGATTCAGTTTGCTTATTATGGACATGGTATTTGGAGAAAATTATCAATAATTAAAAATTAAAACCCTACCATTAAAATTATTTCTATAACCATTCTTATTGATACAAACTTCCTAATTTTTGGAACTCGCTGCAAAAAGAGTTAACTTGATATATATCAAGGGCAGTTAACTTGAATAAACTGTTATACATCGATAAATTGAATAAACTGTTATACATTGATAAATTTAATAAACTGTTATACATCCATAATTTGAATAAACTGTTAAGTTATTAAACCGCCATAGATCTCATCTTATTTACATCATTATTACAAATTTTTTGAGGGCAAAGAGACTACTATTCTGGAGTTAATAATAATTATTTCGGTTTTCTATTTGCGAATTATACATAGACTTCTGAAAAATAAGTTTTTTCCTATCCCTTGCTCGTCTCTATCCTCTCGGACATCCGTCAACGAATTTCAAATGCTTCAAAAGAGTTCTGGAGTGGTAAAATATAACATGAAACACTATCCACACGATTTGGTACTTTACTGTCAAGCATTTTAAGACAATTCTCGAGGTCCTCTCCGGTCCATTCATTCTGTTCACAAAGAGGACATATAAATTAATTTTGCTACCCTAAATACTATTGTGAATGTGACTTTTTAAGTGTTCATCACTGGTACGTAGTCCAAAACAAGTGAATGTAACTGTTATGGGTAAGAAACTGGGATACAAGCTTTATTTATCAATATATAATATTACTTTGCTTTCCTGTAGGCATCGCTAGGTAGCTTGAGAATCCATTAGTCTTGATGGACGAGAAAATAAGCCTCTTGATGCTAACTAGAGTCAATGGGGATTTAATATGAGACAACTGCGTTCCAGCAATAGCCAGCTGATGAGCTTGTTCATTACCATATATTTCGCAGTGACATGGTATCCACTGTAGGACAACTTTCTTTTTTTACTTACCCAACAGTTCCCTGGCATAGTTTTTGTTTGCATCCTGCAATGTACCCTTTTAACTAGGGATAGTAAAAGATATTAACACTACTATTATAAAATTATTAGCCACTGCATGTTAGCCCGGCGTTGCCCGTGCCCGTGGTGTAAGGTATTGATATAGAATAAAAATTTCCGCAGATTGCAAATCCGTTGAAATTTTCAATCTATCTTTAACGATTCCGATTTTACTAAAACTAACTTAACAATCCCAGTCAAAATGGTTTTTATTTATTTATTTAGTTTTTTTTTTTTGCTCTCATTCGCTCAAATGGTATAGGGCAGGAAATGTAATATTTTTTTTTATTTAACGCGAAGGGCAGAAGATGCAATATGTTTATTTTTGTAAGACAGCAGCCACTTGTGTACAGTTCGGAAATAACTCAGACCAGAAAGGCGTTAAATCTCGTAAAATCGGCGTCCGACTTCTTGTACCTGCTTGTCACACATCACATTCTAACGGTTCCAAGATCCAAAGAGGGAACTCGCACGTGTGGGATTGACACCCCTTTAGTGTTGCACGTGTCATTGGAAAACACCCGATCGACATTCCAAGAAGGCGGACTTCCCCTAAAAAGGAAAGGGAGACGAAAGAAGAGGGACTATTCTCGTGGTAGCAAAAAGAGAGCTCTCAAGACAGCTATACGGTGAGGTTAAACACCGGTAAAAAAAAACTAACTGTGAAGACAAACTTTTGTTTCTGCATACACATTCGTTCATCGAATGTGGAATGTGAATAATTCTGTAAATATTCTTCCAATTGTCATTCAAACCTTTTTAATAAAATCAATAGATTAAATTGGTATCCAACTGAGTTTAATTCCATTGTATTGCTGCAGTGCCTAAGCGCCACAGCATATGCATGTAGACAGGTCTTCCCAGGATATCTCACATAAATCGTAGTCAAGGCGGCGCACTGTAAGTTCGAGTCCTGAAAAATGTTTTCATATGCATCCCAAATGTGGTCTAGATCAAATCTCTCCTAAAGGACACTGTGTCAGGAGCTCAACAGATTAACTTATAAACTATGAATTAGTTTTATTTCACGTTTTCTTTTTTCTTGACATAGATTTATATCGTTGTTGACTATCATGGCTATATGCTAAGGACGTTTCTAGTTCATAAAATATTTTCGAAAACTTTTAAGGTTTATTTTCATAATGTATTTTATAACTTTGATTGTAAGCAAGGGATTTGAAATAACATTCAATTTTTTATTTAATTAATTCACAAATATTATTGTTTTGTAATTGCTGTCTGAGATTGGGAAAACGTTTAAAAAATGTCCGTTGTACATGCAATGCACAATAGTTTGGGGTAACACTTCAAGGAGAAAGGTCAAAGAAAAGGCTTGGGAAATAATGAAGCTTACTGCTGTAAAAAATTTCAAGTGTTACAAGAATTGAAAAAAGTGAATACTTGAATTAGTTTTCATAATAAACAAAACAATTGTTTTCTCTTGAATAGTCAATTTTATGTGTTGGAAAAGATTCACTAAAGTATTTAGCAAATTTTAAGCAAATATTCAGGGTACGATGTTCCCTTTAACATCTTAACATGCTCTCTCTCTTAGGCAATAATATTCTGAATATTTTATTCACAACTAGCTGAAAAACCCACCGTTGCACTAGTTTCAAATATGACCACGACAGCTAAAATATAACCACGACATTTCCCTGTGTTAACTCAACCACACAAATCCTGTAGAACGTGTTTCCTAAAATATGACCGCGACATTTCCCTGTGTTAACTCAAAAACACAAACCCTGTAGAACGTGTTTCCTTGTCCATGTCCATTTATTGCAGAAAATAAAACTTAAAATTTTCAAATTTGGGATTATTTTAGGACTTTCTACGTGGCAATTTTCATGGCTACAGATAGGTGTGAAGACAGAATAAATAGCCTATGTTTTCAGTAGTGTTCTAAAGTATAACTATATCAAATTTGGTGTGAATTGGTCAAACGGTGTAGATTTGTATAGAAAATACTCAAACACACACGTCGTTTTATATCTATCTATCTATCTATCTATCTATCTATATATATATATATATATATATATATATATATATATATATATATATATATATATATATATATATATATATATATATATATATATATATATATATATATATATATATATATATATATATATATATATATATATATATATATATATATATATATATATATATATATATATATATATATTATATATATATATATTATATATATATATATTATATATATATTATATATATATATATATATATATATAAATATATATATATATATTATATATATATATATATATATATAAATATATATATATATAAATATATATATATATAAATATATATATATATATATATATATATATATATATATATATATAGAGAGAGAGAGAGAGAGAGAGAGAAACGGACACAAATGAGAGCTTTCCATCAGTGCAATCCAACAAACACCCTGGCGTCATGACCTACTTTTTAAATCAAGCGCCCATACTTTATTTACAAAAGCCAGAAAGACTATTACCAGAAAATGTTCCAACTCTAAAAGTGATCCGGTGTCGCTTAGCATAAAGTTGAAAGCTAAGCACCCCCGTCTAGAAAACATGAAAACAAAGATTTACGCACTATTTGGGATTTCAGCTTTTCGTTTATTTAGTATTTTCCACATCGAACGTGCTATGCCTGTGAGGGATTGAGACGACATAATAAAAATTTTCCGAACAAGCTTTTTTACATTCCAAGAGGTCTCTTTTGCCCTTGCAAAGAATATCTTCGCTTTACTTTTCTGACTCGCCACATCTGGGAGAGGTTGGCTTAAAAGCACGATGCCAGAAAATGTTGAGAAGAAATAAACAAAATCTATGCTCGGAATTGAACGCTTTTTTTCAACTTAGATATTTCGCGAAACGTCCGATGCGATTTTTTGAGTTGAAAATCCAATATATCTGAACTTACTTTGCTCGAGATGTTTTGTTAAGAATATTCCGTCGATAAATTATCTGTGACGAAAATTTCATGCGACAAGTTTTATTTAAGACAAATGATTTGTATGCTAAAGATTCTTAAAAAAGTGGAAGAAGTTCTTCGAAGACGAAAACTCTTAAAACATGGCATAAACTGAACCGACTTTTCAGCCGGGAACAGGAATTTCACATAAAATTCTCCAAATGATGTTCGCACATTTTTTATTTAAGATGTGGATGGCACTACGATGCTTTGTTATCTATTTCTCATATGCTCGGCCAATTTAGCATCACTTATTATGCCATACATTATTATTAAGCACTACAATGGTGGATTTGTGAAACATGTTGCCTTTATTTTGACAAACATCTCTTCCTTGCCCCGGATTCGAACCAGCAATATTTTGAAGCCAGCACCCTGACTACGAAGTCGATTGGTCGTCCCCTTAGTTATCTATAAAAAGGGTAAATAATAACAACGTGTTTGCTTTTCTGAACACCAATAGGTTCTTGAAAATGTAATAAGTAGAGATATTTACAAATTACATCATTAACTAATAAGGAATTCCATTTTTTATTCTTTATAAATATCATATTACAGATATTGTAAGCATTACTCACTTCAAAATTTCTAAATTAAACTATAAAAGCTAAGGAACACAAAATTAAGTCAAGTTCCGCTTGAATGAGTCACACCTGTGTAAGTGTGATACGAGAATGTGTGTGTGTGCATGTGTGTAATGGTGTGTGTGTGCGTGCGTGCGTGTGGAAATAAAATAGTTAGTGCAATAGTGCCTCCTTTTCTTTCATCATACAGTACCTTTCGATCAGATCTGCTACAGAGTTTGTACAACATTTAATGGATCTTTTTCCGAACTCCATATTTTCTGTCAGAGCTTAATTTAAATTGACAGTTTTAACCCTTAATTGAATCGTAACCACTGTTGTAGAGGATACGTAGAAAGGAACGAGCATGGGCAAAGCATGTTTATTAACCCACATTTTACAGTTTGACAGTAGTTGGACATCTTAAGAAAATTATTTCCATATGTGTTCAAAACATTTTGGACTTTCACGGACTTTTGCATACACGACAAGGATTTTTGTGATGGTCAGCTTCAGAATCAATCGGGACACTCTTTAATGCAATGCCATCAAATGTTTCGTGACTCTTACACGATATCTTTGAGGTATCCTTAGTGGAAGAAATCAAGATAAATCTGGTGATCGCGGCCAAGCAATAGGGTCACCATTCATCGATTCCCAAAAGTACTATTTAAAGCTTCACCCTAATGCCGAAATGTGCTGGCAAAGTCAGCGCCTAAAATGACCGTGGTCCCAAGCGATCAGGTGCCGAGAGGATCAGGTGTCCTCTTGTATCATTCCAGTGATAGCCACACTTCGCTGTGGCTGTCTTTCAAAAAGAAACCTTCTTTGAATTTTTCCCCTGTCAAATATTTCTCTATTCCGCGATGTGTTAGAAGTCAGTTGAAACCGACTGCCTCAAGTTGTAAATGGCATATAGCCGAATATCACACTCTTGCAATCCAGGTGGAGATTGCGGAAATTCGTATCTATTTGAATACAGTTTGATTTTTTTTATCTCTACCTCTACTTAGGGTTCACACGCATATATCCTCTCATCAAACTGCAATGCATAGCTTCTAACTAGTTTTGACCTTCGGATCAATAGAATGTATCCTATTCCTAGAATTTTTTCTGCAGTCGATGTAATTATGCAGGTTGTGGAGGAAAAACAATACTGCTTTAATGGAAAAGTTTGGAATTCTCAGAGGATTAAGGTTTGCACAAATTGTTTTGAAACACCGTGGGTATTGAATGTATACATCCGAGCCTTATTCGAAGCCGTTCTTAATCTTGTCAGTTTTTGGTAAGCTCTGAGAAGTTTTAGCAAGACCTTTATGCCTCAAGGTACTCCACATGTTCTCTAATGGATAAAATGGTCACTTACGTTAACAACTCTTTTGCACTGGATAGTTTAAATCTCCTATCATAGGAAAGCTAATTATTTGGCCATTTCAATGCATTTAATTACTTTAAATAATACATTTAAGAACAATTAGTGGAAGTTATTGGTTTTGGAAAGGCAGAATGTCAATGATACAAATAAGTAGATCACAACTCAGCACCAATAGTTTACTTGAATACATACTTTTTTATCTATTGTAATTTTCTCTCTTGTAGCAAATTATTATAGAGTGTCAATCCTAATAATTACTACAATAGTTCTTTTTATGGGGAAAAGTTCTTAAATTTGCTTTACTCTTAGCTTACTTCTAGCTTAGTGCAATACTTTTTAATAAAAACTTATTAGAAAGGCTTAAATTTTGAAACAGAGATCGTCTATTGCAGTATCAAACTTACAAAACATGAAAACTTCCAAGGTCCCCATTTTGAAGTCTACTTGTCTAGTTTTTTATTTTGGAAGAAAGTGGAAAAATAGAAATTTCCTATTCAAGGATGTTATTTACTTTCACGAAACGAGCCACGCTGGCTTGTATCAGATTATTTCGAGCAGTTGAAATACAACTGGCATTTGAGAGAGCTGAATATACACAACCAAAAAAATAATGAAAGTTAATTCTTTGTACTTCTTTTTTGGAAATATTTTTTTACTTTTCCCATGTTCTTAGATCTTGGAGATCTTATGATATTATTTATGTCGATTTATTACACATTTACATGTCAATTCTGTTCTTACCTTAGCATTGTTCGACCAAAGCTAAAACAAAGTTTAAAAATAGAAAATTTGTCAATAGAAATACCTCTAAAATATATTACCAACTATATTTTTCTTTCTATGGCTGTATTTTTGGTGGAAAAACATTATTACCATTAATTGAAGTATCAAATAAGGTAGAAATATGTTTTGTAATTGGCATGGGACTTCCTTAATACGTCACTTAAAATTAGGTTAGGTAAATTTGATTTAACCTTCGGGAAAATAACTTAAATGCGGCTGTTATGTCTTGATTTACGTATAAGAAATGAAGTAGCGTAACCAGCTTAAAATTGATAAATTTATTCGGTGGCTTAGAAACTAACGGTAAGTAATACTAATATGTTCAAAAATATCTTCCAGATTGTCCAAAGTGCGAGAGGAACACACCTCTAATGAAAACATTCCTTCCCACATTACAATGTGCCCTTCAGATGTATAACAGAATCCTGATGACATAAAAAAATATTTGAAGACGAATGATTTGGGCTTTGTCTAGCAGTAGGCTAGACAAAAAGGAATAAACAGTTCTACTAAAACAAAAGTGTTTCCTGGATAGGGAATAGAAATATATACAACGACATCAAGTGAAATTATCTTGACATCACGAAAACATCAAAATTAATAAGCGTGAATCACATTAGACATTACGAACAGCGTTCGAGTAAAAATATCGTTTCATTGCAGCAATTTTTAGTTTTTCTACTTGGTTCTTTTTAATGTCAACTATAAATAATTAATTTTTTATGAATTTTGTTTCTGCTAAACTTTATTTCAACACCTCAGTCAAGTGAACTCCAAACCGCCAATAAAAAGTTTCCTGCATGAAATCTAGGCATCGGTATCCGCTAATGATATTAAAACCATCAAGTTAGGAAGAACTGTGAGCGCAGAGCTTCCTGGTGCGAGGACTTCATCAATTGTTTAAGGGAGCGAAAATGAAGACTTCGAATGAAGCTCATTAAATGTTCACAGTGTCCTAACCCCGCCTTTCTGTCTGGGCTCCAATTTCCCTCGCTCTTTTTCTTGCATAAGAGCAGATACTGGAGTGTTTTAATTATAACGAGTTTGGTTTTCGAAAACATGGTTTTTAAAAATCCTTTCTGGAGCGGAGAGAATTGTTAAACAGGATGCACGAAGTTGTCAAATGAGGTCTTCTGATATATTGAATCCTTAAAGAGTATAAAATTACATTGCTAATAATTATGAAATGGATTTAAGTAGGATAGAGGACAGTTGAATTATATATATTCAAGTCGGCGCGTGCTATATATATATATATATATATATATATATATATATATATATATATATATATATATATATATATATATATATATATATATATATATACTGCAGTTTGTAAAAGATGCAACACCATGAAGGAATCAGCCGAATTAAATGAAATTTGCAGCAAATGTCAATTATAGGATGTTATGCAAAGTAGTAAAGTTTCAGATCCACCACGCATGCGTGGTGTGAGCAGCGCCCTATGATCTGATTCTAAGAGCGTATAAATAGAGGGCTGTAGCGGGACGTTGAAAATAGTACATGGGTTGTTTTTTAGTGGCGAACGTTTAGTGAGACCTATGTATGCCTCCAAGACGAAATAGGGTGAAATTTCAACATCTTACGGAGATTGAACGGGGGTGAATCATCGGCCTTCGTGAAGGAGTATTTTCCTATCGCGCAATTGCAGCTCGTGTGCAGCGGAACAAGTCCACAGTGAGGCGAGTTAGGAAGCAGTGGACCGACGAGCACCGGGCAACTCGAAAAACTGGGAGTGAACGACGAAAGGTAACGTCAGCGCGCGATGATAAACACCTGGTCCACATGGCGGTGAATGACCGCGTGCAGCTTCCTCCAGGCAGTTGGCAGCAGTTTGGTCTACTTCTACAGGCGTACTAATGTCGGCTTCGACAATTCGCCGACGTCTGCTGCACCGTGGACTGCGTGCAAGGATTCCTTTATACAGGATCCCCCTCACGCCAAACCATCGACGGCTGTGTCTGCAATGGGCTCATGAGCGCAGAGCCTGGTGGGCTGATTGGCAACAAGTTGTCTTTTCTGATGAATCCCGCTTTAATTTGTGGAACCATGATGGCCGCATTCGTGTGAGACGCTATGCCGGTGAACGCTGCCTTCCAGAGTGCGTTAGCGAACGTCATAGTGGCCGAACACCCGGAGTTATGGTCTGGGGCTATATTTCAACAGGATAATGCACGCCCACATGTTGCAAACCATGTTCGAGACTTCTTTTCAACCCAACACATGCAATTTCTTCCTTGGCCTGCTTATTCGCCGGATATGTAGCCTATTGAGCAAGTGTTGGATTTCATTGGTCGGCGTCTCGCTCGTGATTCGCGTCCTACAGCTTCAAAAGACGAACTTTGAGTGCGCATACAAAAAATATGGAATTCTCTTCCACTAGAAGGCATTCAACATCTATTACACTACATGCCACGTCGTATAGCAACACTTATTGCAGCGCGTGGTGGCTACACCAAATACTGATTTCGGACACTTAATATTGTTTTTTTTTTGCTTTGAAAATGTATTCATTTATTTGTACTAATACAATCGTCGGAGATCAGTGCTTTTATATTTTAATAACTTTTTATGTTGCTTGCACGGGTATCACTGATGCACGTGATTGGCTTCTAAGGAATTTAAATTTACTTGCTGTTTACGATGACAGTTTAATTTGCAAGACTCTGTCACGTGCAAGTCAAATATAGTACACATTTTCCCATGTGTGTGTTGGTGCAGCAGAGTAATTTATAAGGGCATTTTGATGCATATGGTGTGCTTTAATTATTTCGTATATTACATGGTAATTTACATGTAATCATCACTATTAACGAAACCCCAAAAAAATATAAAGGTTATAGAATAGAATATAAGATGGTATATAATAATTTCTTCGTACATTCTATTTTTGTATTACATTGCAACAGTGTTATACAAAAAACAGGACATATTTCAACTCAAGTTTGGCCCTTCTTTTGGTGGCATTTCTTGAAGCACTGGAAATAGTGATGTCATAAGTTAACCTTACTTGTAATCATGGACTACAATAAATGCGACACCACTAGAAATAAGGATATAAAAATGTCCACAGGAAGATTACAAGTACCAGGAGAATGAGAGCCATAAAATCTGCAGACACGAACGCTGTCTTTGCTACAACTGATTTATAACCATCGGAATCAAACATGCCCGTTTATATATGGGTGGTAAATAGAGGGTAGAATTCGTAACGCGATAAGTTTCGAAACAATGACGACCCCAAATTATATGGATACAAATAGCCATGTATTTCAGTATTTTCCTTCTTAGCTATTTTCCGAGGATCTCTAACTTGTTTACCACTTTTTACTTCACACCTCAACGCAAGAGATGATGGTAAAAGGGTAGTTTTAACTTTTTCCCACCTTCCCTAGCACAGATTTATTTTCTTTTTAGAGAAGAAGCGAGATTTACCAAGACTTTATTCAATTTGCGAAGAAGAATGGTTGAGTTAGAGGAGTGATTTATATCAACCACCTTTGTGATAAAACGGAGGAGCAGAAAGCGAAATTTTTCTTGACAGGGAAACAAGTTACACTTTTGTTTGGATGCAAGGCGAGGGAATACTTTAAAATCTCGAATTTCAAAGACTAAATTGCGTGTCATAACTGAGTCTCATGTCTCAAGTATTATATTTGATACACGTACTTACATATTCCTTTACTTCAAATGTGTCCCAATGAGGAGTGTATGTACCTTGGTAGAGAAAGGGTCAAGAGTATCAATAAACTTTATTAACACAGTAATCAAAATCAGCAAATTTGCTCATTGGCATCAGGACGCAAAATCAGCGAATTTGGAATGATTACTTTCTTCCTTGCTGCACAAGTGCCAAGTGAGATTAATCAGTTAGGCTAGGCCTCCACTTTCGATTTCTAGTCGCAGGATTTTTCAGTCGCAAAAATAAAACTCATTGTTTCAAATACAAGTGCACACACTTGCGACTTAATCGCATCGATTTAAAAGTTGCAACCGCTTTTCGCTGCGACGCGACTGTCGCTCTACCTAATGAATCACACAGACAGGCAAGGACATGCATCCACTTACGATAGTTGAGTCGCAATTCCGAAGCAGGCGTTGTGGTCGCTGTTTAAAACACTGCAAGTACTTGTCTATAAAATGTCTAACAACGAATCTACCGGAAGTGATGATGGATGAATATTAATGGTAATTCATACTAAGTTACTTATTAAAAAAATTGAAAATGAGAATTTAAAGAAATTAAAGATTGTTATTGATGGATCAATTATTCTAAGCAATTCATCAAAACTACTTTTTGTCATTCGGTAATCCTGGAAGAACTTTGCAGGATGCTCACAAAATCTTCAAACTTGTAAAACCGCCCATTCAATAGTCTTTGACCAATAAGGATACTTCCTCCGTTTTCTTCTCTTCCGAAGCAAAAAAGCTATCGTTCAAGTAGATTCAATGACATCCATTGGAAAACTGTTCTATTTCAACGATTTTTCTATCGCAGTGTGTGCACCTTGTATATTTTCTGCGGCAGCGATTTTTTGGTCGCTGCGACTAGAAATCGCAAGTGGTGGCCTAGCTTTACGCTTTCAGGAGGATATTATAGAAATAAGCTAACACTATAAGGCCCTGTTCATACGAGGCGTATTCTAACACGCGTTTTCGAGGTCAGATTTCCGTAAGCATTAAATTATGTTTTTTTTTATTCCCCTAATTTTTGTTCCTATCTTTGCGATCGTTGAAGATAGAGTGGAAATTTCAACGATTTTGAAATCAGCTTAAAAGTCTTCGCCAAATCGATACCGAAAACATATTTATTGTTTAATCTTTTACCATTTTATTATTTATTAAATAATTAATAATTTATTTAAAGAAATCACATTTAAGGTATCGATTTTGTGTAAAATTTTCTAGTCAAAATGTCCCAGTCATCTGTGACTTTCTATATCGAAGGTTACGAGTCATTCTAGTCTGCGTAGGTTGCAACTCTTGTTAAATTATGCTTTTATTCCTCTAATTCAAGTTTCTATCTTGGAGATCGTTAAAGATAGAGAGAAAATTTCAACGGATTTGAAATCTGCGGAAAATTTTGCGCCAGATCGATACGGAAAACAGATTTATTATTTAATTATTTACCATTTTATTATTTAATTATTTACTATTTTATTATTTAATTATTTATCATTTTACTATTTTATTATTTAATTATTTACCATTTCATTATTTAATTATTTACCATTTCATTATTCAATTATTTACCATTTAATTATTTAATTATTTTCCATTTAGTTATTTAATTATTTACCATTCAATTATTTAATTATTTACCATTTAATTATTTATAATTTTATTATATAATATTTTTTTAATAAATAGTTATTTATTTAAAGAAAATCACATTTAAGATATTGATCTGGTGTAAAATTTTCTGCAGATTTCAAATCCGTTGAAAGCAAGACAGGAAATTTAATTAGAGGAATAAAAAAGCATAATTCAATGCTTACGGAAAGCTGATCTCGAAAACACGCGTTAGAAAACGACTCATGTGAACAGGGCCAAGCAGTAAAATATATAACATGCAATGCATGTTATAACCAAATATAAATTTAACTAATAGAAACAAACATTATTAACTAGATGACTTGCACAAATGGTAATTATTTCACAAACATGGCTTCTATCATTTCAGCAAATTATCAGTGACTGAACACAAAAAAGTATTGGGGTGGGGTCAAAGTTATCTTTAGCAAGTTGATTAACAAAAATAAAAATTAATTGATTAATCTCGGATATCTCTTAGACCTTTGACCGTAAACAAGTAAAAGCAATTCGTCAGCGCATGCGCGGAGTAAAATATCGCAGTCATCCGTGACCTTCGATATTGAAGATTACGAGTCATACCAATCTGCGTAAGTTGCGATTGTTGTTACATGAAACACGAAGTGTGTGCGTATAAATACAGCAAACAAAAAGTGTCTGAAAAACTAGAAAATGCGTTAGTAAGGAAAGTATCGTCATAGTGAAGTATAGGTTGTACAAGTATTGTCCGAAGATGGATTTTGGTGGACACAAAAAATGTATTTCGCGACAACCCGTGTGTGTGTTATCGGATGGACCACATAACGATATGTGTGATTGTAGGGTTCGATTTATAAGGATCGTGTTGATCTTAGAGGAAACAATGGACAGTAAAGTAGGCAATAGTAGTCGTGTTGAGACCAGAGGAAACGTTGGATAATAATAGTCGGGTTCAGCTAGAAAATGGATGGATCCAAGAAGAAAGGAAAGAATTGTTTAATTTAAACCATGGCCTAGGTTGAATCACAAACATAACTTGACCTATATCGCATTTGTACCGTAACATAGGCAAATTAGGTTGTTTGGACATAAACTGGTAAAACTCATTTTTATGATAGAGCACTTAGTGACTGTCATTAGTGAAGAAGTATTGGCATTTAGACATCGTGAATTCAGTGCGACCAATAGTCTTTACTCTGTTTTTAAGTAACAAAAAATGTTATCACATCTTCAGGAAGTACACTTGTCTGTCTACAATTTACTATGATATTTTTATATACAGGGTGTTTCAGTGAACCGTTTCAGAACTTCTAAGAGGGGTAGGGTACATCCTGACGAACCAAAATCATATACCAATGGGCAGTCAGAAATGCTTTCCTGACGCGGTAGATGGCGTTGTGCGAATATCCCGAGCTTTCGTGTAGGGAATCTTCATTTCGCACAAGAACGCCAAGTTAGTAGGATGGATGATTACACGATCGCAGAGTTAGCCGATATGCATTTGGCGTACGGGGTTGCAAATTATAGTGGGCCAGCCGCACAGCGTTTGTACGCGGAACGATATCCGACGAGGCGTATCCCCAGGCATAATTTCTTTGCAAGACTGCACCAGAGGTTAGCTGAGACAGGTTCATTAGAAAGAGCTGACAGGGACAGGGTAAGAACAGCACGGACTGCAGACGTCGAACAGAATGTGCTGCAGCATGTACAGGGGAATCCAAGAACGAGTACACGAAGTGTAGCAAACGCAGTCGGGGTTTCCCATTGCAGTGTCTGGAGGATTCTCCGAGAAGAAGACATGAATCCGTTTCACGTACAGCGTGTCCAGACACAGCAACCGGAGGATTATGCACCTCGTATTGCTTTCGCACAGTGGTACCTTGGAAAATGTGCTACAAATCCCCTTTTTCCTGCTGAAGTGTTGTTTTCCGATGAGGCATCCTTCACAAGGGAAGGAATTTTCAACACGCATAACGACCATATCTGGGCGGTCGAGAACCCGCATGCAATACAACGTCGTGCAGCACAGATTCGATTTTCGGTCAATGTATGGGCCGGTATTATGGGAGATCACCTCATCGGACCTTACCTGTTACCGTCTCGTCTAACCGGACCTAACTACTTGCTCTTTCTGCAGCAAGTATTGCCACAACTTTTGAGAGATGAACAGATTTCTGCATCGATGCAACAGACAATGTGGTTCCAACACGATGGAGCCCCTGCCCATTATAGCGGAGATGTTCGTAACTGCCTGGATGTCACATTTGGTCAGCAGTGGATCGGACGTGGTGGTCCCATGCGTTGGCCTGCTCGGTCACCCGACATATCATGTCTAGATTTTTATTTCTGGGGTCATCTGAAATCGCTAGTTTATGACACCCCTGTTGACAATGTTGAGGAGCTAGTTGCAAGAATTGCAGTAGCTGCCGGAGAAATTCGAGATATGCCTGGAGTATTCCAGAATGTTCGGATGTCCATGCGTCGGAGATATGAGGCGTGCATTGTAGCCCGTGGAAGAAAGTTCGAACACTTACTTTAATCCATGTACCTTTTGCTTCTTTTCATGTATTATTAAAACGATTTCTCACTTACGGTCTCTTTTCTTTACGGTGCTTCTGTGTACAACACCGCTTCAGGAAAGCATTTCCGACCCCACATTGCTATATGATTTCGAGTTGTCAGGATGTACCCTACCCCTCTTAGAAGTTCTGAAACGGTTCACTGAAACACCCTGTATATAGTTCGAAGGTAAAGTTAGGTGACATAATTTTAAATATTTAAAAAATTTACCCAGATTGGACCATAATCACTTGTTTTAATTGAACAGGTTTAATTTCCAAATAATACTTTGAATAAAAATTTATATCTCTCTTAAAAAATTATTTATTAATGGATGTTGCAACGTACTGATAGCCCTGCTGAAATTACACTATATAATCTAAACAGGTCTAAGACACCAATACCTTTGTCTTCAATTAGCAGTGAAATAAGTAATAAATAAGTAATAATGATTCTACTGTTGATTTTGTACCTCAGAAGAAAAAAATTTTTAGAAGATTCCTCCACCTCCACAAAATCCGTAACGATATCCATCGTCTTCTCGAACTGGAGAAATAAGCCCATAAAGCAGAAGTAACAACAATTAGTCGTCATAAATTGTAAATGGAACAAGCCAAAAAATGAGAAGAACATGAGAAAAAATAATTAAAGTAATATTACCAAATGTTAAACTAAAAGACTGAAAAAAACTAAAACTACTTGGTTTTGTATTACATATGAGTAGATCAACTTTTTACAACAAATGCAACTTTTTTTCACGCGTTCTACGCTGCATGTAAAGTACTAAAACCAAAATTCCTCCTTCATGGGGTGTATTGTAAGCGAGTTATAACCGCAACAATAATCCAACTTTCTGCATCAATGCAACTTTTTGCATAAATGCAACCCACCTGCAACTTTTTAAAATTTAGCTTAAAATAAATTAATATAAAATTACTATTTCAATCTTTGCCCTCTGAACAAACCCTTTGATCACGTATGCCTGATCTTGCGAATGCCGAAGTATGGCGGATCAAACAAGAAGTTCACGGAAAAAAGGTGTTCGTCCTAACAGACGAAAGTGAAACAAATAGATGTCAAGAAGTGCTTTTAACACATTGGTTGGCACTCTTGATAATCCAGAGGAAACTTGCGTAATCGACTGCAGAGTTTGCGAGGTGAGTGTCGATCATCAATATGTTGTTTGCTTGTAGATGACGTTTTAAAATATCTGAATGTTGAGCGAAAGGATTTTGCGCTTCTGCTATCCGATACAGCACATCATATGACTGCGGATGGTGCTGGTTTTCAATGTTAACGAAATTACTGGCCAAAGATCGGCCATTCAACTTTCTTCTTTACTTCAATATGTATTATAACACTGTTGTACATGACTAAAATTGTCAATATATTTTGGAATTTTTTCATTCTTTACGAATAATTTATTTTAGAATTTAGAGTAACAAAAATAAATGCAACTTTAGGGAATGATAAATGCAACTTTAGGGAATGATAAATGCAACTTTTCCCATTTTAACTGCAACAAAAAGTTGTCCTACATATGAGGAAACAAAGGAACATATCCACTACGTTGGACACTAATGTCATGTTGAGACCCGAAAAGCAACGAGGATAACAAGGATAGCATGAGTAACGAGCATTGCTCATTGTACACGCGTCAAAAAAAACGACTCACCCGTTCGCAATTGCACAATTTACATCTCAGAACAAAACGGAAGGTAGCAATCGATACGAATTAATGTTTTCTACAAATATCAATATTCAAAATTTGTTTAAGGGAACGTCTTCATATTATATTGGGTGCTTGCTCCGAAAATTTCAATGCAAACCCCCATCTTTTATCACAAATTTGGATTCTACACACAAGTTCAGACGGAAATGCAAAAAAGTTAATCAATTTTATTGGATTTTTCACCGATTTGTACGTGTTTGAAAATTGGATCTCCTAATGTTGAATTGGTGTTCCCCTTTTTTTTGTTATATTCGCTAAAAACATTAATTTTCCTTGGAAATTGTTTTTCCATCCTTTGCTACCTAAAAACCCATAAAATCTGTAAACACTTTAATTATCAAACTAAATTTTACTATTTTTTATTAATTATGAAATTAATATTCATAAAAATTATGAATAGAATCCCTGGCAAATTTTGACTCCGTGTGATTCAACTGTTACTGAAACATCGTAAATCCAAATTTCAGCTCATCACCTGCATAATTAGTAGAGCAGTGAGACTGTTTGCTAATTTCAATTATTATTATCGTTATTGGGGATTGTTCACTAAGTGAAAACAGGAATTTCTGGCAACAGATCCTGGGATTCAATCTTAATGGACTCCATAGCAAGGCGCCTACAACAGGTCATTGACTGCGACGTATAAATTTGTGATAAAAGATGGGGTTCGTATTAAAAATATCGGAGCAAGCACCCAATCTAATATGAAGACGACCCCTTAGACAAATTTTAAATATTGGTTTTTGTAGAAAACATTCACCCTTATCGATTGCTACCTTCCGTTTTGTTCTGTGATGTAAATAGTGCAATTGCAATCGGGTGAGTCGGGTTTTTTTTTTTTTTTTTTGACGGGTGTATATCCAGGATCGCATGAAGATGAATATTGCACCATTGAACAAGGGTGTTATGATGGTTTGTAAGAAGAGTATGGCTTTTACTTCTAAGACGTCCATGATACAACACCGAAAGTCTACAAAACTCACAATGATCAGTGTACAGAAGTGTGAACAAAATAAAGTAATATTCCAAGTAATAACGATCAATTTGGAAAGTTTATACGAGCAGTACAATACAAATACAGTTGTTTTTAAATAACGCACGACTGTCACACATTTCGTAATCCAACTTTATTCTATATATATCCACGTGCACTGAAATTGAACTTTTTTCCCACTTCAGTTAAAGCCAGTGATTCGTTTTTGAGGGTTAAAGTGAAATCCAAACACAAAACGTAAATAAAGGATGAAAGTGATGTTAGCATTTGGATTCCAGTTACTATCTTGTCAACCTGAGAGCGATGAGAGAAGAGGATGTCACTTTCGTGTGGTGTACTGTAATCAGAATATTATTTAAACAAATATGTGACTGTTGCTAGTATATTACTTAAAGACAGGCAATGAACAACAATCAAGAGTAATAAAACCTTATTCAGATAGCTTCTTATCGAAATAAGTGGAATCTTCATACACAACTGTCTAAAAATGATCCAGGATGTTTGTAATCGTTTGAGATTCCTTTACGCCGTGCAAAATCTATCATATATTCTAAAGGACGCTGTGTGAGCGCGGGGAGTGTTGTCTCCCACATAGTGTAGAGGGCGCTGTGTGAGCACGTGGGTGAGATTCAGGCTTGAGACAAGTATGAGTGAGGTGCTCCCCCAAAAACTGATGAAAACGAGTCTTTCTTAGCCCTAACGAGAACCAGGCTTCCTTAGCCTTAATGAGAGTGTTCCATCCACAACCTTGTTAAGTTTGTTGTTAATAAAAATTGTTTTTGTTACAACACATTGTGTTAGTTAAAATACAGTCCACTATAAAGCTATCGGAACAACGAGCTGTATGTCCCGAACTAGCTCTCTTGTTCCAAAAGATGATATAGTAGTAGAGCTACATGGAATATTTTGAGAAACAAAGGGAATAAAATCTTTCGCTGTTTGTCCGTCGATTATTTCTGAACTTAACAGTGGACTAAAATTGTGGAATAAACTAATATATTTTGCGAGTGAAATCAAAAACATAAATAAAGGTTCGTTCAGATGGAAATATTTTATTCTTTCAGCAAGCAAAGCAAATTTTTGTTGTGGAAAAATCTAAAAAGCGGCTTTATCTCAAATCAACAGGGCATGTAATTACTTTTTAAATGTGAGCTACTAAGATGCCGAAAAAACCATTGAATTAAATATATGTGCTCGAGTCAAAACAATTTATTTTCAACTTTAAGGTGCAGCAAAAGAACATATGTTCATTAAAAACAGGAGCTAAATTGTGTCTATGAGCAAGCGAAAGATAGAAAGATAAGAAAATCTTTCTATGATAATTTAAATTATTTTCTATAATCTCAGAAAGATTTTAACTTCTAACAAAAACTTCTATTGGGGTATACAATAGCAATTAAACTAATATTGTCTGAGTAAATATCACCACTTAATTTCAAGCACCGCAATTAAATCTTAAAATATTTCTAATGGATATAAAGAATACGGTAGAATCTACTTGCCTCTAAGAGAAAATACAGGGTGGTCCCGAATTCATGGTACAAACTTTAATGGTAGGTACAGGACATTGTAACAATGATTTATTGTATAGGAATGTATAGTCGCAAGTGACGCGGTGAGGCGTAAACAGGGGAAATAAAAGGAAAGAGAAATGGACTGATCGGTTGGTATCATTGCCGGTAGAGGGCAGTAGATGTCTAGCCGCTGTTGAACATGATGCATCGCAGTAGGGAAAAGCGCCATTCACAATTGTGCTGCCGTAGACGATGGGTGACTTTACGTATGCAGAAAAAGCAGACATGCATTACATGTACGGCCGTGCAAATGGTAACGGCAGAGCTGCGTTACGAATGTATCGCGCGGAGTATCCTGATCGACGAATGCCGGATCATAGAATTTTTCAACGGTTACATCGTCAACTTTGTGAAACAGGTGCGTTCGACGTCAACAGACATGGCGCTGGTCGAGTAAGAGCTGTACGCACTCCAAGGCTGGAAGAAAGCATCTTGAACATTGTGGCTGATAGACCCGAGTCAAGCACAAGAACTGTTGCGCGTGACGTAGGTGCGAGTCATCAGACTGTATGCAGAGTGTTAAACGAAAATCGCTTACACCCCTTCCATTTTCAGAAAGTACAAGCATTGAATCCGGCAGATTATCCTCGCCGCGTGAACTTCTGCCTGTGGGTGATGCAGCAATGTGCGTTGCAGCCGGATTTCGTAGATTATGTGCTATTTACAGATGAAGCGACATTTTCACGCGAGGGTGTCTTTAATGCGCACAATTCCCATGTGTGGGCAACCGATAATCCACATGCAACGCGTCGACATGCGTTTCAACAACGTTTCAGTATTAATGTGTGGGCTGGTATTGTGAACGACTTTTTGATTGGCCCATACTTACTACCCACGCGGCTCACTGGCGGAAGCTATCTTATTTTTCTGAAAGAAGTGTTACCACAACTGCTGCATGATGTTCCGATCGCCATTCGTAACCGCATGTGGTTTCAGCACGATGGGGCGCCAGCACACTTCAGCATTGATGTACGGAATTACCTGAATGCCACGTTTGGTACTCGATGGATTGGGCGTGGTGGACCAGTCCCTTGGCCACCCCGATCTCCCGATTTATCGAGCCTCGATTACTTTTTATGGGGACATCTAAAGCATCTTGTTTATGAGACTCCAGTTGACTCAGATGAGGATCACGTCGCTCGCTTATCTGTAGCTGCTGCAGGTGTGCGTGAAATACCAGGCATCTTTGAACGTGTACGCCAATCGCTCCACCGACGCTGTCAAGCATGTATCGATACTGGTGGACGCAATTTTGAACAATTACTGTAAACATGACACTTGTCAACAACGCTTTCAATAAAATCTTTGTTTTTCCTTTCGGCCGTTATTTCCCCTGTTTTCGCCTCACCGCGTCACTTGCGACTATACATTCCTATACAATAAATCATTGTTACAATGTCCTGTACCTACCATTAAAGTTTGTACCATGAATTCGGGACCACCCTGTATAGTTCCTCTACCATGAGCAAAATGAAAATTTTCCTTTAGCTTATCGTTAATATAGTTTAATATAAATTGTTGGAAATTTTTGATTGTTTGATTTAGTTCATTTTTAGCAGACAAAATATCTAGAAATTTTAAATACTTTATCTAAATAATGTCCCAGTTAAATTTACAACTTACTAATACTAAATATAAAAACAGGAAACGAAAATGAATCTAATTATTATAATTTTTTATTTATTTTTTTACCACATCTGTACTTAGTTTGAACTTGTAGTTAAATTTGGTACAAGACAAAAAACAAATTTAATGTTCATTAAATTTTCTTTTTTGTTAAATATTAGCTTATCTAACGTAAACAAAATTTTAATGATTTCTAAAGCGAGCTTATCTTATCTTGTTAATTAAACATACTTTACTTTAGCTAATTTTTCAACTGATATTAAGATTTATCTACCTTGCTTATAAGAGCAAATATGTGAAGTACAAAACCAGTTTACAAACTCTTTAGCATAAATTCAAAGTAAAGCAGAGCATCGACAAACAATTACTTTTACCTGTACTCAACTAGCAACAAAGATAAACCTTTTCAAATAAGTTAAAAACAGAATCCATTTCACATGTGATAGCTATAAAGTGCGTAGCAAATCTCCTTTTTAATGCTGTAACTAATGCTGACTCAGAAAATGTAGCTTTATCGCTATGTATTGAAAAGTTCTTTATGTGTTCCAGCAGAACTACATATTTATTCTATACGGAATAGTGAAATCATTAATGAAATTACATTAACTAACGATATTGTTATATGATACGTAACAATCTTGATTTAAAATCAATTCTATTACTGAAATAGAGATCTCTTAAATATAGAACTAAGTATTCGAAATTCTAGGTAGTAGGTTTCAGTCATATCAGCCCTCTAGAAGCAAAAACTGTCTGTAGAGTAATAAAAAGAGCCTGTAACGTTTTAGGGATGGTAGCGTCGTTTACTAGAAGAGATAGTTCGCAGTGGTCTGGACTAACAGGTGTTTTATTTACAAAAGAATAACCTTAACGGATTTTGGTAGGTAGCTCATACAGGCCGGTAGAGTCCAGGTGATAGATCTTTGCCAAATATGGTGAATTTTCCTTGACCTTTGGACTCCAAATTGACTATCCGGCTCGGGTGAGCTTCTCCAAAAGTTCTCGAAGCGTGTACGAGATTTCAGTTCGGTTGAACTTTCTAAATGGCACTCGGTTGAGTAATTTCCAGCTCTTATAAGCCTAGCAACAGTTTCGGTGTCCGTTCTAAATCAACAGGAGCAGCAGCCCAGGTTTGAGCATTCCTCACGTCTCCAAGACGAAATCCCAGTTTGGGCAATTTTTCTGAGTCCACCAACAGCTATAGCGACTCGGCACGTCTCCAGAGAACTGGGTATTGGAAACCGTGAACGGGTGTTCACTTAGCCGGATCAGTTTGTCTGAATATACCTGTAATGGAGAGCAAAATATAGCGTCTCCTTTGCGAAAACATACAATGCTACCCAAATTATGTAAACAACCTTAGAATTGTTAAGGGGTCCGCCTACCTTAAAATAGCGAATTTCGACGAAAATTCTAAAAAAAATTTTATTACGTACTATTATTGCCTGCATTTTAACGTTTCCAAAACTGTTTCATTTTTAATTATACGACATTTAGAACCAAAGATATCGTTATTTAAACGCAAAGTGATAGCAGTCGAATAAAACCGGAAGTGTCAATTCGAAACCGGACGTTAAAGGAAAAATCGAGTTTCATTCTTCTGTATTATATCACAATATATATCACAATGGGATATTATATCACAATGGCAGAAATTACCCGAGCTACTTTTAACCGTTTATAAGGATACATATGTAATTACCCTGTATATTACTTTGTAAAAATATAAGTTCTTTTGTAGCAAAAACTTTAAATGCATTTTCCCGCAAATGATACTTTTACAAAATAAATACCACCGTTTTTTCAATAACTTCCACAATTTTTAATATTTTTACTAGAAATTTTGTACATGCATTTTAAATACTATTAACTATGATATCAACTAAAATTTTTAAATAATATAGTATATTCTTTGATTTATAGCTGCTTTTGTGAATAATCTGCTACAAATTTTGAAATTTTTCATGAATATGTGCGTTACATGGCATATCTTCTTATGTTTACAAAATATTTCTCAGATTTTAGTCCATTTTGAAGATTGTGGTTACATTTATATTGTAAACAAAGGAAATTGATTTTAAGATATATTTTTTTTTCTACAGCTCTAAAAAACCGTTTCCATAAAATTTTATTAAAATTTACCTTGAATAACCAATTTTTTCAAATGGCAACAAAGAATAATTTTTTTTGGTACCATTTCTTTGTTTTACATCTGTTAACTATATAAAAACATAAAAAGCAAAAAGCTAGAACAATTTTTTAAAAAAAAGTTGTCGACGGTAGGCGGATCCCTTAAGACCTCTCTGATATGAATTAAACAAGGGACAGGATAAATATAACCTCTATCAAAACCATTGAAAAACAAACTTTTCTCTCCTCTGAAAATAAAGACGAAGGAGTCGAAAGTGTATTGTTTCCGGAATCTACTTTATGTGATAATCTAAAACAAGTAGACGTATTAAAGTCATTACGCCAGCAGTATGCTTTCTACAACACTAGGCAAAGAAAAAGATTGCAATAATTTTGTCTCCAGCACCGTTACGGAACGTCATTCCTAGCACTGCCTTACTCGGTAACTGTCACTTTCACCTTATCTCCCTGTTCCACAACATCATCTTAAACCCACTTTGATACATTCCAACATCCAGGAGAAAACAAAACGAAAAAAGAGGGAAGCCGTACCGCTGCCGGAATGACCATCCCATGAATCCGACCACCGATGGTCAATATCCACCCCACCCACCCCTCTACCTCACATCCGGATGAGACGCGATAAAACTGGACAGAACTTATCCCCGGAAAAAGAAAAAGGAAACAGAAGACATTCGCGCAAAAGGACACCACATCCACGAGGACCACCCCAAACACACAGGGTCGGGAAGACGAACCGTGTGTGCTTTATTGAAGATGGACTGATCCAATCTTTACCGTATGAGCAGGCATCAATAAGGTGGAAAATTGAAAAAGATTCTGAAGTGTCTGACTTGGGGTGCAGCGACTGGACACGGGGAGGGGAGGTCTGTAGAACGACTTGTCATTGCGATGTTCGGTTTTAATATAGATCGAGTGCGTTTGTTGTGTCTGGTTTTCGAGTTTTTGGAAGGAATCGATTTGTTTTCCTTGTGGGATGAGGGAGGGAGATATAGATGTTTTCCATGGATGAGTACTTTGTGATATAGGTTAAATGTAATGTTATCGTATCCCAAGGATTTCGATTTAAGGGATAGTTCGTTTTCATGCCTCAGTGAACTTTCATTGATTTTTGTCTGTATATAGAGAGCAGAGTTGACGTATGTCTATATGTTCTCTATATACGAATTCACGCCGTTGGAACTATCCACGCCAAAATTTGTACACTCATTCTTTTGAACACTCCGGATAACATAGGCTACATATAAACGCCCGTTCAATATTTTCTAGACGTGCAGAGGGGGCTAAAAATAATTCGAAATCCTGCTAGGAATAGCATAAGGTATTTATTAATTTTGTGGTACGAAACTAAAATTTTTTTTACCGGGGTTGCCGGAAAAAAGTTTTCCTTCCAAAAACAAATATACACTCTATAACAAAAAAAAACGACGCACCAAGAAGGAGTTGTCCGATTGCGATAAAAAAACTGGGTGGATGTGAAGAACATATATAGCAAAACAAACGATTAAAATTTCAGAACAATTGAATGATTATTTGAGAGTTTGACCGTTACAAATGGGGGGGGAGGGGAGTCAATAAGGCGTTGGTCCACCTGTGGCCTGGGTGCAAGCTGTCACCAGGCTTGAGCATAGACGTAAAAAGTTCCCGGATGGTGTTCCGAGGAATTTTTCGCCAAATTGTATCCAACTGTGGTGCTAAATGGTCAACATTCCAGGATGCTTGCAATAGTCTTCCCATAACGTCCCAAATTTGCTCTATGGGAGAGAGATCAAGAGACCTAGCTGGCCAAGGAAGTGTTGGGAAAGCTTGAAGACAATTCATAGCAACATATGCGATCGGGCATTATCTTGTTGAGAAGTAAGTTGCTAAAGAAACGGTAACACAACCGGACGTAGAATGTTGTCTACGTATCGCTGTGCTGTAAGCCAGAAATGACTACCTTAAGGCAGGGATGGGCAAACCTTTTCGGTCGCGGGCAAAAATCGAAAAAAAAAAATTTGGAGGGCCAAGATAAATTTTTCTAAAATTTTAAAAACAATATACAAGTATTACAATTTAAATATGTTAATGAGATGAATGAAATTGCGATTTCATTTTAAAAAGTTCCTTATATTGAGGTTCGAAGTGAGATGCTCTGAATCTGAGGAACGAGGCTAAATGCTCATCTGTCAGTCTACTTCTGAAATAATTCTTTCTAAGGTTCATAGTTGAAAACACTTGTTCACATATTTAAGATAAAGCAAACATAGCACTGATTTTCTGGGCGTGAGATATTAAATTTGGGAAATTTACTTTCAATAATGATTTGTAAAACTCTAACTTTGGCATATTTAGAAACAACTGCTTGAGAAGATTATTAGATTGTAACTCACTTAATTCAAGCTGCAAATCTGATCTCACTGCTTCACAATTTACGTTGAAAGGCATGGTAAAAATATTCAATTCTGTTTGAATGGCACTGAAATCTTGAAAACTGCGTTGGAACTCAGAATGCAGTTTTTTCAAGCCATCTTCATGATTCTTAAGTTTCTCTTCATTTACTGAGGGTATTGAATTTAACCTCGAGAAATGAGACAGGTCGTTCTTAGCTAGCTGCCCAGCAAACAGATTAAGTTTGAGTTTAAAAGCTTTGAGATGGGCCCAGATATCGACGATAAATTGATTTTCCCCTTGCATCTTGACATTCAAGTTGCTCATATGACAAAGAAGATCTGTGAAAAATGCAAAGTCCGAAAGCCATTCTGTATCTTCTAACATTTCGCACTCCGCAGAACACTGTTTCTCATGGAAGAAAGACACAATGTCGCCTTTCAGCTGCCAAACTCGCTCGAAAACACATCCTGCACTAAGCCACCTTACTTTCGTGTAATACAGTACATCAGAGTATTCAGATTGCACGGACTAGTGTTTATGTTATTTTAAAGCAATTTCATGTTAAGGAAATCCGCGGTTTACAAATTGCAAAAAAGCTCAAATTTCAGAATATATTCGTAATTGTCCTTGTGACTGTCACGACGAGGTATCTCGTCACTAGAGGGAAACTAAACAGATCTTGATGGACGAGATAAGTCTTCATTAGAAAAAAACTGACCAGATCATTATCTCGTAATCACACTATCAGCAAA